>OY776279.1:40273184-40525684 GCA_963675445.1 Linnaemya vulpina | reverse complement strand
TATAGTTATACATACCTATATACAATTTTTATGTCGTGTAACTACTACATATACTATAAACATATATATATATATATATATATATATGTATATATATATATATATATATATATATATATATATGTATATATATATATATATATATATATATATATATATACATATATATATATATATATATATATATATATATATATATATACATATATATATATATATATATATATATAAATATATATATGTATATATATATATATATATATATATATATATATATGTATATACATTATATATATATATATATATATATATATATATATATACATATCTATATATGTTCTCATATATGTAGGTATGATTGTCTATATTCATAATCACATTTTATTACTTCCGTATGTAAAACTCTTAGTTAACACATTCGTTATATTTCTAATACCTAATTAAATTTTTTTTATTTAACTAGCACTAAGCTTTGCAATTTCGGTTGAAAATTCAACATCCTTTCGTACTATTAGTTGATACATACATATGTAAGTATGTACATAAATACGAATTCAAATAAACACATACATATATTAATTATCACTCAACATTAAATTCACATCTTGCATCAACTTCGATATGTTTCAATGTTTAGTTTTTTCGCAATGCGATTCCCGATAAGACAAACTACACGCTTTCAGAGTATGTAACGTACTGATTTCTCTAGTTTGAGCTTTACACGATTATAACCATTCTTCACTGCCTTGATCATACCAAAACTATAAAAAAAGAAGTTTTAAATAGCTACTGTTAGTGGCTCTACAAGCGCATACATAAGACTGTATGTACATATGTGTTTTGATGATGTTGCTTGGCACCGTTGTTCTTAAAAGCTCGATTATATCGGTCTCTATTGTGTATAGAAAAGAATAACAATGATCATAATGAGAAAATACAACAACTAAAGAGCAAACAAGTCACACAAAGAAATAGTCCGTAAGTCTGTCAGTCAGCAGCATAAAGTTATAGAACCTTAAGCAGACAAGAAAGCAAGACAGTACATGGCTAAGAGCAGCTTTAAATGGTTTAAAAACCACTCAAAGATATATACATATACCGCAAGACTAAGTTCAGCAAATAGAAGCAAAAATAACACAAGAAAACGAAATGTTTGTATGTATCTGTGAAACAAGATAAAAAGCAGACTAAATATTCCAACAACATCAACCACACAAGAATACAGTTTGAAGGAAAGTTGGCCAGCCATAATAGACATCAAGACATTTTTATGGCGAGTTTAGACGATACTGAATTCCGAAATATGAGTTTTGAGACAGACATTCCCACAAATCATGTCGAAAACTCACTTTGGCATTTGCTGCCATCTATTATAATAATGAATAACGAAATATATAAACATTACAAACAATGCCAATAATCGTACTGCAAATAATATGTAATTCACTGCTGCTACAATTTGCCCACGTTGCTTATGTTGCCTTGTACGATTTGAAGTTGAATGTGTCCTCTGCATTCCACTCAACCATAAGCAGGCCGATAGCTGCCGATTTTTTCGTCGAAATTACTTTAATTATAATATCTACATATGTACATTCATATGTATATTAATTCTTGACTACACTAGGATTCTTTCTGCGTTAAGAATAAACTTCAATTAGAGAGAACGGTAGCTGGGTTTGATAAAACGTCTATGTTGTGCTTATGTGGGTACTATAAGATTCTCAAATAGAAATCCTAGAAGAGTTCACAAATTCTACTTCAGAAAAAAAATATGTCTATATTTCCTGGAATATGTATCTTTGCAAATGTAAAAAACAAATTCAAGATGAATAATTAATATTATTTTGATATTGAAAGTAACCGACTTAACACTTTTTATACCCTTCATAAAGAAGAGAAAAGGATTGTCATTCCGTGTGTAATTTCTACGATATTAATATGTACGGTGACCATATTTTTGAAACCAAAATACAGAACAGGGATAAGATTTCATAATAACAATTAAAAAGTACAAAAAACCTTAAATGCACATTCAAGACCAATTTATTATAGATATTTTTTTAACAAATACAAATCAAAACTTAAAAAAACATAATCACACGCTGATGTAAAAAAGAAAATAGAGCTTGACTGTTTCCGAGATCATTGCATATATAAGTATATTTGTAAGAACTATAAAATTAAGATTAATTTGTACTCAGTACATATCATCAATGACAAAAATGTTTTGATTCTTAAGTAAAATGAGTTAATAGAGAAATTTTAGGCGTTAATATGTATATGTACAAAGCAATTAAATTTGGTATATTTCTGCTGAATAGATTTGTTTTAGTAAGCCTTCATTACTTTTTAAATATTCTTTAAACTCTAAACAATTTAAATCATAATTATATTTAGTAATTAAAATGGATTTGAGGGTATTTACCTTCAATTGAGCTTTTTCACTAGTCCATATGTTATTTAAAACAGAAAACACTCTTTTTGGTGGAGCATTAGAACCAGGTAAACATAAACTGAATTCGACAACTTTCAAAATATTTTGGAAACTTATACCTCCTTCTTTGAAATGTTTAAGAACTTCTACCCAGCGCTCTTCAGCAAATTTTTTGTTTTCATTCCATTGCTTTAATTTTTCTGAAGTGGTATATCTTTTAACAAGAGCCAGATCATCAAATAATTCGGTATTATTTATGTTTAATTCGTTTCTCTTATCCATAATAAAAACAAAACTGGATTCAACATCCTTCCATGCAGGAGTTTCACGTAAAAGAACCCATTTCAGTATTTCAACTTCTTGATAAGCAGTGTCCCATTGATTTAAGTACTCAATGCAATTTGCATAAAATTGGCTTGCGGTACTTTTAAACTTATTAATATCGAGAACTTTTTTCTGACTTAGCTCAATTATGATTTTTTTAACTGCAATAGGGAAAAATTTTTCCTCTTTGCGTTGTGAAATTTTAAACTTCAGCTCATTAATAATGAGCGAAACTTCAGTCATACATATTTTTTGGGACTCTATCTGCGTTATGTAGTCATGAAACAAAGTAGTTTGACAATGAACTAAGAAAAGCCATGCTTCTGAAACAGGATCTTCAAAAAAACTTTTTAATATAGTTGGACACTTTGGCTGGGATAAAAAGTATTCCTTTAAAGGCTAAAAAAGCTTTAATATTCTTTCAATGGATGGTTTATGAGTTAGCCATCTTGTCTTGCTAAATCCAAGTAGTTTTTTATATTCTACTTCTATTATGTCACAAATTACTTTAAGCTCTTCAACACGTACTGTATAAATATAAAAGTAGGAAAAAGTTTTTACAATAATCGTTTCATTATCTATGGGGAGACATTCTGTTGATGTTTGAATGCAGTTATTTAAAATATGTGCAGGACAGTTCACACCGATAAGAACATTTTCCGTAGACGAATGAAGTTTTTTGAAAACATTGTTTTTGCCTCGCATGGCTGCTCCACCAAAGTTACAGTTTGCGTTATCTGCACATAAAGCAAGTAATTTTTTGTTTACATTAAATTTAATAAGCAGATCACAAATATATTTTGTTAAAATATCGGAGGATTCTCCGGGCAAATTATCAACTTCCAATATTTTGACTTGAATACCATGCAATGGTACAAAATAACGAATAAGCATTGGACATATTTTTATGTTACCATGATTTGAACAATCACAAAAAATTGTTATCAAATTAACAATATGCAAATCATTCTCAATTTCTTTAATGGAATTCGGAGCTAGGACTTTACAAACTATCGATTCACACTTGGTACGTCCAGAAGAATATCTCTCATCAAAACAGCTTCTTATAAGTTTTGAAGTACAATCGTTGGAGCGAAATGAGTGGTTATGATTAACAGCGTGATATGCCCATGTTCCTTCTGATATGCAAATTTTCCTTTTGCTGTCGTTAAAATCCTTAGACCCAAAATAGCAGGATAGAGTTTTGCTAGAAGCGGCAGCGATGTCGGAATCCTTGTGTTTATTTGTTCGTAAGTGCTGTTGGATATCAAGTTTGCCTCCATTAGCAATGCTGAAAGTTGTCATGCACTTAGAACATCGTACCTTGCTATCAATATCAGTTTTTTTAATAAAACTATATTGCTGTTGTAGTTCATCATTAAAAACGCACTTTCGTCTGCGGGACATGATTACTTTTTTCTGAAAAATTACTCGATGAATGTTCTTTTTGCCAGGCCTACTAGGTATTCTTGGCGGCGGCAAGTGTACAATACACATCATGGCAAATTTATTATTCGCCTTGATACACATACATATTTATTAAAACAGCATTTACACGTGAAAGTGCAAATCAAAATTCATAGTCACGCCTCAATTCGCTTTGATAGTTGAAAAATTTTTAATATTTTGAATATCACTTTCAGGCATGAAAATACAGAACAAATACAGAACAGTAAATGAAATACAGAACATTTTAGCGTTTTTCGTAGATCAATAATTTATACAGAACACGGCTCTGAAATACAGAACTGTTCTGTGTAATACAGAACGGATGGTCACCGTATTAATATGGGACCCCATAAATAATATATTGTGAATTCTTATGAATAGCGATGACGATTGAGAGATGTCTGTCTGTCTGTCCGTCCGCCTGTGTGTACGTGAAATCGGTTTCCCAAGCCCCCAAAAGAGCTAGAGACTTCGTTCTTGGACTGGTGCATTGAAAATGAACCTTAAAAATCTGATATACGGTTCCAGAGCTTGTAACAAAAACCAAATTAAACCTATTTCATGATTTGAAAATTCAGGGATGGGAAATTAAAAGTTTTTTTTGGCAGATTCAGTATTTTGTAGTACATGTAATAACTAAAATGTTTAAAAATTTCAAGTTTTTCCTAAATAAAACAGATTTATATACGTCATGAAGATTTTTTATTGGTAAACAAATTAACAATATTTATATGTTCTTTACAGGGGTGTTCTTTCATTCATAAAAGTAACTAAAAAGGCAAATGACGTTGTTTATTTTTTGCTAACTAAAACTATTCTATAACTTAGGAAGAACAAAGTTGGTACTTAGAAAAGTTTGTACCGACACATGTACGTTGATGAAGGGTATATGGGACTCGGCACAGCCGAATATAGCACCTTTACTTACATAAACGGCCGTTTTGCACAGTGGCGAACTTATCATCATGAATTCGTTGCATAAATTCGTCGAATGAGACACAATTAGGGCGAAAAGAGCAGCTATTAATGTCATTTAAAATTATTTGTTATTTAGATACATAGATAAATTATATCTTGGAAACACATAGACAAAAAACTTTTTACGTGTGACCATATATCAATAACAAAAAAACATTAATATGAGAAGATAAAATATTGACAAAAATGATTTAAAACAATATTTTATATAATTAAGAATTGAATTTATGTGCTGTAAATAAAAAAGAAAACATTTCTTAAAGCAAAAAGTTAATTTATTTGATATACACTAAAAATGTAAAAGAAAAACGGCCACTCTACACAAATTTAATCTTCATACGTCGGCGTAAGAAATAGAAATAAACCTATCGCAAAGTTCGTTGTGCACAATAAAACACATTTACATAAATGTGTTTTATGGATAAGAACGAATACGTCTGCGTAACAGCCGATTTGTGGTCAATTGGAAAGGGATAATTTTTTGGATACAGTTGCCATTGGTTAGATATACCTATTTCTTTTCTATTGATGATTTTCATTGATTTAGGACCTATAAATGAACATGACAGTGATAACGAATCTGATTCCGATTCTAATGACTCGATTGATGCGTCAGCTTCTCAGTTTGAATCTATAACTTCACGACTGTCGAAGCATTTTCCTATTGCGAGCCACTCTTTAAATCTTCTGGCTACAACCGATTTCAATCCAATAATTAATTCTTCCACCTAGGATATTAGATATATTCATAAAAGATGTTTCAACAGGTAAAATATGACTATTTCAACTGCATACTTTCTACATCTATTTTTCATTTGTGTGTATGTACACAGACTTGGAACAAGTCCAACAGACCAAAATCTGCGGAAGTAATAAATGCAGTACTAAGCACGAATATAATAACTCCATGCATTGCAAGATGGAACTCTCTTTATGATTTTTTTTACAAAGTTGCTCCAACACACATTAAATTTAGCCGATTTATGTTATCGTCGGAAAATTCCCACCATGCTTTCTGATGATATCGAGTATTTGCAGGAGTACACAAAGCTTATGAGACCTATAGCAGAAGCGATTGACTTTCTTCAGGTAGAAAAGACCATGTATTTTGGTTACTTCATACCTACTATAGTGACTCTAAGAATAAAAATGCTTCGTTTGGAGCCCGCAAGCTTTAAGTATTTATCCGAAGTGAGCGAACAAATGTAAAAAGCATTGATTAAAAGATTTGACAAATATTTTAAGATGCAGCCTGAAGCTTGGGATGCTGTTGTAGCGGCTATATCTTTAACTTCTATAAAATTAAGACTTTTAAAACCCCTTTTAGAAACAGCAACAACGCAAACAGAAGAAAGAGTGAAGACAATGTTCAACACTCATGTGGTTGAGTATGGCACATTAGCTGATGTCGAAACTCGCACTTTGCCTCAAATACCACAAAAAATATTCCTTGATTTCGGGGAAGAAAATAATGGTAAGTTTTCAAACTTTATTTTCAATTAAATATTCGTATTATTACATGTATCTACATGTTATCTACTTCGACAGATGTTAGCATAGTGTGCTGCTCCTGACTCTGAAAATTACCTTCAAGAAACAATTTTAGACCTGGTCGAACGAGACACACCGACCAATAGCCTCAACAATCATCCAGCAGTTAAAAACGTATTTCTGAAATACAACACACCCTTACCATCATTAGCACCTACAGAACGGTTGTTTTCATATGCCAGGATTATGAATCGTTCCAGAAGACAAAAATTCAACGATGAAAATTTTGAAATCCTTGTATTAAGAAAAACCAACAGCTTATACAATAAATAATACATGGTTGTAGACCACTTAAATTAATATATTCTTTACGTTATTAAAAGAAGTTTTATTTATTTATTTATTTATTTAATAAGTCAATAGATTTTACATCCTTACTGACTAGATAACAAATTAGTTCAAGAATTTAAATATAAAATAAGATTTCTTTTCAATACGGTATTACTCTCAGATAAGTTCATGATATGGTAACATTTGTTAAAGTTGACACATGCGCGACGAAAAGAGTCATTATTAGCATAAACAGAGCGGTAATATTTTAATGCCAAGATTTCAAAATTGCGAGTAGGTCTTACAGGAACGTTGAAGTATAGTTGATTAAGTAAGAACTCCGAATCAACATCGCCTCGAACCAGTCCCATAACAAATAAAGCACTCAACGTCGATCGTGGACTTTTTAGTGTAGGCAATTTTATTAGAGCAAGTCTACTTTGATACGGCGGTAAGACATACGAATCAAATCAAAATTCAAAACTATTTATAAAAAGATTGTTTAATTTAGTGTTGAGACCTCTTACATTTTGGTATATAATATTAATGGGCTTATTTATAGATAGTTTAATTAGTTTTTGATGACGATGATTTCGGTAAGTGAACAATATCAGTCGTTGGTGTAGTTCTGTATTCATACTCACGAATAAAAGCATTAGGCGGCCAAAAATCTAGATGCACTATTGTATCAAAGTAGTTTTGAGGTATGATTATTTTGAAAGATGCTTTGTTTCTTGGCTCAGAATAATTAAATTTAAAGACAGTCATTTCAATATTAAGGCCAATCTTATTTGTTATATAATGTTTAATATCATCAGTAGTATGATATTAAACATTGATGCAAATCGAGCAGCAAATATAGTTTTTTTTGGTGAAATAACTTTAAGAGTTGGATTGTTAGAAGAATTAAAAACAGGAACGGATGGATTTGAATTAATTGGGGTACTTGATGGTTTAAAAACAGGAACTGGCGGATTAAAATTAATCGGAACAGATGAGGAAGTTGAATTAGTATTTATACAGGAAGGAGAAACAGATGCTGTGTTGTTAGGTAAATCAGGAAAATTTGGCGAGTGTTCAGAAGTAGTGACGGGATTTTTTTCTGCTATTAATGGCTGCAATGATAACGCATTTTCAGCCTTTTCATCAATAATAGTATTGATGTCAGTTGTAGGTTTCTTTCTTTTAGGAGAGCACGGACCTTTTTCAAGTAATTTCTTGTATTGATTAAATTTCAAACAAAGGTTGTTAAGATCATTTTGAATTTCGTTAAACTTTATATGCGTGCTTTTGAAGAATGAATAGAATTCAATATCAAGCGCAATACATTTTTTACAGCACCAGCGCAGGCCTTTATCTTCACGCAGATTGTCGGCAGTTCGAGCAGCCAAATCAACACATTTAGCGTGATAAACAGTATCACAAAGCCAGCAAGATACCATTGGTTCATCAGTTTTGTTGCGGCATTTAGGTTTTGAGCAGGACATATTTAACAAATATTTTATTTGTGACCTTTTTTTTTATTGTTATTTATTACTTGTTGTTAGTTGATTTTTGAAATCACTCGAATAAAGAGGATCAGGTGTAGAATGTAAAAACAGGTTTAAAGCAGAGCAGGAACAAATATTGCTAATTATTATTTTTATTTTCACTTATTGTATCACAACAGCAGCGATTGTTGTTGTTGGTATTAATGAAAATTGAAATATGCAAAAATTTAAATGATATTGTTGTTATTGGTTGTTTGTTTTGTTGTAAGCACCAAATATGCGAAAGAATGTAACAACAATAAGAATATAGCTTTTTTAAGTTTTTTATTTTATTGTATTTTTTTTGATTAAAACAGTTTTTGCCAGAAAATTAAAAAATGTAAGCAGAGTTCAACAAAAGTACGTCCGACACGGTCGACAGTCAAAACAGTAATGTTTTGTCTGTCGAATATAAAAAATGAGTATAAGTTTACGTAGTGTAAATCTTTACTTCCCTGATGGGAATGTATTTAATTTACAGTTCCAATAAACATTTCAGTATTCGTCTTCAATATACTGCTCTTTCACCATTTCTTTGAATTGTGCCGAATTTTTCATATTGTATATATGTAAATCCTTCCGTGATCTTCGTTAAAATTTTAGTTATATACTTACACAGGTTGAGGAAACCACTCCTTATGAATTTTAGGCAGTCCATATATAAAATTTTGCTGAATACTAAATTTTTTCAGGAACCATTAACCAGTACTGCAACAAACTTTTCATTATCAGTAAAATACAATAAAAAAATTTTATTATCAGTAAAAAACTGTAACAAAATTCATTTTAAATAAAAATTTACTGGTTACTGCTTTTTTTCAGTATTCAGTAAAATTTTACTAAATACTGCAAGTTTTTTTAATTTTTTCAGTAACCAGTAAAACGGATTTTTTACTGCAGTAATTATTTACTGAGGTATGCCCATTTCTGCACATACATACTCACATACATATATATATACATATATATATATATATATATATATATATATATATATATACATATATATATATATATATATATATATATATATATACATATATATATATATATATATATATATATATATATATATATACATATATATATATATATATATATATATATATATATATGTATATATATATATATATATATATATATATACATATATACATTTATATATACACACATACATATATACCTATATATACACACATACCAATGTACATATATATATATATATATATATATATAATATGAAATTTATTTGTTGGGTGGTTAAGCAATGTCTATATGCATTTCATTGGCGCTCTTTACCAAATCGTCAGTAGACTTCAACCACAGTTTTGCAAAGTTTCAAACTTCTCAACTTATTAAAAGACTTCCAAAAACCATCTGAGAATTATGTTAAATAAATTAACTATAAAATTCACAAACAATTTCAAAAAATCACATTATAATAATATAGACATTGCTTAACCACCCAACAAATAAATTTCATATTATAATAGTACAATGACAATACATATGTCAAAAAATTAGTTTATTAACAATTCAATTGAGATTTTATTTTTCATTTTGCCTTATAAATACTTTCATTGTTATCCGAGGGATTTCTAATTGTATAAAGGTATAGAAAAATAAAATAGAGTCGTATCGAATAAAAGTTGTTTGTTGGGTTTGGTTTGTATAAGTTTCATAGCCTGCTACACTTATTATAATGTGATTTTTTGAAATTGTTTGTGAATTTTATAGTTAATTTATTTAACATAATTCTCAGATGGTTTTTGGAAGTCTTTTAATAAGTTGAGAAGTTTGAAACGTTGCAAAACTGTGGTTGAAGTCTACTGACGATATGGTAAAGAGCGCCAATGAAATGCATATAGACATTGCTTAACCACCCAACAAATAAATTTCATATTATAATAGTACAATGACAATATGTCAAAAAATTAGTTTATTATATATATATATATATATATATATATATATATATATACATACCTATAAATACAAATCCATATATGTGTACATATAAGATTACATACACATACACACATATATACATGTAAATAACTAACATAGACATACTAATAGCCATTAATTTAATAACAATAATACAATAAATTAGCCCTAGCAAATAATAGTTAATATTCACAATTATATAATGTAAATCTAGACTTCTAAAATCTAACTAAATGTCTGTGTTTCTGTGCTAATTTTTCTGTATCTGTTTTAAAATTTATTCTGGTGTGTTTATTATATCTACAATTTCTAACGTATATTTTTAGTTGAATCGTTGACCTGTTGTACTATAATAATATTCGTATTTCTATCGTTCGGCTATAGGTCATGTTTTGAAAAAATCCATAACCATTAAATATTTTTATTATTTAAAATTATCTTCCCAATATTTCGAATAGCTATATGATAAAAATTAATTTTAATGTTTATCATATATTGTTTTGTACCCAACAGTGTTCCCCTGAAGATGAATAGCAAAGCTATTCGAAATATTTGGAAGATAAGATATAGCCGAACGATAGAAATACGAATATTATTACAATTTCTAACATTGATCGACGTTTATAGTTATTTTCTGTACACATTTTCGAAATCTGGAAAATGATATGATTTAGAAAAATGAGAAGATAAAGCTGTTTTTTGTGAACTTATATCCCTATATATTTTATCTGATTTGTGACCTGCTATCCTAGTCTTTAATATGTTTTTGGTCCTACTTATTACAATTTTCTATATCATTACCCTTGCATGGTATTTTATATACTAAATTTGATATATCCCATTTTTAAATTTTATCTTTATTTTTAATAAATAGTCTGTTTAATGTATTACACGTCCTATGAGCTATTCGATATTTATCTCCATCGTAAATTCTAGATTTTGTCAACCTTTCCTGGTATGTGATATTCCTGGCATATATGTTAAAGATATAAATCATTTTTGTTCTGTATTATTATTAATATTTTCTATTCTATTCTATATTTCTATATTGTGATATTAATTTATTGATTATATTATTTGGAAAATTGTTATTTTCTAATATACTTATAACCTTCTTAAAGCTATAGTGAAATTGTTTATCATTTATATTTAGAACCCTTACTATAAAATTTCTAGCTGTGTTTATACGAATGTATCTACTATGTTTTGAATAGTAATTTGTCATCCTTCCGAAATATGTAGGTTTCTGGAATCAATGTATTATATATATATATATATAAATATATATATATATATATATATTACCTTTCTTAATAAGTAGAGTATCTACATAAGAAAGTTTTAAGTCTTTATCCTTTTCAGCTGTAAATTTAATGTTCGAATTAAAATCATTCAATGTTGATAACATATTATCTATCTTAGATGTATGAATAATGCAAAATAAATCATCTACATATTTTGTCAATATTTTTAGGTTTATATTAAGTTTTTGGATTGATATGTCTAATAATACCTCTATTACAATTTCTATTATTATTGGAGATGCTTGTGATCCCATAGGAAGAGCCCTTTTTTGCATATATGTAAATTGCTATTATATTGAAAATACCTATTACCTTCTTTACAAAATTTTAAAATACGCAAAAATAAACATTTGTCAATCCTTGTATACCTTCTTCTTATTTCCCATTTGTTTTCAATTACATCAAAAGAAATTAAGCTTTCATTATCAGATAGATGTTGGTTCGTAGTTTCATTCACAAATTCTATTAAATTTTTGATATTATATTTAGAATGCTTGGTTATACTTTTTAGTATATGTGTAATATATCTGCAGAGTTCATATGAAGGTAAATTCATAAAAGAACAATATGTAGGTCTTAATAGCAACTTTTCTTTATGAATTTTAGTAATTCATATATACGAGTAGCAACTGAAACTTTTGTTTTTAGCCTATTCTTTTCATTAGATGTTATAACATCTCTCTTAAATAATTCTTCAACTATATCATATTTTCTTTGTGAATTTTAGTAATTCATATATACTCATAGCTTATTCTTATCATTAGATGTTATAATATTTTTCTTAAATAATTCTTCAACTATATCGTTGTTGATTTTTCTGTAATTGGTTGTTAATAAATTAACTATTTGACATACTGTCATTGTACTATTATAATATGAAATTAATTTGTTTGTTAAATTAAAACCATTTGTGAATTTTATAGTTAATTTATTAACAGAATTCTCAGATGGTTTATAGAAGTCTTTTGATAAGTTGAGAAGTTTAAAGTCTACTGACGATTTGGTATAAAGCGCCAATGTAATGCATATAGACATTGCTTAACCACCAAACAAATAAATTTCATATTATATTTGGTTGTTTGATCTCTATTAATTAAATGATAATTTGTAATATCACCTACAACATTATTGATTCCTAAAACATAATCTTGTTTAGTAATGGCTACAGTTGCATTACCCTTATCTGCATTCACAACATGTATATCTTTGTTATCCCTTAAGAAATTAGTAGCTTTCTTTGCTTTATCTATTATAAACTTATCTCTATTCGTTAATTAAAATTTATTTAAATGGTTATCAATAACCGTAGTTAATCTATTTCTTGCCATCTCTTTTTCCTCTTTGTTATATAAAATCGGCACTAAGTCCTCTCCCTCTGACTTTTAAAATCGGAATTGCATGCCTTTTACTATGTAAGGTGTGTTTTTGTCCAAGTGAAAGTATCCATTTAATGCCCTTAGATATGTCATTCTTAGTCTTGTTTATAAACCAGTTCTCATTTAATTTTGTATCTAATTCCTTCTCTTGTAATATTTTCAGTTTATCAAATTAATTTTTATGTATAATATTTACCTTTTTCTTTTGTAAAACTGCTATATGTTCCTCAAGGTATAAAAATTCAACCATTTCCCCCAATGAAAAATATATAACCAAATTTTGTATAATGTTTTTCCCCTCTTTTTTTAATAATTTTTATTTCCTGAAGATGTTAAAAAACTGTTAACGAAATATCAAATGAAAATAGAAGCCAAAACCTAAAGGAGCTTTTGGAGGGCTATATTCAATATTTTTCGGAGAGTGTTATGAATCGCATAGTTGAGTGAGCTAATGAACACATCAATCAAATAAAAAATAGATTTTTGAGAGAAGGAGATTGTACCGAAACAGAATATAGAAGTTGAAGAACTCATATTGTTTGCCTTGGTTTAGATGAAATACCCAATTTAATTGTAAAGACTCGTCTCCTGAAATATTTTGATTGATCTCAGGCTGAAAGCTCTGCTTTCGATAAACTACCTTTCATTAGTAAGTAATTTGAAGAAGTTGTGCAATCATACCGAAGATATTACCTTTTGTCTAAGTTTGTAACTATCAATGAAAAAATATATGCTTTTATAGACTGTTGTGGATTTAGGCGTTACATCCCATCGAAATCTAATAAATCTGACCTAAGATGGTACCATATTTTACACTTCTATTATGAAAGTATATGTAGGAAAGCAATCAGAGGTGATTTTCTTAAATTCAACAAGGTACGACTGCGTCAACTTGTTAATGTCTTAACTGGATATGTAACTTTGGGTCCCAGTATCGTCTTAACAATAAGGGCACATGGAGCACGTGCCAGGGCCCCCAAAGTCATAGGGGCCCCCAGAAAGGAATAATTTAAAAACATTTTTAATCATCCCTATCGAAAGTAATAAGTGAAAAGTTTATTAAATTTAGTATTATTTATTTATTTATTTATTTATTATTAGTATTATATAGTAAAATTACTGTCTATATTATAACATAGTATCGTTAATTATATTTACGACTGTTGTAAAGTCGTTTTATTACTAATACAAAAAGCTTTAAAAATTCATAAATAGCTAAAGTTAGCACCACTGATACCTACACGTAAAAGTTAATGATACTTTTAAGAGGGTGATTCCCCGTTTGTATCGCTTTTGTAATCAGTAAATAGATTGTGTGGAGTTGTTCATTTGTTAACAATTTTTTTTTAAGTTTAAAAGTATTCTTTTTAAACAACTAAAACATAAAGTGTAAACTGTTAATTTCGTTATGTCGAAAAGAACATATTTAAGTGGTTCACAAAAGAGAAAAAAATATTATGATTCAAAAGGGAATATGCGAGAAACTGCCAAACCTTACATCTTTTTTTGCGGTCGATAAAACAATTACGCAAAGTGATCCATTATCTCAACATCAAGATTCTTCCCAGTTTGAAAAGGAAATTTGTAAGGAAAATAATAGCAAGCAAATTTCAGATGAAAGAACGGTAATATTCTCTGCAAACGCTGGACCATCCACTTTGAGCTGTGTATTGTTTTTGTTGTCGTTTATTTAATACCAGTTCAGGTAATAGCTTTAGTTCTCCAGACGGTTATAAAGATTGGAAGCATATAAGTAACAAGGTAATGTTAGATTACATCACAAGATGCAGTACTTTTGAACGAATTGACAGTGAGTTGTAGTCTCAACAAGATACGGAAATAAATTATTGGAGGAATATTCTTAGAAGAATTGTTTCAGTAGTTAAGTTTTTAGCTTCAAGAGGTCTGGTTTTTCGGGGTGACAATGAAATATTTGGGTCCCAAAATAATGGAAATTATTTAGGATATATCGAACTAATCAGTGAATTTGATCCTTTTCTTGCCGAACATATTAAAAAATTTGGAAATCAAGGACGAGGAAATACATCATACCTGTCTGCAAATATTTGTAATGAATTTATTAACATTATGGGTCAAAAAGTTTTGCAAACGATTATTATCGAGCTAAAAGCATCAAAATATTACTCTATACGCGTGGATTCTACACCAGATCTCACCCATGTTGACCAGCTTACCTTTATCGTTCGTAAAAGACGGAGAGCCTATTGAAAGATTGCTGGACATACTTCTCAATATATATCAGACACAATTTTAAACTTTTTAGAAAGCCATAACATTTCCATAAATGATTGTCGTGGACAAAGTTATGATAACGCATCGAATATGGCTGGAAAATATTCTGGTGTTCAGAAAAAAATAAAAGAAAAATGTAAGTTTGCTATTTTTATTCCATGTGCGGCACACTCACTTAATTTAGTAGGTGTTCAAGCTGTTGAATGCGTATCAGAAGTTATAAAATACTTTGGATTTGTTCAGAAATTGTTTAGTTTTTTCTCGGCTTCGACTAAAAGGTGGAATATGATGACATCGTATTTAGGCGAAAATAAAGTTCTAAAGCCTCTTCCGGATACAAGGTAGTCTGCTCGTGCTAATGCTATTACTGCCCTGAAAAATAGTTACACTCACATTTTTGAAGCTTTAACATCAATTGCCAGGGACATTGACCAACCAGGAGAAACAAGAAATGAGGCTGAAAGCTTAGCGAAAAAAATGGAAAAATTAGAGACAGTTCTTCTTACAGAGATATGGGATGACCTTTAAAATACTCTGAATAAAACAAAGATAAGCTTACAAAATAAAACTATGACCATGGATGTTGCAACAAAACTTTATGCATCTCTGGTTGATTATGTTAGTAACGTACGCAACAACTTCGATCAATACGAATCGGCTGCTAAAGAAAAGAAACCAAATGCTGAGTACAAGGACAAATCTGAAAGAACAAGGATACGCAGCACACGAATCACATTTTTGGAAGAATCAGCAGAAAATGTTCAATTAAACGGCAAAGAAAAGTTTCGTGTAAATACGTTTTATCCTATAATTGATACGTTGTGTGCTAATTTAAAAAAACGTATGAATGCATACCATGAAACAGAAGAAAGATTTAACTTTCTTTCACAGTTAACAACAATTGATTCTGAACTGTTGAGACAGAAATGTAAAGAATTTGCAATATATTATATAAATGACATAAATGCTTTTGAGTTCGAATCAGAATGCTTTCATTTAAGGCAGTATATCAAAAATTTAAGAAATGAGCCAACGGATTTGCCTATTTTAAGTATGCATAAGCACATAAGATCCAATAACCTAGAAGAAACTTTTCCGAATGTCGAAGTTGCTACGCGCATATTTCTTTGCCTAATGAGTATAAGTTGTAGTGGCGAACGTTCATTTTCGCAACTTAAGAGAATAAAAAACGAATTACGAACCACTATGTTGCAGGAAAGGCTTTGCAGTTTGGCAATTATGTGCATAGAGAGTGATGTTCTACAAAAAATAGACTTTGGCGATATAATACACGATTTTGCAGCACAGAAATCACGAAAAAAACATTATCATAAAAAATCAATGCAAACTCTGTCTTATTTTATGATGTAAATTTTTTTAATAACTTTCAGGCTAATTTCAATGTACATATACATATGTGTTATTTATTTAATTAGGGTCTTCACTTAAGCTCGTAAAAGCCTTGTATATGCCGTAAACTGTGTAAATGCTGACAAAATGCTTAGAATTTCGGAAACTTACACAATTTACCCAGTATACGAGGCATTTACGAGTTTAAATGAATACCATAAATATTTTTTTTAAAATAAAAATAAATACGTACATTAAAAAATAAAACATATGCATTTTCTTAGTCATTTTTGATATTCAGGGGGCCCCGAATCTCTGGTGTGCCCCGGAGTCCCGACATGCCTTAAGACGGCACTGTTGGCACCCATACAAGAAGGATGGGTCTGGAATACAACGACTTCTGCAGAAGCTGCAGACAGAGTACTCCATCTTCTATGTCAGTGCCCTGCCCTGAACTGCGTAAGGACAGAGTGGCACTGCGCTCCAACTTCCTGCCAGATCTAGATAGCCTTCCTAGCGTCCACATGATGGCTTAACGTGGCAGAGGACAACTCATGAGTAGTGCCTGCTTTAGGGTATCACAACGGGACGGAATGAACGGACCGAAGTGCATTGTCTTGACAATGGCCCTAATAACCTAACCTAAACCTAAACAATCAGATGTTCTTACAATACTGGCAAAAATGTTCAATGTGAAGATTTGTTTATTAGAATTTCGTTGTCAGATAAACTTACAGCTACTTACAAGCTTATCATGATTTGTACAATACAAAAAAAATAAGAAAGAGTTATCAAAGAAATTTACCCAAATACGATGCCGTGTGCAAAAGTTCGCTTTGTTCGGACATCGTGGGGATTGCATTGTTGTTTCCTATGTGAATAAAAAAGGAAAAAAATTGTTATTTTTTTTTTTATATCGAACGCATTCTGACAATGAAATCAACGAGGTCACTGAAAACCCCCACATTTTATTGAACTACAATATGACCAAAGGAGGAGTTGATACCGTAAATAAGCTTTGTGAGACTTATAACGATGTTTAAGGCAAAAATAGTTGGCTAATGGTAACATCATTTACCCATACGAATGTAGAATGTATAAACAAACACATGTATAATATATCAATATCTTTGATATTATACCTATCAGGACAAATATATATGCTCTAGAGTCTTTTTTGAATTAAGCTTGATTCCGCTGATCGATACGGATTCTTCGAAACATCCCAAAACTCGTTGTAACTATGCCATATGCAAAAATGTATATTTGTTAAGAACATGTAATTAGGGTAAGTGCAGGGTTTTATTTTGATGATTCTGACCATGAAAAACCAAACAACTTTTTTGTTTGTTTTCGTAATGAAAGGAATATATATTTTTCGTTTTTCTAGTATGCAAAAAAAGAATTCTATATATAAGGTTGAGTTATGGTGTTTTCTTTTCTGCACAAAAAATGTCACCTTGTTAAAAGGTGCATGTATAAAATATCTTGCCAACCCTTTAAAAATTCAATTTTTTATTTCACTAGAACAAAACACAATTTGTGGAGAAATGTCAATAAATTTTAAATTTCATCCTCATCAGAAGAGAGGATGAATCTAGCAATTGACTAATTGCCATTTCTGCACATATAATTGATGTGGCAATATTAATATTTTTAACTTTTATTAAATGGTTTAGAAATGTTAAAAATTTTATTTTGTTTGTTTTCATAAGCTATACAAACAGTAAAAATTGGTGGCCAGACTGCCAGTTTATCGACCCGAAGCTTTAACGATTTTTTTATATAAAGACTTTTTTGAGCGCAATTTCACAACCCCAAATCCTGTAAGATTTAATATCACTTAATGTAATGTTTTCTCATAGTTTTTATATAAAACAGTAAAGATATTAACTTTTAAAATGTAACTTTTTACTTAGTAATTCTAGGCGATTTCTTTCCTAATTCTTCTGGTAACACTATTAATAAACAAAAGCACTATCAACACTGTCGATGTTTATGGGGCATAAAGTGCAATGCCTTTCACCATACTTGAGGGAGATATTTTTTGAATCAAACACTCTACCCTTTTATAGAGCAAAACATTTTTAAGAAACGAACACGAAATTACTCTTTTTACATGGAAATGTAGTATATTTTTGTAGAAAAGAAAACACCATTAGATATGCCTTTTTGATGTGCCCTTACTTTGATAATTATACTGATAACTAAGTAATACTGCATTTTAATTATTTAAGTTTATTTTAGAAAAAATTTTACTGTTTTTGTTGTATTTGAGAAAAAACTAAGTTGAAGCAAAGAATATACATTATAAGAAGGCGCATTTCGAACAAAGCATGACATAATATTATAAAATCATTATTGGTGCCGGGAGTAAGGAAAAAACGAAGAAATAAGCAGAATCCAACGTGTTGTTGGATGTGGTTTTCGATCTTGTTTAAAGTTGGTT
Source organism: Linnaemya vulpina (assembly GCA_963675445.1). Taxonomy (NCBI): domain Eukaryota; kingdom Metazoa; phylum Arthropoda; class Insecta; order Diptera; family Tachinidae; genus Linnaemya; species Linnaemya vulpina. The sequence continues at coordinate 40,506,467 of OY776279.1, read as the reverse complement.
TCATCAAATTTAATTTATGGTCAGTGTTGCCATATTCTTTTTGAAAAAATACTTACAATTGGAGAAAATAAAACTGATTCTTAGAAAAAAATTGTTGCCTCAAATATATGTATCCGAAAAATTATACAATATAGACATATATATGTATGTAATCAATTTCATTTAATTTCTTTATTGAAGTTCTAAAACATAACAATAATATAAGTATGATCCCGAATGAACTTGTATAGCTTTTGCATCTGCTTTGTGTTTTGATCTTAAAATATGCATCTTTTAATACAAGGCTTAAAAAAACATAACCAGTATCACTTCATACATACTCGTATAAAAAAAGCACTTCTATTATAATGAAAGTTCACCATTTCTATTTAAATATTTAACCGTTGTACGCTCAAGATTTAATTAGCTATACACTTTTCTTTTTCTTATAGCAGGTTCAAAAGTTTTAACCTTTTTTATGTACATACATAAAAGCAATAAGTAAATTCGCGCCAAACTTCTAGCTTTTTAAGTCTTTGTATGATTATTTCCATTAATTTTTCTATGCAAATATGTTTGACAGCTTGGAGCCGGAGAATATATTGTTGTAGAAACAAGAAATAGTCATGAAAAAAAGTAATCGATTGCATTGTTGTATTAAAACTGTAGTAACTATTAATGGTTTGGATTCCAAACTTTAGAAACAAAAAAGGAATTGAAATTGAAATTTAAAAAACTCAAGTTATGAAAGCATAAAAAACTGCAAATATCTGACATAATTGTAAAAAAAACTTATGTTTTAATAAAAGAAACTGAAAAACTTTTCATCACTCAAAAAACCTGCTAAAGGCAGTTAAAACTGAACATTTGGCAATGCTGCTTATGATACTGAAGCGAAGGTGAAAAAAAACATGAGCGCAATATTTTTAATTATTGTCAGCTCTTAACAGAGAAAAGGAATATTTTATGTGCGTTTCTACATGATGAAGGCAAGTGAGAAAAAAAAACAATTTAATATCGGGCAGGAAATGTTTTGTACAGATGTGTAAAAGATCTAAGAGACACTTTAAAAGTTTACGATTTTTTAAGTTTCCATCTTCGGACAAAGTTTTAAGGCAAATTTGGCGCGAAAAGTGTCAAATTCCTGAAGAAGATAACACAAAAATTTTTATATATACGACCGTGATTTTGAAAGCTCATTAATTGGAATAAAACACTAAAGGCGGAAGCCATTCCAACTGTAGATTTAAATGAAATTGAGGAAGAGGAAGGAAGATATAGAATTTCAGAATTTACCAACAACCACATACTATGAAAATGTCGTCGACCCCTTTTGTTTGAATTGAGAAATTTGAATTCTACGACAATACAAGCAAGTGTCGAATTCCAGAAAGAAAACTAGAACTGCCAAAAAAGGGCAGGAAATTCTGTTAAAGAATCTATTGATGCTGTCCAAAATATTAGCATGAAAATCAAAACATTTCGTAAGCTTTTGGTTACTTCTCGACCAAGGGAATATTCTGAAGACGTAAAGAATTTAACTCAACATAAAAGTCTAAGTCCACATAAAATTTTCTAAGAAACAAGTTAAATTTTAACTTGCCGCATATTTCCACCCTGAATCGGTGGGCGTCAATAAAATCTCTTCCACATTGCTTAAAGAATACTGCGTTTGAGGTCGTAAAGCAAAAATGCGCACATTTGGACGAAAGAGATTCTAAATATATGGCATATATGGTTTTTGGTTATGGACGAAATGAGTATAAGAAAAGAGTTAAGGTATAATTAGAATATAGATTTAATAGATGGATTCAAAATAACAAGTTTTTACAAGAATTAAAATTATTGGTACTCATGCGTGTGTTTTTATGGTAAAATCATTGTTTTCTAATTGGAGTATAATTTTAAACTATTTTATTTCCCAAAACGGTTTATCTTCAAATACTTTAACTAATATTGTAAAAGAAATCATTACCATTTTCAAAAGCATTGGTATGAACATTTGTGTTCTAGTATGTGATCAAGGCTCAACTAATAGAAAATGTTTCTCCAACCACACATAGATATATATATATATATATATATATATATATATATATATATGCGTATATATATATATCTATATATATATATATATATATATATATATATACATATATATATATATATATATCTATATATATATATATATATATATATATATATATACATATATATATATATATATATATATATATATATACATATATATATATATATATATATATATATATATGTATATATATATATATATATATATATATATATATACACATATATATATATATATATATATATATACATATATATATATATATATATATATATATATATATACACATATATATATATATATATATATATATATATATATATATATGTATGCATGTATGTATGTATATATGTCTTCCTAATAGTTCGTTCCAAATAAAATTGGGGCCAAATAAAATTTGAGTCATGATTTCCCATACAGGTTTTATATGACCAACTATCTTTAAACAAGTTTAATTTTCTTTTCACTGTAGAATATACTACTAAATTGATATATATATATATATATATATATATATATATATATATATATATGCATTAAATTAAATCCATTGGGCGAATTAATTTTTTTTCCCAATTTTAAAAGGGTTTTTAGTGGTATGAAACTGATAAAAAAAGAAAATCCGATATCGAATGATGTTAGAGACTATGAATTCGTTACTTTAAATTAGGCGTGGCTTAAAAAGGTTGTATGTTGCGAAAGGTTGTATAAAATATAACAATGCTATCTAACAATGCTATCTCGAATTCGATGACGTATTTAATATGTAGTTGAAATTTATCTTTATTATTTAAATAAATAATGCATTTTTATGGTTCGTATTGGTTTTTACGTTCATTTTATAAGTGTGCTTATATAGATAAACATGTGGTATTTATTTTAACGGTACCGTTTGTTTGAAAACTTTTTTGAAGTAGCTGCTTGTAGGTAAAAGTTACGAAAAGTAAATAATTTATAGATATATGACTAAAATAAAAATAATACAATGACATCCACGAAAAAATATATTAATATTTTTGTCAAACATACTTCATCTTGCCTTGTGTACAGTGTTGTCATATCCTTTTTGAAAAAAAACTTACAATTCGGGAAAAAATGATTTTTAGAAGAAAAAACTGTTACCGAAAAAAAATGTTTTCGAAAAATTTCAAAACATATCCATATGTACATATGAATGTATGTAATCAATTTCATTTCATTATATTATTAAGTTCTAAAACATAAAACTAATATAAGTTAGAACCCGAATGAACTTGTATAGCTTTTGCACCTGCTTGATCTTTTGATTTTAAAATATGCATCTTTAAGTCTGATATACCAACCATTGCTTACAAAAATCATAACCATTACCACTTCTCCTGATAGAACCCTTGAATAATGGATACTCCTCCCATGATTTTTTTTTAATTTTTCAATTTTCTTTTTGAGTTTTTCCTTGAACGAGATGCAGCATATTCAATCTGTATCCCACCATCTGGTGTATTTTCTTTACAACAGTTAGACAAATTAGTATCACATACCCGTGTAAAAATAGGAGTTCTATTATAAAAAAAGCTCACCATTTCTTTTTAAATATTTATCCATTGTATGCTCAAAATTTAATTAATTATACACTTTTCTTATGACAATTTCAAGAGTTTTAACCTTTTTTATGTATATACATACATAAAAGCAATAAGTAAATTCGCGCCAAACTACTAGCTTTCTAAATATTTGTATGATTATTTGCATTAATTTTTCTATGCACATATGTTTGACAGTTAGGAGCCGAAGAAAATATTGTTGTAATACATACGTTGAATACAAATAAAAAAAAAACAGTGCTGCAAAAAGAGTAATCGATTGCATTGTTGTATTAAAACTGTAGTAACTGTCAAACATCTGACATAATTGTAAAAAACATATATTTTTATAAAAAACTGAAAGACTTTTCATCTTATATATATATATATATATATATATATATATATATACATATATATATATATATATATATATATATATTTTTTTTTTTTTAATTAAGTATCAACAAATTTTATTTTATTGGCGCAGGTGATTCGTTCGGCATTAGTAATTGACAAAATTAGCGCCAAAGTTCTGTATAGACGGCGGAGCTGTTATAGAATGCTCTGTCAGTCGTTCAGGAATTGAATTGTGGTATTTTAAAATGAATTGAATTGAAATATAACTTAATTCCTGATGAACTAAAAATTTTGAATGCATTCGCCTTGTTAAAATAGAAGAATTGATATTTTATTAGAATTAAGTTTTGAAGGAATTAAAAGAAAATGATTCTAATTATATTTTTTATTCATATAAAATGGTCTTTTGCAATATACATATATAGAAATTCTATTACGTTGTTGTGGATTGAGACTAAAACATTTAGATTTTCTGTAAAATATAATATAATAAAGGATACATTTATTTTCGTAAAATCTGGAGATTTTGATAAAAACAATTGAAGCCTTTTTAAAAATGTTTATATAGAAAAAATTTTTTTTTATTATATATTAGGAATATATTGTTAATTTTATTATTTGTTACATGTTTACTTGCTGTTGTGTTTTTATTTATTTGATAAAATTTGCACTTTTCTTTGCTTAGAACTACCTTTTTCTATAGCCTTAGAGCAGTGGTTTCGAAGGAGGAGCAATAATAAAAACTCCAATAATTGCTGTTTACAGTTGGAACAACCAATAATATATGATTTTATACAATGTTGCATTGTAAATGCAACACACCCAACGAAATATCTCATTGAAAACAGTTAAAGATTCATGTTCTCAAAAGTAATCTGCATATACATCGTCAACAAAATTAACATCAACGCTTTCATTAGAGCCTATTTTAGTATGTTCACTTGAAGAATATGTATCATAATCATTACTTTTTAGTTAACATATATATTATAAGAACCAATTCGGTCAATCTCGTCTTCTACAATTTCACAGTTACTGGAAAAATTTCATTGAACAATTTTAGCAATCATAACTTTTGCCAAAGTATTAATTAACACGGCTACGGAAGGGTTTCTATTTTTGCCAAGTTAGAAAATATACTTTGTAACTTGTCCTGATTAGAGATTTTGTCACGAAATAATATATATAGTGACAAGATCTGTAGCTATTATCGCCATAAAGGGAACCACTATTAAGACTATCGAAGATCTTATCTTAATAGCAGCTGCAACTGTTCTGCTAAGAATTTGGGTTGCAAGTTTCACCCGCATATTTTAAAATCTGTTTGGATATATATGTTGTCGTGTCAATTTTGGTTTTTGCAGTTGCTTCCATTTCGTATAACTCTTTAGTTACTTGCATGCTTACAGTTCCATCATGTGTTTTAAGGTCACATTTCAACAACCCATTTCTCAAAGGATTTATTAAGTGCGGGATATCATATACACATACAACTTTTTGTCCATTTTGTTAAAAAAATGGAGTTTGCACAGATACCTTGAGGTTGGAGAAACATTTTCTGTTAGCTGAGCCTTGATCACATACTAGAACACAAATGTTCATACCAACGCTTTTGAAAATGGCAATGATTTCTTTAACAATATTAGTTAAAGTATTCGAAGATAAACCGTTTTGGGAAATAAAATAGTTTAAAATTATACTCCAATTAGAAAACAATAATTTTACCATAAAAACACACTCATCAGTACCAATAATTTTAGTTCTTATAAAAACTTGTTATTTTGAATCCATGCATTAAATCTAAATTCTAATTATACCTTAACTCTTTTCTTATACTCATTTCGTCCATAACCAAAAACCATATATTTAGAATCTCTTTCGTCCAAATGTGCGCATTTTTGCTTTACGACCTCAAACGCAGTATTCTTTAAGCAATGTGGAAGAGATTTTATTGACGCCCACCGATTCAGGGTGGAAATATGCGGCAAGTTAAAATTTAACTTGTTTCTTAGAAAATTTTATGTGGATTTAGACTTTTAGCATATGACCATTTTTTATGAATAAAATATATAATTACAATCAGTTTTTTTTAATTCCTTCAAAACTTATTTATAATAAAAAATCAATTCTTCTATTTTAACAAGGCGAATGCATTTAAAATTGTTAGTTCATCAGAAATTAAGTTATATTTCAATTCAATTCATGTTAAAATACCACAATTCAATTCTTGAACGACTGACAGAGCCATTAAAAAATCATTCTATAACAGCTCCGCCGTCTATACAGAACTTTGGCGCTAATTTTGTCAATTACTAATGCCGAACGAATCGCCTGCGCCAATAAAATAAAATTTGTTGATACTTAATTTAAAAAAAAAAAAAAATATGTATATATATATATATATATATATATATGTATATATATATATATATATATATATATATATATATATATATATATATATAAGATGAAAAGTTTTTCAGTTTTTTATAAAAAAATATGTTTTTTACAATTATGTCAGATGTTTACAGTTCTTTATGCATTCATAACTTGAGCTTATAAAATTTTATTTTTTGTTTGTTTGCAAAGTTTGGAATGGAAACTATTAATAGTTACAACAGTTTTAATACAACAATGCAATCGATTACTCTTTTTGCAGCACTGTTTTTTTTATTTGTATTCAACGTATGTATTACAACAACATTTTCTTCGGCTCCTAACTGTCAAACATATGTGCATAGAAAAATTAATGCAAATAATCATACAAATATTTAGAAAGCTAGTAGTTTGGCGCGAATTTACTTATTGCTTTTATGTATGTATATACATAAAAAAAGGTTAAAACTCTTGAAATTGTCATAAGAAAAGTGTATAATTAGTTAAATTTTGAGCATACAATGGATAAATATTTAAAAAGAAATGGTGAGCTTTTTTTATAATAGAACTCCTATTTTTACACGGGTATGTGATACTAATTTGTCTAACTGTTGTAAAGAAAATACACCAGATGGTGGGATACAGATTGAATATGCTGCATCTCGTTCAAGGAAAAACTCAAAAAGAAAATTGAAAAATTAAAAAAAAATCATGGGAGGAGTATCCATTATTCAAGGGTTCTATCAGGAGAAGTGGTAATGGTTATGATTTTTGTAAGCAATGGTTGGTATATCAGACTTAAAGATGCATATTTTAAAATCAAAACATCAAGCAGGTGCAAAAGCTATACAAGTTCATTCGGGTTCTAACTTATATTAGTTTTATGTTTTAGAACTTAATAATATAATGAAATGAAATTGATTACATATGTACATTCATATGTACATATGGATATGTTTTGAAATTTTTCGAAAACATTTTTTTTCGGTAACAGTTTTTTCTTCTAAAAATCATTTTTTCCCGAATTGTAAGTTTTTTTTCAAAAAGGATATGACAACACTGTACACAAGGCAAGATGAAGTATGTTTGACAAAAATATTAATATATTTTTTTGTGGATGTCATTGTATTATTTTTATTTTAGTTCATATATCTATAAATTATTTACTTTTCGTAACTTTTACCTACAAGCAGCTACTTCAAAAAAGTTTTCAAACAAACGGTACCGTTAAAATAAATACCACATGTTTATCTATATAAGCACACTTATAAAATGAACGTAAAAACCAAAGGAAAATGAACCATAAAAAGGCATTATTTATTTAAATAATAAAGATAAATTTCAACTACATATTAAATACGTCATCGAATTCGAGATAGCATTGTTATATACATACATATGTTATACAACCTTTCGCAACATACAACCTTTTTAAGCCACGCCTAATTTAAAGTAACGAATTCATAGTCTCTAACTTCATTCGATATCGGATTTACTTTTTTTTATGAGTTTCATACCACTAAAAACCCTTTTAAAATTGGGAAAAAAATTAATTCGCCCAATGGATTTAATTTAATGCTATTATATATATATATATATATATATATATATATATATATGTGAAAAGAAAATTAAACTTGTTTGTTTAAAGATAGTTGGTCATATAAGAACTGTATGGGAAATCATGACTCAAATTTTATTTGGCCCCAATCACGTATATGGAACGAACTATTAGGAAGACATGTATATGTATTTATATATATATATATATATATATATATATATATATATATGTATATATATATATATATATATATATATATATATATATATATATGTATATATATATATATATTTATATATATACATGTATATATATATGTATATATATATATATATATATATATATATATATATATGTATATATATATATATATATATATATATATATGTATATATATATATATATATATATATATATTTATATATATACATGTATATATATATGTATATATATATATATATATATATATATATATATATGTATATATATATATATATATATATATATATATATGTATATATATATATATATATATATGTATATATATATATATGTATATATATATATATATATATATATATATATATACATATATATATATATATATATATATATATATATGTATATATATATATATATATATATATATATGTATATATATATATATATATATATATATATATATATATATATATATGTACGCATATATACATATATATATATATATATATATATATATATGTATATATATACATATATATATATATATATATATATATATATATACAAACACATATATATATATATATATATAATATATATATATATATATATATATATATATATACATATATATATATATATATATATATATATATACATATACAAATACATATATATATATATATAATATATATATATATATATATATATATATATATATGCTCAATCGGACTTAAGTCAGGAGACATGGGGACAGTTAACATATATAGATGCCACATTCGCACATTATCAGTTATGTGGCATCTTGCTAATTCGAAAAATTTCCAGCAACACCCAGTTTTTCAGCAGATTGTTTCGAATTATTTCTGAGAATATTAAAATACATTATCTGATCCATATTCCCATTGATAATGCACACCTTGTCTGGCCCGATATGCAGCCAACTTGCCTACTTTTTGGGCACTTATGCATGGATCTTTCTTGATGTGAAGTATAATCCAGCGTTCATCTGATTCAAAAAATATCATTTGCTTTCCTGATCTCGGCTTGTTTTCAATGGATTTGAAAAGTTTTTTACTTATAATAATATTCTGAGCCTTAGAATGAGTTCTATTCACTACTTTCCCAATGTTTGTTTCGGTTTTTTCTTCTCCACAGTATTTTAATACCAACTTTCTTATATCCACCGGTATTTGGCCACATTGTCAGAAAATCCTTAAATATTTTTTTGTATAATTTAATTTAAATAGTACAAACTTGAATTTTGCAACTTATATATTCGCGTATACTGGTGTATTTGTTTTAAAATGTCATACCTACTTCCAATATGTCCCAGTTTTATTTTGACGTTTTTGTTTATGTTGTTCTTAGGAAAAACTAACAGCATTTTAATATTGCTTCTTATCGTTTTTCATGTACATATAATCAAAGCTGATATATGACATGCGAACTGAAGTTAAGATTTTACATAATATTTTCTTATTTACAAAAACTATCTCAGTGCCAATTATATCCTTTTTACCAAATAATCAGTAGACTTCAATCACAGTTTTGAAAACTTTCAAACCTCTTATCTTATCAAAAGACTTTTATAAACCATTTGAGAATTTATATGAAAACTCACAAATGATTTTAAAAAATCACTAAATAATAAGTGTAGTAAGCTATGAAATGCATATAGACATTGTTTAACCACCCAACAAATACATTTCATATTATAGTAATGACAACAATTGGAGTATTCACACTTCGTGCTATTTAGTCATATTGTCATAAAATCATAAAATTTTAGACTATTTTAAGAAAGTTGTTGTGCTACATATAAAAAAGTCTTAAAATAGTAGCACTCTTTCAGGTATGTTTTTGTGTTGTCATAAAATTATCTAGAGATTTGAGTCAAACGGCTTAAAATCTTTACGCGAGAAGGTGATATATGTTTGCCGCCGTTATTTATATATGATTTAGGACTAAAAAACGGTAAAAAAAAAATTTGTATGTAATAATGCTGACCCCATAACATTGCTAGTAACATGAGCACTGAAGGTGAAAGTGTAGCGACTTTCGACAACAGCTGTTCCGCTCTGCTGTGTAAGTTGAATAAAACTGATGTTGACTTCCTTTGTGCCTAGGAATATTTATCATCATGTCTTTCTGAGATTTTAACTAAGTTAGAACAATTAGCATATATAAATATTAATATAGCAAAATAAAAATGTTCAATAAAAATAAAATCACATTGCTTCTTATAGTTTTTCATGTACATATAATCAAAGCTGATATATGACATGCGAACTGAAGTTAAGAATTTACATAATTTTTTCTTATTTACAAAAACTATCTCAGTGCCAATTATATCCTTTTTACCAAATAATCAGTAGACTTCAATCACAGTTTTGAAAACTTTCAAACCTCTTATCTAAGACTTTTATAAACCATTTGAGAATATATATGAAAACTCACAAATGATTTTAAAAAATCGCATCATAATTGGGGGATTCACACTTCGTGCTATTTAGTCATATTGTCATAGAGTCATAAAATTTTAGACTAGTTTAAGAAAGTTGTTGTGCTGCATATAAAAAAGTCATAAAATAATAGTACTCTTGCAGGTATGTTTTTGTGTTGTCATAAAATGATCTAGAGATTTGAGTCAAACGGCTGAAAATCTTTAGGCGAGAAGGCGATAGTATATGTTTGCCGCCGTTATTTATATATGATTTAGGATTAAAAAACGGTAAAAAAATTGTTCATACCCATATGCCTGTACATTAAATCACATTTTTCTAACATAAAAATATTAAAAGAGCTCTAAATCGCACCCACTGAACGGTTTTCCGTATGCCGCCGCAGCTTATAACAAGGCAGCATACGGAAAAACGTTCAGTGGCTGCCAGCTACGTAAGTTAAATGCGAAAAACTTTTCACATATATGTATATATTTAGTTATTGCGATTTAGTGCTCTTTTAATATATTTTATGTTATAAAAATATGATTTAATGTATAGACATATAGGTATGAGCTATTTTTTAATAATTTTTTAGTCGTGAATTATGTATAAGTAACGGTGGCCGTTCTTATACAGATCTTTAGAGCATTTTATGACAAAACAATAACATAAAAATATAAAAAAGGTATAAAATAGTTATTTTTCGGAATTGCTTGGGCATAATGTATATGTTTATATATAAAACGGTGTCTAATAAGGTACATATCTAAACTAATTATTGTAAAAAGCATTGATATGTAAGAAGCTCTGTTACAGGTAGAAGTTCAAAATCAAAACCGAATTATTTTTAAAAGGGAAATTCCTGTCTATTGTTTGTGCTGAGGTCTGCTCGTGCTTCGTATGAGCGCGTGTGGATGTGTTCGTTTCTTGATTGTGATGTTACCTGAACTTTTTCGTTGTTTATTTGATTGAAGATTATTTAAAGTAATTTCCTCATAATTGTTATTCATTCCAATTTCAACAATGGCTAAGTACACTCGCCATCTCGCCAATATTTTGTTTTAACAATCTGGAATTGCATATACTAAGCAAGTTTTTAAAATATGCAATTCAGAAAAAATTTAACTACAAAATTAATGATTTATAAATTTTGGAAAGAGATTAATATCACGCTCTATTTAATGCTCTTATAGCAAGAATAGGATGTTTGTCAAAGGAACTTGTTTTCGATATTATATCTACAAATACCAAATGTAGAAAACAGAGTTGACCAGCAAAACTAATTGATGAATATAGTGAAAGAATTTGAAGACGCAAACTTCGGATTATCAATAAAGAAATATCAATTATCAACCATCCAAATTCAACCAACACAAAATGAAACGAATTTTTATATAATTGAAGCAGTAATAGAAGCAAACCCAAGGCGCACAAAAAGGATTCTGGAAAATATTCCAACACCAAACGAAGACAAGAAACTTGCTACAGAAGAGGCGATAGCCTTATTTTTAGATTTTAAATTATCTAAAAATCAGTATAAGGATATGAAGAGAGTTCTGGGATTTTTCCAGAGTATAGGGATTAAGTCTCTGTCAAAAAAAAAGGATGTTAATCCACCACAAACTGGACAGCGCTAAAACTGCCTAGTAGATTCAAGAAGATTTTCTCTATGAAACGTTTTTGGGATGAGGGGTATTCCAGCAGAAAGAAATGCGGATTTTTTCAAAGAGATTTCTTACTGTTTTTATCTGCTAAATCTTTTTAATTTTTTCAATAAGTAAAACACATGAAATTAAGAAGAAAATCTTATTATATAACATTTTGTTTGTTCAAATTCCGTTATTTTTGGCACCAAAACAACAACCCATAGATAAAATCTTCTTGATTCTATTAGGTTTTCTTATAAATTGCTTAAAACAAGAATTCCTTATTAATTTCATTGAGCTGTCCTATTAATTTTTTCAAAAAGAATTTCTTATTGATTTCATTAAGCCTACTTAATACTTATTTTTAATTAGGTCTTTCTTCTTGATTTCATTAGTTTTCTATTTGATCATGTGTAAAATATCTTATTAATATTTTTAATAAGAATATCTTCTTGATTATATTAGTTGGCTTGTTATTTCATGAATGCATACAAATCATCATAGGCCCAATTTAGACGAAGAATTTTATTCATGAATTTTATTCATGCTGTTTTTGTTTGTTGGCGAGCGGTATAGAGACGAAGTAGGAGTAGAAAAAACATCACGATATCTGTTTTTCATGAATTTTTCTTATTTCCTTTTGCATTGATTTTCGTATATATTGTTTTATGTTTTAGTCTTTTTCTGCTTTAAAAGTGAAGACAGGTTGTTTGAAAAGGCTTACAGATTATGCATATACATATATAGATTTGCATATACATACATATATCACAAAGTTCAAAATACGAATGATCAAACAAAGAAAATTAAGCGATTACAAGTTAAAAAAATCAACCCTGAAATAAAAATATACATGAATTATAAATCACCGTTTAAACATTTTAGAAGATGTTTTAAAGAAGAGTAAAAAATATTCATGAATTAAAATTCTTCATGTAAATTGGGCCATAGAGACAATTTACATTTATAATTTTTTTTTTGCGTGTTTGTATGAGTGTTGCGTCGAACATCTCTAACTACATGCACTTTAAACCAAACTTTTAGTTTAAAGTGGACAAGTGATAAGTCAAGAAGTGGAAAACGCAATAAAAATATTTTTGCTTTAAAAAAGGAAAGTTATTATATAAATTAATTAAATCTAATTAATACTAATGGCCTCTATTTGGCAAAACGCATCGAAGAGTGGAAAACAAAGTTGTTTTGAAACGAGGAGGAATCTTTTAAGGATTTGAATAACGGTATGAATATTGAAAGTTCCTTAAAATGATATATATATATATATATATATATATGTACATCTTTATACATTTATCTTCCTTTCTCAAAGGTACACATATCAACCGAAAATGCTAGTTGCAGCGCAATTGCAGTCCACGTGATCAGGTAATTTCTTTTCTGAAGGGAAACTAGAATTGATGAGATACAAAATGCCAAAAAGTCGAATATTTTTCATGACTGGCCACGATACAATGATTTCTCATGCTATGAACTTGTAAGGGTTGACAATTTGAAATTTTTTATAACTATATTAATTGTTTATAATTATATTATGTTACTTTAAAAACTTTTTATTATGTTTTTACTTACTGAGCATTGAATTGGTTTCTGTAGAATTATTATTATTTATATTATTTGTTTTTATACAATATTCTTCTAAATAGTTATAAGTGAATTTATTAATAAAAATCCATAATATCAAACAAACTCAAGAAGAAAATAGCCTCATAAAATTAAGAAGAAACTGTTTGTGAAAAAAAAACAAAAAAACCTAATAAAATCAAGAAGAAAATCTTTTTGAAAAAACAAGAATATTACCTAGTAAAAACCATAAGTTTTCTTCTTGATTTTTTCAATTATGTTTTCCTTATTAAAACAATAAGAACTTCTTCTTGAAGAAAAACCATAGAGAAATCTTATTAATTTTGTTCTATTTTATTAGGTATTTATTAGGTACTGTTTTCTCTGTGTGCTGTCACTGCCACTTCAGCAGAAATGAAATTGCTCGTTGGACACACTGCCGAACGGTTTACACATAACGTCTATTTTGAACTTAAATAGAAATCTTCTGTATTAAAACCTTTTTTGTAAAGTAAATTTCATTAATGTTTTGTATTGTTTATGGCAATTAGCGAACCAAATATCAACGCAAACTTGTTGCAAAAACGAGTCCTTTACCTTTAGTATTAGAAACTTCACAGGGACCAAAGTTTGTCACTTTCTGACGAAATTTAAAATTGGTAATAGTATAAGTTGTAAACGTGACGCAAAATATCAGGTTCTGTGTAAAACAAACTTTTGTAACAAGTTTCAATACTTAACTTTTGTATCAAACCCAGCTAAAACTTGAAATGCGTTTTTAATGCATCATAACTAATTTTCTAATTAGTCGATTTCAAAGGGTATCCAAATTCCAATCCAGTCAAAAGTTATAGATTTTTGACAGCTTTTTCGGGAAATGGTCCACTTTGCGCAGTGAGTATAGAGAAAATAATATTTGCATAAGGCATACATATATATCTATTAGATTATGAAAATTAGCAATTTAAATTATATACATATATGTATATTAAGTTTTGTTCTATTTAAATAAAAAATTATACAGTGTGCTGCTTTCGTGTTTACATATATACAATATACATACGTATATACCCTACAAGAAATTCAGTTTAGTATTATCAAAAATATACACTATACAGAATCTTTGCTTAAAGTTGGTTGTTAAAAAGTTGACAATAAATAAATTATTTCCGTAGTTAACTATGTAATCTTAACGATGTAATCTTATGTAACTATACATGTTGAAATAAAAATGAATATAAATTCGAAATAAAATGAATGATATATATCTTTAGATATTTCTGAGAGAAATGTTTTCAATTTGAATTTCGAATATCAAATAACATTTAAGAAATCTGATTTTGCCTAAAACACTGAAGTCCACCTTTTTTACAAATGAAAAAACTAGAATGCATAAATTTGAGCCTTCCACTAAACTATTTTTTGTAAACACAAAAGTCAAATGTTGTCATATTATATACAATCGTGAAAAGCAAATGATTAGCCATCGGTTAAAAAGTGCCTGTTAAGAAAAGTGTCAATTAGCCAATTTTTCATTAAAGTAAATTTAATCATACATTGTGAAAAGGGCTATAAGACAATAATTATAAAAATATCTGTCTTCTAAATATCTAAATTAGTGGGAGTTAGTAACACCAGATGGTTATCAATTGAGTTAACTGTATAGAAAATCAGTAGCTTCAATAAAAAACTAATTTAAAAATTGCTGAAACATTTTGAAAACTTATATAACGATAAACATTTATTTAAAATTTTTAAAGTCAACAACTTTCTTAAAATAGTCTAAAATTTTATGATTTTATGACAATATGACTAAATAGCACGAAGTGTGAATACTCCAATTGTTGTCATTACTATAATATGAAATGTATTTGTTGGGTGGTTAAACAATGTCTATATGCATTTCATAGCTTACTACACTTATTATTTAGTGATTTTTTAAAATCATTTGTGAGTTTTCATATAAATTCTCAAATGGTTTATAAAAGTCTTTTGATAAGATAAGAGGTTTGAAAGTTTTCAAAACTGTGATTGAAGTCTACTGATTATTTGGTAAAAAGGATATAATTGGCACTGAGATAGTTTTTGTAAATAAGAAAATATTATGTAAAATCTTAACTTCAGTTCGCATGTCATATATCAGCTTTGATTATATGTACATGAAAAACGATAAGAAGCAATATTAAAATGCTGTTAGTTTTTCCTAAGAACAACATAAACAAAAACGTCAAAATAAAACTGGGACATATTGGAAGTAGGTATGACATTTTAAAACAAATACACCAGTATACGCGAATATATAAGTTGCAAAATTCAAGTTTGTACTATTTAAATTAAATTATCCAAAAAAATATTTAAGGATTTTCTGACAATGTGGCCAAATACCGGTGGATATAAGAAAGTTGGTATTAAAATACTGTGGAGAAGAAAAAACCGAAACAAACATTGGGAAAGTAGTGAATAGAACTCATTCTAAGGCTCAGAATATTATTATAAGTAAAAAACTTTTCAAATCCATTGAAAACAAGCCGAGATCAGGAAAGCAAATGATATTTTTTGAATCAGATGAACGCTGGATTATACTTCACATCAAGAAAGATCCATGCATAAGTGCCCAAAAAGTAGGCAAGTTGGCTACATATCGGGCCAGACAAGGTGTGCATTATCAATGGGAATATGGATCAGATAATGTATTTTAATATTCTCAGAAATAATTCGAAACAATCTGCTGAAAAACTGGGTGTTGCTGGAAATTTTTCGAATTAGCAAGAAGCCACATAACTGATAATGTGCGCATGTGGCATCTATATATGTTAACTTTCCCCATGTCTCCTGACTTAAGTCCGATTGAGCATATGTGGGCTCATCTGGAAGAAATACTGAAATCTTACAATTTCAAAAGGCTACAAAATAGGAATGGATTAAAGTTATCCAACAATTTGCCGTTAATTAGTTGAACCCATGCCACGTCGGCTGTTAACAGTCCAAAGCAGTAAAGGATTGCCTACTAAATATTAACACCGAAATAAAGTGTGAAAAAATTAAAACTTTTTGGAATACTCCCAGTTAAAATTTAACATTACAACTTGCTTTAATTTTGTTTTGTATCTGTCCCACTTCCAATGTGAGCAACCGTATTGTATATATATATATATATATATATATATATATATGTGTGTATATATATATATATATATATATATATATATATATATATATATATGTGTGTGTATATATATATATATATATATATATATTGTAACGTTAGACAATGGAGTAGGGTTTTCTGTAATGAGGAACGTAAATTTATTTCAGAAACGTATATTTTAAACTTCGGGCCTTAGAATCACAACAGCACAATCTTACTATTAGTGCCAGTTTTAACACTACTAAAGTGAAAGAATTCCATGTCGGAATATCTATGTGTATATCTGTATTGCTACTAATATTGCCAACATTTTAGTATAATACTACTTGTCAGTAATCACAAATAAATTAGTTCGTGTAAACACAGGCGGACGTATTCATGCATGTCTATACATGTTTATGCATGTCTGTGCATGCTTTTGCAAAACCAGAGATCATACATAAACTCGTTGTTTCGAGAATCGAAAGCAAAAGAAAATAAGAGAAACTGTATATCTAACGTGACTAGCCTGTTAAACGGCATCGATAAATTGTTCCCTTTTTACTTTGAACCGTCAGACAACAGAAGTGGTTTTCTCACGAATAATTTTTTATATACATACATACAATATTCTGAGAAAAGTTATTAATAGTGTAGTTAAATATTCGGAAGAAATTCCACGACTATCCTTTAATAAAAATACTAAACTGGAATAAAAGCTTTTCGAGCATTCGTAGTGGCAAAAGTCAACTGCAGTGCCAACATTTCTTAGTCCCAACAATATATCCGTACGTCTGATATTCTTTCTAAAAATTTTGGAAAGCATACTGTTGAACAGACACGAAGAAACCAAGTCGATCGCCACATTGTGTAATTTTCTTTAGCGGCCTAAGCATTAACGCATCAAGCAACATACTAAAAATGCATGTACCACTGTTATAAATTGGAAGACACACGTGCCAACTTGCAATCATCAGATATTTAGGCTACCACCTCATCCGAATTTAACTGGAACTGACGACATCCAACAGATCAAAGAAGCTGAATTTCTAAACCTATCTAACTATTATATTGTAAGGTTAAATCCTGCCAGGTCATAAAATCAAGTAACAACACCGGTTTATTGTAGCAATGCTTAAAGGTGAACTTTTTTATAAGCAACATATCTAACATATTATGAAAATAGGTTAGATATATAGTGATACAATAGGAAATCCTTAGATTATTTAAGATTCTTTATAAGATACATCTTACTAAACATATAAGCTTTTTAGATATTAACTAGAATTATGAAGCAACTACATCCATAGATACCAACATAGCAACATTGTAAACCCTGATACTTCGCAACCATCTCCTGTTTGGCGAGGCCTCATCGACCAGCAGTTGCAGTAAAATTGTAATTAAATTGGGTGAGTAAATAAAGTGCTACCAATCTATATTTGATAATTGTATAATTATAAATCTATTGCAATTATAAGACTATGTATCCCTCTTTACCGTAAGCTATTGAATTCTTCATAATCCTATATGGTGTATATAGTGCGTAGTTTATTTCAATCAGGTTAATTTGTTTAATATTTTTCACCTTGTCAATGGTACAATATATGTTTGTTGTCTCGAAGCCTGACAATCATTAAGTTTTGCTTTAGTTACTATAAACTAAACCATTTACTTTAATCTCTTTACGATCATGTTTACAACCACCATTCATTAAAATTTATTTTATTTTTTTTACTATCTTCTTCAAAGCATTGCATTCGCTATGAACTATTTCTTCTTTTACTATTAATTCTTTTTAAGAGAATTATATCACATAATCACCGTTTATACAAAAGAGACTACTCATATAGCCGTTGATTCTCTTACTCAAGACATTTTTTTCTTTCGTTTGAAAACTTGCTAATGAAGTTCGTTTTGATTGATTATTAAGTTTTGGTTATTTCTACAGCGTAACAATTATCCTCTTCTACCACTTACGGCCGTAATATAATAATGAAGAACATTCATAATATTTTACTTGTATAATTTAGCCATAAGCCTTTTATTTTTATATTGTACGCTATATGTAGAATTGTTGTAATGACCAAACCCCAAATTTATCGAAATACTTAGTTTGAATTATATTAGTTCTGTTATTAATATATGAATGAACGTGAATAAAACCTATATGAACATGATTCGGTAAATTTTCTACTAATTCTTGCATGAAATAAGCGGTTAGAATCATACTGGGAAGGAATCTTCGCAATCTTTATATGCCCTAAGATCATAGGAAGGGAGGGTTTAGAGGCAATATTCTCACCACATCTGAGAATATATATATTTGAATGGATTAAACATCACTGCTTGACATTTAAGATTTTCTTGGTAGTTGATTACAAAAATGCGGGTATATCACAACATCTAATTATTCTTATCAACTAGTACGTACTTCAATTCGCAGGGAGTCTATAAAATTTTTTATGTATTGACTATCCTATCGGTAATGGAGATTTAGCAAGACAAGAACCTCCCCACCCGACTGTTCGCTAGCGTAATCAATTGCTCCCACTCGTCTGTTAATTCTCTAAGAGCAAATAAAATAACAATACCACATCCGATAGATATCATGAGGGTTCGGGTGAGTTTTCCCACTCTCGGATTGACCTCGAGCTAAACCAACCAGCTGTACATTACAATATATATTTATATATATATATATATATATATATATATATATATGTATATATATATATATATATATATATATATGTATATGTATATATATATATATATATATATATATATATACATATATATATATATATATATATATATATATATATACATATATCTATATATATATGTATATATATATATATATATATATATATATATATACATATATATATATATATATATATATATATATATATATACATATATATATATATATATATATATATATATATCTTCCTAATAGTATGTTTTCATATATCTGATTGGGGCCAAATTAAATTTGTGTCATGATTTCCCATACAGTTTTCATATGACCAAATTATCTTTAATGATATAATTTGTTTCATATTGAGCCGAAATATGGGCAACTCTGCGCGACTGTTATTATTACAAATTCAATCTTGGACACCCATTATTGATGAGTAACGAATTCAAAAAATTAGCATTGCACCGCGAATCAAAATTCTCGGCATTCAAATGATAACGCTTTATCAAGGTCCTTGAAAACCGGAAAGCTGAATAATCAATGATATAAACTGGGACCTCCACTCTACATATTTTCTTAAAATTTTTGCAACAAAGCTTGGCTTTCTTCAAGCGATTTCTTTAACGTGGATTTTTCATCTATTTGAGAGTCATTACACCTTCCTAGACTTTGGAGTTTGTGTAAAGAAACATATATCTAAAAAAAAAACTTACATTAGATCATACAGCCATATACCACTTTCGATGTTGTGTTGGATATATTTCACTTTCAATACATTAATACCCAGTTTTTGACTTCGTATTTAAGTACAAAATTAGTTAATTTTTGCATAAACTTAAGCTGTGTTTGAATACGCTTTGAGTTTTTCAGTCATATATAAATACTTCAATTAATTTATTCGAAAAATGTGGTAGAAATATGTAAACAAAAATCGCCATTGTTCAGAAAACATGTGCTTTGCTTAAGATTCAAAGTATTTCAAGTGTTGTGCATGAAATTATTTTAAGTTTTTAATTGTGTTAAGAGTCTATTTGTACAATAAATATTATTTTATTGATTTTTTACGTTATTCTATTGATAATTAACTATATTTAAGTAACATTTTTAGATTTTTTTGCAAATTTTTCTCAACACCACAATGTTTTCTTTTTCTTAAAAGAAAAAAAGTCAAAGTCAAATTTTTACTGTTCTCTATTTAAATACCTTTTATGTGTCCAATGAGTTTTATTTAAGTTGTATTTAAATATGATCTGTAAAAATGAATTTTGTATTTAAATAAACTTTAAATACCTTTTACGTGTCCAATGAGTTTTATTTAAGTTGTATTTAAATATGATTTTTAAAAATGAATTTTGTTAGTTAGTTAGTTATTTATTGAGACTAATATATATTACTTAATACAAAAAGAATTGCTAACTAACATATTTTAAAAGAGAACTTAAAACTATATAGTTTAATATCATTATTTTAATATCATTTTTACTATTACTTGATTATGCAACTTGCTTATCAAATTAAAGAAAAAGTATTTTTGTATAAAAATTATTTAATATGATTGCAAAACAGTGCTTGCTCCCGGCACAAATTTAGTAGAGTTATATCTACATTTAATAAACTTAAAGCTAACAAAAATCTTAATACTAAACTATACAATAAAAACTTAAACTAATATACAAACAAAAATTAGTAAATAAAAAGATAATAATAATATTAATAAATAAAAAAGGAGAGAAAAAAAACCAAACTATTACCCTCTCTGAATGCCAGGAGTAATACATGAATAAAAGTTTCGACCAGGATACATATAATAAGGTTCATTCAAAATTCCAACACTGGAGATATATTGCGTATTTGACCAACCAAGCTCCCGTTCACGTATCAAAATTTCCTGAAAAACACTGCCCTCAAAGTCAGATAACCTATCCACAAATTTTCTCATTAAATCAAGAGCATAAAGAGATATAGGTACCAATTTAGCATCTCTATATACCAATTCGTTATAAAATCTACGATTGAAATGTTTATAATTCTTCTCTATTCATCTCCGAATAATATGACGCTCGAAAATTTCCATTCTATTCATCATTCAAAGTAATTTCGTTTTCTTTGACAAATATTTACTGTTAAAGAGCCTTGTAAATGTCCCTTTTATCCTATTTGCCTTATTAATGTTATGAGAAACATGATTATTAAATTTCATAAGCTTATAAAAGTTGACTCCAAGGTATTTAATACTATCCTTAAACTGAATTTCATTGTCATTTAGCAATAGCTTTAAGTTCTTCCTCTCCGGAACAACATTATATTTACACTTACCAGAAACGTTTCGAAGACAAATGGCATTACTTTTTTCCACGTTTATTTTTATTCCCCAATGAGAATAAAAATCATCAACTTTTCGTAAGTGCGCTGAAACACGTTGGAGTGCAACACTTGGAGACTCATCGTGAGCGTAAAGAAGCGAGTCATCAGCATATAGTATACTTTTAGAGGTATTGAATTCGTAAGGAAAATCGTGTATAAAAATGTTATACAAATGAGGCGCAAGCACAGACCCCTGGGGAACACCACAAGTAACCTGACCATGGGATGATATTAAATCTCCAATCTGTACACAAAATTTCCTGTCACTAAAAAAGCTTTTGAAAAGTTTTATGATGGAAGGATTGAACCCAATTTTTATCATTTTGTATAAAATACCATTATGATATGCCTTATCAAAAGCTTTCTCAACGTCAAGAGATGCTGCAACAGTACACTTACGTTCTCTTAAATTTTGAATGACATCAGAATGAAGTTTTAAAAGTGCATGTACTGTAGAGTTACCTTTCTTAAACCCAAATTGTTGCTGCGGAATATATGAACTATTCAAACCTATATCCATCTTCTCGCGAACTATTCTCTCGAATATTTTCCTAATATTACAAAGTAAAGAAATCGGCCTAAAGTTGTGTATGTCACTAATATTTCTCCGTTTAGGAATAGGCACAACTTTGGCTATTTTCCAACTTCGAGGAAAATAACAATTATTATAAATTATGGTGAGGTACTCAAAAGCCTTTACTGGAAATTTTCTTATTATATAATTAGAAATGTTATCTAAATCAGAGGATTTCTTATTATTAACAACCTGCCATATATTCGATACAAAATCTAAATCAGTAAACTTCACATCTCTAAAATTATTTAGTGCTGTATTACTATCATCAAATGTGAAAGGCTCTGGGACCCGAGATATTGCCTCGTCTATTAATTCAGTTATCTCTGACCTCTCTCTGCTTTGTGCAATGCCCTGAAAAATATTCTCAAAATGATCCTTGAAAGCGTTCATTTCGCCATCCACTTCCAATATACTGTTACCATTTACTGACAAGGTCTTAGCACATCCCCTATTCTTATTTCCTATAATTCGGAATATTTTCTTGTATGCCCATGGACCAGGTCTGATCTCCTTTAGTTTTCTATTAAACAACTGTGCCTGTTCATTTTCAATTTGACTCTTTATCATCACTTTTATTAAATCAATCTGCTTAGAAATTAGCAAATACTGCGGAAGTCTTCTTCTGAAAAGTCCTGGTATAAATTTTCTTAAGTTCTCTCTGCCAGATATATTTAATTTGGAGCATTTTCCTTAATTTATCTGAAGGAAAAAATTTTTTGTTTAAGACCCTGACAATCCTAGAGTGAATTTGTGCTACGAAATTAACAGTGTAATTGAATTCTTCCATAAAATAATCTATTTCTGAGACAGATAAATTTCGATTCTTAGGAGGAAAATGATTTGACAAAGTGTTTCTTAAATCAGCCCTAAATTTGCTCCAATCAGTATCCCTATATGACACATATTCACCAGGAGCCCTTAAAATAAACTCATACTCTAGAAAATCTATGCTTAAGCCAACCGGTAAGTGGTCGGAAAAAGTAGGTAATAAAAATGTTTTGTAATTTGGAAGAAAAATATCTAAAACCCTATTATTAACAATAAAGTGATCTAAATGTGAAGAGCCACCAGGATATGAAGGAAGCGAGTCACAAATTCTTCTAACAGAAATAGATTCGTTCTGAAGCCTATTCTCTACCACTTCGCCATTGTAATTATTAATTGAGTCACCCCAGGTATTATGCTTCGCATTCAAATCACCACCCAAAACTAACCCATGGTAACTATTTGACCTCTCTAAAATTAAGGATAGTCCCTCACACATATCTCTCCTACTGCAATTTGAATGGAAATAAATTGATCCGCAAAGAATTTTTTTAACACTACTGTTTATATTAATATCAACCGATATAAATGAATTCGGAAACTTAAGTCCATTAATAATAACCTGTGAATAACATATTCCCTTCCTAAGAGCTATACCAACACCTAAAGTCCCATTGTCTCTTAATACCGAATAACTATCCATATATATATTTAAATTCGTAGATAAATGCAATTCTTGTAAGAATGCAATATCAATTTTAAATTTTTCTAACAATAAATTTAGTTCGATTCTCCTACTTACGTGTATAAGAGAACCAACATTAAAAGTAACTAAATTTAGCAATTTACGGGCCATATATGTCATTAATATCTTTAATTAAACTCAAACATTCTTTTCTCGCCTGATCTTCTTTAAGTGATTTGTATGTCTGTAAAAAATTTTCAATTCTCTGTTCCAACGTTAACTTATTTGCAGAACAAATAATCTCAGCTACCCTCATAAATTCCTGAATTAAGGCAGGCCTTTTTGGTCTTGCCTGCACTTTATCCTCATTAAACAAATCAGCAAATGATTTATTTGAAACAATATTCGATTGATTCAATACCTTTTCAATATTACCTCTAGCCTTTTCTCTTCTCTACCTCCTGTAAAGATTTTCTCTTAAGGGAAATGTACTTCTTGTAAGCGGTACATCCTCTATAATTCGAAGTGTGACCACTTTCTTTGCAGTTAACACAAAACGGTTGTACATCACTGTTCTGAGTAAAAGAGCATTCTCCAGGAGCAAGCTTATCTTTACATTTTAAGCAGGAAAATGGTCGACTACAATTTTTGGAATAATAACCCAACGCTGACATCTCCAACATTGTGGTACCTTAGTACTAGCCTTTGGCTTTTCCCAAGATACCACTTGATTTAAAATAAATTTCAACCCAAGTATTTCATTAACCTTACGATTAGGTTTAAGAGATACCAAAAATAAGCCTGTATCAATACCCTGCCTCCTTGAATATTCAGTAGAAAATTTCGAGACTGAGTCAACAGTATCTGGTACTAACCTATCAATTTCATTTTTAATTTCGTCTACTTCAGACTTAAAATACAGTCCTCTACAAATAATACCCTAACGTTTATAATCCTTAGGAGTATAACTATAAGAAGGAATTTCTTTATCTTTAAGTAACTGCATCATTTCCGAATGAGCAGATGAGTCCCTAAGATACAATTTGCTTTTATATCGCGATTAATTTTTAATTTTAAATTCAACATTCTTGGAGCTTAGTTGATCAACCACCGATTTTACATTTACATTTTCCAAGAAAATTGGAGGGAAATAAGAAACTTTGTTCATTACATTTGTACGAGTCTTATTAATATCATTAACGTTGGAATCTTCACAACTAATAATTCTATTACTATTAGGAATTTCAGATTCCACATGCAAATCTCCTAACAATGAATACTTATTTCTACGATTATTATTCTCAACAATATTATCATTATTTTTAAAACTACAACTAGATATATCGATTCTTACATCACCTTGAAATTTCCTTTTTTTACTCTTAACCAATTGGAATTCATCATCTATATTGGATATTGATTCTATTTCATCATCTAAACTCGCTTCTGGTAATTGTGTTTCAATACCTGCTTCTAATTGTTCACCCAGTACTGAATTTTCTTCTGCAAAAACTGCATCAAAAAATTGCTTTTCAATCTGCGAATTGCTAGCATCTTTCTTGTAAGGCGCCTTATTCCTATTAGCTGCACATTTTCCTTTTACTTTATAATTACTTGAAATTGCTTTCAAAGAAGTTGATCGCTCAGAATTTGCTGACGATTCTTTGTCAATTGTAATTAAATCCCGCATCAAATCATTAGGAGGACGTCCTCCAGATTGAGAAAGCAATGGATCTCTTTCCATATCATCAATTTAGTAACAAATACTTCTGTATATTATATTGTAAATATACAACAATTTAAATTTTTCTTTTTTTTTCAGCGAAAAGAAAATTAATTTATTTTTTTTTTGACAGAAGAATCCAATGAAAAAATTTTTTATATGCTAATATTTTTTTTTATTTTTTATATAAGAGCTCTTTGAAAACACAACCGATACGTTCAACAGTTGACAAGAGAATCAAATGAATTTTGTATTTAAATAGACTTTAAGTTTAAATAGAACTTAAATACGAAGTCAAAAACGGGGCATAAATTAAGGAGGAAAAAATTTATTCGTGATCCTAAAACTATGCCTCCATATATATTATTTGACTCTCATCACTGTATATATCTGGCAACTTCAATGATACAGTCATCACCTTAAAAGCACAAATATAATGTGCTTAATCTAACCCATTCGGATGTGGGAATATATAAAATTAAATGTGTACTTTACTTTAATCTTCGTACTGTTTAACACGAACAAACACAAGAGAAATAGCATGTGCTTTTATATATTCTAATCTAAACTGTATGACAATATTAAGGTGGAAATATATTACGGGTGACTTACGGCCCAACTATACTGTGCAGGCGACATATATAGATATATATATATATATATATATATATACATATATATATATATAGATATATATATATATATATATATATATATATATATATATATACATATATATAAATATATATATATATATATATATATATATTTATTTATATATATGCTATATATATATATATATATATATATACACACATATATATATATATATATATATATATAAATATATATATTTATTTATATAAATGATATATATATATATATATATATATATATATATATATATATATATTTAAATGAGACGTTTATGCAACGTTGGTGGCATATAATACCAATCATAGTTATTTAAATATATTTCTCGAGTTTCCTCCGTTAGCTGTTTAAAGTTAGATATATTTGTAAGTTCTCAAGAGGATACTGCTTTTAAAATTTAACTTAAATTATATATGAGTTGTTCATTAACTCTTGTAATTTCGGACGATTTTTTGAATTCGTTAACAAATTTTCGAACAGTCTTGGTATCATTACTGGGGCCAAAATTAGACTTTACTATTAATCCCATCTCAGATCGAAATTTATCTTGAATTTGTTTTTTTTTTCTTTCATTGTACAGCGTTTTCTTATCATTCCTAACTTGCCAAGTCTTAAAAGACAATCGATATGCAATATGTAACACGGGCTCAAAACATCTTAGTAAACAATGTAGAGGTGAAATTCCATATCTATAATGGTGTTCGTTGGGAGAATAAGTAGTGCTTAGTTTGTTCCTATCTTTGGGTTTAGCTTGTCATGTATCATGGTATCCAAATATATGAGAATAAAGTTTTATGTGTTCGTCATCCTACTTGGTATTCTTTGGTTTAAAGCGTAGCCTACTATTATCATACATATCAATTTAATATAAATATCATATAAGGATGATTTTTAAAATTATTATATTTCAAAAGTTGGCATAGAAAACACCTAAGCCTTTATACACATTTTTTAGAATATATATCAGAAAATAAGATTTTTAATGCATAAAAGTAGTTTTATAATGTGTCCTGTTTTTCGGGTCCATCGAAGCTGACTATTTTAGCTGAACATTTCACAATTTTTTTAACAGTGTTGTTATAAATACTTGAATTTTAGGATATTTTCATTGTTTCTGCTATATTTCTGAATAAAATAAATATAATCGCATGCATTTTTATTGAAAAATCAATTTTTATATGTGTAACGTAGATGAAAACCCAAACCACCTCTGGAATCGTGGGAGTGTCAGCTCTTATCACATTTTTATTGATAAATTTATTTTATTGATAAATTCGAAAGTTTTTATTTTTTTTCCACTAAACAGTTTACTGTTTATCGTCTTAAAAAAAGTAGCTGACTATGATGCAACGGTTGTTACCAACGGTTTTTGTAGTCGATGTTCTTGTAGCCTGCTGTCGTTATTGTGTTTAATGCTTAATTTGTGTAAGTTTTGCTCTGGATCAGTGATTTTTTTGATAAGTTCCCTAAGGCCCTCTTCGGCATTGCGTGGAAAATTTCACAACCTCAGTTTCTTCCCCATTTTGCAAATAGTTGTCTTTGCTTATTTATATTATAATTTAAAAAAATGGATGGTCGAATGAACAAATGTTTTATGGCAACAATTAAAGTTGGCAGATATATACACTGATAAGACGCATATTATATATATTGCGACATAGTTTTAGGAGTACGAATAACTTCTTTCCTTTGAAACTGAATTATATCCAACCCAACAACGGAAGTAGTATATGTCTGTATGATCTAATGAGGTCCCAGTTTATATCATTAACGATTCAGCTTTCCGATTTTCAAAAAGCTTGATGAAGCGTTATCATTATAATGCCGAGAATTTTGATTCGTATTTCAATGCCACTTTTTCCGATTTGCTACTCACCAATAATGGCTTCCCCAAGGTTGGATTTGTAATAATAACAGTCGTGCAGTGTTGCCCAGAAAAACTTCGACTTAATATGAAACAAATAATTTGGTCATATGAAAAATTTATGGGAAATTATATATGGAAACGTACTGTTAGTAATATATATATATATATATATATATATATATATATACATATGTTTATATATATATATATATATATATATATATGTTTATATATATATATATATATATATATATATATACATATATACATACATATGTATATATATACTAGCGAACCCCCTGCACACTTCGTAGTGCAAAAAAGAAAATAAAAAATTAATTCGAAATCATTTAAATCAGTGATAAACTGCTTTTATTGTAATGCTCTGTGGTAAACAACATTTTCGGTGTAAATATACAAAACCTATGGTTTGCCAACGCGGGAACACGCTACATAGAACTGTCCATGTGAGAAAACCGTTAGTGTATCCGGTTTTCTCACATGGACAGTTCACAAATTTCTAAAGATTGGCCTTGCGCCTTATTAATGGTAATCGGAAACGCAAGGCGAGCAGGAAACTGAAGTAGGTTAATTCAAATGGTATATCGGACGGAATCATTGGGATGTGTGGAATGAATATATCTTTACCTTTTAATTTTTCAGTTAAAATAGAAGTTTCAATTACATAAGCCATCAAGCTTTTAATAGCAAGTCTTGTACCATTACACAAACGGGGTTGATTGATATTACGAAGCATAATAATACTGGCTCCAACTTTCTATTGGAGATTATGCGGAGGCAATCCTGGGAAATCCAACGAATTCTAAAATTCTGTTGGATAATTCAAAACATATTCTTCATTGGTAATAGTATCGACAGACTTGTACAACACCACTTCGCCAGGAATCTGTGATTGTATAGCTATGTTTAATTCAGTAACATCTTAATTCGTTGCCGCTAAAATTACTCTGGCACTCAACCATGCATTGCACGTGTATTGTTGTGTTATGTAAGTGAAAACACATTCAAGAAATTCCTCTTTTGACTGTACGAAACGGTAAAAATCATTTGGCAATGTTATCTATCCAGTGTCATCAATAGGCATTGCACCGTTCCCAATTTTCGGGAATTGCTTAGAGAACTTATCAGCAGATGGATCATTCTGCAACTGAACACGAACGTTGATAGTGGGTATCGATATTTTAACAAATCTCCATAAATATGAAGACTTTAAGCAAGCGTTGATTTCATTGACAGCTGGCTATCTAGGAATGACGGGCAATGTTTGCCGAAAATCGCCTGGCAATAAAATCAACGCACCACCAAACAACTTAGAGTTATCTCGGAGATCTTTCATTGTTCCTTCCAAAGCTTCAACAGATTTCTTATTCGCGTACTCAAGCATATGACGTGGGCTGTGCATGGACCGTGTATCATATTTTGTACAACAACATCATATAATTCAGGATCACTTATTTGATCTGGAATTTCAGAATATATAACATTGTCAACTTCATGCGATGTGACTTTATTCACCAACTATATTGAAATGTAAGCGTGTGGAAAACCACGCTTTTGTCACTCCACAGAATACACCCAGAACTTCACTTGACCCAACACTTTAGATTTCACCCTAAAACCCATAAGCGCTTTCAATTTCTGCTTAAAAACACTGGAAGTGATATCATGGCGGTCGGTAGGACTGTGGCTAGCGAATAAATTATCTTTAATGTCACTCCATTGCGGATTACACGTAAATGTTATAAATAAATCTGGTCTACCGTAATGACGCACATAATTCATTGCATCCTGCGCATACTCATGCATATGACGTGGGCTGTGCATAATGTATTTAAATATTTATGTTTTTAGTGTTCTATTTATATGTAATTTATTTCATAGATCCTCGAAGTTCTGATTTAGAAAAGCTAAGTATATAAATTAAATTAATGGTTTGACCAAAATTTTATTGTAATGAACTTAACTCAAATATTTCGAAATGATTGCAGTGTTCACTAAAATGGTTATAACTCATAACCCAATACACTTACAGAAACTGTATTTACATAAAAACCTTGGTATTGACGTCACCTTTCATATAAACTTTGCAGAAACAAAATTTCACGCATTCCGGAGAACATCAATTACTAACACAATGCAACTTATATATATATATATATATATATATATATATATATATATATATGCTATTTTTCAAACACAGATTTCAATATCGCAATATAATATTTATTTTCTAATGAATGAATAAACATCAAGAGATAATTTATATTTTCTGTAGAATAAGTAAACAAAATGAAAAGTATTAACAAAAAAAAGTTTTACCTACTGATGAATTGTTAAAAAGCATATATGTATGTATGTAATTGGCACTGGACTAGTTGGAAATATTATTTTTTGTAAATAAGATTATATTATATAGATTCTTAACTTCAGTTCGGATTTCATATTTCAGCTTAGATTTAAGTACATGGAAAACGATAAGAAACAATATTAAAATGCTGTTAGTTTTTACTAAGAACAACATAAATAAAAACCATTGTATTATAACGTCAAAATAAAACTGGAACATATTGTATTTTAAACAAATGCACCGGTATACGCGAATATATAAGTTGCAAAATTCAAGTTTTTACCACTGAATTAAATTAAATTATTATTTAAATTAAATCATAAAAAAAAATATTTAAGAATGGGCAGCCAATGTGGCCAAATACCAGTGGATATAATAAAGTTGTTAATAACGTACTTTGGAGAAGTAAAAATTTAAAGAAACATTGGGATATTAGTGAACAGAAGTCATACGGTTCAGAGTATTATTAGACGTAACAAACATTTCAAATCCATTCAAAACAAGCCGAGATCAGGAAAGCAAATGATATTTTTGAATCAGATGAGCCCTAGATTATTCTTCACATCAAGAAAGACCCATGCATAAGTGCCCAAAAACTAGGCGAGTTGGCGTTAGAAAATCTTCAGAAAGACTGCAATCCTGAGACAATTGGAAATATTTTTAGAAGACATAATATTCACGGAAGATATAATATTCACCATATGTGTGGCGAAAACCAAAACAGGAATTTAAAATTTTGTCAGAGAGTGCCAATCTTTGGCCCTTGCGACATTTTTAATACAATAGGTCAAATGTTAATTTTTTAACAAGTTTGAGTTAAAATAGCGATCTAATGTGCATAATAAAATAGTAATCAGATCTTCCTTAGTACAACATTTCGAAATTTTTCTTGTGTTGTGCCCGCGAAAAAATCTGTAGTCCTTATTTCTCTTTTCTTGCGCTTCTACAGATAGATCTCGTATTGGCAGAATATTGTGTTTAATTATTTGCTCCCCATGGTGTAAGATTTTATGGACAGTTAATGACATAGATCTCCATGAGTATTTTTCACTATTAAGTGTAGCTGTTTTTTTCGTATTCTCCAAATTTTTTTGCATATATCTTTCTGCTGCATGCTAGAACTTGTAATATAATGTTGAATGGCCTTATTAGTTCCAAAAGTACACCTGTGATACATTTCCATCATTTAAGTGTCCTTCTCCTTGCTTTGACTGATCTATTATTAGACCTAGCTCTAAATATTCTTCTGATGTATATATGGCATTACATTGCTTGTATTGTCTTCGACCAGAGGACCCATCACATCCCCATTTAGAAATTAAACTAATGCTAACATTTCCAAGTTCTTTCAAGTGAATATCATCAAGAGTATTTAGCAACCGTTCAGCAGTGTGCTCAAGAAGATCTTGCAATTTAATTTCTGCTGAAGTGGAAATGACGGTTACAGCATTTTGTGGAGGTAAACATTATTTTTTGACAGAGACTAAATCCCTATACTATGCGAAATTCCCAGAATTCTCTTCATTGGCCCGTTTCCTCAATTCCTTATACTGATTTTTAGATAATTTTAAATCCAAAAATAATGCTAAAGCCTCTCCTGGAGTAAATTTCTTGTCTTCTTTCGGTGTAAAACATTTTTCAAAATCCTTTTTGTGCGCCTTAGGCTTGCTTCAATTATCCCAATTTTTGATTTCTTATTTTGTGTTGGTTGCATTTGGTGCAAAAGTGAGTCCTTGATGATTATGGGAGGAATTTCATTGATATTCTGAAGTTTGCGTCTTCGGATTCTTTCACTACACTCACCAAGTGGTTTTGCTGGTCGACCCTATTTTCCACATTTGGTATTTGCAGATATAGCTCATATCGGAAAGAAGTTCCTTTGAGAATCATTCATGGTTACGTTCGTACATGCTTTTCTTGCCATAAGAGCATTAAATATAGAGTGTTTTCAATCTCTTTCCAAAATATATAATTTTTTGTTTGTGTAGGTCAATATCTTCTGTATTGCATATCTTAAAAATTGTATTACCTAGTATATGCAATTCAATATCTTATAAATCATTTTGTTGAAAGAAAATATCGGCGAGATCTCTATAAGTGTACTTAGCCATTGTTGAAAGTGTAATGAATAACAATTACGAAGACATTACTTTAAATAAGCTTAGTGGCAAATAAACAAGGAAAAAATACAGGTAGACAGATAACATCACAATCACGAAACGAACACGTACACGCGCGCACATATGAAGGACGCGAAGACCACAGCACAAACATTAGACGTGTACCCATGCACCCTTGAAGTATCGTTTTTCCAGGAATTCCCCTTTTAATTTTTAATGGATTTTTGATTGCTGGAAGAGCACTTGTTACATGTCAATGGTTTTTGCCAGAATTTGTTGAAATATGTTCTTTATTAGAGGCAGTTGTGAATATCAACATAAACATTATGCCCAAGCAATTCCGAAAAATCCTGTTCTATACATTTATAATAAGGGTAAACTAAAATAAAAACTAAAGTACTTTTCCATTTTTTTATAAAAGCGATCTGATAAAAATACACTGCAATGGGTTTTAGTAGTGTAGAGGAGAGTAAGGACTATAAGATAGTACTAGTGGCTTTAGGAACTTTTACGAACTTTAGAAGCTATGCTCCATTAAGTGGGAAAATTTGGATCTTTCTTTGTTACTAGTATAGCTAATAAGTTGGACAATTATATAAATTTTATTTTGTTTCGAAATCTTTTCAAACAAAAAAGTTATAGATGTTTAAAAATTAAAAACTTATTAAGAAATTTCTAATTTTAACAAAATAATGAAAATGTCCATCCAGTTCACTGGGATATAGTTAAAATATAGTTTAAATTGTTTGGTTCCCGAGGTATACAACTCTCTACTTTTGAATAAACTTTTACATTTTAAATGAAATGTATATAGGCATTGCCTAACCACCCAACAAATACATATCATATTATATATTGTTTTCGTATAGAGCAGTTGGGCCCTGGTAGGTTCCGTTGTATTACTTGAAAACGAAATAAACAAACAGAATCTTCGTTGTTAATCGTCAGCTAAATCTTTTCAATCACCAATTGTAAAAGTTCATTCGAAAGTAGACATTTGTATACCTCGGGAACCAAAACATTTAAACTTTATATCAACTAAGTATATCACAGTGAACAAGGTGAGAAAGATGAGAAATTTCCTAATAAGTTGTTAATTCTTAAACACCTATAACTTTTTTGCTCTTAACAAAATAAATTGTGTATAATTGCCCAATTTGTTAGCTATGTATATATACTAGAAGCAAAAAAACTTTTAGAATTAATTTTTTTAAGGTCCAAAATGACCTTTATCCTTCCACTCAAAAGAGCATAACTTCTAAAGTTCGTAAAGAGACTAGGACTATCTTATAATTCAAACTCTCCTCTACACTCTTATATCCGCTTGTAAAAGGTTATATATTTTTTGAGTAAAAATATGTTTTCTGTTGTGATAATTTTTAAAGTATTTTTTTTAATCAAATCGCTTGTATGAAGGACGGATTTCAGATGAAAAAACACTTTACTTTTTATAAAGGTATAAAATAGTTTTTTGCGGATGAATTTGAATCTTTGCTGTACGAGTTGTGTTCAGGAATCTTGGGATGGAATCAATTTCCAGTAAACTAGATTTGAAATTTTCTCATGGAATTGATTCATAGCAGTCAAGTTTTTGTATCTAAAGTTCTTTTAATAATACATATTTTGGATTTTGTCACAAATGGGCATAACAGTCCGAGAAAATCGAACAATCGATAAAAAACTGAGAGTATATATTTTTGGGTCGCCTTTAATTCTTAAAAACCGTCTTCTAAATGAAACTTGAATGTATCAATCCTCCCAACCCAATGTATGCTCAGCGCTTTGGCTGAGTCGGAATCGCTGTGTAAGACCTTTTTCATTTTGTAATGAGCTTAGGAATTTAGGATGACTTGAAACCCATTTGGTAAAACTAAACCCGGCTGAACTTAGGATTTCAGTTGCTTGCCTACGGATGATAATCAGATCTTGGTAGCTTTCAGCTCAAGTAAGTAAATCATCAACGTAGTGATCATTGCAAATAACTTGTGAACCAATAGGCAAAGTCTTTTTGTACAAGTCATTTAAGTGAGTCAAACACCTAATGGCCAAAAATGGTACTGAAGCTGTGCTATAGGTTATAATTTGTAATCTAAACACTTTCAACTCATCATATGGATTCTCTCTGCAAAGAACCAATTAAAAATTTCTATCATTATCTGTCTTTAAAACTTGACTATAAATTTTTTCAATGCATACTAGCAGTAACAGCATATTTATGTAATCGAAAACGGATGAATGTAGAATATAATTCTTCTTGAACTGTAGGGCCAACCATTAACATCTCGTTAAATGAAATATTTGCAGCTGTTCTACATAAAGCGTCAAAAACTACTCGAAGCCTAGTAGTTTTACTATCAAGTCGCAAAACACATTGGTGTGGAATGAAATGATATGGAGATCTTGGCATTTTGTCTTGAAGTGACATATGCCCTAACTTGAAATTCTCTTTCATAAAATCATGTACATTTGTCTCTTGGTATTGTCTTTTGAAAGTCTCCGTCTTAACGATAGATTGGCAGTTTCTAAAGATGAACCAAGTAGTATCGTATCTGATTTGAAAGATAGAGAGACTTCAAATCTTCCTCTTATCAATCGTCTTATTGAATTCCTCAATCTGTTCTCACATTGTTGCTGTTCCTCGGAATATATTTTTGTTGATTCAGTTGGAAGTTCTTCTAATTCCGAAAATTTTCTAATTATTTAATCAATCGACGTGCTTAAATGAAAAACATTGCTTCTACCTGAGCCCTTTGATTGCTTGCACTTTTGAGTAACAATCCAACCAAGAGAAGTTTCCTGAAGCATTGGAAAGCTCTGGACCGACTTTATTTCGCCAACACACATCAAATCAAAGAAGATTTCTGCGCTAATTAGTAAATCAATGTTTTGTTGTTCATGAAATAAGAAATCTGCCAACTCTATATTTTTAGCAATGGTCAAGATATTTGTGTTTAATTTACGATCAAGTTGTAAATTTGTAATTGACCTCAATACCCAGAACTTAGAAGTAAACTGAGTAGAGTTAACTCTCGCCGTGACAGTTAAATTAATGCACGATTTCGAGACTGAATTTGTTTACTAATGCCGTTAAGATTTAATCTGTCTCCTTCTCGTTTTAATCGCAATAGCTGTGCAAGTTTGTCAGTAATCAAATTTGGTTGAGAACCGTAATCTAGTAAAGCTCTAGCTTGTACGAATTGGCCGGAACTATGTCTCACTCTGACAATTTTCGTGGCTAAAACATTTCACTCATCCTCTGAGGAATAGTTCACAGAAGCGTGAGAGTTTGAAGGCTGTTTAGACTCTCTACTTGTAGTGTTGGAACTCATATTATAGCGATGTAGTAACGAAATATGTGATCCACTACATATTTTGCATATTGATGATGGACATCGTACAATTGTATGCCCCTTTCTCAAGCGATTTATACAAGCTGGCAAATCTTTTATGAAGTCAAATCGCTTGCCAACAGGTTATATAGTGAATGAAGGGTAATTACTATTCATATGTTGTGTTGATTTACAAAAGAAGCATTTCTCAACAGATTGTTCCGACATATTTTTTGTACAATATAATTATGTCCGACTATCTATTTGCAAAATGTTCAGTTTTATTTTTATTAAACCTCAGTCTTGAACTTGAGAACTCTTCAGCAGAAATATGCTGGTATCTTTTGTTCAAGGCGGCTTCGCAGTCCGACCATAATGGGAGCTTTTCGAAGTTAAGCTGTTCTTCCCATTTCGATTTTGTGACTGGATCTACTTTTGACATCACTAAATGGATTAAATAGTATTAGTTATTTTCTTATCATCACCTATTGATAATAACGAATCGTATATCGCTGAAACTGTGCCAATCATGCTTCGCAAAGCGGAAGCCGAATGTTTTGTGATTTCAGGCAAATCATAAAGTTTTGAGATATTATCAAAATATATTAAACATTCATTATCATATAGCTTCTTCAAACTGATTAAAGCTTTGGGGTAATTTCCTTCTGAAATCTGGAAAGCTTTTACTGTACCTAAAGCTGAATTTCTCCAATGTCTCCGAGTCGGAAGGACATTCTAGGCGTTTTTGAGTTGCCATACTATAACTTTGTAATTGTATTTTTATTTATAATTTTATATTAAAATTTATTATTATTAAAATATCTTTCAAAGGATAGGCATTAATTTTCAAATTTATATATAAGATAAAAAAAGCTCTACATCTGCCGATTTCGACTTATTATTTTGATGAGATTGTAAAGTTTGTGTGCAAGCTCTAAGTTTTATTCATCTTAAATTGCATTATATCGTTAAGAAAATTGAAGTTTATATGTATATTATATTAATTTTTATATATGTACACAAATCATATTAACCAATTATCTGAGGAATTTTTATCAAATAGAAAAGTTTTCAAATAGTTGAGAAATCAACATCAATGTATTGATGAACTTTATAATCTTTTTTGTGTTTATCTGTTTAAGTAATAAATATCTTCACATACTACGTTTAGATTTTTGTAAACTCCAATCCAGATGATGATACGCTCTCCACGTCGCACTGTGTCGTGAAAAGAATTTAAAAAAAGATCTTAATTTTGAAAGAAGATATGTAATTAAAAAAAAAATACTGAAATATGTGTTAAATGTAAAGGGTTAATTTGTGAAGACAACATCGATAAAGCAGTATTAATCGAAAATATAATCGAAATATAAAGTTAATCGTGTGATAATACAGCAAGATTGATTTTTCTTACAATATGATTATCCCATGTGATGTACCGTTATTCTGAATACAAAACAAGAGGAAAAAATTTAGAAACTTGATATTTACAACTTAAGTGAACAGAAAAAAAATTATAAAAGAGTTATTTTTTATACTCTTATATAATATTTCTACAAGTACATTTAAAAAAACTTGGTTTGACTTGGAGTTTTTTAAGAAAATGACAAACAAATTATAAGGGAAAGAAAATTAAAAATCCAAGAGCAATGTATAGAGCATAATATATGCAGAAAAACGCGACTCAATCATACCAGAAAAATTATCGCCAATCTACTACAAAAGATCTGATGACAGAATGATTTTGCAATCTGAACCAAATATATATATATATATATATATATATATATATATATATATATATATATGTATATATATATATATATATATATATATATATATATATATATATATATATATTATAATATTAATCAAGCTTATGGTCATTTTTTATTAAATTTTATTTAGTCTAATTTTTATTCGATATTTCGTTAACAGCTTGTTAACATCTTCAGGAAATAAAAATTATTAAAATATTATAGACAAAAGGTTTTGAAACATGACATAAAAAACTATTCACAATATTTGCAATTCAATCTATATATATTAAAATAAGTTGCATTGTGTTAGTAATTGATGTTCTCCGGAATGCGTGAATCGATTTTGTTTCGACAAAATTTATATGAAAGGTGACATCAATACCAAGGTTTTTATGTATATACGGTTTCTGTATGTATATTGGTTACTGATCATTTTAGTGAACCCTGCAATCATTTCGAAATATTTCAGTTAATATTTTGAAAAACTGAAATACAATTCGTTCTTAAATTCGTTACAATTAAATTTTGGTCAAACCATTAATTTAATTTATATACTTAGCTTTTCTAAATCATAACTTCGGGGATCTATAAAATAAATTACATATAAATACACCACTAAAAACTTAAATATTTAAATACATTATGCACAGCCCACGTCATATGCATGAGTATGCGCAGGATGCAATGACTTATGTGTGTCATTACGGTCGACCAGATTTATTTATAACATTTACGTGTAATCCGCAATGGAGCGACATTGTCCTACCGACCGCCATGATATCACTGCCCGTGTTTTTAAGCAGAAATTTAAAGCGCTTATGGGTATTAGCGTGAAATCTAAGGTGTTTGGTGAAGTGAAGTACTGGATGTGTTCTGTGGAGTGACAAAAGCGTGGTTTGCCACACGCTCACATTTCAATATAGTTGGTGAATAAAGTCACATCGCATGAAGTTGACAATGTTACATATTCTGAAATTCCAGATCAAATAAGTGATCCTGAATTATATGATGTTGTTGTGCAAAATATGATACACGGTCCATGCATAGCCCACGTCATATGCATGAGTACGCGAATAAGAAATCTGTTGAAGTTTTGGAAAGAACAATGAAAGATCTCCGAGATAACTCAGAGTTGTTTGGTGGTGCGTTAATTTTATTGTCAGGCGATTTTAGGCAAACGTCGCCTGTCATTCCTAGATTGACAGTTACCGATTAAAATAACGCTTGCTTAAAGTCTTCATATTTGTGGAGATTTGTTAAAATATTGAAACTCAATACAAACGTTCGTGTTCAGTTGCAGAATGATCCATCTGCTGATAAGTTCTCTAAGCAATTCCCGAAAATTGGGAACGGTGCAAGGCCTATTGATAACACTGGATTGATAACATTGCCAAATGATTTTTGCCGTTTCGTACAGTCAAAAGAGGAATTGATTGAATGTGTTTTCACTAACAGCACAATAATATACATGCCATGCATGGTTGATTGCCAGGGTAATTTTAGCGGCTAATAACAAAGATGTTACTGAATTAAACATGGCTATACAATCAAATGTTCCTGGCCCAGTGGTGTTGTACAAGTCTGTCGATTCTGTTACCAACGAAGAAGATGTTTTAAATTATCCAACAGAATTTTAGAATTCGTTGGACTTACCATGATTGCCTCCGCATAATCTCCAATGGAAAGTTGGAGCCACTATTATTATGCTTCGTAATATCAATCAACCCCGTTTGTGTAATGGTATAAGACTTGCTATTAAAAGGTTGATGGCTTATGTAATTGAAGCTACTATTTTAACTGAAAAATTAAAAGGCGAAGATGTATTCATTCCACGTATCCCAATGATTACGTCTAATATACCATTTGAATTAACCAACTTCAGTTTCCTGTTCGCCTTGCGCTTGCGATTACCAGTAATAAGGCGCAAGGCCAATCTTTAGAAATTTATGAATTGAATTTAGTGTATCCGGTTTTCTCAAATGGACAGTTCTATGTAGCGTGTTCGAGCGTTGGCAAACCATAGGTTTTGTATATTTACACCAAAAATGTTGTTTACCACAGAGCATTACAATAAAAGCAGTTTATCACTGGTTTAGATGAATTCGAATTAATTTTTTTTATTTTCTTTTTTACACTACGAAGTGTGCGAACCCCCTCACTAGTAACATATAAAATATTATTTTATTATTATTTTTTTTTAATAATAACAATTTATAGTAAACCAAACTTTTTTAACATTAACAAATTATAATGAAAACTTTTATAACAAATCTATATATATATATATATATATATATATATATGTATATATATATATATATATATATATATATATATATATATACAGTGGATCAATAAAGTTTAGGCACAGCATGAGATTCAAGAAGGATCTTTCAGTAACTTTTTTTCTCCTTAACTTGAAAAAACAATTTCGATATCTTTTTATAGAATGATCGTTCTATTAACCAGTTACTACAAAAAATAATTGATATTTTATTATTTCTACGATTTAACACACCATAAACTAAAAAACAACATAAATACATGTAAAAAAAGTTTTGCCACATGCACATGTGCCTTTTGGTTTTTCTGTTATAACGGTAATTTTTTCTCTTTGTATTGTTTTAATTCGTTTTTATGCAAATGTTAATTACACTGTAGCCAATTTTCAAATGTTTAAAGTTATTGTTTATCTTAAGTTCGTGGCGAAAGCAGCAAAATGGGCAGTCACACAGAAATTTTTATGAACGTTCGTAAAATTATTATAAATCTTCACGAGAAAGGAAAATCCTATCGCGAAATCGGAATTATTGTGCAGAGGCCTTATACTAGTGTTAGAAACATCATACAACATTATAAAAAAACGGCAAATTTAGAGCGTGAAACCAGATGTGGACGCCCAAAAAAATTTACAGCACGCCAGGAGCGGATGATTGTTGCTGCAGTGGCTCAAAACCCAAAGATTTCGGCTGTAAAATTGTGCGAATATATGATGCAAAGCTTTAAGGAAAGCTTCAATCTGCAAACAATCCGAAATACGCTGCACAAAGCTGGTTATCATGGCAGAGTTCCCAATCGCAAGCCTTTGCTTTCTAACATAAACAAGAAAAAGAGATTAGAATTCGCAAAACTTCATATGAAACAGCTTGAAGCATGCTGGAATAGCGTTATATTTAGCGATGAATCAAAATTTAACATTTTTGGTTCGGAGAGTCCACAAAAAATTTGGCGAAAAGCAAATAAAGAGCTACAGGAAAAGAATGTTGTTAAGACCGTGAAACACGGTGGTGGTAACGTTATGGTGTGGGGGTGTATGGCGGCATCTGGAGTGGGAAATAGTGTATTCATAGACGATAAAATGGACAAGTATTCTTATTTAAATATTTTAAAAGCGAATTTAACTCCAAGTGTCGCAAGGCTGGGGTTAAATGGAAACTTCTTGTTCCAACAAGATAATGACCCAATACATTCGTCATATCTTGTGCAGGAATGATTTATCTACCATTGCAAACAACTCAAAACACCTCCGCAGTCACCAGATACAAATCCTATCGAACACGTTTGGTATTTGCTGGAGAAAATAATACGAAAGCATAACATTACATCAAAAGAATCGCTTAAACTTTTTTATATGGATTTACGTTATTTTTTAGTTTTTAAAGCATTGTATCATAGAAATAAAAGAATATGAAATATATTTTGTGTTGAATGGTCAATAAAACAGCCAACATATAAAACGATATCGAAGTAATTTTTTAAGTTAAGGAGAAATAAAGATATTGACAGATCCTTTTTAAAAAACATGGTGTGCCTAAACTTTGTTAATCCACTGTATATATATATATATATATATATATATATATACATATATATATATATATATATATATATATATATGTATTTACATGCATATACACACACATACATACACATGCAATTACATGTACATATATAATTACATACATATCCACACACATATACATGTATATACACCTACATACACATAGGCAATAATTGCAACAATTAGTATAAGTTAATATATAATAACAATAATACAATAAATTATCCCTAGGGATATATATGTATATATATATATATATATATATATATATATCCATATATATATACATACATACACATATATATATATATATATATATATATATATATATATATGTATATATATATATATATATATATATATATATGTATATATATATATATATATATATATATACACACATAAATACACATACAAATACATGTACATATATAACTACATACACATCCTCACACATATACATGTATATACACCTACATACACATAGGCAATAATTGTAACAATTATGCCCAATAAATCAGTGGTTATGTAAATGTTATTTAACTTTAAATGCCATTTAAACACCAAATTTCGTTTTTCACCACAAACTTAAATAAGACTTAAATGCCCGTCATTGGCCATTTAGATGTTATTTAAATCGAGCACAGCAAACATATGACTTTTTCTTTTAAGAAGAAGAAAACATTGTGATGTTGTGAAAAATTTGTTAAAAAATTTTAAAAAGTTGCGTAATTAAAGTTAATCTTCAATAGAATAAAGTCGGAAATCAATAAAACAATATATATTGCACAAATGGACTCTTAACACAATTGAAAAACTTAAAATAACTTCATGTACTACACTCGAAATACTTTGAATCATAATCAAAACATCTGCTTACTGAACAACGGCGATTTTTGTTTACATATTTCATGGTGCTACCACATTTTTCGCATAAGTTAATTGAAGTATTTAAGTTTGACTGTAAAACTGAAAGCGTATTTAAATACAATTTAAATATTCATCAAAATTAACTAAATCGACATTTAAATAGCCACTGATTTATTGGGCATTAGTATTATAATTAGCAAATAATAGTATAATACTATCAATTATATTATATAAATCTGCTATTCTCACTAACTAATTCTGTGCTAATATTTCTATATCTATTTTAAAATTTATTCTGTGTGATGAAGGTACGTTTATTATTTCTAACATTTCTAATATTAATCGACGTTTATAGTTAATTTCTGTATTTAATATTGAAACATTTTGATGTGAATTTATGTTTTTTTGTGAATTTATATCCCTATATTTTTGATCTGCTTTGTGAGCT
Organism: Linnaemya vulpina; assembly: GCA_963675445.1. Lineage (NCBI taxonomy): Eukaryota > Metazoa > Arthropoda > Insecta > Diptera > Tachinidae > Linnaemya > Linnaemya vulpina. Next base: position 40,463,433 of record OY776279.1, on the reverse strand, counting down.
GCTAATCCTAGTCTTTAATTTATTCTTGGTCGTACCTATGTACACTTTATTACAATTCTCTATATCATTAACTTTGCATGGTATTTTATATACTAAGTTTGATCATCCCATTTTTTTATTTTATCTTTATTTTTACTGTTAGTCTGTTTAGTGTGTTACACGTTCTATGAGCTATTCTATATTTATCTGTATCGTAAATTTTAGATTTTGTCAACCTTTCTGATATTCCTGGTATGTATGTTAAAGATTTAAATAATTTTTGTTCTGTATCACTATTAGTATTTTCTGTTCTTCCATATTGTGATGTTAATTTATTTATTATATGATTAGGAAAATTGTTATTTTGTAATATATTTATAACCTTCATTTATTGCTATAGTGAAATTGTTTGTCGCTTATATTTAAAACCCTTTCTATAAAATTTCTAGCTGTGTTTATAATAATGTGTCTACTATGTTTCGAATACTGATTAATCATTCTTCTCGAAGGAGTAGGTTTCTGGAACCAACCTATTATTAATTTATTACCTTTCCTAATAACTAAAGTTTCTAAATAAAGAAGTCAAGTCATTTTCCTTTTCAGATTTAAATTTCATGTTCGAATTAAAATCATTCAATGCTGATAACAAATTATCTATCTCAAATGAATGACTAATGCAAAATAAATCATCTACATATTATGTCACTATTTTAGGTTTAATATTAAGGTTTTGAATTTCAATATAAGCAATATATATATGCAATAAAGGGGTATTCCTATGGAATCACCAACATCTCTAATAATAGCAGATATAGTAATGGAGGAATTATTAGACAAATCAATTCAGATATGTTTGTGAATGCGGATGTGTAGATGTTTGTTACTCTTTCACACTAAAACTACTGAATGGATTTTAATGAAACTTTACAATAATATAGCTTATACATCAGAATAGCACATAGGCTATAATTTATAAAGATGTTTTGTAAGTTGTCCAAAATATAACCACATGTGAAAATCAAGCAGGAAAATATATTAAATATTTTCAATTTGAATTTGTTAAATAAAAGGGGCCCAAAGCGGTACCTTGTGGAACACCATATTGTATATCCCCAACATCCTCGTTTAATATTTAATTCAACATATTGTTTGCGGTTTTTCAAATTACTTTTGAGAGAATTAAGTTCTGTGTCCCGAATACCATAGTATTGGAGTTTTTCCAACATGGTCTCATGATCTACAAGGTCAAATGCCTTTGAAAAATCATAAAAAATACCAGTGACACCTTTATAACCTTCATCTAAACCTTGACATATGTAATTAACAATATTTACAACAGCATTCTCCGTACCACTACCTTTTCTGAATCCGTATTGACAATTGTGCAATAGATTATTGCTTTCAAAGTAATTTAAAGTAATTTCGTTAACAGCTTGTTAACATCTTCAGGAAATAAAAATTATTAAAATATTATAGACAAAAGGTTTTGAAACATGACATAAAAAACTATTCACAATATTTGCAATTCAATCTATATATATTAAAATAAGTTGCATTGTGTTAGTAATTGATGTTCTCCGGAATGCGTGAATCGATTTTGTTTCGACAAAATTTATATGAAAGGTGACATCAATACCAAGGTTTTTATGTATATACGGTTTCTGTATGTATATTGGTTACTGATCATTTTAGTGAACCCTGCAATCATTTCGAAATATTTCAGTTAATATTTTGAAAAACTGAAATACAATTCGTTCTTAAATTCGTTACAATTAAATTTTGGTCAAACCATTAATTTAATTTATATACTTAGCTTTTCTAAATCATAACTTCGGGGATCTATAAAATAAATTACATATAAATACACCACTAAAAACTTAAATATTTAAATACATTATGCACAGCCCACGTCATATGCATGAGTATGCGCAGGATGCAATGACTTATGTGTGTCATTACGGTCGACCAGATTTATTTATAACATTTACGTGTAATCCGCAATGGAGCGACATTGTCCTACCGACCGCCATGATATCACTGCCCGTGTTTTTAAGCAGAAATTTAAAGCGCTTATGGGTATTAGCGTGAAATCTAAGGTGTTTGGTGAAGTGAAGTACTGGATGTGTTCTGTGGAGTGACAAAAGCGTGGTTTGCCACACGCTCACATTTCAATATAGTTGGTGAATAAAGTCACATCGCATGAAGTTGACAATGTTACATATTCTGAAATTCCAGATCAAATAAGTGATCCTGAATTATATGATGTTGTTGTGCAAAATATGATACACGGTCCATGCATAGCCCACGTCATATGCATGAGTACGCGAATAAGAAATCTGTTGAAGTTTTGGAAAGAACAATGAAAGATCTCCGAGATAACTCAGAGTTGTTTGGTGGTGCGTTAATTTTATTGTCAGGCGATTTTAGGCAAACGTCGCCTGTCATTCCTAGATTGACAGTTACCGATTAAAATAACGCTTGCTTAAAGTCTTCATATTTGTGGAGATTTGTTAAAATATTGAAACTCAATACAAACGTTCGTGTTCAGTTGCAGAATGATCCATCTGCTGATAAGTTCTCTAAGCAATTCCCGAAAATTGGGAACGGTGCAAGGCCTATTGATAACACTGGATTGATAACATTGCCAAATGATTTTTGCCGTTTCGTACAGTCAAAAGAGGAATTGATTGAATGTGTTTTCACTAACAGCACAATAATATACATGCCATGCATGGTTGATTGCCAGGGTAATTTTAGCGGCTAATAACAAAGATGTTACTGAATTAAACATGGCTATACAATCAAATGTTCCTGGCCCAGTGGTGTTGTACAAGTCTGTCGATTCTGTTACCAACGAAGAAGATGTTTTAAATTATCCAACAGAATTTTAGAATTCGTTGGACTTACCATGATTGCCTCCGCATAATCTCCAATGGAAAGTTGGAGCCACTATTATTATGCTTCGTAATATCAATCAACCCCGTTTGTGTAATGGTATAAGACTTGCTATTAAAAGGTTGATGGCTTATGTAATTGAAGCTACTATTTTAACTGAAAAATTAAAAGGCGAAGATGTATTCATTCCACGTATCCCAATGATTACGTCTAATATACCATTTGAATTAACCAACTTCAGTTTCCTGTTCGCCTTGCGCTTGCGATTACCAGTAATAAGGCGCAAGGCCAATCTTTAGAAATTTATGAATTGAATTTAGTGTATCCGGTTTTCTCAAATGGACAGTTCTATGTAGCGTGTTCGAGCGTTGGCAAACCATAGGTTTTGTATATTTACACCAAAAATGTTGTTTACCACAGAGCATTACAATAAAAGCAGTTTATCACTGGTTTAGATGAATTCGAATTAATTTTTTTTATTTTCTTTTTTACACTACGAAGTGTGCGAACCCCCTCACTAGTAACATATAAAATATTATTTTATTATTATTTTTTTTTAATAATAACAATTTATAGTAAACCAAACTTTTTTAACATTAACAAATTATAATGAAAACTTTTATAACAAATCTATATATATATATATATATATATATATATATATATATATATATGTATATATATATATATATATATATATATATATATACAGTGGATCAATAAAGTTTAGGCACAGCATGAGATTCAAGAAGGATCTTTCAGTAACTTTTTTTCTCCTTAACTTGAAAAAACAATTTCGATATCTTTTTATAGAATGATCGTTCTATTAACCAGTTACTACAAAAAATAATTGATATTTTATTATTTCTACGATTTAACACACCATAAACTAAAAAACAACATAAATACATGTAAAAAAAGTTTTGCCACATGCACATGTGCCTTTTGGTTTTTCTGTTATAACGGTAATTTTTTCTCTTTGTATTGTTTTAATTCGTTTTTATGCAAATGTTAATTACACTGTAGCCAATTTTCAAATGTTTAAAGTTATTGTTTATCTTAAGTTCGTGGCGAAAGCAGCAAAATGGGCAGTCACACAGAAATTTTTATGAACGTTCGTAAAATTATTATAAATCTTCACGAGAAAGGAAAATCCTATCGCGAAATCGGAATTATTGTGCAGAGGCCTTATACTAGTGTTAGAAACATCATACAACATTATAAAAAAACGGCAAATTTAGAGCGTGAAACCAGATGTGGACGCCCAAAAAAATTTACAGCACGCCAGGAGCGGATGATTGTTGCTGCAGTGGCTCAAAACCCAAAGATTTCGGCTGTAAAATTGTGCGAATATATGATGCAAAGCTTTAAGGAAAGCTTCAATCTGCAAACAATCCGAAATACGCTGCACAAAGCTGGTTATCATGGCAGAGTTCCCAATCGCAAGCCTTTGCTTTCTAACATAAACAAGAAAAAGAGATTAGAATTCGCAAAACTTCATATGAAACAGCTTGAAGCATGCTGGAATAGCGTTATATTTAGCGATGAATCAAAATTTAACATTTTTGGTTCGGAGAGTCCACAAAAAATTTGGCGAAAAGCAAATAAAGAGCTACAGGAAAAGAATGTTGTTAAGACCGTGAAACACGGTGGTGGTAACGTTATGGTGTGGGGGTGTATGGCGGCATCTGGAGTGGGAAATAGTGTATTCATAGACGATAAAATGGACAAGTATTCTTATTTAAATATTTTAAAAGAGAATTTAACTCCAAGTGTCGCAAGGCTGGGGTTAAATGGAAACTTCTTGTTCCAACAAGATAATGACCCAATACATTCGTCATATCTTGTGCAGGAATGATTTATCTACCATTGCAAACAACTCAAAACACCTCCGCAGTCACCAGATACAAATCCTATCGAACACGTTTGGTATTTGCTGGAGAAAATAATACGAAAGCATAACATTACATCAAAAGAATCGCTTAAACTTTTTTATATGGATTTACGTTATTTTTTAGTTTTTAAAGCATTGTATCATAGAAATAAAAGAATATGAAATATATTTTGTGTTGAATGGTCAATAAAACAGCCAACATATAAAACGATATCGAAGTAATTTTTTAAGTTAAGGAGAAATAAAGATATTGACAGATCCTTTTTAAAAAACATGGTGTGCCTAAACTTTATTAATCCACTGTATATATATATATATATATATATATATATATATATATATATATACATATATATATATATATATATATATATATATATATATATATATATATGTATTTACATGCATATACACACACATACATACACATGCAATTACATGTACATATATAATTACATACATATCCACACACATATACATGTATATACACCTACATACACATAGGCAATAATTGCAACAATTAGTATAAGTTAATATATAATAACAATAATACAATAAATTATCCCTAGGGATATATATGTATATATATATATATATATATATATATCCATATATATATACATACATACACATATATATATATATATATATATATATATATATATGTATATATATATATATATATATATATATATATATATATGTATATATATATATATATATATATATATATATATACACACATAAATACACATACAAATACATGTACATATATAACTACATACACATCCTCACACATATACATGTATATACACCTACATACACATAGGCAATAATTGTAACAATTATGCCCAATAAATCAGTGGTTATGTAAATGTTATTTAACTTTAAATGCCATTTAAACACCAAATTTCGTTTTTCACCACAAACTTAAATAAGACTTAAATGCCCGTCATTGGCCATTTAGATGTTATTTAAATCGAGCACAGCAAACATATGACTTTTTCTTTTAAGAAGAAGAAAACATTGTGATGTTGTGAAAAATTTGTTAAAAAATTTTAAAAAGTTGCGTAATTAAAGTTAATCTTCAATAGAATAAAGTCGGAAATCAATAAAACATGCACCTGTTTCAATTGACTCTTTTATTGCTATTAAAAAGAAAAATATATGAAAAATAAAAATATGGCCTGGAGGTACTCAGCTTTTTGCTATATATTGTGGTTATTGCCCAAAATTGTTGTCAGGACCTTTTTGAAATTTCGAGAGTAAAATGGAAAAAGTGTATACAAGATTAGAGTTATTCCAAATATTACAGAGATCTAATACTACGCCCGTTGAAGAGAAATTTAAATTTTCAGTCAGAAAATTGTGCGAAATTTCAAAATGTTAAGGAGATGATGTTATAGCAGCAGTAAACCAGCGTTTAAAGAGTTTCGAATATAATTTCAAAATAGATTGGCATTCAGCACAACGAAAAAAGGACCGATTTTAACTATGCATGCCACATGACTGGAAGGAACAATGACTATACCTGCGTTTGGTAGTTCGTTTCTATGAAAGCTCAAAAACTTTATTTTTGTGGTATTACCACATAAGTTATTCATTTCTCTTAATATCTACATAATTTTTGCAAATAATATTTTATGTCACCGCCCACAAAAGGGGGCATGGAAAAAATGGCATTTTACGATCTCCTCGCCCCACGTTTAGGTTTTTGAACTGTCGCCGACGTTAAAAGTTCATTTTTCTAATCAAAAGTACGGGTAAACTTAAAACAAAATTTATTTTTTCAGAGGTAGAATTAGCTCTTCTAGGGGGAACTATTTCCCCTTGGTCAAATTTTTCTTATTATCAAACTTAATAGCCTAAGACCATAAGACACATTTCTGCCAAGCTTTATCGATTTAGAAACACCCAATAACTTTTTAGAAGCAATATAAACAAATAAAAAGTCAATGTCCGGCTAGATAAGCAAAATACCCCCATGTGCGGCAGTTTTATTATTGCCAGCAATACAGTTATTTTTGACTCGCTGACCATTTAAGAATTTTACAGATTCCTTCAATGAGTTAATTTCATAATTTAAAAAAACTACTTTCTTTTTGAATAATTTAAAATTTTTTTTTGTTCTCGGCAACACCTTTTAACAATTCATCATATTGTCTGGGCATAAATTCAATTGACTCAATAATAGAAGACAGTAGATCGTTTTAAAAAAATTTTTTTTTTCTTTTAACTCTCTTGTTATTGATACATCGCTATCATCTTTACGAAAGTGACATACATATTATTCTCTCTTATGTTCAAGCAAATACTGACGCTTATCGAGTTTTGCACTGATGTGTATTCTTCGCAAGTTCTTTATTGAATCGACCACAAAGTAATTTCAAATTAATATAAAGAGCTAATTGTAACAATTATTCTTAGCAAAAGAATTTAAGTAGCGATATAAATCTGTATGTATTAACTAACTGGTTTTGTTTTTAATGACGTTTGTTTGTTTGTTTTGTTAAGTTGTTCTTTATTTAATAGTCTTCATGCTAATGCTACCTTTTTATTATATTAAATCCATTTATGATTATCTATAATTATTACTAAACATATTTATGATTATCTATAATTATTACTTAAAAAATAAATCTTAAAACTGAGCAAATTTGTATGTTTTAGAAAATACCCAATTACTTACCAATAGTAATATGATTCCACGGTGTCATCAGTTCTTTGCAGGTGGATAACCAGTGCTTTAAATAACTTAACGACACATTATTAAAAGTAACATGAATATACGGTGTGATTAATTATTTGCAGGTTAATGACCTGTACTTTGAATTAGTTAGCGAAAACCTTACTTATACATTGGGCATTTTCACTACAGTTTACTTATAACGATACCTTCTATAATGATCACTAACATAGGCTAATATAAATATACTTATTTATATTTAACACTAGCCTACACTACATTTCTTCCCCTTTTTAGATTTTAAATTTATAAAAAATTACAAAAATAAAAAAAATTTAATTGCAATTACATTTTTACAATTTGTAATTAATATGTTTCTTTCTTAATCTAGACTTTAGTGGTAATTCTCTAATATTATCATCTTCGTCCTTCACATTTTCTGCATCAAAAAATTCTTCCTCGTCTTCGTCTTTTTTCCCACTCCGAAATTCTTCTCTTTCCTTTACTGTTTTAACGCTTATATTCTCAGTTTTGTGGAGTACTTGATAATATTACATCTTTTTCCATTAATTTTAATTGATTTCTGTGAGCAACCCTTTTTCGCATATTAACTTCAATCAAATATAGTGTTTCACTAGTTTTTTTTGCAAATGATACCTTTGATCCATTTGCACCAACTTTTATATCGAAAATATTAAATCTTTTGCTTTCTAGAAACATATTTTTCTCTAAAACCTTTTTGTTGTATATTCTTTGTATTCGAGTCTCTTTTTTAGTTAATGTACGATAATAGAGTTATTGGTTTATATGGCAAAACGAATTCATTTGAACACATACCTGTGACAGTGGATGGAGTGTTTCGGTACTTAAATAAACAGTTTAACCCGACGTTTTGGATAGAAAGTATATTCGGCTTGTTAGATAGAAAGTACGATTTCAAACTATTTTTAACGGTTTGAATACCTCTTTCTGCCAAACCATTACTGGGGCGGTGATAAGCAGGACTAAAGAGCTGACTTATTCCGTTTGATTTTAAAAATAATTTAAACTCTTCACTTCGGAATTGGGGTCCATTACCGCTTACCAGAGTGGAACAAAATCCAAAATATGCAAAAAAAATTTTAATTTTTCAATAACAACTATTGCTGATGTGTTATGTAAAATTTGTGTATCAATCCATTTAGAAAAATCATCAACGACTATTAAAAAATCATTATTTTGGAACTAAAACAAAACCACATGAATGCGTTCAAATTGAAAAGAAGTTGGAGGCCATGTGGAATTTGGATAATCTTTTGTCTTGTTTTGAGTTTTTTGACACGACCGACAATTTGAAATATAAGCCTCAATACTTTTATTAATGAAAGGCCACCAAACCGAAGCACGAGCTAACAACTTCATACGCACGATTCCAATATGAGTATCATGTAGCAACGATAGAAATTTATCTCTTAAAATTGTGGGTATAACTAAACGATATCCATAAAACAAGCAATTCTCCTTGATTTCTAAGGAAATTTTTATATGATTGTATGGAATTAGTAGACTATTTACTTTTAACAATAATAACAATTTCCATAACCTTCCGAATTGTAGAGTCTTTTTTCAAATATAGGACAATATCCTCGTGGGAAATTGGCGCTTCATTAACGAAGTTGAAACAATTTAATTGTTAAAAATGTTAAATGTAATTTAACATTAGTTTCACTTTCAAGAGGTAGACGTGACAACGCATCGACATTGTTTTGCTTTGAACCAGCGCGATATTTAATTTAACAATTATAATTTGATATAAATAAAATCCACCTATGGAAACGAACATATACAATATTAGATAAAGCTTTTTGGTCACCTAACAGTTTTTCAAGTGGTTGGTAATCGGTGTATACCGTAAAATTATACCCATACACAAACTTATGATATTTAGGAATTGCAAGTACCACAGCTAAAGCCTCTCTATGGATCTGAGAATAATTTTTCTCAGCTTTACTTAAAGTAGATGAAACCATGTAGCACGGCCTCTCCTGACCATCAACAACTACATTTAGAATAGCATCAAAATTCTTCGTTCCAACTCTATTTTACGTCTTTACGCAATAATTTATGCAAAGGTGCTAAAACTGTAGCACTATTTGGCAAAAACTTGGAATAATAATTGATTAACCCTAAAAATCTTTGAAGTTCGTCAATATTACTTGGTTCCATATTACTTGGTCAATATTACTTGGTACGTATTATAGCCTCCATTTTAGAATTTGAAGGTTTTATACCTGCAGGGGTAATGGTATGACCCAAATACTCAATGGTATTTACCAAAATTTACATTTACTCCAATTGATTTGAACATTGTATTCTAGCAATCTACTTAAAACTTTATACAATTTAGATTTACAATCTTGTTCACCGTTATCAGAAACTGCAACTCAAATCGAGATACAAAGGCACGTTTTAACCCTCAAACTTATGAGAATATCATCCATTAACGGTAATGGATATACATCCATTTCAATAACTGGGTTTATGGTTACATTAAAATTTCCACAGATTCTTACATTCGAATTTTTTCTTATGACACAAACAATCTGAGCTGCCCAAATACTTTTTTGGACGTGCTCTATTATCCCCTCGTCACGCATTCGACCTAACTGACTCTACTGACTTTCTTAAACTTAAAGCACCGTGACTATGTGTTGAAGTTTTAAAAGATGTGAGTAACTTATGTCATCATTTTAGTAAAGAATTTTCATAATAAAAAATTAAACTCTGTTATATATGTCTTAGCTTTATTTAAACTTATTAATATATGCATATATTATACATGAAGTTTTAATTTATATCTGAATTTAAAACCACCTTGAAAGCTTATGACGGTTTTTAGCTTGGCTTTTTTTTGTGATATATACCGAGCTTTTATTGAAGTTATCCTGTTTTGAATTTATTGTTTTAGGTTTGGTTTTTATAACATTATTATCAATTTTCTTATAGATTTCTTTAACATTTGCTTCCCATGTGGAGCGCTTTGTATCCAAATTGTCATCATATGCTGCTAAAATAGTTAAAAGTTTAGAATTTTCATTGGGTGAAAGGTGTCTTTTAGAAGTATTTTTCAAAATTATTCGGATATGGTTCACATATTTTTTTATATCGGAAGCGGCTTTATATAAAGTAGATGTCTCCTTCATTAATTTAGATTTCAACTCACTTTTCCTTGCACTCAGTAGCTTTGAGATATGTGTTAAAGAAGATTTGGCTTTTTCTAGCAAAATTTTAATTTTGTATGATTGAGTATAACCGGAAGTTTGTAACTGTTTCTTTAATTTAGTAACATGTTCTTTCAACTGCGTTTCTTTATCTTTTAATTTATTTAGTTCTATATTAAACTTAATGCCTTTTGGGTTTTTAGAGTTCATAAAACTATTTTCCGCGCCTATGTTCTGAACAGATTCCGTAGGCGTTTTCAGCATTGCCTCACTAAAATCTTGTATCATTTTGATTCCTTTTTCTATTTCAGATAGTACCAACTTTATTTGGTTCAACTTGGGATTCGCACCCTTTTCCGTCAGTGGTATAATCATTTTCCCTAAGTTAAGTATATGCTTTTTAAGATCAGCGGTATCCATGGAAAATTCATTACTTCTTCTCTTTGTATTTTCAATATGATAATATTTTTTTTCTAAATTAGTATTTTTAATCAATGATGCTGTATTGTTCTCTTTTCTGAGATCATTACGTCCAGGGACACTAGATGCATATGTGTTTTTAGACGCATTTAGAGAAAAGGCTCCTTGATGAAATATTTTATATATATATTTTGCGTTTGGTTGGTTACCAAGGATTTTCTTAATAATATTTTCAATTTCCTTCACTTTCGTACCATTTGAAGGATTATGATTACTATCATACTCTATTTCAATAATATATTCCTTTTCCAGATCAGAAATAGCGGCATTATATTTCCTAAGATCAGCATTCAGATCTTTCTTAATTTTACTCACCATTTGTTTAACGCTAGCAGCAACGGAAAGAGTTTTATTATCATCTAGTATATCGATTTCAGTGGTATATTCAACCACTTCTTTTGAACCAGGAATCTTATATCTGAGGGTTATCCTAATTGTATATTTAGTGCTCTTTTTGCCTCCTTTACCATCCTCTTTACGATTAATATTTATTGTATATTTCGTATTTAAATTTCTTTTCACCATTTTCTTTACTACATTATCTATAACACTAGATATGTAAGCATTAGAAGAAACTGTTCCTTCCTCAGCCTCTACGTCAATAACATATTCTTTTATAACATCCGTTTCAGCAACTTTATATTTCTTTAACTTGGGAGTAACAACTTCTTTTAGTTGATCCAGCATTTGTGTAACAGTACGTGTAACCGACGAAGTGTTATTGTTGTCTATATCTGCTTTAATATTGTATTCAATTTCTTCATTAAAGCCTGGAATTTTATATCTAACTGTCATCGTAATAGTATATCTAGGCTTATTTTCACTCTTTTTCTTCGATTTAACAGAACTCGGTATTCTATTGCCACCGTTTATTTTAAATGATGCGTTCGAACCGGTACCAACCAATTTCTTTACTATATTTTCAATTTCATTCAGTAAATTAGCATCAGAAGAAATTGCTTTGCCATCAGCCTCTACGTCAATAATATACTCTTTTACTACGTCCTTTTCAGCAACTTTATATTTCTCTAACTTGGAACTAACAGCTTCTTTTAGTTGATCCAGCATTTGTGTAACAGTACGTGTAACCGACGAAGTGTTATTGTTGTCTATATCTGATTTAATATTGTATTCAATTTCTTCATTAAAGCCTGGAATTTTATATCTAACTGTCATCGTAATAGTATATCTAGGCTTATTTTCACTCTTTTTCTTCGATTTAAGAGAACTCGGTATTCTATTGCCACCGTTTATTTTAAATGATGCGTTCGAACCGGTGCCGACCAATTTCTTTACTATATTTTCAATTTCATTCGGTAACTTAGCATCAGAAGAAATTGCTTTGCCATCAGCCTCTACGTCAATAATATACTCTTTTAAAACATCCTTTTCTGCAACTTTATATTTCTTTAACTTGGGAGTAACAACTTCTTTTAGTTGATCCAGCATATGTGTAACAGTACGTGTAACCGACGAAGTGTTATTGTTGTCTATATCTGATTTAATATTGTATTCAATTTCTTCATTAAAGCCTGGAATTTTATATCTAACTGTCATCGTAATAGTATATCTAGGCTTATTTTCACTCTTTTTCTTCGATTTAAGAGAACTCGGTATTCTATTGCCACCGTTTATTTTAAATGATGCGTTCGAACCGGTACCGACCAATTTCTTTACTATATTTTCAATTTCATTCGGTAAATTAGCATCAGAAGAAATTGCTTTGCCATCAGCCTCTACGTCAATAATATACTCTTTCACTACGTCCTTTTCAGCAACTTTGTATTTCTCTAACTTGGAACTAACAGCTTCTTTTAGTTGATCCAGCATTTGTGTAACAGTACGTGTAACCGACGAAGTGTTATTGTTGTCTATATCTGATTTAATATTGTATTCAATTTCTTCATTAAAGCCTGGAATTTTATATCTAACTGTCATCGTAATAGTATATCTAGGCTTATTTTCACTCTTTTTCTTCGATTTAAGAGAACTCGGTATTCTATTGCCACCGTTTATTTTAAATGATGCGTTCGAACCGGTACCGACCAATTTCTTTACTATATTTTCAATTTCATTCGGTAAATTAGCATCAGAAGAAATTGCTTTGCCATCAGCCTCTACGTCAATAATATACTCTTTTAAAACATCCTTTTCTGCAACTTTATATTTCTTTAACTTGGGAGTAACAACTTCTTTTAGTTGATCCAGCATTTGTGTAACAGTACGTGTAACCGACGAAGTGTTATTGTTGTCTATATCTGCTTTAATATTGTATTCAATTTCTTCATTAAAGAATGGAATTTTATATCTAACTGCCATCCTAATAGTATATCTAGGCTTATTTTCACTCTTTTTCTTCGATTTAAGAGAACTCGGTATTCTATTGCCACCGTTTATTTTAAATGATGCGTTCGAACCGGTACCGACCAATTTCTTTACTATATTTTCAATTTCATTCGGTAAATTAGCATCAGAAGAAATTGCTTTGCCATCAGCCTCTACGTCAATAATATACTCTTTTACAACATCCTTTTCAGCAACTTTATATTTCTTTAACTTGGGAGTAACAACTTCTTTTAGTTGATCCAGCATTTGTGTAACAGTACGTGTAACCGACGAAGTGTTATTGTTGGCTATATCTGCTTTAATATTGTATTCAAGTTCTTCATTAAAGCCTGGAATTTTGTATCTAACTGTCATAGTAATAGTATATCTAGGCTTATTTTCAATAGTTTTCTTCGATTTAAGAGAACTCGGTATTCTATTGCCACCGTTTATTTTAAATGTTGCGTTCGAACCGGTACCGACCAATTTCTTTGCTATATTTTCAATTTCATTAGGTAAATCAGCATCAGAAGAAATTGCTTTGCCATCAGCCTCTACGTCAATAATATACTCTTTCACTACGTCCTTTTCAGCAACTTTGTATTTCTCTAACTTGGAACTAACAGCTTCTTTTAGTTGATCCAGCATTTGTGTAACAGTACGTGTAACCGACGAAGTGTTATTGTTGTCTATATTTGATTCAATATTGTATTCAATTTCTTCATTAAAGCCTGGAATTTTATATCTAACTGTCATCGTAATAGTATATCTAGGCTTATTTTCACTCTTTTTCTTCGATTTAAGAGAACTCGGTATTCTATTGCCACCGTTTATTTTAAATGATGCGTTTGAACCGGTGCCGACCAATTTCTTTACTATATTTTCAATTTCATTAGGTAAATCAGAACCAGAAGAAATTGCTTTGCCATCAGACTCTACGTCAATAATATACTCTTTCACAACATCCTTTTCAGCAACTTTATATTTCTTTAACTTCGGAGTAACAACTTCTTTTAGTTGATCCAGCATTTGTGTAACAGTACGTGTAACCGACGAAGTGTTATTGTTGTCTATATCTGCTTTAATATTGTATTCAATTTCTTCATTAAAGCCTGGAATTTTATATCTAACTGTCATCGTAATAGTATATCTAGGCTTATTTTCACTCTTTTTCTTCGATTTAACAGAACTCGGTATTCTATTGCCACCGTTTATTTTAAATGATGCGTTCGAACCGGTACCGACCAATTTCTTTACTATATTTTCAATTTCATTCGGTAAATTAGCATCAGCAGAAATTGCTTTGCCATCAGCCTCTACGTCAATAATATACTCTTTTGAAACATCCTTTTCAGCAACTTTATATTTCTTTAACTTGGGTGTAACAACTTCTTTTAGTTGATCCAGCATTTGTGTAACAGTACGTGTAACCGACGAAGTGTTATTGTTGTCTATATCTGCTTTAATATTGTATTCAATTTCTTCATTAAAGCCTGGAATTTTATATCTAACTGTCATCGTAATAGTATATCTAGGCTTATTTTCACTCTTTTTCTTCGATTTAACAGAACTCGGTATTCTATTGCCACCGTTTATTTTAAATGATGCGTTCGAACCGGCACCGACCAATTTCTTTACTATATTTTCAATTTCATTCGGTAAATTAGCATCAGAAGAAATTGCTTTGCCATCAGCCTCTACGTCAATAATATACTCTTTTGAAACATCCTTTTCAGCAACTTTATATTTCTTTAACTTGGGTGTAACAACTTCTTTTAGTTGATCCAGCATTTGTGTAACAGTACGTGTAACCGACGAAGTGTTATTGTTGTCTATATCTGCTTTAATATTGTATTCAATTTCTTCATTAAAGCCTGGAATTTTATATCTAACTGTCATCGTAATAGTATATCTAGGCTTATTTTCACTCTTTTTCTTCGATTTAAGAGAACTCGGTATTCTATTGCCACCGTTTATTTTAAATGATGCGTTTGAACCGGTGCCGACCAATTTCTTTACTATATTTTCAATTTCATTAGGTAAATCAGCATCAGAAGAAATTGCTTTGCCATCAGACTCTACGTCAATAATATACTCTTTCACAACATCCTTTTCAGCAACTTTATATTTCTTTAACTTCGGAGTAACAACTTCTTTTAGTTGATCCAGCATTTGTGTAACAGTACGTGTAACCGACGAAGTGTTATTGTTGTCTATATCTGCTTTAATATTGTATTCAATTTCTTCATTAAAGCCTGGAATTTTATATCTAACTGTCATCGTAATAGTATATCTAGGCTTATTTTCACTCTTTTTCTTCGATTTAACAGAACTCGGTATTCTACTGCCACCGTTTATTTTAAATGATGCGTTCGAACCGGTACCGACCAATTTCTTTACTATATTTTCAATTTCATTCGGTAAATTAGCATCAGAAGAAATTGCTTTGCCATCAGCCTCTACGTCAATAATATACTCTTTTGAAACATCCTTTTCAGCAACTTTATATCTCTTTAACTTGGGTGTAACAACTTCTTTTAGTTGATCCAGCATTTGTGTAACAGTACGTGTAACCGACGAAGTGTTATTGTTGTCTATATCTGCTTTAATATTGTATTCAATTTCTTCATTAAAGCCTGGAATTTTATATCTAACTGTCATCGTAATAGTATATCTAGGCTTATTTTCACTCTTTTTCTTCGATTTAAGAGAACTCGGTATTCTATTGCCACCGTTTATTTTAAATGATGCGTTCGAACCGGTGCCGACCAATTTCTTTACTATATTTTCAATTTCATTAGGTAAATCAGCATCAGAAGAAATTGCTTTGCCATCAGCCTCTACGTCAATAATATACTCTTTTACAACATCCTTTTCAGCAACTTTATATTTCTTTAACTTGGGAGTAACAACTTCTTTTAGTTGATCCAGCATTTGTGTAACAGTACGTGTAACCGACGAAGTGTTATTGTTGGCTATATCTGCTTTAATATTGTATTCAATTTCTTCATTAAAGCCTGGAATTTTATATCTAACTGCCATCGTAATAGTATATCTAGGCTTATTTTCACTCTTTTTCTTCGATTTAAGAGAACTCGGTATTCTATTGCCACCGTTTATTTTAAATGTTGCGTTCGAACCGGTACCGACCAATTTCTTTACTATATTTTCAATTTCATTAGGTAAATCAGCATCAGAAGAAATTGCATTGCCATCAGCCTCTACGTCAATAATATACTCTTTTACAACATCCTTTTCAGCTACTTTATATTTCTTTAACTTGGGAGTAACAACTTCTCTTAGTTGATCCAGCATTTGTGTAACAGTGCGTGTAACCGACGAAGTGTTATTGTTGGCTATATCTGCTTTAATATTGTATTCAATTTCTTCATTAAAGCCTGGAATTTTGTATCTAACTGTCATCGTAATAGTATATCTAGGCTTATTTTCACTCTTTTTCTTCGATTTAAGAGAACTCGGTATTCTATTGCCACCGTTTATTTTAAATGATGCGTTCGAACCGGTGCCGACCAATTTCTTTACTATATTTTCAATTTTATTCGGTAAATTAGCATCAGAAGAAATTACTTTGCCACCAGCCTCTACGTCAATAATATACTCTTTTAAAACATCCTTTTCAACAACTTTATATTTCTTTAACTTGGGAGTAACAACTTCTTTTAGTTTATCCAGCATTTGTGTAACAGCAGCTGTAACCGACGAAGTTTTATTGTCGTCTACATCTGCATTGATGACGTATTCTATTTCTTCATTTAAACCTGTAATTTTATATCTGACTGTCATCGTAATGGTATATTTAGGTTTATTTTCACTATGTTTCCTTGACTTAGGAAAATCTGGTATCCTTTTGCCACTGTTTATTTTAAATGTTGTGTTTGTGCCGGTACCGACCAATTTCTTTACTATATTTTCTATTTCAGTTGGTAATCCAGCATGGGAAGAAACTGTTTTTCCATCCGCCTTTACGTCAATAATATACTCCTTTATAACATCCTTTTCGTCAACTTCGTATTTCCTTAACTTAGGAGTAACAACTTCTTTTAGTTTATTTAGCATTTGTTTAACAGGGGCTGTAACCGCCGAAGTGTTGTTGTCTATATTTGCTTTAATGGTGTATTTAATTTCTTCATTAAAGGTTGGTATTTTGTATCTAACTGCTATCGTAATGGTATATCTAGTTTTATTTTCTCTATGTTTCTTAGGCTTAAGAGCACTAGGCCTTCTTTTGCTTTCATTCATTTTAAATAATGTTTTCTGATGGGTGCCACCCAATTTCTTGACTATATTTTCTATTTCATTATGTAATGCAGTATCAGAAGTGACTTTTTTTCTATCAGCCTGTACGTCAATAATATTCTCTTTTGTGACATCCTTTTCAGCAACTTTGTATTTCTTTAACTTGGGAGTAGCAACTTCGTTTAGTTTATTCAGTATTTTTGTAACTGCACCTGTAATCGACGAAGTTTTATTGTGGTCTTTATTTCCCTTAACGATGTATTCAATTTCTTCATTAGAGCTTTGAGGGTTTTTACTATGTTTCTTAGGCTTGAGGGAGCCAGGCATTTCATGAGTTACGTTAACTTTATATGTTGTTTTTGGACGGGTTCCTAACAAGCTTTTTACAATATATTCTATTTTCTTATGTATTTCAGTATCAGAAAATATATAGTTTCTATCCAACACTACGTTAACAATATATTTCTTTACAACATCTGTATCAGCAATGTTATGTTTGTTTAGCCTTGCAATAAGAGTTTTGTTAATTTGATTAATTATTTGTGTAACAGCAAAATTAACTTCATTAAAATCTATATCTGCTTTAATGGTAAGAAGTTTTTTTTCACCAGTGTTTGGAATTTTATATTCAAGTGTTATCCTGATTATATATTTAGGCCTAACTTGGCTGTCATTCTTAGGACTATGAGAGTGGAAAGTTTTCGATTCGTTATGTTGGGAAGAGGGGCTAAGAGAAGTATAGTTTTTGAGTTTGCTGCGCTCACGATCAGCATTACTTTCAGGCATGTCATTTTTTGAAATATAAACATTAGTAGAACTAAAAAATTTAGTTCCTTTGTCCTTGTGGCCAGTGGAGTAGAAAGACCTATTATACTGCTCCATTTTGGGTGACCCAAAATTATATATGTCTTTTTCAAAAAGCTCGCCAGTGTCAGAGATACTCTTAGGCATGTTACTAATGAGCATGGTAGTTTTACTTCCGTTACTACTGGGCTCATCAGCATAAATAGAATTTGAATGTTTGCTTCCTTCGTCGTTCAGCTCAGTGAAATAGAATGACCTAGGATATTGCTCAGTTTCATGTGACCCATAATCTGATGTCCCTTCGTCAACTGACTTCCTGCTTTTAAGAAGAATATGATCATTACGTTTGTCGCTGCTGGGTTCGTTGGGCTGACTGGAACGTGGATATAATCTTCCTTTGTTTTCAAAGAAAATGGTATTGAAAATACTAGGATTGTGATATATTTTAGATGACCCTGAATATTCTATTTTTTCATGAAAAGTTGAACTTCTAGGCTCGTGACTAATTATATCGTCAGGATGAGTAGAACTAACACCTTTTGCTACTTTGTTAGATGGGTAAAAAGACCTAAAATACATATCCTGTCCAGAGATGCCTGCATGCAATGTTTCTATATCAGCTGGCCAATTAGTTTGAAGAGAGGAACGAGTTGTAGAACTATCATCACCGATATTCTCAGGATTAATAGTACTGCGATATATCATCGGATTATCCATGTGGTAAGTTGTATAGAAAGGATATGAAGACTTGTTGTCACTTGGCTCCCCTTGTTGAAGAGAAGAGAGATTCTTGGGTCTGTCACTAATAGGTTCGTCTGGGTGAATAGAGCTAGAATTTTTCGTTTCTTTTGCTTTTGGCTCAGTAGGATAGAATGAACTAAGATGTGGATCCATTTGAGGTGCTTCAGAATATGATGATTCTTTGGCACTTGGCTCGATTGGATGAAGAGATTCAGGACCCGTAGGACTGTTGCTGCTGGTTTCGTCAGTATAAACAGAACTAATATGTATGGGGTCTGTGCCCTTAAACTCAGTGT
Source organism: Linnaemya vulpina (assembly GCA_963675445.1). NCBI lineage: Eukaryota > Metazoa > Arthropoda > Insecta > Diptera > Tachinidae > Linnaemya > Linnaemya vulpina. Next base: position 40,443,876 of record OY776279.1, on the reverse strand, counting down.
GATATAATGAGCTAGGTTGTTGATCGAATTCAGGTAACTCGGCATGTATTGTTTTTCTATCAGACGGCTGCTTATGATGAAGGAATGCAGGACCCTTGGCTCTGCCACTACCCTTTTCATCAGGATAAATAGAAACAGGAAATTCGATTCCGTTTTTCTTGGGATTACTTGAATAGGAAGAGCTAGGATATTCATCCATTTCATGTGATTCAGAATATGATATTCTTTTGTCTCTGGGCTCGCCAGGTTGAAGGATAACGAGTTTTTTTGATCTATTACCGTTTCGATCATTAGCAGTAAAAGAACTGGGATGTATCACTTTTTTCTCCTTGGGCTCAGCTGGATGAAGTAGGGTAGCACGTGCAACTAAATCAGGTGAACCAGCATATATTTCTTTGTTAGTTGACCTTAGAGATTGAAGGTAAGCAGGTTTTTTGGGTATAATACTAAGCCTGTCATCAGGCGAAATAGAGCTGGGATATATATACTCGTCATCCTTGGGCTCAGCAATAGTTTGGTCGGATGACCATATATCTAATGATTCTAAGCCAATTGGTTCATAAGGATGAAGGGAGTGATGGAAATTAAGCCTTTCAGGAGAATAAGAGCTTGAATACTCTGTTTCTCTGACTGTATATTCATTATGTTGAAGGGAGCTAGGATGTAATATTATTTTGTCGCTATAGACTCCAAGCGTAAAGGATTCTGGAGCTTTTGGGGTGCCATTTTCAGTCTTATCTGCAGTACTAGGGTATTTAGTTGCTCTACCAATGTGCTCACCTGGGTACGCGGAACTATTATATTCTTCCAGGTCTGATGTACCCGAATATAATGTTTCTTCGTCACTTAGCTGCCTTGGTTTAAGAGAAATACGATTTTTAAGTTTGCCACTTTCGTTCTTCTCAGGGGTAATTGACCTAGGATATTTGGTTTCTTGTTTTGTTAGTAAACTGGAGAAGAATGAACCTAATTGTGTTTGAGTGTCTTTCTTACTTGAATATGTAGTTACTACATTATCAGGATTAGCAGCATATTGAGAACTTGAATAACTACCCAAAATAAGAAAGCTTGTAGGAGTTTTTTCTTTTTCCATAAGCTCACCATTTCCGTATATGATGGGTTCTATAGTTTTCACAAAACTGGTGGTTGTGAGACTTGTGTTAGTTTTGTATGTTGTCTTAGGCTCTTGACTTAGTATATTCATGATGATACTGTTTATTTCTTTAAGCTTATACCTATCCAACTTAGTGGTGCCATTGTCATGCTCTATGTCAATTACATATTGTTTTTCAATATTTTCATACTGAACCTTATATATCTTTAGTTTATTTAAAAGCTTTGTCTTTAAACTAAATATTAAATCTTTAATCATTTCGAAGTGTGAGGAAGTTTGGTTATCATCTAGTTCTACTTGGCCCATATATTCTTCTTCAACTTCGTCTGGATTTTTATATTTGAGACTGATTCTTAGTTTGTAAGCACGCTTTTTATTGTCGTATGGCTCATCAGGAGTAATAGAAGTAACATATTGTTTATCTTTATCCTTGAATTCGATGGTATGCAAGGGTCTACGATGTTCATAAAGATTAGCTGTGGTAAGTTGTGGTGCTTTTTTGTCACTTATCTCTTCAGGATGAATAGAACTAGAATATTTAGTTTTAGGTTTAGTAGGATAGATAGAGTTAGGGAGCGGATCCAGATCAGGTGATCCAGAATATAATGACGTATTTTTCCTTGGCTCTTCAAGGAAAAAGGTGTCGGGAATTTCAGGTTTATCATTGCTGGGTACATCATAGCGAATAACACTGGGATATTTGTTTACTTTGGCCTTGGAGTTGGGTAACCCAGAATATTCTGTTTTTTCATGAGGAACGGAACTTTTAGACTCGTCAACTATAATATCTACAGGCCCAACAGAACTAGCATCTTTTGCTCCTTTTCCCTTGGGTTTATCTATATCCTGTCCAGGGAAGCCAGCATGCAAGGTTTCTATATCAGTTGGCTCCCTACTTTGAAGAGAGTAGAGAGTCTTAGGACTGTCATCACCGATATCCTCAGGATTAATAGTACTGTGATATATCATCGGTTTATCCGTGTGGTAAGTTGGATAGAAATAATATGACAAATTGTTGTCACTTGGCTCTCCATGTTGAAGAGAGGAGAGATCTTCGGGTCTGTCACTAATAAATTTGTCAGGATGAATAGAGGTAGACTTTTTCGTTTCTTTTTCCTTTGGCTCAATAGGATAGAATGAACTAAGATGTTGATCCATTTGAGGTGCTCCAAAATATGAAGTTTCCTGGGCACTTGGCTCGCTAGGCTGAATGAATTCAGGATTCGTATAACTGTCGCTACTGGCTTCATCCATATGAAGAGAGCTCAAATGTTTGGTGTCTTTGTCTTTGGGTGCAGTGGGATATAATGAGCTAGGGTGTTGATCCAATTCATGTAATCCGGCATGTATTGTTTTTTTATCAGCCGGCTCCTCAGGATGAAGGAATGCAGGACCCTTAGATCTATTGCTATCCTTTTCATCAGGATAAATAGAAACAGGAGGTTTGAGTCCATTGTGCTTGGGATTAGTTGAATAGGATGAGCTAGGATATTCATCCATTTTATATGATTCAGAGTGTGATTCAAAATGTGATATCGTTTCGTCTCTGGGCTCGCTAGGTTGAAGGGAATCAGGTTTTTTTGATCTATCACCGTTTTTATGATCAGCATTAAGATAATTGGGATTTATCACTTCTTTCTTTTTGGGCTCAGCTGGATGAAGTAGTGTAGTACGTTCAACCAGATCAGGTGAACCAGCATATATTTCTTTGTCAGTTGACTTTAGGGATTGAAGATAAGCAGGTTTTTTGCGTATAATACTATGCCGGTCATCAGGCGAAATAGAGCTGGGATATATATACTCTTGATCCTTGGGCTCATTAACAGGTTGGTCGGGTGACCCAATATGTAATGATTCTATACCAATTCGTTCAATAGGGTAAAGGGAGTGACGGATTTCCAGCCTTTCAGGAGAATAAGAGGTTAAATACTCTGTTTCGCGGACTGTAGATTCACCAGTTTGAAGGGAACTAGGATGTCTAGTTTGGTCACGTGATTCAAGATGCAATGTTGTTTTGTCGCTATAGACTCCGAGCGTAAAGGAATCAGGAGCCTTTGTGGTGTCATTTTCGGGCTCATCTGCAGTACTAGCGGTACGGTATTTAGTGGCTCTACCAATGTGCTCACCTGGGTACGCCGAGCTATGATATTCTTCCAGGTCTGATGTACCCGGTTGTAATGTTTCTTCGTCACCTAGCTGCCTGGGTTTAAGAGAAATACGATTTTTAAGTTTGCCACTTTCGTTCTTCTCAGGGGTAATTGACCTAGGATATTTGGTTTCTTGTTTTGTTAGTAAACTGGAGAAGAATGAACCTAATTCTGTTTGAGTGTCTTTCTTACTTGGATATATAGTTACTACATTATCAGACTTAGCAGCATATTGAGAACTTGAATAACTTCCCAAAATAAGAGAGCTTGTATTAGTTTCTTCTTTTTCCACAAGCTCACTATTTTCGTATATGATGGATTCTATAGTTTTCACCAAACTGGTGGTTGTGAGACTTATGTTGGTTTTATATATTGTCTTGGGCTCTTGACTTAAAATATTCATAATGATACTGTTTATTTCTTTAAGCTTATACCTATCCAACTTAGTGGTGCGATTGTCATGCTCTATGTCAATTACATATTGTTTTTCAATGTTTTCATAATGAATCTTATTCTTCTTTAGTTTATTCAAAAGCTTTGTCTTTAAACTAAATATTAAATCCTTAATCACTTCAAAGTATGAGGAAGTTCGTTTATCATCTAGTTCTACTTGGGCCATATATTCTTCTTCAACTTCATCTGGGTTTTTATATTTGAGATTGATTCTTAGTTTATAAGCACGCTTTTTATTGTCGTATGGCTCATCAGGAGTAATAGAAGTAACATATTGTGTATCTTTATCCTCGGAATTGGTGGTATGCAAGGGGCTACCATGTTCATAGAGATTAGATGTGGTAGGTTGTGCTGTTTTTTTGTCCCTTATCTCTTCAGGATGAGCAGAACTGAAATATTTAGTTACTTTGCCTGTAGGTGTATTAGGATAGAGAGATTTGGGGAGCAGATCCAGACCAGGTGATCCAGGATATAATGACTCTTTTTGCCTTGGCTCTTCGGGGGGAAGGGTGTAGGGAGTTTTAGGTGTGTCATTGCTGGGTACGTCATAGTCAATAACACTGGGATATTTGGTTACTTTGGCCGTGGAGTTGGGTAACCCAGAATATTCTGTTTTTTCATGAGGAACGGAACTTTTAGACTCGTCAACTATAATATCTACAGGCCCAACAGAACTAGCATCTTTTGCTCCTTTGCCCTTGGGTTTATCTATATCCTGTCCAGGGAAGCCAGAATGCAAAGTTACTATATCAGTTGGCTCCCTACTTTGAAGAGAGTAGCGAGTTTTAAGAATGTCATCACCGATATCCTCAGGATTAATAGTACTGTGATATATCATCGGTTTATCCGTGTGGTAAGTTGGATAGACATAATATGACAAATTGTTGTCACTTGGCTCTCCATGTTGAAGAGAGGAGAAATCTTCGGGTCTGTCACTAATAAATTTGTCAGGATGAATAGAGGTAGACTTTTTCGTTTCTTTTTCCTTTGGCTCAGTAGGATAGAATGAACTAAAATGTTGACCTATTTGATGTGCTCCAAAATATGAAGTTTCCTGGGCACTTGGCTTGCTAGGCTGAATGAATTCAGGATTCGTAGAACTGTCGCTACTGGCTTCATCCATATAAAGAGAGCTCAAATGTTTGGTGTCTTTGTCTTTGGGTGCAGTGGGATATAATGAGCTAGGGTGTTGATCCAATTCATGTAATCCGGCATGTATTGTTTTTTTATCAGCCGGCTCCTCAGGATGAAGGAATGCAGGACCCTTAGATCTATTGCTATCCTTTTCATCAGGATTAATAGAAACAGGAGGTTTGAGTCCATTGTGCTTGGGATTAGTTGAATAGGATGAGCTAAGATATTCATCCATTTTATATGATTCAGAGTGTGATTCAAAATGTGATATCGTCACGTCTCTGGGCTCGCTAGGTTGAAGGGAATCAGGTTTTTTTGATCTATCACCGTTTTTATGATCAGCATTAAGATAATTAGGATTTATAACTTCTTTCTCCTTGGGCTCAGCTGGATGAAGTAGTGTAGCACGCTCAACCAGATCAGGTGAACCAGCATATATTTCATTGTCAATTGAGCCTAGAGATTGAAGATAAGCAGGTTTTTTGGGTATAATACTATGCCGGTCATCAGGCGAAATAGAGCTGGGATATATATACTCTTGATCCTTGGGCTCATTAACAGGTTGGTCGGGTGACCCAATATATAATGATTCTATACCAATTGGTTCAATAGGATAAAGGGAATGACGGATTTCCAGCCTTTCAGGAGAATAAGAGCTTGAATACTCTGTTTCGCGGACTGTAGATTCACCAGTTTGAAGGGAGCTAGGATGTCTAGTTTGGTCACGTGATTCGAGATGCAATGTTGTTCTGTCGCTATAGACTCCAAGCGTAAAGGAATCTGGAGCCTTTGAGGTGTCATTTTCGGGCTCATCTGCAGTACTAGGAGTACGGTATTTAGTGGCTCTACCAATGTGCTCACCTGAGTACGCGGAGCTATGATATTCTTCCAGGTCTGATGTACCCGGTTGTAATGTTTCTTCGTCACCTAGCTGTCTTGGTTGTAGTGACATACGATTTTTAAGTGTGTCACTTTCGTTATTCTCAGGGGTAATTGACCTAGGATATTTGGTTTCTTGTTTTCTTAGTAAACTGGAGAAGAATGAACTCAATTCTGTTTGAGTATCTTTATTACTTGGATATGTGGTTACTACATTATCAGGATTAGCAGCATATTGAGAACTTGAATAACTACCCAAAATAAGAGAGCTTGTATCAGTTTCTTCTTTTTCCACAAGCTCACTATTTTCGTATTTGATGGATTCTATAGTTTGCACAAAACTGGTGGTTGTGAGACTTATGTTGGTTTTATATATTGTCTTGGGCTCTTGACTTAAAATATTCATAATGATACTGTTTATTTCTTTAAGCTTATACCTATCCAACTTAGTGGTGCGATTGTCATGCTCTATGTCAATTACATATTGTTTTTCAATGTTTTCATAATGAATCTTATTCTTCTTTAGTTTATTCAAAAGCTTTGTCTTTAAACTAAATATTAAATCCTTAATCACTTCAAAGTATGAGGAAGTTCGGTTATCATCTAGTTCTACTTGGGCCATATATTCTTCTTCAACTTCATCTGGGTTTTTATATTTGAGATTGATTCTTAGTTTATAAGCACGTTTGTTATTGTCGTATGGCTCATCAGGAGTAATAGAAGTAACATATTGTGTATCTTTATCCTTGGAATCGGTGGTATGCAAGGGGCTACCATGTTCATAGAGATTAGATGTGGTAGGCTGTCCTGCTTTTTTGTCTCTTATCTCTTCAGGATGAGCAGAACTAAAATATTTAGTTACATTGCCTGTAGGTGTAGCAGGATAGAGGGAGTTGGGGAGCAGATCCAGACCAGGTGATCCAGGATATAATGACACTCTTTTCCTTGGCTCTTCAGGGGGAAGGGTGTAGGGAATTTTAGGTGTGTCATTGCTGGGTACGGCATAGTCAATAACACTGGGATATTTGGTTACTTTGGCCGTGGAGTTGGGTAACCCAGAATATTCTGTTTTTTCATGAGGAACGGAACTTTTAGACTCGTCAACTATAATATCTACAGGCCCAACAGAACTAGCATCTTTTGCTCCTTTGCCCTTGGGTTTATCTATATCCTGTCCAGGGAAGCCAGAATGCAAAGTTACTATATCAGTTGGCTCCCTACTTTGAAGAGAGTAGCGAGTTTTAGGACTGTCATCACCGATATCCTCAGGATTAATAGTACTGTGATATATCATCGGTTTATCTGTGTGGTAAATTGGATAGAAATAATATGACAAATTGTTGTAACTTGGCTCTCCATGTTGAAGAGAGGAGAGATCTTCGGGTCTGTCACTAATAAATTTGTCAGGATGAATAGAGATAGACTTTTTCGTTTCTTTTTCCTTTGTCTCAGTAGGATGGAATGAACTAAAATGTTGACCTATTTGAGGTGCTCCAAAATATGAAGTTTCCTGGGCACTTGGCTCGCTAGGCTGAATGAATTCAGGATTCGTAGAACTGTCGCTACTGGCTTCATCCACATGAAGAGAGCTCAAATGTTTGGTGTCTTTGTCTTTAGGTGCATTGGGATATAATGAGCTAGGGTGTTGATCCAATTCATGTAATCCGGCATGTATTGTTTTTTTATCAGCCGGCTCCTCAGGATGAAGGAATGCAGGACCCTTAGATCTATTGCTATCCTTTTCATCAGGATAAATAGAAACAGGAGATTTGAGTCCATTGTGCTTGGTATTAGTTGAATAGGATGAGCTAGGATATTCATCCATTTTATATGATTCAGAGTGTGATCCAAAATGTGATATCGTTTCGTCTCTGGGCTCGCTAGGTTGAAGGGAATCAGGTTTTTTTGATCTATCACCGTTTTTATGATCAGCATTAAGATAATTAGGATTTATCAATTCTTTCTCCTTGGGCTCAGCTGGATGAAGTAGTGTAGCACGTTCAACCAGATCAGGTGAACCACCATATATTTCATTGTCAATTGACCTTAGATATTGAAGATAAGCAGGTTTTTTGGATATATTACTATGCCGGTCATCAGGCGAAATAGAGCTGGGATATATATACTCTTGATCCTTGGGCTCATTAACAGGTTGGTCGGGTGACCCAATATATAATGATTCTATACCAATTGGTTCAACAGGATAAAGGGAGTGACGGATTTCCAGCCTTTCAGGAGAATAAGAGCTTGAATACTCTGTTTCGCGGACTGTAGATTCACCAGTTTGAAGGGAGCTAGGATGTCTAGTTTGGTCACGTGATTCAAGGTGCAATGTTGTTTTGTCGCTATAGACTCCAAGCGTAAAGAAATCTGGAGCCTTTGAGGTGTCTTTTTCGGGCTCATCTGCAGTACTAGGAGTACGGTATTTAGTGGCTCTACCAATGTGCTCACCTGAGTACGCGGAGCTATGATATTCTTCCAGGTCTGATGTACCCGGTTGTAATGTTTCTTCGTCACCTAGCTGTCTTGGTTGTAGTGACATACGATTTTTAAGTGTGTCACTTTCGTTATTCTCAGGGGTAATTGACCTAGGATATTTGGTTTCTTGTTTTCTTAGTAAACTGGAGAAGAATGAACTCAATTCTGTTTGAGTATCTTTATTACTTGGATATGTGGTTACTACATTATCAGGATTAGCAGCATATTGTGAACTTGAATAACTACCCAAAATAAGAGAGCTTGTATCAGTTTCTTCTTTTTCCACAAGCTCACTATTTTCGTATTTGATTGGTTCTATAGTTTGCACAAAACTGGTGTTTGTGAGACTTATGTTGGTTTTATATATTGTCTTGGGCTCTTGACTTAAAATATTCATAATGATACTGTTTATTTCTTTAAGCTTATACCTATCCAACTTAGTGGTGCGATTGTCATGCTCTATGTCAATTACATATTGTTTTTCAATGTTTTCATAATGAATCTTATATTTCTTTAGTTTATTCAAAAGCTTTGTCTTTAAACTAAATATTAAATCCTTAATCACTTCAAAGTATGAGGAAGTTCGGTTATCATCTAGTTCTACTTGGGCCATATATTCTTCTTCAACTTCATCTGGGTTTTTATATTTGAGGTTGATTCTTAGCTTATAAGCACGTTTTTTATTGTCGTATGGCTCATCAGGAGTAATAGAAGTAACATATTGTGTATCTTTATCCTTGGAATCGGTGGTATGCAAGGGGCTACCATGTTCATAGAGATTAGATGTGGTAGGCTGTGCTGTTTTTTTGTCTCTTATCTCTTCAGGATGAACAGAACTAAAATATTTAGTTACTTTGCCTGTAGGTGTAGTAGGATAGAGAGAGTTGGGGAGCAGATCCAGACCAGGTGATCCAGGATATAATGACTCTTTTTTCCTTGGCTCTTCAGGGGGAAGGGTGTAGGCAATTTTAGGTGTGTCATTGCTGGGTACGTCATAGTCAATAACACTGGGATATTTGGTTACTTTGGCCGTGGAGTTGGGTAACCCAGAATATTCTGTTTTTTCATGAGGAACGGAACTTTTAGACTCGTCAACTATAATATCTACAGGCCCAACAGAACTAGCATCTTTTGCTTCTTTGTCCATGGGTTTATCTATATCCTGTCCAGGGAAGCCAGAATGCAAAGTTACTATAACAGTTGGCTCCCTACTCTGAAGAGAGTAGCGAGTTTTAGGACTGTCATCACCGATATCCTCAGGATTAATAGTACTGTGATATATCATCGGTTTATCCGTGTGGTAAGTTGGATAGAAATAATATGACAAATTGTTTTCACTTGGCTCTCTATGTTGAAGAGAGGAGAGATCTTCGGGTCTGTCACTAATAAATTTGTCAGGATGAATAGAGATAGACTTTTTCGTTTCTTTTTCCTTTGGCTCAGTAGGATAGAATGAACTAAGATGTTGATCTATTTGAGGTGCTCCAAAATATGAAGTTTCCTGGGCACTTGGCTCGCTAGGCTGAATGAATTCAGGATTCGTAGAACTGTCGCTACTGGCTTCATCCATATGAAGAGAGCTCAAAAGTTTGGTTTCCTTGTCTTTGGGTGCAGTGGGATATAATGAGCTAGGGTGTTGATCCAATTCATGTAATCCGGCATGTATTGCTTTTTTATCAGCCGGCTCCTCAGGATGAAGGAATGCAGGACCCTTAGATCTATTGCTATCCTTTTCATCAGGATAAATAGAAACAAGAGATTTGAGTCCATTGTGCTTGGGATTAGTTGAATAGGATGAGCTAGGATATTCATCCATTTTATATGATTCAGATTGTGATTCAAAATGTGATATCGTTTCGTCTCTGGGCTCGCTAGGTTGGAGGGAATCAAGTTTTTTTGATCTATCACCGTTTTTATGATCAGCATTAAGATAATTGGGATTTATCACTTCTTTCTCCTTGAGCTCAGCTGGATGAAGTAGTGTAGAACGTTCACCCAGATCATTTGAACCAGCATATATTTCTTTGTCAGTTGACTTTAGAGATTGAAGATATGCAGGTTTTTTGGGTATAATACTATGCCGGTCATCAGGCGAAATAGAGCTGGGATATATATACTCTTGATCCTTGGGCTCATTAACAGGTTGGTCGGGTGACCCAATATATAATGATTCTATACCAATTGGTTCAATAGGGTAAAGGGAGTGACGGATTTCCAGCCTTTCAGGAGAATAAGAGCTTGAATACTCTGTTTCGCGGACTGTAGATTCACCAGTTAGAAGGGAGCTAGGATGTCTAGTTAGGTCACGTGATTCAAGATGCAATGTTGTTTTGTCGCTATAGACTCCAAGCGTAAAGGAATCTGGAGCCTTTGAGGTGTCATTTTCAGGCTCATCTGCAGTACTAGGAGTACGGTATTTAGTGGCTCTACCAATGTGCTCACCTGAGTACGCGGAGCTATGATATTCTTCCAGGTCTGATGTACCCGGTTGTAATGTTTCTTCGTCACCTAGCTGCCTTGGTTGTAGTGAAATACGATTTTTAAGTGTGTCACTTTCGTTATTCTCAGGGGTAATTGACCTAGGATATTTGGTTTCTTGTTTTCTTAGTAAACTGGAGAAGAATGAACTCAATTCTGTTTGAGTATCTTTATTACTTGGATATGTGGTTACTACATTATCAGGATTAGCAGCATATTGAGAACTTGAATAACTACCCAAAATAAGAGAGCTTGTATCAGTTTCTTCTTTTTCCACAAGCCCACTATTTTCGTATTTGGTGGGTTCTATAGTTTGCACAAAACTGGTGGTTGTGAGACTTGTGTTGGTTTTATATATTGTCTTGGGCTCTTGACTTAAAATATTCATAATGATACTGTTTATTTCTTTAAGCTTATACCTATCCAACTTAGTGGTGCGATTGTCATGCTCTATGTCAATTACATATTGTTTTTCAATGTTTTCATAATGAATCTTATATTTCTTTAGTTTATTCAAAAGCTTTGTCTTTAAACTAAATATTAAATCCTTAATCACTTCAAAGTATGAGGAAGTTCGGTTATCATCTAGTTCTACTTGGGCCATATATTCTTCTTCAACTTCATCTGGGTTTTTATATTTGAGATTGATTCTTAGTTTATAAGCACGTTTTTTATTGTCGTATGGCTCATCAGGAGTAATAGAAGTAACATATTGTGAATCTTTATCCTTGGAATCGGTGGTATGCAAGGGGCTACCATGTTCATAGAGATTAGATGTGGTAGGCTGTGCTGTTTTTTTGTCTCTTGTCTCTTCAGGATGAGCAGAACTAAAATATTTAGTTACTTTGCCTGTAGGTGTAGTAGGATAGAGAGAGTTGGGGAGCAGATCCAGACCAGGTGATCCAGGATATAATGACTCTTTTTTCCTTGGCTCTTCAGGGGGAAGGGTGTAGGGAATTTTAGGTTTGTCATTGCTGGGTACGGCATAGTCAATAACACTGGGATATTTGGTTACTTTGGCCGTGGAGTTGGGTAACCCAGAATATTCTGTTTTTTCATGAGGAACGGAACTTTTAGACTCATCAACTATAATATCTACAGGCCAAACACAACAAGCATCTTTTGCTTCTTTGCCCTTGGGTTTATCTATATCCTGTCCAGGGAAGCCAGAATGCAAAGTTACTATATCAGTTGGCTCCCTACTTTGAAGAGAGTAGTGAGTTTTAGGACTGTCATCACCGATATCCTCAGGATTAATAGTACTGTGATATATCATCGGTTTATCCGTGTGGTAAGTTGGATAGAAATAATATGACAAATTGTTGTCACTTGGCTCTCTATGTTGAAGAGAGGAGAGATTTTCGGTTCTGTCACTAATAGATTTGTCAGGATGAATAGAGGTAGACTTTTTCGTTTCTTTTTCCTTTGGCTCAGTAGGATAGAATGAACTAAGATGTTGATCTATTTGATGTGCTCCAAAATATGAAGTTTCCTGGGCACTTGGCTCGCTAGGCTGAATGAATTCAGGATTCGTAGAACTGTCGCTACTGGCTTCATCCATATGAAGAGAGCTCAAATGTTTGGTTTCCTTGTCTTTGGGTGCAGTGGGATATAATGAGCTGGGGTGTTGATCCAATTCATGTAATCCGGCATGCATTGTTTTTTTATCAGCCGGCTCCTCAGGATAAAGGAATGCAGGACCCTTAGATCTTATACTATCCTTTTCATCAGGATATATAAAAACAGGAGATTTGAGTCCATTGTGCTTGGGATTAGTTGAATAGGATGAGCTAGGATATTCGTCCATTTTATATGATTCAGAGTGTGATTCAAAATGTGATATCGTTTCGTCTCTGGGCTCACTAGGTTGAAGGGAATCAGGTTTTTTTGATCTATCACCGTTTTTATGATCAGCATTAAGATAATTAGGATTTTTCACTACTTTCTCCTTGGGCTCAGCTGGATGAAGTAGTGTAGCATGTTCAACCAGATCAGGTGAACCAGCATATATTTCTTTGTCAGTTGACTTTAGAGATTGAAAATATGCAGGTTTTTTGGGTATAATACTATGCCGGTCATCAGGCGAAATAGAGCTGGGATATATATACTCTTGATCCTTGGGCTCATTAACAGGTTGGTCGGGTGACCCAATATATAATGATTCTATACCAATTGGTTCAATAGGGTAAAGGGGGTGACGGATTTCCAGCCTTTCAGTAGAATAAGAGGTTGAATACTCTGTTTCGCGGACTGTAGATTCACCAGTTTGAAGGGAACTAGGATGTGTAGTTTGGTCACGTGATTCAAGATGCAATGTTGTTTTGTCGCTATAGACTCCAAGCGTAAAGGAATCAGGAGCCTTTGTGGTGTCATTTTCGGGCTCATCTGCAGTACTAGGAGTACGGTATTTAGTGGCTCTACCAATGTGCTCACCTGGGTACGCCAAGCTATGATATTCTTCCAGGTCTGATGTACCCGGTTGTAATATTTCTTCGTCACCTAGCTGCCTTGGTTGTAGTAAAATACGATTTTTAAGTGTGTCACTTTCGTTATTCTCAGGGGTAATTGACCAAGGATATTTGGTTTCTTGTTTTGTTAGTAAACTGGAGAAGAATGAACTCAATTCTGTTTGAGTATCTTTATTAGTTGAATATTTGGTTACTACATTATCAGGATTAGCAGCATATTGAGAACTTGAAGAACTACCCAAAATAAGAGAGCTTGTATCAGTTTCTTCTTTTTCCACAAGCTCACTATTTTCGTATATGATGGGTTCTACAGTTTGCACCAAACTGGTGGTTGTGAGACTTATGTTGGTTTTATATATTGTCTTGGGCTCTTGACTTAAAATATTCATAATGATACTGTTTATTTCTTTAAGCTTATACCTATCCAACATAGTGGTGCGATTGTCATGCTCTATGTCAATTACATATTGTTTTTCAATTTTTTCATAATGAATCTTATATTTCTTTAGTTTATTCAAAAGCTTTTTCTTTAAACTATATATTAAATCCTTAATCACTTCAAAGTATGAGGAAGTTCGGTTAACATCTAGATCTACTTGGGCCATATATTCTTCTTCAACTTCATCTGGGTTTTTATATTTGAGATTGATGCTTAGTTTATAAGCACGTTTTTTATTGTCGTATGGCTCATCAGGAGTAATAGAAGTAACATATTGTGTATCTTTATCCTTGGAATCGGTGGTATGCAAGGGGCTACCATGTTCATAAAGATTAGATGTGGTAGGCTGTGCTGTTTTTTTGTCTCTTATCTCTTCAGGATGAGCAGAACTAAAATATTTAGTTACTTTGCCTGTTGGTGTAGTAGGATAGAGAGAGTTGGGGAGCAGATCCAGACCAGGTGATCCAGAATATAATGACTCTTTTTTTCTTGGCTCTTCAGGGGGAAGGGTGTAGGGAATTTTAGGTGTGTCATTGCTGGATACGTCATAGTGAATAACACTGGGATATTTGGTTACTTTGGCAATGGAGTTGGGTAACACAGAATATTCTGTTTTTTCATGAGGAACGGAACTTTTAGACTCGTCACCGATAATATCTACAGGCCCAATAGAACTAGCATATTTTGCTTCTTTTCCCTTGGGTTTATCTATATCCTGTCCAGGGAAGCCAGAATGCAAGTCTTCTATATCAGTTGGCTCCCTACTTTGAAGAGAGTAGCGAGTTTTAGGACTGTCAGCACCGATATCCTCAGGATTAATAGTACTGTGATATATCTTCGGTTTATCCGTGTGGTAAGTTGGATAGAAATAATATGACAAATTGTTGTCACTTGGCTCTCCATGTTGAAGAGAGGAGAGATCTTCGGGTCTGTCACTAATAAATTTGTCAGGGTGAATAGAGGTAGACTTTTTCGTTTCTTTTTCCTTTCGCTCAGTAGGATAGAATGAACTAAAATGTTGACCTATTTGAGGTGCTCCAAAATATGAAGTTTCCTGGGCACTTGGCTCGCTAGGCTGAATGAATTCAGGATTCGTAGAACTGTCGCTACTGGCTTCATCCATATGAAGAGAGCTCAAATGTTTGGTGTCTTTATTTTTGGTTGCAGTGGGATATAATGAGCTAGGGTGTTGATCCAATTCAATTAATCCGGCATGTATTGTTTTTTTATCAGCCGGCTCCTCAGGATGAAGGAATGCAGGACCCTTAAATCTATTACTATCCTTTTCATCAGGATAAATAGAAACAGGAGATTTGAGTCCATTGTGCTTGGGATTAGTTGAATATGATGAGCTAGGATATTCATCCATTTTATATGATTCAGATTGTGATTCAAAATGTGATATCGTTTCGTCTCTGGGCTCGCTAGGTTGAAGGGAATCAAGTTTTTTTGATCTATCACCGTTTTTATGATCAGCATTAAGATAATTAGGATTTATCACTTCTTTCTCCTTGGGCTCAGCTGGATGATGTAGTGCAGCACGTTCAACCAGATCAGGTGACCCAGCATATATTTCTTTGTCAGTTGACTTTAGAGATTGAAGATATGCAGGTTTTTTGAGTATAATACTATGCCGGTCATCAGGCGAAATAGAGCTGGGATATATATACTCTTGAATCTTGGGCTCAGCAACAGGTTGGTCCGGTGACCCAATATATAATGATTCTATACCAATGGGTTCAATAGGGTAAAGGGAGTGACGGGTTTCCAGCCTTTCAGGAGAATAAGAGCTTGAATACTCTGTTTCGCGGACTGTAGATGCACCAGTTTGAAGGGAGCTAGGATGTCTAATTTGGTCACGTGATTCAAGATACAATGTTGTTTTGTCGCTATAGACTCCAAGCGTAAGGGAATCTGGAGCCTTTGAGGTATCATTTTCGGGCTCATCTGCAGTACTAGGAGTACGGTATTTAGTGGCTCTACCAATGTGCTCACCTGGGTACGCGGAGCTATGATATTCTTCCAGGTCTGATGTACCCGGTTGTAATATTTCTTCGTCACCTAGCTGCCTTGGTTGTAGTGAAATACGATATTTAAGTGTGTCACTTTCGTTTTTCTCAGGGGTACTTGACCTAAGATATTTGGTTTCTTGTTTTCTTAGTAAACTGGAGAAGAATGAACTCAATTCTGTTTGAGTATCTTTATTACTTGGATATGTGGTTACTACATTATCAGGATTAGCAGCATATTGAGAACTTGAATAACTACTCAAAATAAGAGAGCTTGTATCAGTTTTTTCTTTTTCCACAAGCTCACTATTTTCGTATATGATGGGTTCTATAGTTTGCACAAAACTGGTGGTTGTGAGACTTATGTTTGTTTTATATATTGTCTTGGGCTCTTGACTTAAAATATTCATAATGATACTGTTTATTTCTTTAAGCTTATACCTATCCAACTTAGTGGTGCGATTGTCATGCTCTATGTCAATTACATATTGTTTTTCAATGTTTTCATAATGAATCTTATATTTCTTTAGTTTATTCAAAAGCTTTTTCTTTAAACTATATATTAAATCCTTAATCACTTCAAAGTATGAGGAAGTTCGGTTAACATCTAGATCTACTTGGGCCATATATTCTTCTTCAACTTCATCTGGGTTTTTATATTTGAGATTGATGCTTAGTTTATAAGCACGTTTTTTATTGTCGTATGGCTCATCAGGAGTAATAGAAGTAACATATTGTGTATCTTTATCCTTGGAATCGGTGGTATGCAAGGGGCTACCATGTTCATAAAGATTAGATGTGGTAGGCTGTGCTGTTTTTTTGTCTCTTATCTCTTCAGGATGAGCAGAACTAAAATATTTAGTTACTTTGCCTGTTGGTGTAGTAGGATAGAGAGAGTTGGGGAGCAGATCCAGACCAGGTGATCCAGAATATAATGACTCTTTTTTCCTTGGCTCTTCAGGGGGAAGGGTGTAGGGAATTTTAGGTGTGTCATTGCTGGGTACGTCATAGTGAATAACACTGGGATATTTGGTTACTTTGGCCGTGGAGTTGGGTAACCCAGAATATTCTGTTTTTTCATGAGGAACGGAACTTTTAGACTCGTCACCGATAATATCTACAGGCCCAATAGAACTAGTATCTTTTGCTCCTTTTCCCTTAGGTTTATCTATATCCTGTTCAGGGAAGCCAGCAAGCAAGGTTTCTACATCAGTTGGCTCCCTACTTTGAAGAGAGTAGCGAGTCTTAGGACTGTCATCACCGATATCCTCAGAATTAATAGTACTGTGATATATCATCGGTTTATCCGTGTGGTAAGTTGGATAGAAATAATATGACAAATTGTTGTCACTTGGCTCTCCATGTTGAAGAGAGGAGAGATCTTCGGGTCTGTCACTAATAAATTTGTCAGGATGAATAGAGGTAGACTTTTTCGTTTCTTTTTCCTTTGGCTCAGTAGGATAGAATGAACTAAGATGTTGATCTATTTGAGGTGCTCCAAAATATGAAGTTTCCTGGGCACTTGGCTCGCTAGGCTGAATGAATTCAGGATTCGTAGAACTGTCGCTACTGGCTTCATCCATATGAAGAGAGCTCAAATGTTTGGTGTCTTTATCCTTGGGTGCAGTGGGATATAATGAGCTAGGGTGTTGATCCAATTCATGTAATCCGACATGTATTGTTTTTTTATCAGCCGGCTCCTCAGGATGAAGGAATGCAGGACCCTTAGATCTATTACTATCCTTTTCATCAGGATAAATAGAAACAGGAGATTTGAGTCCATTGGGCTTGGGATTAGTTGAATAGGATGAGCTAGGATATTCATCTATTTTATATGATTCAGAGTGTGATTCAAAATGTGATATCGTTTCGTCTCTGGGCTCGCTAGGTTGAAGGGAATCAGGTTTTTTTGATCTATCACCGTTTTTATGATCAGCATTAAGATAATTGGGATTTATTACTTCTTTCTCCTTGGGCTCAGCTGGATGAAGTAGTGTAGCACGTTCAACCAGATCAGGTGAACCAGCATATATTTCTTTGTCAGTTGACTTTAGAGATTGAAGATAAGCAGGTTTTTTGGGTATAATATTATGCCGGTCATCAGGCGAAATAGAGCTGGGATATATATACTCTTGATCCTTGGGCTCAGCAACAGGTTGGTCGGGTGACCAAATATATAATGTTTCTATACCAATTGGTTCAATAGGATAAAGGGAGTGACGGATTTCCAGCCTTTCAGGAGAATAAGAGCTTGAATACTCTGTTTCGCGGGCTGTAGATTCACCAGTTTGAAGGGAGCTAGGATGTCTAGATTGGTCACGTGATTCAAGATGCAATGTTGTTTTGTCGCTATAGACTCCAAGCGTAAAGGAATCTGGAGCCTTTGAGGTGTCATTTTCGGTCTCAGCTGCAGTACTGGGAGTACGGTATTTAGTGGCTCTACCAATATGCTCACCTGGGTACGCGGAGCTATGATATTCTTCCAGGTCTGATGTACCCGGTTGTAATGTTTCTTCGTCACCTAGCTGCCTTGGTTGTAGTGAAATACGATTTTTAAATGTGTCACTTTCGTTATTCTCAGGGGTAAGTGTCCTAGGATATTTGGTTTCTTGTTTTCTTAGTAAACTGGAGAAGAATGAACTCAATTCTGTTTGAGTATCTTTATTACTTGGATATGTGGTTACTACATTGTCAGGATTAGCAGCATATTGAGAACTTGAATAACTACCCAAAATAAGAGAGCTTGTATCAGTTTCTTCTTTTTCCACAAGCTCACTATTTTCGTATTTGGTGGGTTCTATAGTTTGCACAAAACTGGTGGTTGTGAGACTTATGTTGGTTTTATATATTGTCTTGGGCTCTTGACTTAAAATATTCATAATGATACTGTTTATTTCTTTAAGCTTATACCTATCGAAGTTAGTGGTGCCATTGTTAATTTCTATATCAATTACGTATTGTTTTTCAATATTTTCATAATGAATCTTATATTTCTTTAGTTTATTCAAAAGCTTTGTCTTTAAACTGAATATTAAATCCTTAATCACTTCAGCGTATGAGGAAGTTTGATTATCATCTAGCTCTACTTGGGCCATATATTCTTCTTCAACTTCGTCTGGGTTCTTATATATGAGATTGATTCTTAGTTTGTAAGCACGTTTTTTATTGTCGTTTGTCTCATCAGTAGTAATAGAAGTAACATATTGTGTATCTTTATCCTTAGATTTGGTTGTATGCAAGGGGCTACCATGTTCATAAAGATTAGATGTGGTAGGCTCTGCTAATTTTTTGTCACTTATCTCTTCAGTATCAACAGAACGAGAATATGTAGTTTCTTTGGCTTTAAGTTTAGTAGGATAGAGAGAGATAGGGAGTAGCTCCATATCAGGTGATCCAGAATAAAATGACTCTTTTTTCCTTGGCTCTTCAGGGAGAAGGGTGTCGGGAATCTTAGGTTTGCCATTGCTGGATACGTCATAGTGAATAACACTGGGATACTTGGATACTTTGGCCGTGAAGTTAGGTAACTTAGAATATTCAGTTTTTTCATCAGAAGTGGATCTTCTAGACTCGTCACCGATGATATATTTAGGCTTAATAGAACTAGCATCCTTTGCTCCTTTGCCCTTGTGCTTAGGTGGGTAAAAAGAGCTAAGATCTATATCCTGTCCAGGGAAGCTAGCATGCAATATTTCCATATTAGGTGGCTCCTTAGTTTGAAGAGAGGCCCGAAATTTAGGACTATAATCATCGATATCTTCAGGATTAATAATACTGCGATATATCATTGGTTTATCCGTGTGGTAAGTTGGATAGAAAGTATATGAAGGCTTGTTGTCACTTGGTTTACCATGTTGCAGAGAAGAGATATTTCTGGGTCTATCACTAATAGGTTCGTAAGAATTAATAGAACTAGAATATTTAGTATATTTTTCGTTGTCCTGGCCGGGGTAAGTAGATCTACGATGTGACACAGCTAACAATGACTTTGTATTACTGGTCTTTTGATGATGCAGGGAACCTGGTTTATTTTTATGTTTTGGTTCTTTTCCATTATGTTTCTTAAGATTAATAAAACCGGAAGCTAAATGGTCTATATTTATTTTATATGTTGTCTTTGGTGTAGTACTTATCAATTTCTTCATTATACCTTCTATTTCCTTATGTATTCCGTTATCAGATAAGACTAGTGTTTTGTCAGTTTCTACATCAATAGTATAGTCTTTTATAACATCTATGTCAGAAACTTTATATTTTTTAAGCTCAGCACTAAGAATTTTCTTTATTTTATATAACATTTGATAAAGGGTATCAGTAACCGAAGACGCTTTAGAGTCATGTATGTCTGCTTCAATAGTCAACTCATTCTCGTCATCAGTATTTAAAATTTTATATTTAAGTTTTATTCTAATAGTATACTTAGGCTTATTTTCATTACGTTCCTTACGCTGAATTGAACTTGGAATTTTATCACTGACTTTAATTTTATACGTTGTACTTGGATGGGAACCGACCAATTTCTTTACAATATTTTCGATTTCTTTAGGTACTCGTAACGGAGAAGAAACTTTTTTTTTGTCAATCTGTATATCAATCATATATTCCTTAATAACATCTGAGTCAGCAACTTTATATTTCCTTAGCTGTGTGGTAAGAAATTTCTTCAATTGATCCATCATCTTTGTGACAGAATCCGTAACAACAAACGTTTTAATTGACGCTATATCTTTTTTAACGATCAACTCATTACCTTCATTCTCACGGCTAGGAATTTTGTATTTAAGTGTTATTTTAATTGTATACTCAGGCTTGCTGACGTTTTGCTCCTTACTCTTAAGAGACTCAGGCATTCTATGGCTTACGTTGATTTTATACGTTGTTTTTGGACGGGTGCCGACCAACTTCTTTACAATATTTTCAATTTTTTTATATATTTCAATATCAGAAGAAACTGTTTTTTTGTTAGTTTTTATATCTATAACATAATATTTTATAACATCTGAGTCAGAAACCTTATATTTCCTTAGCTCCAGGCGAAGAACCTCCTTCATTTTATCCACTATCGCTGTAACGGCATCAATTACTGAAGAAATTGTATTTTCATCTATATCTCTTTCAACGGTGAATATCTTTTGCTTATCTGATTCGGAAAATTTATATTTAAGGATTATTGTAATTGTCGTTCTTATTTGCTTATCACTGCGCTCAACAAGTCTTAGAGAAGTTTGTTTTTTAGGGTGTATATTAGTCTTATAATTTATAACCTGGCTATTACCGAGCAAATGCTTTATCATATTTACTACCAGTTGAACTTTTCCGCTATCGGACGAATATATTTCCTTATCCGTCTCTATGTCGATAATGTATTCCTTCGCAATATTTGAATGGGTAATATTCTTTACGTCATAGATAAACGTCTCATTTATTTGATGTGCCATTTGTGTGATGCTAGCAGCTATAGCTGAAGTTTTATTATCATCTATATCAATTTCAAATTTGTACTCCTTCCTTTCGTTAGTTTTAGGAATTCTATATTTAAGAGTTATCCCAACCTTATAAGTAGGTTTCCTATCGCTAGCTTCCTCGGGGTTATATTCGTAATTTTCCTCTAAATCAGCAGTATTATAAACCTCCTCTACAGCCTTTAATTCTTTGTCTGTTAATCTTAACTTCGCAGCTTTTTTCACTAATTCAGAATTAAATTTTATGATATCTTCTTGCATTTCGTTCCAGTGGCTTATTGTACTCGAACTTTTCAATTTGCGATGTAGATCTGCAATCGTTACACTCAATTCATTTATGTCTTCTTCTAAATGAGTTTTGGCCATATTAATTTGTATAAATAGAAATTCTTTAAATTCATGAACTCTTGTTTTATATTCAACTAATTTTTGTTTTAAGTCATTTATAGCTAGTTTCCAAGAACTATCCGTATGTAATAGTGTGTTATTATTAGCATTTTTTAACTTAGTTTGGGCAATCGTGTTTAATTCATGCACTTCTTCTTCCAATATATCCTTTGCTTCTTTATAAATCATTATGATGCTATTTACCAAAGAAGTTGCAACATTTCTGAACTCATTTATTTGTTCACTAGTAAAGTCCTCGATTTTTAGTAGTTTATCCACATCGTTCTTCTTTTCATTCGCACCAGTTTTAAGTTGATCTTTTGAAATCATTCTCTTTGGTTTTAGTTTATTAATAGCTAATTCAAAATTTGACTGAACTTCATCCAGAAGAGATTTTTTTAATTCCAAAAGTTCGTAAATATTCGATAGGACTTTATCTAGTTTTTTCAATACCATAGATCCAGAGCCAGTGTCCCTGTACCTACTAGCGATTTCCGGTGTATACTGTAAGTCATGTACTTTTCCCTTCTGATTTACAAACTTATTTAGGAAATTACTTGCCTTTTGATTTAGAATGGTCTTAGCTTCATCTACCGCATTAGCTAGTTTAACTCTTGATCGATTGGATTCACAGTTAAGAAGGGTTTCAAGAAATGATCTTTTAACAATTATATAATTTTCATTTTGATAGTCATATTTAGGAGCAACAGAAATACCAGAATCGTTATCTTCTTTTTCTGCTTCTTTTATTATCTTGTAAATGGTATTCTTCATTTCATTTACCTTATTTCTAGAAAGGACAGTATCCACATCAATGGGGTCTCTAAGCTCTTCCACATCTTGTTTTATATTTTCTACAGTAGATAATAATTTACTAAAAACGTTTGTATTTTTCACTGTTTCTGGACTTAATACCCTCAAGCTTTTCAATAGGGAGCTTATTTCGTTCTTCATTCTATTTCTTGCCACATTTGAACTTACACTTTTATCCACCAATACTTTATCTGAAGTCTTTTTTTTTTCATACCTTTGAGCCGCTAGAGCAAATATGACGCCACATAGGACGCATAATGAATATAATTTCATTGTCTTCCACTTTATATTATCTTTTTAAAATTTTTTAATATACTAAAGTCTTATTGGCATGTTTTTAGTATTTATACCATTTGACCTAGACATTTTTATTTGTTCGGGTTTTTTTTCCTGAACCACATTTATTTTTATGCATATATATATATATATATATATATATATATATATATATATATATATATATATGTATTTTTATGTATACATACGTAGTGATGTAGGAATATTCTTTTCGAATCCCTCCAGTTGTGGTTAACTTTATACATATGATCATGTTCGCCATTTATGATAATAATTTTCCAACAATTCATAACAAAAACGTATAAAGCTTTAAAGAAAGTTTATAAAAGGGGAATAAACAATCTGTGGTGAAAATTAATTTACTTTATTTCAAATGAAATAATATATAATACTAATTGATTACAATATTGATATCTGGTGTCATCAATAAACCTACACTTGTAAGTAAACTTGCACGAAGCAACATATTAGCTTCTTTTCAAAAAACATCTGGGATGATTACCATTACATTGCCTTTATATCAGGTTTTCGTTTACAATGAGAAAATATTTGGTATAAGGTGACTTTTCTTCAGGAAATGATAGATCAAAATGTATTATGAGGCGTTGGAATCCTTATTGTTTCTTATCAAATTTAATATACTATGTATATGATCAGTAGTGTGAGATTCCATTTCATACAAACTTTGTCATGATCTATTTTCTAGGCGTTCGTGTATCCGATATTTAATCTTTGTATTGCACATATTATATGTCTTTCCGGCTACTCGTATTAATTCAAATAATCGTATTCGGAAACAATAAATGTTAACATTTGCTACATCGCTGTTATGTACATATATATACAAATATTGCTGTTTGTTTTCATTCAAAGTTTTTCTCTGCCTCATACATACTTTTATTACAAAACGAAAAATATTTTACGAACCATTACTTGAGTTGTTATATAGTTTAACTGTTACATAAATTAGGTAAATACATAAACATGTTTGCTTTTGTTAACTAATAAAGGCGCTATATTCGATAAAAATGGTACCATATTAACAGCAATCTTATATACATACATTTATATGTATATAAATGATGACTGTCGCAGACTACTAAATAAATCACAATACAAGATAAAATTGCTAGATGCCAGGCATGTTAAGAAAGCGTTAAGCTTCCTCCAGGAGACCATTCCTATATTTCGCTTTCTTATGCCTTGTGCGATTTTCTAAGAGAGTGCGAATTTTTAGAAAGTGTTGCTGATGTTGTTTCGGGGTACTCTTACGGGATGTTTGGGATTATAACTATCGTTTTTTTAATCCGTCATATGCCTTGTGTATTAGCTAAATGATCGTCGACTTTGCTAGGCTAGCCTAGCTAACATATATTTTAACGCTGTTATTCAAAAACGATTATTAAAATTAAACTGTCTTTAAAGTATGGATTTTGTATGGTTAAAGATCCCTTAAAGCGTTCATTAACTTTAACATTGTATGATTTGGTTAATATCTATAACTTATTTTTTTGCCTAAGCATTTGGTTTTCTTTTCCAGTAAGTTAATTTTATAATTTTATATGTAACAGTTCTGAATATCATTACCACCGACACTACGAAGCTTCATTTTTTAATAAACAACTTTATTTTAATATAAATTTGTACAAATAAATCATATACAAAAAATTTCACTCTTCGTGTTGAAATCAATATTTAATATATATATATATATATATATATATATATATATATTATATACACTTCTGAGTAAAGAATATAATATGAAAAAATGTAAGCAATAATACGTGTATGCGATTGTTAAAAATGCTCGTGAATTAGAACTTTTTGTCTATATATGTTAATGAATCAAAACAAATGCAATCGGATTTCAAATTGGCTGGTAATGGCTGAGGTAGTTGACGCGTAAGTTACGCAGCCGAAAGTCTCAACATTCTGAGCTTCATTAGAGCATGTTTACTTTAGTCACTCAGTATTATAGACAGCGATTGACACTATCATGTGTTAGATCGCGCATTGTATAACCTTCTTTCATAGTCCTGTAGGAAAGACTGGGTGACGAAATAAAAAGTAATATGGCTACAAAAAGATGTCGCTCTTCTCATCTTTCGACATATGTCCTCTCAACACCATGCTCTTCTTTTCATAGACGCTGCAGAATATATTACTAGAAATCACGCCCTGATTGTAGGTCCTAGTTAAACTAATTTTTCACAAATTTGTGATATGTTCATGTAAAATTTTCACACATAAAAAATATAACGTCATGAAATTAACATAAATTGGGTAGCAAACTATGATACTTCTTTAATAATTTATTTATATCCACAACAGAAAATTGAAAAGAAGCAATTGGTAGAATGAGTGGTTTTAAAAAGGATGAACATACATAGATAGTCACACCGACTTTACACAACAAGCACAACTTTTACAAACCGAATAAACTCAGAGTTTTACTAACCCAATCATATTTTTCTTACTTGCAGAATATGTTATAAGACAACGATTTTTAGACATACATATGTATGTAGCAGCTTCATGCCATATATATAAACAGTGTTAGCATATAAATTTTTCATGCAAACTATTAATATAGATGACATGTTTTTAAATGCTATACATACATATAGGGTTTCTGCGATAAAATAAAATATATGTACGTATAAAACTTAACAACAATTATCCCAAATATAATAACATTAAATCGAACAAAACAAACGTACATATAAACGTACATATAAACGTACATATTTACAAAAAAAATGTCATAATGACCTTGTGTGGTGGTCCATGAATTACTTAATAAATATAAATAATAAAATTTGTATAGCTACTAAAAAATATTAAAAGCCGACAATATACAAAACAATCTGCAAGTGAATTGAACATGGATACAAACATTACAACACCCACCAAACAAAAAGTTTCGAAACCGTACCGACTTGCCAGCAAAATCTTTCAGTTTCGGTACCGAAATCATGACGAATTTTTTATGACTTCGTAACAAAGTGTGGATATGCTTTCTTTGAGACATTTGCTTAGAAGCTCCTATACGAAATCGTTGAGATTTCGTAACGATATTGAAAGGACAATTTCTAATGGCTTCGTAAATATTTCGTTGCTTAGTTTTAAATTTCCATGTTTGATATCAAATTAGTTTTAAATTTCCATGTTTGAGTTCCCATATGTGTAATATATTTCATGGAAAATTACTTATCAAATAATAGTACCAAATGATTTTTATATACATATATAATATATATATATATATATTTGTAAATATATATATATATATATATATATATATATATATATATATATATAATGTATATATATATATATATATATATATATATATATAATATACATATATAATATATATATATATATATATATATATATATATATATATATATAATATACATAAATAATATACATATATATAATATACATATAAGTGCAAAAAAGATAAAAAAATTAATTCTAATTCATTTAAATCAGTGATAAACTGCTTTTATTGTAATGCTCTGTGGTAAACAACATTTGTTGTTTTTCCATTTTGGTGTAAATATACAAAACCGATAGTTTGCGAACGCGCGGACAGGCTACATAGAACTGTCCATGTGAAAAAACTGGATACACTAAATTCCGTCCACAAATTTCTAAAGATTGGCCTTGCGCCTTATTAATGGTAATCGCAAACGCAAGGTTCGCCTTCAGGAAACTGAAGTCGTTTAAATTCAAATCGTATATCAGACGGAATCATTGGGATACGTGGAATGAATACATCTTCGCCTTTTAATTTTCCAGTTAAAATAGTAGCTTCAATTACATAAGCCATCAACCTTTTAATATCAAGTGTATCATATTTTGCACAACAACATCATATAATTCAGGATCACTTATTTGATCTGAAATTTCAGCACATTTAACGTTGTCAAGTTCATGCGATGTGATTTTATTCACCAACCATATTGAAATGTGAGCGTGTGGCAAACCACGCTTTCTCCACTCCACAGAATACATGCAGAACTTCACTTCACCAAACACTTTAGATTTCACGCTAAAACCCATAAGCTCTTTAAATTTCTGCTTAAAAACACGGGCATCGATATCATGGCGGTCGGTAGGACTTTGGCCAGTGAACAAATTATCTTTAATGTCACTCCATTGCGGATTACACGTAAATGTTATAAATAAATCTGGTCAAACGTAATGACGCACAGAAGTCATTGCATCCTGAGCGTAATGTGTTTAAATATTTATGTTGTTAGTGTTCTATTTATATGTAATTTATTTTATAGATCTCCGAAGTTGTGATTTAGAAAAGCTAAGTATATAAATTAAATTAATGGTTTGACCAAAATTTAATTGTAATGAACTTAAAAACGAATTGTATTTCAGTTTTTCAAACTATTAACTCAAATATTTCGAAATGATTGCAGTGTTCACTAAAATGGCTATAACTCATAACCCAATACACTTACAGAAACTGTACATAAAAACCTTGGTATTGACGTCACCTTTCATATAAATTTTGCAGAAACAAAATCGGTTCACGCATTCCGGAGAACATCAATTACTAACACAATGCAACTTATTTATATATATATATATATATATATATATATATGTATATATATATATATATATATATATATAAATATATATATATATATATATATATATATATATATGTATATATATATATATATATATATATATATATATATGTATATATATATATATATATATATATATATATATATATTACATTAACTATTGTATATTACCTTAAGTTCTCAAATGGTTTATAGGAGACTTTTGACAAGTTGAGAAAATTGAAACTTTTCAAAACTGTGGTTAAGGTCTACTGACGATTTGGTATAAAGCGCCAATGAAATGCATATAGACATTGCTTAACCATCCAACAACTAAATTTCATTCATATATATATATATATATATATATATATATATATATATAATTGTTAATAAATTAACTATTTGACATACTGTCATTGTGTTATTATAATATGAAATTTATTTGTTGGGTGGCTAAGCAATGTCTATATGCATTTCATTGGCGCTCTTTACCAAATCGTCAGTAGACGATATATATATATATATATATATATATATATATATTGTATATATATAGAATATATATATATATATATATATATATATATACATATATATAAATATATATACTATGAAATTTATTTGTTGGGTGGTTAAGCAATGTCTATATGCATTTCATTGGCGCTTCTTACCAAATCGTCAGTAGACTTCAACCACAGTTTTGCAAAGTTTCAAACTTATCAACTTATTAAAAGACTTCCAAAAACCATCTTAGAATTATGTTACATAAATTAACTATAAGAATTCACAAACGATTTCAAAAAATGACGTTATAATATATATATATATATATATATATATATATACATATATAAATGTATAATATATATGTATATATATATATATATATATATATATATATATATGTATATTATATATGTATATATATATATTTGGTTTATTTTACCAATAAATAATTAAACCTTTTATTTTATTTAGGCACTTCAGCCTTTATTTGCTAAAGGTTTACTTAAATCTACTTATGGAAATTAATTTTATAATTCGGCAAACGCGTCTGTATTGGCGGAAAGAAAAATTTATAGAGAGTGTTTTGCAGTGATGCAAAAAATCATGAAACATTTTTTGAAGTGAGTATTTGATTAAAATAATTAGTAACTAGTTGGCTACTCTAACATAGGGTGCCACATATATATATATATATATATATATATATATATATATATGTATATATATATATATATATATATATATATATAAATATATATATATATATATATATATATATATATGAATGAAATTTAGTTGTTGGATGGTTAAGCAATGTCTATATGCATTTCATTGGCGGTTTATACCAAATCGTCAGTAGACTTTAACCACAGTTTTGAAAAGTTTCAATTTTCTCAACTTGTCAAAAGTCTCCTATAAACCATTTGAGAACTTAAGGTAATATACAATAGTTAATGTAATTTATATATATATATATATATATATATATATATATATATATACATATATATATATATATATATATATATATATATATATAATATATTTATATATATATATATATATATATATATATGTATATTTATATATATATATATATATATATATATATATCGTTAGCTGAAACGCAAACGGCCCTGTGTAACATTTTGATAATTTTACCGGAGAAGCAAAAAACTGTGATATACTATCAATCAGCATAATTTTCACTAGTATTATAAAAAAAGGTTTGAGAAATTAATTTTTTGAGAAGTAAAAGAAAATTTTAAAATATTTTAGTAGCCTGGATAGTGAGGTCCTTTGTTACTCTATTTTAATGAAAGCAAAGACCCTATCTGCAATGAATACAAAGTAGTTTAATTGACTTATTTTATTTACTAGAAAAACTAAATATAATAAATTAATTTATATCCACACGCTTTTTATTAATTTTTAGTAAATATTAATATGATGTATAATTTCATTTCAATATTGCATCACAAAAAAATTATACTAAAATAATATATATAAAATATATGTAAAAAAGAACGCATTTAAAGAGGTGCGAGAATTGGAATAAAGAAGAGTCCATTTAGAATATATTTATCTTAATTCTCAAAGAACTAATGGCAATCTTTTGGAATTAGTGGTTTTAAATACTGCAGATGCTGCTACTTCATTTAATTCAAACTTTTAATCCTTTTTCGTGCAGACTCGGAGGTAAAGCGGTAATGATTTTGCAACGTTGTCTACACAAAAAATCAGTTAGGTCCGCATGCGTTTATGAAATTATTGCTTTTGAAGATGGGATGATATGTCTTTTGTGGATGTGTATTTCGATGCTATGCTTATTTTTTGTATTATATATATACATATATATATATATATATATATATATATATATATATATATACATACATATCTATATATATATATATATATATATATATATATACATATATATATATATATATATATATATATACATAAGATATATATATATATATATATATATATATATATATATATATATGTGAATTTTTATAGTTAATTTATTTAACATAATTCTCAGATGGTTTTTGGAAGTCTTTTAATAAGTTGAGAAGTTTGAAACTTTGCAAAACTGTGGTTGAAGTCTACTGACGATTTGGTAAGAAGCGCCAATGAAATGCATATAGACATTGCTTAACCACCCAACAAATAAATTTCATATTATAATAGTACAATGACAATATGTCAAGAAATTAGTTTATTAACAATTATATATATATATATATATATATACATATATTATGATTTGTATAAGTTTCATAGCCTACTACACTTATTACAATGTGATTTTTTGAAATCATTTGTGATTTTTTATAGTTAATTTATTAACATAATTCGCAGATGGTTTATAAAAGTCTTTTAATAAGTTGAGAAGTTTGAAACTTTTCAAAACTGTGGTTGAAATGTACTGACGATTTGGTAAAAAGCGCCACTGAAATGCATTAAGACATTGCTTAACCACCCAAGAAATAAATTTCATATTTTTCCAATCGATCAGTTATTTCACTTCCAATCGATCAGTCCAAGAACGAAGTCTCTAGCTCTTCTGGGGGCTTGGGAAAACCGATTTCACGTACAGACAGACGGACAGACGGACATCGCTCAATCGTCATCGCTATTCATAAGGATCCGAAATATATATACTTTATGGGGTCGCATATTGATATCGAAGAAATTACACACGGAATGACAAACCTAAATATACCCTTTCACATTTTTGTGAAGGGTATAAAAATAAACTGTTTTGTGTTAGTAATTGATGTTCTTCGGAATGCGTGAACTGATTTGGTTTCTGCAAAATTTATATGAAAGGTGACGTCAATACCAAGGTTTTTATGTAAATACAGTTTCTGTATGTGTATTGGTTTATGAGTTATAACCAGTGAACACTGTAATCATTTCGAAATATTTGATTTAATATTTTGGAAAACTGAAATACAAATCGTTTTTAACCCTAGAATGTCATCCTTCGTCAAAATGACTACGGAAGGTTTTATTTTCAAAATAAAACCAGTTTTATATTTTTGGTTTGCTCTCAACTTTTGTATAGCGGTATTCGTCCGCAAGCTGTTTTTGATTGTAAAAGTTCATCGAACTGGGTATATTGTAAGTGTTTATTTTCTCGCTTTTAAGTTTTTATCGTAGACGAAGGATGACGTTTGTGTAATTTTCAGATTCTTCCGTTATGAAAAATTTTCCGAATTTTAAATATGTCATTTATTAATTCATTTAAACCGAGTCGCTTTCATGAAAACCCCGTTTTTAGGACTCGTAAAAAATCACCTGATAAACAGGCTTGAAATGCCGACAATAACGTCTAATCTCAGGAAAGATATATTAAATAAGCTGCAAATAAATAACCCCACAGGCTCCGGGAAAACTCCTACACAAAATCAAACTGGGGAAAGAAAAATATGTACGGTTTGTACTTTTTTGAAGAGAAGAATGAATTTTGAAGAGAAAAATGTTGTTTGTGAAAAGTGCCAAAAAAGGCTGTGTGGCGACCACAAAATTGAAGTTTGTGACTCGTGCTTTATATAATATATATAGTCTCAAATCTAGTTTTCTTATTGCAGTTTAATACTTATACTTTAAGAAAATGAAAGACAGAATTGAAGAAAATTGCCTTATATATCTTTTTTAATGTTTTGTTATTAACTGTTTAAAAATCTATAGCAATTGAAGAGAGGCTATGAAATATTAAGTTTTTATTAAATACTAAAAAATAAATAAAGGAACTTCTTTAAATATTTATTAAAAAGAGTCTATTAATACATAAGAAATCTATTTTGGTATACGTTTTTGCTCGCGAAGTGTTTTATAGTCTCTTGAAGCATGCCGTAGTCAAACTGACGAAGGATGACGTTAGTGTATGTAAAATAAGGATGACATTCCAGGGTTAAGTTCATTACAATTAAATTTTGGTCAAACCATTAATTTAATTTATATACTTAGCTATTCTAAATCACAACTTCGGAGATCTATGAAATAAATTACATATAAATACAACACTAAAAACATACATACATATTTAAATATGTATGTATGATCAAATAAGTGATCCTGAATTATATGATGTTGTTGTGCAAAATATGATACACGGTCCATGCACAGCCCACGTCATATGCTTGAGTACGCGTGTGAGTTGTTTGGTAGTGCGTTGATTTTATTGCCCGGCGATTTTAGGCAAACATTGCCCATCATTCCTAGATCGGCAGCTGTCGATGAAATTAACGCTTGCTTAAAGTCTTCATATATATAGAGATTTGTTAAAATATCGAAACTCACTATCAACGTTCGTGTTCAGTTGCAGAATGATCCATCTGCTGATAAGTTCTCTAAGCAATTGCCGAAAATTGGGAACGGTGCAATGCCTATTAATGACACTGGATAGATAACATTGCCAAATGATTTTTGCCGTTTCGTACAGTCAAAAGAGGAATTTCTTGAATAAGTTTTCACTTTCATAACACAACAATACACATGCCATGCATGGTAGAGTGCCAGAGTAATTTTAGCGGCAACGAATTAAGATGATGCTGAATAAAACATGGCTATACAATCAAAGGTTCCTGGCACAGTAGTGTTGTGCAAGTCTGTCGATACTGTTACCAATGAAGAAGATGTTTTGAATTATCCAACAGAATTTTAGAATTCATTGGACTTACCAGGATTGCCTCCAATAGAAAGTTGGAGCCACTATTATTATGCTTCTTAATATCAATCAACCCCGTTTGTGTAATGGTAAAAGACTTGCTATTAAAAGGTTGATGGCTTATGTAATTGAAGCTACTATTTTAACTGGAAAATTAAAAGGCGAAGATGTATTCATTCCACGTATCCCAATGTTTCCGTCTGATATACCATTTGAATTTAAACGATTTCAGTTTCCCGTTCGCCTTGCGTTTGCGATTACCATTAGTACGACGCAAGGCCAATCTTTAGAAATTTGTGGACTGAATTTAGTGTATCCGGTTTTCTCACATGGACACTTCTATGTAGCCTGTTCGCGCGTTGGCAAACTATCGGTTTTGTATATTTACACCGAAAATGGAAAAACAACAAATGTTGCTTACCACAGAGCATAACAATAAAAGCAGTTTATCACTGATTTAAATGAATTCGAATTAATTTTTATACCCTTCACAAAAATGTGAAAGGGTATATTTAGGTTTGTCATTCCGTGTGTAATTTCTTCGATATCAATATGCGACCCCATAAAGTATATATATTTCGGATCCTTATGAATAGCGATGACGATTGAGCGATGTCCGTCTGTCTGTACGTCAAATCGGTTTTCCCAAGCCCCCAGAAGAGCTAGAGACTTCGTTCTTGAACTGATCGATTGGAAGTGAGCTAACTTAGAGTGGTATTGAATTCAGAAAAATCGGAAGGACGGTTCCAGAGTTGGGAAGCTTACACCTATTTCTCGACGCAAAATTAACAGCAAAAACCGATTATTTTTTTGCTTATTTGAAAATTGAACCTATTTCATGCCTTGGGACTCCTCAATTGTCCATTTAAAACTTAAAAAAAAAAAAAAAAATTTCCAGGGATGGGAAATTAAAAATTTTTTTTTTTGGTACATTCGGTGTTTTGTGGTACATATAATAACTAAAATGTTTAAAATTTTAAGTTTTTCTTAAATAAAACCGTTTTTGGTGTAATGAAGATTTGCATCGATGAAAAAAATTTTAAAATTTGAAGTTCCCATCCAGGGTTGAAAATTCAAATTTTTCTTATACAATAAACTAACCAAAAATCAACTGACTTCATTTTTCCTGGTTAAAATTACTTTTTATTTAGGCAAAACAAAATTGGTATCAAAAATTAAAAAAAAAATCGAAATATCGATTCCAGGGTTCGGTACTGCAATATTTTGTAGTACATGAAAGTAACGAAAGTGGTAACAAATTTGTAATTTTTCTTAAATAAAACCGCTTTATACATCATGAAGACTTCCATTGGTAACAAATAGTTTTAAAAAAATTAAATTTTCGATTCCAGGGTTCGGAAATTTAAGTTTTTTTTTTGACACATTCGGTATTTTGTGGTACATATAATAATTAAAATGTTTAAAAATTTTAAGTTTTTCTTAAATAAAACCATTTTATACATCAGGAAGATTTGCATAGATGGAAAAAAAAATTTTAAAAATTCTTATACAGGGTTAGGAAATTTTAATATTTTTTGTACATTAAAATAACTAAAAATTAACTAACGTCGTTTTATCCTGGTTAAAATTATTTTTTGGCCTGGTAAAACAGAATTGGTATCCAAAATTTAAAAAAAAAAAACAAATTTCGATTTCAGGGCTCGAAAACTGATATATATATTGTAGTACATGAATGTGACAGAAATGGTTATAAATTTGTAATTTTTCTTAAATAAAACCAGTTTATACATCATGAAGACTTGCATTGGAAAAATTATATTTTAAAAAGTTTTAATTTTATCCTCCAGGGATCGGAAATTGAAATATTTTTTGCGCACATTCGGTATTTTGTGGTACATATAATAACTAAAATATATAAATATGTTAAGTTTTTCTTACATAAAACCGTTTTTGGTAACATGAAGATTTGCATGGATGAAAAAATATTTTTAAATTTAAAGTTCCCATCCAGGGTTAGGAAATTTGAATTTTTTAATACAATAACATCAAAATCAATTAACGTCGTTTTTTCTTGGTTAAAATTATTTTATATTCTGGCAAAATAAATTTGGTATCAAAAATTTTAAAAAATCAAAATTTCGTTTTCAGTGTTGGATAATGCAATGTTTTGTAGTACATGAAAGTGACAAAAATTGTTACAAATTTTAGTTCTTCTTATATAAAACCGCTTTATACATCATAGAGACTTGCATTGGTAAAACATTATTTTATAAAATTTAGTTTTCGTCTCCAGGGGTGGGAATTTTTTTTTTGGCACATTCGGTATTTTGTAGTACATATAGTAACTAAAATGTTAAAAATTTTAAGGTTTTCTTAAATAAAACCATTTTTGGTATCATAAAGATTTGCGTCGATTAAATATAAATTAAAAAATTTAAAGTTCCCATCCAGGGTTCCGAAATTTAAAATTTTTTTTATACAATACATAACCAAAAATCAATTAATGTCGTTTTTTTCAAGTTAAAATTATTTTTTATTTCGGCAAAACAAAATTGGTATTAAAAATTAAAAAAAAAATAAAAATTTCGATTCCAGGGTTGGATACTGCAATTTTTTGTATAACATGAAAAACGCAACTGAAGTTGTTTTTATTTTTTGCTAACTGAAACTATTTTATAAGTTAGAAAGTAGACGTACATTAGTGAAGGGTATATAAGATTCGGCACAGCCGAATATAGCACTTTTACTTGTTTTATTTTTGCACTACGAAGTGTGCAGGGGGTTCGCTAGTTGTTTATATTTATCAAGTAATTCATGTACCACCACACAAGGTCAATATGATATTTTTTTGTTGTAAATATGTACGTTTATATGTTTGTTTGTTTTGTTCGATTTAATGATATATATTATATCAGAGTTCGAACGATTAGTAACAGTACCTTGCGGTTTCTAGTTCTGACACTTGCTGATTCCTTGTTTCTGCTATATGGATTTACTTATTCTACCAAACCGATATTGTAGGAATAAATAAAGAGAGAAGACTGTCTCTAAGTTTGACACTATTTCTGATATGTGCAGTAGATAATTTTTCTCTTACCTATAATGTTTAAGAAACAAATTTCGCATTTAGTGAAGTTTTAATCAGTAAACTTTCGATTTGCTCTGTTAGTTCAGGTTCACACGAGGAAGTTTTAACTGCTAAAATTCCTTTCAATTCGCTTTTGAATGTGCCTAAATGTTCACACAGAGAAATCTGCTTTAAAATTTTTTTTTGCATATTTGGCGGTTCATTTCATTTAGATTGTGCTAGAAAAATTTATTACTGGCTTAAGGAATATTTTATTATAATTTAAAAGGAATTTTGTTACAAGAAAGTCTCTTTCGTTTTAAATTTTTCTTTACAGCGAAGCAGAGAATGAAAGCAAATCAGCTTCGTGCCAAATACCATTCTCCTCTACCCTCTCTCCCAAAAATTTTAAAATGAGCAACAAAGCCGTATCGGGTGAATCTGGACTAACTTTTCGATGCGCTTGTATATTAATCAATATATTAATCATTTTAAAAGGTGAGTCTGGATGTGTAGGCGCGAAAATAGTGTAATCATACGGACAACAATAAGTACAGAGAAACCGTGTTCAGACATGCATTTTTAATTGAGTAAATTTAATTTTAATATTCCAACTAAATCTAGTGTTCACACATACTCAATTATCATTTGACGGCTGATAAAACATTGATTTTTTTGTTTGTTTCGTGAATACGGTATTTATCGCTTATATGCATTTCAAATTTTGCGCGACTTTTGGTGCTTATAAGCGAGAAATGCACTAAAATAATAATTGAATAAATAAATATTAAATTAAATTAATCTCAAATCCCAAAAGAAACAAAGCTTTTCTTGTGAAAAACGTCTTAGCAAAAATAAATTTTATTCCGCCTGCAAGGTTCATATTACATGTCTTCTCCTTAGCATTTCGCTGGCCAAATTCCTCGATTTCATTGTCAGTGTCTTCAGTAGGCACAAACAATAACTACCTTTTCTTCAAGCTCAGTGGACACGAGATAAAACTAACATGCGTGTAAGTTTAGACCTCAGTCGCATATGATTTAGACGCGGGAATCTTTC
The DNA here is from genome assembly GCA_963675445.1 of Linnaemya vulpina. NCBI lineage: Eukaryota > Metazoa > Arthropoda > Insecta > Diptera > Tachinidae > Linnaemya > Linnaemya vulpina. The sequence continues at coordinate 40,407,436 of OY776279.1, read as the reverse complement.
TTTAACAACAATGCAACAATTGAAAGTCTCTTTAGATGGGTTATTAAAAATCCAACTATCAGCCAAAATGACAGCATCTGGAACTGGAATACATCCATTTTTAAAGCTATGATTTATAGTTGAATTTCGTATTTGAATTTGAACATATCAGCATCATATTCAATGAGTGGTGTCAATGTCGGTTCACATATCCTTCCCCGTGTAATGCGGTCATATTAATCTTAATGATTGTGCCATTCACACATATAGACGAAGGATAAAAGCAAAACTTCTATCATTGTATCGAAAACCTGAACATTTTTAATTTTGCACACCATGCATGGCTGCAGCTTTATGGCACGGGCAAATTACATGACTGCGATGAATCTTGTCTTAACATTTTGAGAGCTTCAATTGTTATAACAATATGAACTTATAAATCTATCGTTTACTTCGTAAATTTAAGATAAACTTATCAAAATTTGCTTTGCAAAAATAACTTTTACATGGGAGCGAAATAGAATAATTATTGGAAAAGTCTTCGCAAACTACACTATTCATTATTAAAATTGCACCTTGCAAAGAGAACATAAAAACTGCAAGAACTTTGCAAATTGAAGTTGTCAACTCTACTTATCAAATTTTAAAGTTCTGAGGAACAGAAAGTCTTGCAAATTGACAACTAATTTGACAAGTACAAAATGAAAAGTTGTTGAATTGTTTTGCAAAATATGGCCCAGAGCATACGGAAATAATATACTCGTTTTTACAACGGCATACAACACATTTGATTTTTTGTATGCGTACATTCGCCTTCGCTAGAGTACTTTGTAGGTAGGCCTTTACTTTTATGTTCTCTTCACTTGTTCACACAATATCTGTTTGGTAGAAAAACAAGGAATTAATAATAAATAAATACCAGAAGAACGCAAATAACTGTTACTAACGTTTGGAATTGTGCACATGTACATACATATAAATTGTAAATTCACAGCTGTTTCTTTATATTATTAATCCAACAAACGGTTTTACTATCACGCCTTATTTACATATTCATTGTGAAGGTTTTCGGAGCGCATGTATTTGTTAATCTACATAAGAACATTTAAGAAAAACATTAATAAAAAACAATATTTTTAATTATTATTTAAAGATATTTTGCCATTATTTATGAGCATACATACGAACATACATAGGTACATACGATCTTGAAAATAATTTTTTCACATAACATACATATATTAAGCTATATATATATATATATATATATATATATATATATATATATATCATATGAATTGATTTGTTTCGCAATGCTTGCATGATTTTATTACATGTACTTATGCACCAGAGACCGAAATATTGTACATTTTTATCCTCTGTACAAACAAGTTCACATCAACGACATCGAAAAAAATTATATTGAAAAATGTATGCATGCCTCACTTTATACACAAATAAATCTTGAGTGTACAGGACTGTGCATTGAAGACATTGGAAACATTGAATCCACTTTATGTACGTATACACATATGCGGTGATGACAACTATGTACCACTATTTTGAACCTAGATGTAAGAACACACATTTCGTTGTACATATGTGCAACCATGGTCCAACTATCGGTCATCTCAATATTACAACATTACCAAAAGAAATCATTCCGCTCGTGCAAATTTTCTTTAGTTTGACGTGTTTTATACTCGTGGACGACAGATAAGGAAGATGATTGGAAAACTAATCACGATTTCTGTTTACTCAATGTCTTTTCGGATTTTTAGATTTATGGTCGTTTCTGCTATTATGTTTTCTTATCTGTTAACTTTCAAGGAGTATTAACCAGTCATTCGCAAGAAAATTTACTCCGATGACACATTAAAAATCATAATATATGTACATACATATATGCAAGAAGATCTTAGAAGATGTTTTCAGAGTTATATAGAAAAACATTTATATATTAAGATCATGGTGCGAATCGTTTTTAATATAATTCATTGGCTGACTTCATTAATACGTTGCAGTCATCACCGTATGTAGCCGTGTAGCCAGCTGTGCTGAATGTTCTTTACAAATTGCGTAGAATAAATTATGTAAATATTTACATGTGATTATATTGTTTTTATTAAGACAAATAAAACCCAAATAGTTTATTATACAGATGTACAGGTAAACATGTAATTGACGCTGAAACTTTTATCCGCAACCGTGTTTGAAACCGTATGTATGAACTCACGTGGTTACCTAGTGACACTCTTTAGAACTTGAAATAGCTCCATATTTTTGCAAAACTATTTTGTTCTATGATATTATTAAAATAATTTTATATTGTTAGCATACAGCTTCCTTTTGAAATAATGTCAACAATATCTGTTTGTCTCAATTGAATTTAATATAGTTTAATACAGTTCGATACAAAACATTCACAATTAAAAACAACTAATATTAAAATTAAAAATGTTGTCTGACAACAGAAAATAGGCACTAAATCTCAAAAATGCTGTTAAAATTGTCCTTGCAACGAATTTTCCGTACAATTATTTAGGCACTTAATTTATAGTTCCAAAAATACCTATTTTAAAGAAGCTTTGTAAGCGAAAACTTGTACATGAGCAGAGCAAAAGCCTAAATTATTATTTTCGTTTTGAATGTTTTTTAAGTAAAAGTTTTCAATATTCGAGTCTCTAGATAGTAAATGGTAATGAGTTGACAAAATCGATTATTATTTTCCGATCAACAAAGTGCAGGCCCGGACTGTAAACGGAGAAAGCCCTTAGTAGCGCATGATTTTCGAGTTGTTTGGCTTTGTTGCTTTCATTTAAATATGGGTATTACATATTTGTGATTGTTTCGCAGCAATTGATATAATTTTTTTCACAGGAAGTTTATTTAACTAAATGGGCACTATCTGCTATATGCAGTACTTGCAACTGTTCATACAAACAAGAAATCCTTCATTGCGTGTCCATATTGATTACAGTGTCACGTTAAAAGAAACAACATCACCATTAATGAACTTTTCCTAACAATAGAAATAATGATATATTAGTTTGACAAAAGTCAAACTTATCGGTAATGCACAAATCGGTACTTGACTACTGGTATATTTGAACAGACATAAAAATTAAACAATATGAACATATTTTATGAACAAGATTTTCATTTTAAAATTTAAAGTGTTTAAAAGACGTAATTTTCAGAAAAAAGTAAACATGGTCATTACAAAAAGAAGCAAAGGAAAGATAAATATTGGAGTTATACAACTAGTATATGTATACAGAAATAGGACGTTCTGTTACGTCCCTGCATTCCCATTATCAGGGCAGATGTTTATCTACTACGCTTATTAAAGTTTGCATAAGCAATGAATAGGGTATATAAATTATTACAGAATTTAATATTCGTCGCTTATATACCTTAATTTGGCTGCCTATTTCTTAACAAGTGAAACAAATTTTAGAACGAAATTCAAACTTAAAATTTTGAATTTGGTATGGAAATAGCATATGAACTATTCGTTATGTGTGCTTGCACCAAATCATTGGTAGATTGCCATCTAATTCCCAAATAATGAAACTTCTTAGCTTATCATAAATTAAAAAAAAAACTCAAAATTACACAACTAACAAATTTTATTTGTTATCCCAACAAACACCGAATATATTAAAATTTAAGCAATTATTTTGAGATAAAGTAAATTAATATTCTAATGTATTTTTAAATATCTTTTCAAGTTTGAAGGGTATTGAAAATATTCAAACCATAAAATAAATAAAGAAATAAATTAAAATAACACATTTAAAACTAAGTAAATATATAAAAAAATGTAATTATTATTAAAAAAAAGTGTTTTAAAAAGTGAGTAAAATGATGAAAAAAGCGAAGTCTGATGCTCAAAAATTATTGCAATAATGACTCAAACAAAGCGAATTAAGTCTTTTATCAAACTTTTACCAACAACACAAATCCTGAAGAGCAAACTTATTTCGAAAAAGATTTGTAACTAAAACATGAATTATTTGACTGTAGTGTGATTCATTAACTTTTAACGATTCGGATTCGACAGTTGTTAAATTTAACAACTATTATTATTGCTATATTGTTATTTTTTTTATACTAATTGCTCTAACTTAGTTAAAATCTCAGAAAGACATGATGATAAATATTCCTAGGCACACAGGAAAGTCAACATCAATTTTATTCAACTTACACAGCAGATAAGAACAGCTGTTTTCGAAAGTCGCAACACTTTCATCATCAGTGCTCATGTGTATATCGTGTTTATCACCACTGTTTAGGTGGCTTAGTTGAATGTGATAACAGTTCGTATTTACACAAATTTTATTGTGAAAAAGGATCCGAGAACTGTATCAAGCTGATGTTAACACGTTTTTGTTTTAATACCCGTGTTACCGTTTGATTATTTTCTTCATGTCCCATTTTTCTGAATTTTTTTTTCCATTATACATCAAGTCAAACTTTTTTGGTTTGAATTTTATACTTAAGTATATGTGAACGTTTTTCCAATTTTCATTGGTAGCTCAAGCCTAAGCTCAAATTGTATGTGATATGTTTATTTTTATGAACATTTTATTTTTGGTATATTAATATTTTTATAGGCTAATTGTTCTAACTTAGTTAAAATCTCAGAAAGACATGATGATAAATATTCCTGGGCACACAGGAAAGTCAACATCAATTTTATTCAACTTACACAGCAGACAAGAACAGCTGTTTTCGAAAGTCGCAACACTTTCATCATCAGTGCTCATGTGTATATCGTGTTTATCACCACTGTTTAGGTGGCTTAGTTGAATGTGATAACAGTTCGTATTTACACAAATTTTATTGTGAAAAAGGATCCGAGAACTGTATCAAGCTGATGTTAACACGTTTTTGTTTTAATACCCGTGTTACCGTTTGATTATTTTCTTCATGTCCCATTTTTCTGAATTTTTTTTTCCATTATACATCAAGTCAAACTTTTTTGGTTTGAATTTTATACTTAAGTATATGTGAACGTTTTTCCAATTTTCATTGGTAGCTCAAGCCTAAGCTCAAATTGTATGTGATATGTTTATTTTTATGAACATTTTATTTTTGGTATATTAATATTTTTATAGGCTAATTGTTCTAACTTAGTTAAAATCTCAGAAAGACATGATGATAAATATTCCTGGGCACACAGGAAAGTCAACATCAATTTTATTCCACTTACACAGCAGAGCAGAACAGCTGTTTTCGAAACGTTCACATATACTTAAGTCTAAAATTCAAACCAAAAAAGTTTGACTTAGTGTATAATGGAACAAAAAATTCAGAAAAATGGGACATGAAGAAAATAATCAAACGGTAACACGGGTATTAAAACAAAAACGTGTTAACATCAGCTTGATACAGTTCTCGGATTCTTTTTCACAATAAAATTTGTGTAAATACGAACTGTTATCACATTCAACTAAGCCACCTAAACAGTGGTGATAAACACGATATACACATGAGCACTGATGATGAAAGTGTTGCGACTCTCGAAAACAGCTGTTCTGCTCTGCTGTGTAAGTTGAATAAAATTGATGTTGACTTTCCTGTGTGCATAGGAATATTTATCATCATGTCTTTCTGAGATTTTAACTAAGTTAGAGCAATTAGCCTATAAAAATATTAATATAGCAAGAATAAAATGTTCATAAAAATAAACAAATCATAAATTATTATTATTGTTTGCACTAACGATTGTTCTATTCAGTGACCTCTTGTAACTATTGTTGTTAAAAATTTGAAAATAGTGGCATCTTTGTCAAAATAAATGTCAAAAAGCGAAAAGCACAAAGAAGAATAAAAAAAAAACAAAGTAATAAATAATTTGTGTATATTCACTCCCTTTTTTTCGTGCCTAGTTTTTGTTTTATTATTTTTGTACAAGGTAAGTAAAAAATTTATTTAGTTACATTTATTATTATCACATACATAATAGTATGTATGGACATATGCATATTTTAGGAATGGAGTCACATATTCCCACAAAATGCAGCCGCGCTTCAGCCGAACAGCTAAGCTGTATGGCTGATTTTATGTCAGAAAACCCGGGAATAGTGACGGGAAAGTTTCAAAAAATGCACGGCAAATTCGAGCACGAGAAAAAGTGGAGTGAGCTAGCAGTAATGCTCAATAGTCTTGGGGGAGCAATCAAGACAGTGGACCAATGGCACACGGTAGGTAACAAGTAAAATTTATTCAATATGAATGCTGTAAATTTATTTCATTAATAAGTATGGAGAGACCTGAAAAGCCGCAACAGCATCAAGGTGCGAGATATAAAAAAAGAGCTGGCGAGGATTGGTAACATACCACCCGTCTAGAAAATATTACCGACCTCGAGAGAGGTGTGGTGGCCCACATTGGTAATGATTATATTTAGGGGAACGACACAGTTGCAGAGAATGCGCCTTTGGAAGAGGTAAGCTTAAACGATGTAAATTTTCTAAAATTCTTTTTACAATTCTTTTTATTACTAGCAATTTCAACTACGGCTCGAGGAGGAAGACGAGACAATTTTAAATGAAATGGCAGCGACGACTAGAACTGTTCTCGACACTTCCAAGACGCGAGGAAGAAGCACACCTCGGAGGAACTCGAAAAGAAAGCTGGATGAAGATGGCGATGGACGGAACAAAATGCTGGAAATCGCAAAACAGCAAGCTGACACCTGAAAGGTACATTTGTATGTTTAATTCTAAAAATCTACTATTTTTAATATTACTGGTATTTTCTTTTCTAATAGATGCTAGTTGAAACAAACGCAGCGGCTGTTGAAGCCACTAAAATGATGGCAGAGGCCATTAAAACGATGGAAGAAGGGATGAAGGAGATCGCCGCTGCGTTTAATAACCTGTCCAACGCCATCAACAAGCTCTGATAGTGTAAATTATTTTCTTGTTTTATATATTTTATTTATTTTTTTAACGTTATTTTATTTTTAATATGAATTGTTTTTCTTTTATTATTTTTTATGAATTGTTTTTGTTATTTTTTTAATGAATTGGTTTGTTATTAATGCAAAACGCCCTATCTAACATTTAAAAAGTTTTACATTAAAATTTATTTCAATGAAGTATTTATAATAAGTCAAAATCTTACAATACAATATAAATATATATATATATATATATATATATATATATATAAATATATATATATATATATATATATATATATATATATTTATATATATATATATATAAATATATATATATATATATATATATATATATATATATCTATACATATATATATATATATATATATATATATATATATATACTAGCGAACCCCCTGCACACTTCGTAGTGCAAAAAAGAAAATAAAAAAATTAATTCGAATTCATTTAAATCAGTGATAAACTGCTTTTATGGTAATGCTCTGTGGTAAACAACATTTGTTGTTTTTCCATTTTCGGTGTAAACATACAAAACCGATGTTTTGCCTACGCGCGAACACGCTACGTAGAACTGTCCATGTGAGAAGACTGGGTGCACTAAATTCACTCCACAACTTTCTAAAGATTGGCCTTGCGCCTAATTAATGGTAATCGCAAAAGCAAGGCGAAAAGAAAACTGAAGTTGTTAAATTCAAATGGTATATCAGACGGAATCATTGGGATACATGGAATGAATCCATCTTCGCCTTTTAATTTTCCAGTTAAAATAGTAGCTTCAATTACATAAGCCATCAACCTTTTAATAGCAAGTCTTGTACCATTACACAAACGGGGTCGATTGATATTACGAAGCATAATAATAGTGGCTTCAACTTTCTATTGGAGATTATGCGGAGGCAATCCTGGTAAGTCCAACGAATTCAAAAATTCTGTTGGATAATTCACAACATCTCCTTCATTGGTAACAGTATTGACAGACTTGTACAACACCACTTCGCCAGGAATCTTTAATTGTATAGCCATGTTTAATTCAGTAAATTCTTTGTTCATTGCCGCTAAAATTGCTCTGGCACTCAACCATGCATGGCATGTATATTGTTGTGATATGTTAGTGAAAACACATTCAATTAATTCCTCTTTTGACTTTACGAAACGGCAAAACTCATTTGGGAATGTTATGTATCCGGTGTCATCAATAGGCATTGCACCGTTCTTAATTTTCAGCAATTGCTTAGAGCACTTATCAGCAGATAGATCATTCTGCAACTGAACACGAACGTTGGTAGTGAGTTCTAATATTTTAACAAATCTCCATAAATATGAAGACTTTAAGCAAGCGTTAACTTCATCGGCAGCTGCCGATCTAGGAATGACGGGCAATGTTTGCTTAAAATCGCCTGGCAATAAAATCAACGCACCACCAACCAACTCTGAGTTGTCTCAGAGATCTTTCATTGTTATTTCCAAAGTCACAACAGATTTCTTATTCGCGTACTCATGCATACGACATGGGCTGTGCATGGACCGTGTATCATATTTTGCACAACAACATCATATAATTCAGGATCACTTATTTGATCTGGAATTTCAGAACATACAACATTGTCAACTTCATGCGATGTGATTTTATTTACCAACCATATTGAAATGTGAGCGTGTGGCAAACCACGCTTTTCCCACTCCACATAATACATCCAGCACTTCACTTCACCAAACACCTTAAATATCACGCTAATAACCCATAAGCGATTTCAAGTTTTGCTTAAAAACACGGGCAGTGATATCATGGCGCTCGGTACGACTTTGGCCAGCGAATATATTATCTATAATGTCACTCCATTGCGGATTACACGTAAATGTTATAAATAAATCTGCTCGACCGTAATGACGCACATAAGTCATTGAATCCTGCACGTACTCATGCATATGACGTGGGTTGTGCATAATGTATTTAAATATTTAAGTGTTTAGTGATTTATTTGTATGTAATTTATTACATAGATCCCCGAAGTTGTGATTTAGAATAACTAAGTATATAAATTAAATTAATTGTTTGACTAAAATTTAATTGTAATGAATTTCAAAACGAATTGTATTTCAGTTTTTCAAAATATTAACACAAATATTTCGAAATGATTGCAGTGTGCACTAAAATGGCTATAACTCATGAACCAACACACATACAAACCATATATACATAAAAACCTTGGTATTGACGTCACCTTTCATACAAACTTTGCAGAAACAAAATCGGTTCAGGCATTCCGGAGAACATCAATTACTAACACAATGCAACTTATTTTTATATATATATATATAGATATATATATATATATATATATATATATATATAAATATATGTATATATATATATTTATATATATATATATATATATATATATATATATAGATATGTATATATATGTATTTATAAGTATATATATGTATATATATGTATATATATATGTATATATATATATATATATATATATATATAAGTATATATATATATATATATATATATATATATTTATATATATATATATATATACATATATATATATATATATATATATATATAAATATATAAATATATATATATATATATATATATATATATATATATGTATATATGTCTATATATATAAACATATATATATATATATATATATATATATATATATATACATAAATATATATATATATATATATATATATATATACATATATATATATATATATATATATATATATATATATTATTGTATATATATATATATATGTATATATATATATATTATTGTATTGCATGATTTTGACTTATTATTATAGTTTTTACTGTAAAACTTTTTAAATGTTAGATAGGGCGTTTCGCGTTTTTATTATACTGTTGTGAAGTTCCTGTTTTATTTTAGTTAATATAATTTATAAGATAATATGCAATAAGATTTTAGCTTTAAGAAATTACAAATATTGAGAAAATAAAAAGACTGAATTGCTCAAAAATTTTTGTGTATTTATCTATCTTCTATATATATAAAAATAAGTTGCATTGTGTTAGTAATTGATGTTCTCCGGAATGCGTGAACCGATTGTGTTTCTGCAAAGTTTATATGAAAGGTGACGTCAATACCAAGGTTTTTTTGTAAATGTAAAAGTTTCTGTATGTGTATTGGTTTATGAGTTATAGCCGTTTTAGTGAACACTGCAATCATTTCGAAATATTTGAGTTAATATATTAAAAACCGAAATACAATTCGTTTTTAAATACATTACAATTAAATTTTGGTCAAACCATTAATTTAATTTATATACTTAACTTTTCTATATCACATCTTCGGGGATCTATAAAATAAATCTATATATATATATATATATATATATATAAATAAGTTGCATTGTGTTAGTAATTGATGTTCTCTGGAACATTGGGGATCTATGAAATAAACTACATATAAATACAACAGTAAAATCATAAATATTTATGTACATTATGCACAGCCCACGTCATATGCATGAGTACGCGCAGGATGCAATGACTTATGTGCGTCATTACGGTCGACCAGATTTATTTATAGCATTTACGTGTAATCCGCAATAGAGTGACATTAAAGATAATTTATTCCCTGGTCAAAGTACTACCGACCGCCATGATATCACTTCCAGTGTTTTTAAGCAGAAATTGAAAGCGCTTATGGGTTTTAGCGTGAAATCTAAAGTGTTTGGTGAAGTGAAGTTCTGGATGTATTCTGTGGAGTGGAAAAAGCGTGGTTTGCCACACGCTCACATTTCAATATGGTTGGTGAATAAAATCACATCGCATGAAGTTGACAATGTTATATGTTCTGAAATTCCAGATCAAATAAGTAACCCTTAATTATATGAAGTTGTTGTGCAAAATATGATACACAGTCCATGCACAGCCCACGTCATATGCTTGAGTACGCGAATAAGAAATCTGTTGAAGCTTTGGAAGGAGCAATGAAAGATCTCTGAGATAACTCTGAGTTGTTTGGTGGTACGTTGATTTTATTGCCAGGCGATTTTAAGCAAACATTGCCCGTCATTCCTAGATCGGCAGCTGCCGATGAAGTTAACGCTTGCTTAAAATCTTCATATATATGGAGATTTGTTAAAATATCGAAACTCACTATCAACGTTCGTGTTCAGTTGCAGAATGATCCATCTTCTGATAAGTTCTCTAAGCAATTGTCGAAAATTGGGAACGGTGCAATACCTATTGATGACACTGGATAGATAACATTGCCAAATGATTTTTGCCGTTTCGTACAGTCAAAAAAGGAATTTCTTGAAAGTGTTTTCACTTACATAAAACAACAATACACATGCCATGCATGGTTGAGTGCCAGAGTAACTTTAGCGGCAAAGAACTAAGATGTTACTGAATTAAACATGGCTATACAATCAAAGGTTCCTGGCGCAGTGCTACTAATTAAACTAATTAAAATAATTGGCAATTAAACGTTCTTGTACGCCTTTTGCTACGGCGTATGGCGCATCTTGGGTTATGGAACTACGGGATGTTTGAATATCCAAAAACTAATTTTCCCTTATTTTCACTTGTTCTTCTAAGTGAATATTATGCAATACTGCACATGCATTGACAACTCTTCCCGCAAATCCGGGATCATACAGGCGCTTTCTTTGCTGAGATAAACATCTCCAAGTTGATTTCAGAACGCCAAAATTGTAGCGGAATTTAGGGCTACCCTCTGGTTGATTTGTAAGTGGTGTCATTAGCCACGGCTCTAATAGATAGCCTGAGTCACCTGTAGATAATTTTTTTTGTTATTAGCCACGGCTCTAATAGATAGCCTGAGTCACCTGTAGATAATTTTTTTTTGTTATTTGTAAGCTATTTTAACATTTTTCTATTTTAAATTCACCTATCAAAAACATATTATGATCTCCATTTTCAAAATTTCGCTGCATAACTCTCCGAACAGCTCCAAATGTAGGAAACATGCCGTGCCCCAGGATACTTTGCATTTACATTTAAAATTTTAAGATTTGGATCACATATCTATAAGATTAATATTAGGATATATATGTATGTATGTATAAAAGCACTTATAAGATCTTGCTCTTACCATTTGCACGTTAATAGAGTGGTAGCCGTGGTGGTTGACATAGGCCTCTTCGTGTATTTTTGGGGCTAAAATAGAGATATGAGTGCAATCAATAGCTCCAATATTGCCTGCTACAAAAGGTGAGGATGATGAAGCAAAAATTGTTTTTGCAGCTTGCCGCTCTAATTGAGTCATCGGGAACCTCACCTTATCAAAAAACATAGTGCTATTAAGTGCATCAGTAACACGATGTATGCAACGGCTTATGGACGGTTGACTCATGGATAAGCCCCATTGCTCACCTACAGGCCGTTGGTAACATCCAGTCGCATAGAAACGTAAAGTCGCTAGCACCTGCAAAAAATAAATTTTTATAATCATCTGAATACATGTATGTATGTATATATGTATATATACATACATACATATATATATATATATATATATATATATATATATGTATATATATATATGTATATACCTGTTTTTCAGCCAATATCGCAGTGATCCTAGAACCTTTTAGAAGACCACCAAGTTTGCCTATAACATCTTCAACCAATTCGGGACTTAAGCGATAGAGTTTTTTGAATTCTGATGCTGCCAACTCAAAAGGATTATATAAGTCACGAAGAACACGAAGGTTGACTGACGGAGCACTATCAACTGGATCATTATCAAATAAATTGTAGACTAAATACTCAAAAGCCATTGTATATATTTATTAATATTATAATTTATTATTTATATAAAGAAACACTTTTCTTAAAACACTTTAAACAGCACCAAAAATGTTGTCATTAATAAACCACAATTTATGTCGATAAAAATAACAACTGATTGAAACAGCTGACTCAAACAATGACAAGTGTTGTTAAATGCAGTGCAGAATAGCAAAATCGCTAAATCACTTGTTTAATTCTTTAACAATAACAGCTTTGGCTATAAAGCGATAGAGAATCGCACTGCTGAACAGTTAATTTCAATATAGCTAACACACTGCTTAGAATTTTAAAATACCATATAGATGGGTTACATGTTGACTGTAGTACTTTGAACTCCGAAATCTCACACAGTTTAAAGTATGAGTAAAGGAGAGGTGAAGTTTTATGGAGTAAAAGAAAGTCTTAATTGTTATCTGGTTAAACATAGAAACGCCCCATCAAATCTCGAATTAAATTTTAATATTGAAAGACTATCATTAGCTAAGAGTTCCAACCAGCAGGTTTGGCCCATATTGTTCCATACAGAATCATAGAAGAACAGTTATGGCAATGAGCAGAAGAACCAAAGGCCAAAACCAATGGAAAAGACAAATTCATCCAAATAAAAAATATGTACGGTAGTTATTTTAACGAACAGTTTATATTGCTATGTTAAATCGAATTAAGATTCATTGGCTAATTGTTCGAAATTAATTGAAATCTCAGAAAGACATGATGATAAATATTCCAAGGCACACAGGAAAGTCAACATCAGTTTTCTTCAACTTACACAGCAGAGCAGAACAGCTGTTTTCGAAAGTCGCAACACTTTCATCATCAGTACTCATGTGTATATTGTTTTTATCACCACTGTTTAGGTGGCTTAGTTGAATGTGATAACAGCTCGTATTTACACAAATTTTATTGTGAAAAAGAATCCGAGAACTGTATCAAGCTTATGTTAACACATTTTTGTTTTAATACCCGTGTTACCGTTTGATTATTTTCTTCATGTCCCATTTTTCTGAAAAAAATATGACTTTATTTAGCAAGAAGGAAAGAAATCAGCTTCTGTTATAAAATCTCATGTTTAATATTAAGTTTACTGGCGACTTTGATGTAAATAATGCAATAGTTCAACACTGTTGGTCTTTCGTCGAAAATAAGATCGAAAACTATGAAAAAAAATAATTAATTTCTTTAACCCTCATTCAGACAACAGAAGGATTTTGTCAATTGTTGATAATCAGAACTGAATTACAGAAATTGTATATATGCGTATATTATATATTTGCTTTTCATTCCATACAAATATATATTTTGTTTAAGATATTCAAGAACTTATGATTCTTGTGTCTAATTTTTTTTAGCCCATTTCCTTTAAACAATTAATAGATTTGTTTGAGTTTTGAGGTTCTTTTATATTAATATTTAATATTCGATGGTTAGTGAAATATCGAATATTAGATATTAATATAAAAGGACCTCAAATTATATTCAAAAACTTAAATATAAATTAAACTAGCAATCGAATTATACACAGAATATTAGAGGAAGTAAAATATTACAAACCAATCAACCCCAAAATAAACCACATCGTATGAAAGCTTTACCAAGAACTCCCTCTCGAAATAAACATACGCTTATGAACTTTGAATATATATTCAGGAATTTGAAAATGAAATTATTAGCTTTAGTATTTGAAAATGCCTTTTTAAAACAGAACTTTTATCGACATATTTGGTTTTGTTTTTAAGGTCAAGGATTTGAACGAAAAAGTTAGCGGGAGTTCGGTAAATTATTTTATTTTTTAAATTGCTGAAATTTTTAATAAAGAAAGTTCAAAAAATAAAACTGAAATCAAAAGTTTTTCAATAATATTATGCTATAAACACAACTCGGACGAACGTCGAATTTTTCGTAACGAATATTCGTCGTTGCGATAGGTTCATTTCTATTTCTCATGCCGACGAATTGCGAATAAATTGGTGCAGTTTGGCTGTTTTTCCTTTACAGTTTTTAGTGTATAGCAAATAAAGTAACTTTTAGTTTTATTTTTTTATTTACAGCACATAAATTCAATAACGACTTTCTTAATTATGTAATATATTGTTTTAATTCATTGTTTTATCTTCTCATATTAATTTTATTTTATTGTAGAAATATGGTCACACGTAATATGTTTTTGTTCATGTTTTTCCAATATATTGGTTAAATATGTATCTAAATAACAAATAATTTTAAATGACATTAACAGCTATTATATTCGCTTTAATGGTGTCTTATTAGAAGAATTGACGCAACGAATTCTTGATTGTGCACAGTATTTATACCACTAGCCATTAAATGTATGACTTGAAGTATTAAAACGATATTTTTTATTATATAACTCTTAGTAGTAGGATGCTGTATGTGCCAGGACAATTAAAATTCTCAAATTTCGGCAATTAAATTTAAAATTTTTCAATTTTAATTGCCAAAATTCTCAAATTTCATTTTGTGTGTGTGTGTGTGTGTATTTTTTCCCACGGTTAAATAGGGGTGTTCACATTGTTGTTGTTTTTTTTTTTTATAATGTTGGGGTAGGCGTGGGAATTTGTGTCTGTCCATATTTGACCTTGATAATACATGTCCGTCCGTATGTGAGCGTGGGAATTTGTGTCTGTCCATATGAGACCTTGGGAGTTTGTGTCTGTCCATATGTGACCGTGGGAATTTTTTTCTGTCCATATGTGAGAGTAGGAATTCTGTCATGCTTATGTGTGCTATAGCCTAATAGAAAATAAGAAATTTTTAGGAACATTAGAAAATTTTTTTAGGAATTACACTATTTCAAAAGTGTTGTAGTTATATATGGATGGCCTTAATGTTTGTGGTTCGTTTCTTCTTGCTGTAGTGAGATTTCTTCTTTTATTTTTTTGTTTGTTTTTAATTTTGGTGTGTGTTTACTTAAGATATTTTGTCCAGCAATTCAGTTATTTCTTTTTTGTTTGCAATGCTTGAGTCTGGGGGAATAATTTGATTATTCTGATCTTGAAGACGTTGTGAAAAAAATTTACTATTCCATATATATTGAAATTGATATTTTGTTTATTTTATACATGACGATCATCGATGGATTTTATTTGGGGATATGGATGGTGGTACGATTTCTGTATTTTGTATAATATGAATATTTATGCTATGTTTAAGTGTGTGTGTTTTTTGTGTTCTGAGTGGCGGTTGGAATGTCTGCCTGTCAGACAGGCTGTGTGTGTGTGTGTGTGTGTGACGATTGGTGAGTCTGTATGACAGTCCGCTTTTTTGCTTTCCTAGATTTAGAGCAAGTGGGTCACTATGAAATGTGATAAGATGTACATATTCATGCGTACATAAATATCTACAAATTTATTTCATTTACGCATATACATACAAACAAATAATAAGCGTTTATTCTTTGTGCCCAAATATTCCATTGACCATTTGAATGAATGAACCTTTGTTTAAACATACGCATTGTTTTAATTTTTATTAATATTTAATACATTTATCAAATTTGTATTTATCAAATTATGTATATATTTTTATTTATATCTCATTTTAAATTTGCTTCTACTACATCCGCTGCCTCTAACAACAATTGATCGTCTCCATACATCGCAAGAAAAAGAGGTATATCTATTTTTGGGAGTATTTCAACTCTCAATATTTCTATTTGAGGTTTGATTGCTACCTCTCTTCGATGGTCTGCTGTGGTTGGCAGGTGCAGATGTTGGCTGCGATGACAGCTCTAACAAAAGTTCCTCTTCTCCTTCAAGATGTTTCTCGAACTCTTCCTGTCTGGCTTTTCTTAGATATTCCTTCAAATGGTGACGCTGAAGTCTGCGATACAATGGTGTGTACCAGAAGGGCTTCATTTACAAAGCTGAACTTAAAGTTTTAATAATTCTGCGTTTGAAAATTTGTTTAGCTACAAAACTTTTGTAGTTTGTCATTTATATAAATATTGTCCACTTAGCAGTTTCATTGCCGTAAACATTTTGTATCGTAGAGGCATGCATAAGCATGTCCCTATACTCTATATATATCACTTATCAAAATTTTTGTTTACATAAGTATGGTCTGCGTAGCAGTTTCATTCCCGTAAATATTTTGTATCGTAGAGGCATGCATAAGCATGTCCCTGTACTCTGTGTATATCACATTCCGTTCAAAACTTTGTAACGTATCTGCATTCACAAGCATGTCTCTGTACTCTGTAGATATCACTTATCAAAATTTTTGTTTACATAAATATTGTCTACGTAGCAGTTTCTTTTGCCACAAAGCATGTCTACGTATGATTGTTTACATATATAAATATTGTCTACGTAGCAGTTTCATTCCCTTAAATATTTTGTATTGTAAAGGCATGCATAAGTTCCATCTCATATACCCGCTGTACTTCTAAAACTACTTTATTAAAATTTTGCAACCAACGATTTCTGTAGCTACAAGTTACTAACTACACAAATACTGAAAACTACTTTGTTGAAATGTAGATTACTAGACCATACTAAACATTTTCGCAAATTAATATAAATCAACTTTGTTAGGACTAAAGTCAGCACATTTTTGTATCTAAAACCAATAAGTCGTGAATGCTTCAAAACTCCTTGTGTTTTAAAAAATATAATGTTTTTTTAATGTTACATACTAAAAACAGTACATAAGTGCATTTCAATAAATATATATAAAAAAATATATAAAAAAATATGAGTTCTTCAGTTTTTCGTTGTAATATCTGTAATAAGCAATACAGATACCAAAAGTGCTATTTAGAACATTGCAAAAGTCATGTTCAACCCCAAGGTGTGCAGCAGTCCGTACAACCCCAAAATGTGCAGCAGTCCGTAGAACCCCAAGATGTATATCATTCCATACAACCCTCTAACCCAATGGTCCACAACAATTTGCTATATCAGTATCCCGTGCATTATCAGTATCCAGTGCAGTATCAGTATCCATTGCAGGTTCCAGCATATCCTTTGTATCCGTATCCAGTGTCAACCAACCAATTCACAGCACCTATGGAAATTCCATATCCCATTGAATATAGCGTACCTATACAGTTGCAGCAAAATAATATGCCTAATTATTACCCAAGCTATTTTCCCGTAGAGAATCCTCCTGAAGAGATGGATATAAGTCAAGTCATTCCACATGATCAGGCAAATACACAAAATGATGAAGTAGAAATGGATATCTCAAATTCTGCGGATGATCTACTCTCTCAAGCTCCAAATGAATGCAAATATTATATAATAAATAGTGCTTTTAAAAATAATATTACAACATTTGGAGTTCCAATAAGTAAAGACTGTCTGTTATTTGAAGATGCTATAAAGGAATATAGACCTATCATCAAGGAAAGACTTCAAAATAGTATAGCTGTGCATAATATTATTAAGTTTAATATTACTCTCATGGGGGAGTATATTAAAATTGTTGGTGATGATATGGAATTGTGTACTATTTCACAGAGAGCGAAAATGGATCTTTTGTGCTTTGCAGATGATGTTGAGGAAATGATAACAAAACAACTGCAAGAAATCCACAACAAAGTGTCCGAGATTCAAGAGCGGGATTCTGGCTGGACCCTAATTAGAATTGATCGTCTTGAAGTTGCAGTAAATAAGTCAGCTTTGGTGAGAAGATCAAGTTGGATTAGTACGCCAGAGAAAAAGAAGTAAAATGGCATGAATAAATGTTGAAAACAATGACATTTATTGTTTTAAATGGGCCATTATATCTGCACTGGATACATCTGATATTAAACCCAGACAACGGTGCAGCTCATACAATATTGCAGACATTAGCGCTGATATTATTCATTTGCAAAACGGGATTGAAATTGATTTTACAAATTTAAAGTTCCCGTTAGCATTAAAAAGTATTAAGACATTTGAAGAACGCAATCCTGATATTAGCGTCAATATATTCGGATATAGCAATGAAATTGTTGGACCGTACCACAACACCAAGAAAGAAAAACATAGAAATGTAAATTTATTAGTTTCAGAAAATGCTGAAGGATACCATCACTATATTTTTATTAAACAAATATCAAAGTAAGTCAATAAATATACATATAAACCAATGCACATATAAATATATTGATTGCAAGTTTATATCTATTTTCCTTCCACAGACTTTTAAAACACCAGACCACGAAACACTGCAAAAAACTGATGTTTTGTAACAGCTGTCTGCAATATAGCCGCAATGGCAGGACTATGGAGCAACACAAATTGGAATGTGGACAAATTGTGTCTGAGCTTCCATCAGAGGACAAGTCAACATTGTGCTTCAAGGACCATCAACGACAGATGGATGTACCATTTGTTGTATATGCAGATTTAGAATGCGTATTGCAGGATACTAGTATTAGAGTAAGTGACAAAAGTAGGTATAGCAAAAAGCACATTCCTTGTGCTTTTAGTTATTATATTAAATGTAAGCATAATGATAAGTTAGATAAGTTTAAAATATATACGGGGGAAGATGCAGGCGAAAAGTTTGTAGATTGTATAATTAGCGATTGCGAAAATATTTACAATGATTATTTGAAAAACAAGAACCGAATGGATGATTTATCTTCTTTCGAAAATTTTAATTTTCGAAATGCGATAAATTGCCACATTTGTCATAAATATCTAGGCAATGATAGAGTGAGAGATCACTGCCGCATAAGTGGTAAATTTATAGGGGCTGCTCATAATATATGCAATATAAAATTTCAAATTCCAAAATTTATATCAATCTATTTCCACAATTATTCATCTTATGACTCACATCTTTTTGTTAAAGAGTTGGGTAAAAAATCTGACAATATAAAAGTCCTTCCGCTCAATAAAGAATTATACATATCACTATCTAGATTTTCAAAAATGATCGACAACTACAACCTTGAACTTAGATTTTTGGACACAATTCGTTTTATGCCTGAAAGCTTAGAATATTTAGCTAATAATCTTTCAGAGCAAGACTTTCACATCATTAAAACACAATTTAAAACAAAAAAAGAGTTTGATCTTGTGAGAAGGAAAGGCGTTTTTCCTTATGATTTCCTAAATTCTTTTGAAAAATTTAAGTTAGGTCAGCTTCCAGCAAGGGAAGATTTTTTCAATCACCTCAATAATAAGGAGTGTTCGACTGAAGACTATGAGCACGCGAAAGAAGTTTGGAATGCTTTCAGCTGCAAGACCTTGCAAGATTATGTGGAAGTTTATTTAAAAATGGACGTACTCTTACTTGCAGATATATTTGAAAATTTTAGAAAGGTTTGTAAGAGTATCTATCACCTAGATCCATGTCAATATTACACTGCACCAGGACTATCGTGGGATGCTATGCTAAAGTATACAAATATAGAACTAGAGCTTTTGACGGACATAGATATGTACAATTTCTGCAAGAAAGGGATACGTGGTGAACTTGTACAATGCAGTAACCGATATTCGAAGGCTAACAACAAATATTTTCCAGATTTCGATAGACAGAAGCCCTCAGAATTTATTGTATATATAGACGCAAATAACCTCTACGGTTGGGTTATGTCTGAGTATCTACCTTATGGCGGATTCAGATGGCTATCAGTTGAAGAGCTAAATCCGTATCCTAAAACCATAGATGATAGTTCAAGTGATGGATATGTCTATGAAGTTACTTTAGATTATCCTTCTCATTTACATGACTCTCACAATGACCTTCCTTTCTGTCCGGAAAACAAAAAAATTCAGCAAACAAAGCACACTAAATTAATTTCAGATTTTTCCACAAAACAAACATACGTCATACACTATAGAGTTCTCAAACAATGTTTGAAGAATGGTCTAGTTCTAAAAAAGTGCATCGGATTCTCACTTATAAACAATCAACCTGGTTGAAAAGTTATATAGACATAAACACCAAACATAGAGTAACTGCAAAAAACGCATTTGAGAAAAATTTCTTCAAATTACAAAATAATGCAGTATATAGTAAAACTATGGAGAATGTGGAAAAGAGAAAACATGTACGAATAGTTATGAGCAGGAATATGACAAGCTGTAATCATTTAGGAGCTCAAGATTGGATATCTAAACCTAATTTTCATAGTTTGTCAATATTTTCTGAAAATATGGTAGCGATTGAAATGAATAGAGTGAAAACCTATTACAATAAACCTATATATTTAAGATTTTGTGTATTAAAGCTTTCCAAATGGAAAATGTATGATTTCCATTATGGGTATATGCAACCCAAATTCAAGTCGAACTTATCACTGAATTATATGGATACTGACTCTTTCATTTACGCAGTAAAAGCAGAAGACTTTTCGCTGACATAAAAACTGACGTCGAATTACCCAAACAACAATATATATGTGGTTCTCCTCTAGTAAACAAAAAGGTGTTGGGTATGATGAAGAATGAGAATTGTGGAAAAATAATGAAGGAATTTGTAGGATTGAGATCAAAGATGTATTCCTTTAGTGTGGAGTATAAAAATGATATTAAAACAATCGAAAGGGGTAAAGAAATGCATTCTTGATAAGTACGACACAAATTCTTATAGAAACTGTTATTTAATAAGTCTACTGTATATGATGACATGTTAATATTTAAATAAAAAGTTCATCAAATTTATACAAATGAAATAAATAAAGTAGTGTTAAATTATGCAGACGATAAAAGAAAAATAAGAAGTGATAAGATGAATACATATGCATGGTATAATTTTCGAATCGAGGAAACTAATCCCGATTATGAACTTGACATGCTACTGTGGGAAATTTCAAGACTAGAAGAGGAAGAAGCAATGCAATAATTGTATCCCTATTTTTAAGTAATAATTTTTATATATATTTAAGTAGTGAAATTTATTAATAAGCAAAAAAAATTTTTGTATTGTTAAGAGAAATAAACAAAAACTGTACAAATATATATAAAATGAAAAACATTCAGAATTAGTTTTATTTTGTTTGGTGATTTATTATTTAGTTTCATCGAAATATTGCATAATATGAATTAGTCAAATGATTTATCATCATTTTTCTTAAGTAAAATACGGAGCACCGACAGGTATCTGGCCCTTCCTCACAATCTGGATGGCTCCATGGACAAGACTTAAAGTAACCATCGTCCTTGTCCTCATCTTCCATTATACCAAAATCATCATTTTCATTCAACATATCGAGGAACATTTTCACCATTTCCATGTGTTCGTATAGTTGACATCCCTCAAAATCTACTAAGAATTGTGCGAGCTTGCTTCTAATGTCCTTCATGATTTTTATGGAATATTTTATACTATTACCAAAATTTACTTCCGATCTTTTTGAATGTTAGTTCTCTACTAATAATTGTTTTTAACGAAAAAGTTGTGAGGGAAATTTTATATAATTTATAAAACTAAATCTGCGTTCCACTCCAAAAACAAACTCAAATTTTAGAGCAAAGGACTTAAGAATGTATATAAGTATCTCTCTATCTTCTTCTAACTTCAGATTTTATTTTTCATCTTTTCGTCTTTTGCTCCCTCTCTCTCCCGCACACAAACACAAATCTAATATCATTGCTTAATAATTTTCAGTTAGACTTCTTAAAGTCTAGAAAGCTTATATCAAGATTAATTCGAAATTTAAGTTCAAACTTATAAGTTGTGAAACATTTATAGCGCAATGAGTTTAATAAGCAAATTCAATTCCTGTAATACAAAATCCTTAATCCGTATAAAGGATTTAGAATCATCCAAATACACCATCGTACGTGCAAAGCGAGTAACAACAAAGTATGGGGAAACAGTTCAACTTGAACTGATCTTTCAAGTGATAAATATCGACTACAAAGAAAAGGAGAGCGAAACCTTATCCTGGATAGTGAGATGAATGAGTTTTTGATACCAAACTCCCAGTACCCCGTTTGGCAGTAAAATAAATGTTATGTGCATATATTTTGTAATTAACAAGAAAATAATAATAATAATAATAATAATAAAAAATAAAGTGTTTTTATATATATATAATTGTGTTTTATTTAATATTTTTGGTTATCTCATAAAGAAATTTCAAACATAAGTGGCCACAATTATATGTATTAAAGTTTTGATATTGATTGTAGTTGTATTCAATATTTCTAGCTAAATATTTGATTAATTCTAGAGGAGATTGTAAATTTCCAAAGCTGTCGAAATATTGTTTTTCATTCTTATTTTTATATTATGCTACCAAATGAGTACATGGGCCTGTTGATAAATCCAAATTGATTATTCCACACTCTACAGTCTTTGGTCGTTTTGGTAGCGAACCCATCATAAAAACTCCTCTGAAGTGTGGAATATATTTTGAAAATTTTCTCAGATCAAATTCTGATAATAGTCTGTTGGGTAGCATGTCTAAAAGTTTTTTGATTGATCTTTACAAACAAGTCCATAACCGTTGCTATGTGGTTTAAGGTATAGTCCATCTCCGAACGCAATTGACTCCATTGCTTTGTTGTGTCTAGTGGCTTCCTCAAGTAGTTTTTTTGCATTTACAGCTTTGCATTTACAGCTTTAGCTATAGCGGCACCTCCAGTTGCTAGACTACCAAGTGCACCTAGAGCAGTTAGAATCGGTATTATGGGCAAAAAACCACAAATTTTTTGAACATTAATAATGCGTGGTATTACAACACGAGCTTTTTTCCCCTTAAGAGATTTACTGATAGCTTTACGAGCAATCTTAATGGCTGAATTAATATCTTGTGGTTTTTCCTTCTTCAATATCTTTGTTGCTGATTTAATTGTTTTATGAAACAGTTTTTTGTCATTTATACGAATTCGTGGTGATGGTCTTTTCACTATATTCCTTTTCTTTGCTTCAACACCCATACCAAGCTTAGTTTTTGCTTTCGTTGTGTTGGTGACTATATATGCAAATGTTTTTTCTGCAAGATCACTATCTTTTGAAAGAACGCTTTCGCAAGCTTTATTTTCAAGAATTTTGTCAGCTTGATGTCTGCTGTTTAAGTCTTTATTTTTCGAATAAGCAATATCGTGGTCTTTATCTCCTCTGTCTAAACGCTTTTGTAATCTTGTGTCAGGCCCACAGTACTGATATCCAGGAAGATGTAATTCAAAAGGCAGAGAATATATTGCTTTATTTAGTAAACCTTCTCCAACGATAGTGGGCTTGAGACTAAAACTTTTGTTATAAAGTACAACCATATTACTTTAATCTACAATAAAAGATATTGTTTGCAAATGTCACAAGTAGTTATTTACAGCATATTATTATAGCATATTTTTGTATGGGTCGTCATAATAACGTAGATTTATTTTACTTGTGTCAAACTTACACGCGGATTCCAAAACATTTGATAAGATATAATGCTAATGTAATTATTATGTTTAAACAAGATTCGACAAATATGAAACATGTATATGTTGATCACGTTACCAGCGATATGAACTTTGAAATGTTTCAACAAATTTGTAGAGAATGTTGGAAGGAAAAATACGGATTTTTGATGATAAGTAAAGATAATGAACTAAACAACGGTCGTTATAGAAAGTCATTTGATTACTTCATCATAATATCATTTGCTGTTCATCTAATGCACCCTTCAGTATTTAATCTGACTTCAAACTTTATACATGTGATTATTGTAACTGATCAGATAAGCTGATCTGATACCTGTTAAACTGACCTGATAAGCTGATCTGATACCTGATAAACTAATCTGATACCTGTTAAACTGACCTGCTAAGCTGATCTGACACCTGATAAACTGATCTGATACCTGTTAAAATGACCGGATAAGCTGATCTGATACCTGTTAAACTGACCTGATAAACTGATCTGACACCTGATAAACTGATCTGATACCTGTTAAACTGACCGGATAAGCTGATGTGATACCTGATAAGCTGATCTGATACCCGATCTGTTAACTTGATCTAATAAACTGATCTGCTTCCTATTGAACTGACCTGATAACTAAAATTAATGAACAAATTCTTAAAGACTTGGTGACTACAAGAAATATATTGAAGAAAAAGCTTCGAAGTATAAAAACTGGTGAAATAAATACACATGAACAACTAAGAGATGCATTCAAGCCTATCACAGAACCTTTAAAGGAGTTTATCAATAGCTCTAAATACGTTGGTAGACCGGTTAAAAAAGAACCGATTGATAAAGAAACTGGAATTGATGACAATTAAAGTTTTCATCCTCAGAATTCAACAATAAAATTTGAAACGAGTACGCCCAAGAAACTGTTTGAAGAATCAATGTTTAAACAATCGAATAGTAAAAGTAACAGCGATTTTGATGAAGATGACTTTTACTCACAAAATTCGAATAATGAAGAAAGTTATCCTGACGGAGATTTGGTGATAGCACCATCGAGTTAAATCAAGATAAGGTACAGGTTGGTGGACAAATATGGGCTCTTACGTCAAGACTGTTTTCTTTAATGTTTTATAAAACACCAAAAAACTATGACAAATTCGAGCTTCAAATCTATAAAAAAAATATTACTTACTACCAATGCTCACAGAAGAGACTATAAGTCTTATGGTAACAAAAACTAATTATTTAGGAAGGGGTTTGATGCAGTTCAACCCTCATAATCCAAACTATAGTTGGTAGATCGACTTAGACTACTGCAGTCTAAGTCTGCAGGCCATACTAATCACAACAACGAAATTGTCTCAATTATTGAAGAACTACGTGAAGCTAATATAATTTTATAAACTATATACATACATAGATTTTTTTAACGATAGAAGTGAAGTAATTTTAACCAAAAATGCACCTAATTTGTTGGGCTTCTTTATGGATACGAACAAAAACATTGATGTCCAATACAAGAGAATCAAAAATGTTGCAAACGGTCTGGAGGAAAACGATGTTATCAGTAAATTGTTTCTGCAAACTGAACTCAAAAAACAGCAACAAGAAGTAGCTTTCCAGTTATAAAATCTTAATAAGAATATGGATGATAATAAATCACTTTTTGATATGGAAATTGAAGAGTTACGAGAAAAAATTTATAGAATAGAAAATTACATGTTCGTATCAATAGCTGAAAGTGCACCAAGTAAATCACAACACACTTGAAACAGCGACTGGAAAAATAAGATGTCTTCAAAAAGAAATATTTTAAATGAATTGCATAAGCAGGCTCGAAAACGTTTTGTACGTCGTAGAGTTGTGATGAAAGGAATAGATGATCTTTGGCAAGCTGATTTAGTTGAAATGGGAAATTACTCCTTAGACAATAGAAATTATCGATTTTTGCTAACTGTAATTGATACATTCTCAAAATTTCCTTGGGCAGTACCTTTGAGCAGAAAGAATGCATTCGAAACAACTCAGGCAATGGAGAATATTTTCAAATTGGGACGAATACCGAAAAACTTGCAAACAGACGATGGTAAAGAATTTTTCAATAAACATTTCAGTCAGTTGATGAATAAATACAATATTAATCACTACTCAACATATAGCACTATGAAAGCCTCAATAGTAGAACGATTCAATAGAACATTAAAAGGAATGATGTGGAAGGAATTTAGCTTAAATGGTTCATATAATTGGATTGATATGTATAGAGATTTACTTGATGCATACAATAGAAAAATTCATCGCACCATTAAAATGTCACCGATTAAAGTAAATTCAACAAACGAAAAACAGCTTTTAAACACAGTATACAGTCATTTAAAGATGTATAAAATGTCAAAATTTAATGCAGGAGATCATGTACGCATAAGCAAATATAAAAACATTTTTGAAAAAGGTTATACTCCGAATTGGACAACAGAAATCTTTACAATTAAAAGAGTACAAAATACATATCCTACAACATATATATTAGAAGACTATCGCGGAAATCCTATTAAAGGTGGATTCTATGAAGAAGAACTTTCAAAAACCAGATATCCAAATACTTACCTAGTTGAAAAGGTTCTCAAAACTAAAGGACAGAAGGTGTTTGCTAAGTGGCTGGGCTTTGGTAATGAGCACAATTTTTGGGTAAGCAAAGATGAGATATTGTAAATGGAAGAATACAATAAATAAACAACAACAACAACAATGGCATCAATATTTAATTTAGTTTAAAATAAGTAAATAAACAATAACTACGAAACTGATTCTTATAAATCACACTGTGTGTTTAAACTCATTTATTAACAATCAAACAGTCACAATGTCAATAACATTGACTCTGAGGACCAGTTCATCAGAGCTATCTGCTAATTATTTTCCTCCTATTGATTTAAACGGAACCTATGAATGTGCTCTAACTGATTTTCATTCATACAACAGTATCCCGAATGTGGATGTCTACAACAATATATTTTATATCGGTGAACTTGTAATTGAAATACCGATCGGATCTTATGAATTAAATGATATAGTTGACTATATAGAAGAACAATACAAACGATATAGACCAGAAAACAAAATTTTGATTGAAGCTAATAACAATACAATGCAAGTTAAAGTCAGCAGCTCTAAAGAACCAATATATTTTAATAAAGAAAATACAATAGGTAGACAGACTTTTAGGATTCAATAGCAGAATATTAACGCCAAACAAAGAACATTACTCTGATCTTCCAGTGAATATCTTTAAGGTGAATCTCTTGAGGATTGAAAGCAGTATTGTGGTTAATACTTATATGAATAATTCTAAAGCTCATACACTACATGAATTTCCGATTAATGTACAGGCTGGATATAAAATAGTTGACATTCCCAAAAATCTTATTTATTTGCCAGTAAACTCCAGAGAGATAAGTTCACTAGCTCTTCGCGTGGTTGATCAACACGGCGACTGAATTAATTTCAGAGGAGAGCAAATTACAATACGAATACATTTAAGGACAACTAAATAATGAATACTACAGCAACATCTAATCCTCAAACATTACAACCTAAGCAACAATTAAAAAGATCTGTTCGTTAAAAATCGCTTACAGCAGCAAACAAGAGTTTTCTCAAGTCACTGAACTTTAAACTGAAAACAAAATGAGTTCAATAATAGACGTTTTAGATAAACCAATATCTGATGAAAATATAATCAAAAAGGATTATCACACATACATACCATACCTTTAGTCTTTTAACAACAACGATGAAATAAGAATTTCAATACAAAACTAAGATCTATATATGTTACCCAGTGAAAGCTATATATATATATATATATATATATATATGGAAGGACTTGTTGTAGATGAAAAAACATCGAAATCTACACCCAACTTTCAGTTGAAAAACAATTTTGTTGCATATCTCTTTCATGAAATTCGCTATGAACTAAATGGTATTGAAATTGATCATACAAGATATTTGGGAGCCACCAGTACCATAAAGAATTTGGTTTCTTTATCACCTACGGAAAGCGTTGTGTTGCAAAATGCTGGGTGGAATAAACTTGATAAAATAAATCTTCAAAATGGAAATTTTAATTTCTATGTACCACTCAAACTTCTTTTAGGATTCGCTGAAGACTATAATAAAGTTTTATTAAATGGTAAACATGAGTTGATACTCTTGCGTAATAAGAACGATGAGGATCTTGTACACTCGAATGTTTCCACTGAGAAAGCAAAACTTAGAATTTCACTAATATCATGGAAAATTCCACATGTTCAGTTATCTGATCATAGTAAATTGAGTATGATCAAAATACTTAACAATGGTGCTGCTATACCAATGGCATTCCGTAGTTAGGATTGTCATATGAATTCACACCTTAATATGGGGACCAATCACATATGGAATGAGAAACTGGCCGCTAATAAAGAACGCCCTCGTTTTGTGTTGATTGCCTTTCAATAAGAAAACAAGTTTGTTCATTGTGATCTTACTAACTTAAAAGTACATTTAAACTCAACCTCTTACCCATATGACGATCTTAATATAAAATTTAAATATGAGCACTATGCGATTCTATATGATATGTATCTAAGATTCCAACAAAGCTACTACATGAAACAACCCCAACCTCTTCTAACAGGTCAAGAGTTTAAAAATAACGCTCCAATTATTGTAGTTGATGTCAGTCACCAAAACGAAACGCTCAATACCGGACCAATCGACATAAAAATTAAATTTGAAATAGCAACAAATATTCCAGCAAAAACATCAGCTTACTGCGTTCTTATTCGTGACCGCGTAATAGAATACATACCAATAAAAGGTCAAGTCCGGAAGGTCTTATAAATTAAATAATGTGGATGGTGATATTGTTCTTGTAGACTTCCAAGATTTCAAAAATAATTCGAATGACTTCATCGCAAGAGAACTAGCTGTAGTTTTCAGCAACAACGAATACCTCAATATCATCATAAAATCTCCTTTTGATTTCGCATTTTTATCAGCCAAAAAACAGAGAGAAGCAGTTTGGTTAACAAAAAACTATCATCATATTAACTGGTATGGTGGATCAGTCTCATTTCAAAGCGTTTGCAAGTTTTTATAATTCAGTATAAGAAATTCACAAATATATGTTAAGGCGGAAGAGAAGAAAAAATGGCTGGAAAAAATTATTCATCAAACAGTTTATAACATTGAAGACATTGGCTGCATTAATTTTAAACAAATGGAAACTAAGTATTCAATATATCTCTATTGTAACTATCACGACTATGGTGTTTGTGCCTTAAGGAATGCAATTTTACTTAAAAATGAAAATGCTAACAAACTTTTAAATAAATGCTTATAAAAATTGAAATAAATGTATTTTTATTTCAAATAAAAACCTACATACATATTTTTTTTTCAGAGAACTCACAAACAAACATACACAATGGTTCATTTATTCATTTAAATGGTCAAGGGAATATTTGGGCACAAAGAATAAACGATTGTAATTTGTTTGTATGTATAAGCGTAAATGAAATAAATTTGTAGATATTTATGTACGCATGAATATGTACATCTTATCACATTTCATAGTGACCCACTTGCGCTAAATCCAGGAAAGCAAAAAAGCGGACTGTCATACAGACTCACCAATCGTCACACACACACAGCCTGTCTGACAGGCAGACATTCCAACCGCCACTCAGAACACAAAAAACATACACACTTAAACATAGCATAAATATTCATATTCTACAAAATACAGAAATCGCACCACCATCCAGATCCCCAAATAAAATCCATCGATGATCGTCATGTATAAAATACACAAAATATCAATTTCAATATATATGGAATAGTAAATTTTTTTTCACAACGTCTTCTAGATCAGAATAATCAAATTATTCCCCCAGACTCAAGCATTGCGAACAAAAAAAAAAAAAAGATAACTGAATTGCTGGGCAAAATATCTTAAGTAGACACACACACCCAAATTTTAAACAAACAAAAAAATTAAAAAAGAAATCTCACTACAGCAGGAAGAAACGGACCACAAACATTAAGGCCATCCATATATAACTACAACACTTTTGAAATACTGTAAAGGCCCAACTATAATATGCGTAGGCTAGCTTTGGCGACTGTTAAAACTCGACGAAAAAACTGTCAAATGCATATGCGAACATTTGTGTGGCTATGTTGTAAAGCAATGCACTTTTGCAAAAACTAATTTATGATATATACATACATAACATGTAAATGCATATATAAATATTTTCAATTTATACATACATAAATATACTATCCCAAGTAGGCTATTACCAATTTAGAAAGTAATTTAAGAAATAAATTGGAAAGTACTACAATGTATAACAATGTGTGCAAGTGGTAGGCAACGTATCATAAATGCTAGGAAAATACACAAATACACTATAATATATATACAATAAACAAACGCTAAACATTTAATGTTTTTTTTAATTTTTGACATTATTTATTCAATTATGTGTAGAATTGATTTCGGCGTACATTGCAGATTCTCTTGTGTGCACGTATCACAGTCTATATGGTATGTGTGCATCTAAAAATAATTATCAATAACAACGAACAAACAGTTGAATTTTAAAGAAAATGCGACCAGTTTCGCTCTATGCGTAGGAAAATTAAATTCAACGAAAAGTTAGCAAAGCAAATTATGGTTTTACACATTTGATTGCATGCATTCGCAAATTCGCTTGCGCTAGCGTACGCATATTATAGTTGGGCCTTAATTCCTAAGAAAATGTTCTAATGTTCCTAAAAATTTTTTATTTTCTATTAAGCTATAGCACACATAAGATGACAGAATTCCTACGCTCACATGTGGACAGACACAAATTACCACGCTCACATACCGACGGACATGTATTCGCAAGGTCACATATGGACAGACACAAACTTCCAAGGTCTCATATGGACAGACACAAATTCCCACGCTGACATACGGACGGACGCGTATTCTCAAGGTCACATATGGACAGACACGAATTCCCACGCCTACCCCAACATTATAAAAAAAAACCAACAACAATGTGAACACTCTATTTAACCGTGGGGGAAAATACACACACACACACACACACAAAATAAAATTTGAGAATTTTGCTGAAATTTGAGAATTTTGGCAATTAAAATTGAAAAATTTTAGATTTAATTGCCGAAATTTGAGAATTTTAATTGTCCTGGCACATACAGTATCCTACTACTACTCTTTTAAATGTTCACATTTCTTTCCATTTTTTTTCAAAAGTTTTCATAGCGAGTTCCAAAGAATTAACATATAATTTTTCGAGCAAGTAAGAAATGCTGTTTCTATTTCATTGTCTTAATAACTTGTCTTTTTAAGAAACGTATTTAAAATTGCATAAATGCAAGAAAGCTTTATGTTGTAGGATTAATTTTTTAACATACAATATATTGTTAAAATGTTAATTTTTTATGAATATATATATATATATATATATATACATATATATACATATATATATATTTATATATATATATATATATATATATTTATATATATATACATATATATATATATATATATATATATATATATATATATATTATATATATATATATATATATATATATATATATTAATTTTTATAAAATAAGTAGTATTTCTTTCCGTAGCTTAAAAGCATAACTTTCGTCATATTTTATATATATATATATATATATATATATATATATACATATATATACATATATATATATATATATATATACATATATATATATATATATATATATATATATATATATACATATATATATATATATATATATATATATATATATATATATTATATATATATATATATATATATATATATATATATATATATTAATTTTTATAAAATAAGTAGTATTTCTTTCCGTAGCTTAAAAGCATAACTTTCGTCATATTTTCATTAAGGTTTGAATTCCACAGTAATTTTTAACATACATATATGTATGTGTGTATGCTTGAAATAATGCACAACTATTACATACTTGAATTATATCATTGTTCAATACTTGAATTATAGTCTAAAAGAACTGGAATGCTCGAATTGAATTCCAGTTGGAGTTTTGTTGGAGAACGCATTTGAAATAAAATTTTAGACAAATATATTTCAACACTTGAAATTTCAATATTTCACTTGAATTAAACTTGTTTTACTCTATAATATAATTGATATTTTTTTTAATTATTACGAAAGCTGTAACGCACAGTACAAGATGTTTTTTTTCGTAAACTACTTCTTTCGAATAGAAATACGCGGTATCCTACTGTATGCAGAATTTCAACTTCCTAGCTATAGTTTGAGATACTCATGTTTTGGTGGGATTTGAATACAAATTACAATTTCCACCAGTTATTCTCTCAGATCTATTATATACCAAATTGGAGCTATTTACAGCGTGATTAGATCCTAAACATTTTGCAGCTAAATCTGCACCAACAAGAGCCAAGTGCTGAAACAATTTTTTCATTGCTTCCTTTTAAGCAAATATTTTCTTTATATAACCTCTCAACATTTTATTTCTGTTAAATGAAATAAAATACCTTAAGAGAATAATTTATAAAACAAGAAAAGGTTATGTAAACATAACCAAAATATAAACGTTCGAAATTAATGTGTTGCATAAATTTATACATAATTTAGCTTTATTACATATTAAAATCAAATTAATACAAGTAAAAGTACTATATTCGGCTGTGCCGAATTTTATATACCTTTCACCAACGTATGTCTGGCGTTATATGTATTATCAAGTACCAAATTTGTTCTTCCTAAAGCTTCGTTTAGACTATGCTAATATTTGTCCAAACACAACAAATAATGGTTTGGGCTAATAGTATGGTTTGTGACTAATGTTTGGGCATGCGTTTAGATTGCACTAATATTTGTTTAAATTTTATTTGCACAAATAACAGAAGATTTTGTGTCAGCCATGTTTGGTACAAATATTTGTATACCCCTTTACACTGCACTAATAATTTTATTTGTCCGGTATGTATGACAAACATCTGTCAAATAATGTTGTTGTTATGTTTATGAAATTCATCTGCTAAATAGTATCAAATTGTGTTTGTGAAGCAACGTGAAAAGTTAAAATGTTTAGTGACAGTGACATTGAAGACTTATTATTAATAACTGCTGGAGCTATAGCAGTTTCAGAAACCCAGCAAAAAGAAAAAAAGAAGATCCAGAAGAATGTGGGTTCGAGCTTGGGTGCAGCGTCGTAAAATGGAAGGATGTTGCCAAAAACTTCTAAAGGAACTACGTTCTGAAGAACCTTCGCTGCATAAAAACTTCGTGCGCATGGGTTCAAATGACTTCGATTACTTGGTAACTTGATTACAATATTCAGCATATTAACATTAAATATATCTTAATGTTTTTCAAATAAAGCTGTATATAGTGGCGCCGATTTTAATAAAGAAAACCACACATTTGAGGGAACCAATATCTGCGTCTGAAAGATTGGCTCTGACTTTGCGATATTTGGCCACTGGCGAAAGTTTCTCGTCGCTGCAATATGTTTTTAGGATTCCAGCATGCACGATATCAGGAATTGTGCCAGAAGTGTGCGATGCTATTTACAATGTTTTAAAAGCAGATTTTATGAAGGTAACAGTATTTACATATAATTGCAATGTTTCAATTACATATTCTTTAATTAAAAGGTTCCGTCGAACGAAGAGGAGTGGAAAAGCGTTGCAGATGAGTTTCTGGAAAAATGGAATTTTCCAAACTGCCTTGGTGCCGTAGATGGCAAGCATGTGGTGATGGTGGCTCCTAAGAATTCAGGAAGCGTATTTTATAATTATAAAGGTTGTGCAAAATTTATACAAAAATAATTGATAAATTTTTTGTTCTATTTTGCAGGCACACATAGTATTGTGCTCATGGGCATTGCCGATGCGTCATATAAATTTATTTACATAGACGTTGGAACAAATGTTCGGGTTTCTGATGGGGGCGTTTTTCGGAGAACTGCATTCTATGATGCGCTACAAAACAATTCTCTCCATCTTCCTCAGCCTGTTCCATTGCCCGAAAGGTCAAAATGCATGCCGTTGTCCTAGTGGCTGATGATGCATTTTCTGCAAGCACAAATCTTTTGAAACCCTTCAATAAGAGCAGGCTTGATGGTATTCAACGCATCTTTAATTATCGCCTATCCAGAGCACGACGCGTTGTAGAGAATGTATTTGGCATATTGTCAGCACGATTTCGCATTTTCCGCAGCCCAATACAGCTTAATCCCGAAAAAGCAAGAAAAATAACCGCTGCTTGTTGTGCATTACACAATTTTCTATTGATAAGAAATCCAAGAATTTACTTAACGTCTTCATTGATTGATCGTGACAATGCCGATGGTAGCATTATTCCAGGAGAATGGCGGAATGATGCAATTGATTCATCTTTACATCCTCTCATAACACAACGTTCTTACAACAGCGAAACAATAGACGAAATTAAGAATGAATTCAGCCAGTACTTTATAAATGAAGGAGAAGTACCCTTTCAATATCAACAAATATAACTGAATTGCTGTCTATTTTTTAAAACAATATTTGTCAATTTGAAGTATATTTTTATTTTTATTAAAAAAATAAAGGCACATTCTTTGGCAATCTTAAGATTAATGTTTGTTAAAAAGGTAAAAATAAGGCACATTCGTTAGCAATTTTAAAATTAATATTTGATAAAAAAAATAATAAGGCAAATTCTTTGGCAATATTAATATTAAGGAAAAAATTATCACATTCATCATTTTCAATTAAAGAGGTGGTTCAGCTCTTCCGCTGCATTTTGTTTTTGTTTGAGCTCACTTAATTCTTTAAACAAAAAACCTCCAAGACTTCTTCTTATGTTTGCAGCATCGTGTTCATTAAAAGCATTGAGCTCATTGATTATGTAGCGTCCGAATTCCTCATTAGGGTTTAAAGATTTGCGCCTGTCCTTAATAGTTTGAACAACATCACAAAATGTTGCCATGACATTTGTCGTTGTGTTGTTCGACAAAGGCGCAGATGATAGGACTGATTCTGTAAAAAAAAAAGGTTTTCTGATGACAACAATATTAACAATTAGTGAATGCATTCTCATTAGTTTACCTTCGCTTTCAGATAAAATATTTAAATTTGTTGTTGTTGCTTGCCGCTGGCTAGCCTCCGCACGTCCAACAAAAGCCATGGAATCAAAATACTTCCACTTTGGTGTATTGTCTGCACCTTGTCCAGATTTCTTTTTTTTGTTAAGGTAGCCCCGGTACTGAATCCTCAAATTCGACCATTTTGTGGAAACTTCCTCCGCTGTAACATTGAACATATCGCCAATTTCAATCCATGCGCTATCCCGCATGGGTTTTTTGTGGTAGTCAGCACTTGATGCATTCCAAATGCAAGGATGGCATTCCACTTCGCCGATCAATTTAAATATGTTTTCTTCGCTCCATTCGTGAGTCATCCTCTTCCTTTTTGTTTTTTTGACAGATGGTGGCGATTCAATTGCTGCGTTGATGTTTTCCATTTTCTTTTAGAAAATATGTTTTATATTAAAAAATTACAAAAAAGCGCTTTTTACTTACCAATCTGTCAAACGAATTCACCAGTATTGCCATTTCAACTTATTTAATTTTTATATGTTAAGCACTGTCAAAAATAACTGTTGGTAACCCACATTTCTACAATTATTTGTCGCTATTTGTTCCGTCAAAAATATTGTGAGAACAAACAAAATATCGAGCCAAATATTTGTTACGACCAGCTGACAAAGTGTTTACACTATGCAAAGTTTTATTCACAAACAAAGATTTTTTTAGCCAACAAACAGTCGAAAAATATTTGGTGGCTAACAAATTCGAGTGTTTACACCAGGACAAACAAAATTTTTATAGTTTTGCACAAATATTAGCACAGTCTAAACGCAGCTTAAGTTATAAAATGGTTTTAGTTAGCAAAAATAACTACTTTAGTTGCCTTTTTAGTTTCTTTTATGTATAAAAAATTTAATTTCCCATCCGTGGAAGCGAAAATTTATTTATTATTGGTGTTTTTACTAATGTAATTTTGAATGAGGCATAAAATAGTTTTATTTAAGAAAAACTTAAAATTTGTAACTATTTTGGTCACTTTCATGTACTTCATAAAAAGGGTTTTTTTTAATATTTGATACCAAATTGTGTTAATCCTAAATTAAAAAATTGTTTTAATTAGCAAAAAACGACGTTAGTTGTCTTTTTTGTTAATTTTATGTATAAAAAAATAGATTTC
The DNA here is from genome assembly GCA_963675445.1 of Linnaemya vulpina. Lineage (NCBI taxonomy): Eukaryota > Metazoa > Arthropoda > Insecta > Diptera > Tachinidae > Linnaemya > Linnaemya vulpina. Next base: position 40,371,046 of record OY776279.1, on the reverse strand, counting down.
CCATCCCTGGAAGCGAAATTTTAATATTATTTGTTTATTTAAGAAAAACTTAGAATTTGTAACAATTTTGAACACTTTCATGTATTTCAAAATATTGCAGTTATCCAACAACGGAATCGAAATTGTGACTTTTCTTAAATTTTTTATACTAATTTTGTTTTTCTTAATTAAAAAATATATAGTTTTAATTATTAAAAATATGACGTTAGTTTCTTGTTGGTTACTTTTATGTATAAAAAAAATTTAAATTTCCCATTCCTGGAAGTGAAATTTTAATTGTTTTTTTTTTTAAGCAACTGTTAATGAGGCATAAAAAAGTTTTATTTAAGAAAAACTTAAAATTTGTAACCATTTTGGTAATTTTCATGTCCTACAATATATCGTTTGCACCGAAAAACTTTCGATTTACCAGCTCTGGAAGTGAAATTTAATTTTGTTTTAATTCTAAATTAGATATAAATATCAATATTCTTCATGAGATTCTGAATGGTTACTAAAATTGCCGTAATAATATTTTTTATTAGATTTCTTTTAAGATCATTTTTTTATTTTAGATACAACAATAAACTATAAAAACATTAGTTAATAATATAAATAATTTTTTACACATATATATAGTTATTTTTCATATGGTCCTAGTGGAGTTCTACAACATTTGATTTAGGCTTTATTTATTCACATGAAAATATATTTATAATGAAACTAGAAATTCCTCCTAAGATTATTTCCAATTATTCCAGTCATAAGCTCTTTCATTTACTGAAAATTGTTAACAATTATTAATAAATGTTGATAGAAAAGTGTTAATTAACTCGAAGAACTTTCAACGAGAGAGCCACAAAAAGAGCAAAAGATTGAGAGACTGGAAAATGTTTGAAAATTCCTGATAGTAAAATTTTTACGTTCAATAATTATCCAGTCAGCTGTTTTGTATTTACTATTTTTAAGATAGTTTGGAAAATTTAAGAAAATGTTAAGTAATTGCAGGTTTTTAGAGCTATTAAATGTTTTTATGATTATTTTGGTTAAGCTTAGGATCAGCAACAATCAAATATTACGTATAAAGGAAGTGAATTAAGTAGCAAAACACCTAGTACATCAGGACGCCGAAGCGATAGGAGGTGATTTAAACTATAACATACTCGACAACTCACACAATACAGTAAATAGTCGGTTTTTTAAGATATGCATTTGGATATGAAATAAATGATTTTTAAAAAACCAAATATCTTATATAATTCAAGCTTGGTCAACATATAATTTTGGCTCTATAGAGGGCCTGGATTCTGCACTTTGTGAGAAGTCTCCACATAAAGACGAAATTATGATTATGATAATTATTGGTGTAGGGCGATCCATAGAACAATATGTTGGTTATTATCCAAATCTGACAAAAGTGTTTAAAATAGTGTTATATATTTTGACTTATTCTGCGCTTCAGAGAATAATACACGTTTTGTTGGTGCGACGAGATCTCACATTAGAATAGAGGCACTGCGATTTGACACAAAACTATAGTGAAATCGAGAAATATTCTTGTATGAACATTTCTTTCATTGAAATAGTTAAAAAATTCCAGAAAATATATTTGTGGATATACATATGTTTTTATAACAAAAGCTATATGTTTTGATAGTGTAAGTAAGTTTGTGTAGATAAATTTTTATTATTTGAAATGTTCTTGTACGACTGCTACATGTAAAAGGCTTTTATTTATTAATTTCCAATATATTAGATTACGAAAAAACAAGTAAACAATGCCAAACAAGCGTGTGTGATGCTGCTTTCACAAAGCTTTAAGCAGAGACCAGAGACTACTAATTAGGCATGACAACTGTGTATGTGGTGGTAATGTGTTTGACCGATGTTGCGAGAGGGACAGCAAATTACTTTGCTTGCTATCTCTTTTCTTTTTCTTGTCGATAGAAAATAACATATTTTTGTTTACAAAAAGTTAATATTTCTTGGCAGGATTATTGGAGCAAAATGGAAAATAGATGATTTTGCGCCAAGTTATTGCCCTAAGTTGGTAATTAATGGATGAAATATCATCTATAGATTCATCCTTTGATTACCAACACTGTGCGAATATAAACAAAAGCACAGAAAAGCGCAATATTAACGTGATTTGTTTGAGAAATAAATAAGATTTTGTATTATATTTTAAAGAAGTTGGATTTTTATTGATAATAAATGCTTAATAAAATATATATGTACAACAATCATCTTGATGTAGTGATGATTGCAGCGATTTTCAAAGAGAACCATTTAGTTTGTTCTCTTAATCGCGATTGCCAAACTTGGTGCTCAGCCGATTATTCTTGTTTTATTTTAAAGTCTATTTTTTTCTGTGCAAATGCTTTTCGTGGCTTTTTGTTTTTCCCTTAAAGTAGTAAAAATACATCCTTTTTATATGTTCAAAAAACATATTTTTAAGTAGAAATATTTAGTTTGAAACTGTTTTACAAATACTACGAAATACAACAGAGTTTGTGATTGAGCAAGTTAAAAACATTGCAGCATGTTTTATAATAAATTATTTTTATACGTATATATTTTTAATCCAATTAAGAAAAAAAAAAGTTTGAATTGAAGGTATCATCACAATTACGCTGACTTTAACAATTTTTTAATCTATGTGTTTTCCATCAGGCAATTCTTTGTAGACACTGCGACCCTAAAAGAGATATACAAATTTCGATTAATATTTTTAAATAAAGTTGAATATTACACTTATAAGTGTATAACAGAAAAATACTAATATTTTATACACTCTTGCTGATGATATGCAGTTCACTAATTGATTTTATACCTTTATACAAGTTATAAAATTTTCCATGACTTGTATTATGACTGAATATTACTTTTCATAATGTTGGCGTCCTAATTTTCTTATTTGCCACTGAAATTGACAAAGACGATCATGTTGGAAAAACACTATATCATAAGCATATTATCAGTTGAAAAATAATATAATTAGAGGGACTGGGAAAACATGAAGAATTCGAAGCTATCACTAACATCCTGGCGTAGAGTAGGCAGACGGATCTATTGGAAATTATCAGTAGTTTTGTCCACTTCCAAATGTTCATCTATTTTCCACATTGCCTAGTTCGGAAATATATGTATGTAATAACAAATTGTACAAAAAAACAAATTATACGTACCGCCTTCTTCTAAGTCTGCGGAATTTACAATTTTGTTGCAGCAGTTAAACTTAAAGGCCGGGGCACATAGAATCCGTCATACGTTGTGCGTCAACTTTTTCAACTGACAGCTAAGTTGAAATACACGTTCTCTTATGAGCTTGATCACATACAATACTTCTCCGTCAACGCAAAGGACAAAGTTGGGCAACTTTTAACTTTTCACGTACGTTGAGTACTTTGACAATCTCTCTCTCACTCTCTCTATTTTTTCAATACACTTTCGAGCTTTGTGAGTGCTCTTGAAAAAACATATATGTATAAAAGCAACTGATTTTCAATCCGTTAACAAAGTACTAATTGTGCCAACCATATCCGCCAATCCTTTGCTGTCAGTTGAAAAAGCTGACGCACAACGTATGACGGATTCTATGTGCCCCGGTCTTAAGTTATACCTCTGATTCTAAATTGGCCATCTATTAGCAGGCACTAAGCACTTGTTTTGTCTCCCATAATCCCATTTAAAATATGCATCCAGATCATTACGTGATGACCAGCGCAACGATCCCATTTCTAAACCTACATTTAACCATTTCTAAACCATTAACTATTAGTTTTTTGAGCACTATCATTAATAAAAATTAAAAACAAAACTAATTTGATAGTATTTCAATTCTTTGAGAAATTTAAGAGTTTTGGTGTATTCTTTTAATGTTTATAAACAGTTTAATATTGTCTTAAAGTCACTTAACACTTATTTTTATTATTTAATTCACAATTTTTCTCCAAAACGAAATTTTTGTTTTATTTTCAACCGCCATATTTGCTTAAATTGTACAAAATGTGTTTAGAGATGACTATGTATAGCCATTTCTTCTAACATACTTATTCAGCATTGTGTAGATATATTTCCTACTAGTTTGCACTATCGTTAGGCAAAAACTGATACGGGCCAAAATGAACTGTCACTTTTGACTTTTCTGTTTTTTCTGTGGCAGAGACTAATGGTAGACTGATGTTTTGAAACGAATTGAAAAGATGTATACGTGTGAATTGCCGACCGTGTCTGTGTGAAAAATACGATTATTGACTGCCTCGCGAGGCTATGAAGTGTCTATCACCTCTTTAGAGCATAGTTAACCAATATTTAAGATGCTTGGTACAAGCCGACGAAAACATATGCGGTTGTAGCAAGTCTACAAAGCCAAAGCTTCAGCGCGTAAGCAAAATTAGTCGTACCAATGCGGCGCTGGCATGAGATGATTAAATCAGTTTGTGAACAGAACCTCTGAGCGCAAGAGACTTGGGTTGGGATAAGGTTATCCGCTTCCTTAAAACTGTGTTTATAGACAAATACCCCAGCAAAAGTGTTTTGTTAGAATGGAGCTCGGTATAAGCCAGTTTACGTATAATAACAGCAGGAGCCGGTGCTGTCTTCTGTAGGAAAACCAAAGAGACCAGTGAGTGTAGGCATAGACCAGCTGGCTAGCGATCGAAGCCGCAAACAAATCCATAACATTATATTGATATATGGTACACAACAACTACAGGTAACGGTGTGGCCACGGCAATACAACACCTACAGCAATATAACTCCAACAATTTTGGCATCAGTATTATAGTTTTTGTAATACAAGATTTATAATTATTTTATCAGCAATACATTACCTGCAGCTTTGCACAACCTTTACAGTTTTGGCATCATTATATAAGCAGTATTTAGCACAATTTGTGAGAGAATGCTACCAAAAGTATAGCATGAGAGCGTATAAGTGCCTGGGATAGATGCGACATTCACAGCAAAAAAAGTAATGTGTTCGAACTGCTAGAACCGCACACGTTTCCAAATTTTTAGCGAAGAATTCATAATGATTAGGCCTACAATAGAAATTAACAGGAGCCTGTGGGAACAGAGCAAGTAGAAGCACTTGAAACTGAGCAAAAGGAAGCGAATGCTAGTCTGATAGTTAGATGCAAGCCAATTAGATTGCAGGAGAAGGAATATGTAAAAGCAGGAAGAAGAATTTCTGGAACATCAAAGAAGATACGTAAAACCAATTAGCAGCTGCAGAGTATATGCAAATGAATTAACTAGACCTGCCTACTTTGAAATTATAATTTTTCCTACGATTTAATTAATAAGAAAATTCAAACGGTTTAGTTTTGAAATATACATACATATATATATATATATATATATATATATATATATATATATCTTTCCTACTCAATGGCTAAAAGAAGAATTAGTCATTAGCGACCTACCGTACTTCCATAAGTTAACAAGCCCCCATCAAAGTAGACTAGAAGTGGTGATAGATTTCCAAGTTTCACGAAATCAAGATAATGTACTAGGAAACTCATACACTAGACACAAGAAATGCAGTGTCAGTAAAAAAAAAACATTACATGGTTTTGCCGAAGGTCCCAAATATTAATGTACTAGATCGTATATTGTCACTCGAGCTGATAGAGACCAACGAAAGCCTTAGGAACGACAGACGTTAGTAAAGAGAGGTAAGAAAGTCTAATTTTGCCTAGACTTGCGCAAGCTCAACAATGTGACGAGAAAAGATGCATATCCATTGTCGTACATTGAAGGATTTTTAAGCTGCTTAAGGGACATGCACTAGATATCAAGCGTTTCTCTGAGGGTTCATTGTCCCTAAAAATGAAATAAGTCCCCAAAAGTCGTTGTTGTTTCATCAATATAAAAAATTGGGGAGTTAGTTCATTTCTGCTTTGGGGACTTATTTCATGTCGCCAATAACATCTAGACAACAATAAATTTTCTAAATTAAAATTTAATGTAACACATTATTATTTCCCAACCCTTTAAGAAATTGATTGAAAATTTAAGAAAAATAAAATAGAGTCATATCGAATAAAAATTGTTTGTTGGGTTTTGGTTTGTATAAGTTTCATAGCCTACTACAATATTATAATGTGATTTTTTTTTTAAATCATTTGTTTGTTTTCATTTAAATTCTCAAATGGTTTATAGAAGTCTTTTGATAAGTTGAGAAGTTTGAAACTTTTCAAAACTGTGGCTTAAGTCTACTGACGATTTAGTATAAAGCGCCAATGAAATGCATTACTTAACCACACAACAAATTTCATATTATAATAGCTGAGTTCATTTACTAAAAATTTGTACAAATTTGTAACAATTTTTACTGGAAAGCGTTCATTAACTCAAAAAATTTGCAACGAGAGAGCGGCGAAAGAGCGTAAAAAATTGAGATACAGAAAAATTATTGCAAGTTCTTACAAGTAAAATTTTTACTTGTAATAATTATTCAAACAGCTGTTTCGCGTTTGTGTTTATAAAACAATATTTCTAAATCAAGTTGAAAATAAAAATATTTTGGAAAGTTTAAGAAATTGTAAGTAAATGTAAGCTTTTAAAACCATAAAAAGTATTAAAATTATAACAAATTTATTTTTGTGTAACTTAGGAACTACAGAAGCAAAATAAGATGTCTAATGGAATTGATCTAAGCAATACAGTATCTGGTACATCAGTGGCAAAGAATGTAACAGACCATCAGTTCTTTTTAGTGTTGTAAATATTAGGAGTACCTAGCTATTCGGTAGTTTACACTAAGCAGGCAAATAATTCAATTAGTTCAGATATATATTTGCAAATATACATCTGATTATATATCTAATGCTGACAGCAGCATAATATATTATTTTGGATAAAGCTTTTTATGACAATGAAAATCAAAATTGCTTAAATTGCTTATTTATGGTTAGAAAGACGTATAATTTCTTAAGAAAAAGCAATCGAACTCAAAATTTGGATCTTGTAAATTTACATGAAATTAGGTAAATTCGCAAAAGTTATTGGTGTACATATGAAATGAAACATAGTTCATTGTATGTAACTAACAAACAAAACGTTCAAACCCACTATGAACTTCAGTTCAGTTCAACTCACATTTACTTGCGCGTTAATGTAGTTTCTTATTAGTGTTTACATAAATAGTTTTTCATAAAATCACATTAAAAAATACTTAATATTATATAATTATTATAATAATAACGAAATAATGTGCCAAAACAATAATGCTGAATATAAATAATAATTATTTTTATAATACTATATATGTATAATGTGTCCAAACAATAAAGGGGTAGTTATTGAGTACTCATATATACCTATACATTACAACACTACTTTAACTTGCAAGTTTTTACTAGTAAAGTGTTCATTTACTTTTTCACATTTTTGAGAGTAATTGTGGAAAATTTCTTCTTACTCTCTCGTTACTATTATTTACTAGTAAAGTAAATGAACATACCGAATAGTACAATGACAGTGTGTCAAATAGTTAATTTATTAAAAATATAAAATAAAATTTTTAATTATATTATTTACTTAAAATTAGAGTTGAAGCCTTGCACATATAATTATTTGCTGAGGTACTTGTATAACTATTACATTTGAAATGCAACACTTGCTTAGCCACTCAGTATAGCACACAGGGCAAAAGCAAACCAATAAAGAAATAAAATTGAAATAATATAGAAAAGAAAGAAAACAATATTTTTAAATCATTACAAGTTAGCGAGAATTTTATTTCATCAATTTTATTACCAATTGATTGGAAATAGTGTGCATAACCATTTGGATGGTTGTTGGTTTATCGCGATATCGTACGGCGAATACTTTTTATTAGGATCGGGCCCCAACTTAAAAATCGTCCCCTAGTTTTCCATCCACAACTCTCATTTTTTTGGCACCAAACTATAAGCTAAACTATCAAATCAGACACCACAACCATTGCAGTTCACTTTTCGGCTATAAAAATAAATAATGTTCTTTAAACTAATAATTACCCATGTAAAGTATAATATAGTAACATTATATTGTACTTTGCTACTATCTTGTATCTTAACGTGCGATTGTTGGCGTTTTTCCGTTTTTTGAAAATCCGTTTGAACATTGGAAATGTGTGTTTTATCAGAGAAAAATTTTAACAGTCACATAAACTTTCAATTAAGACTCCTGCAAAGGTTCCTGATTGCTAAGTTGACTTTAAAAAAGCTACCAGTAGAAGAGAATCATAACTAAAGAATTGCGACAGACTGTTAATAAATCGATATATTATATATATAAAATTGCATTATGCATCATTAAACATTTTCTTTATGGTCCACTTGATATTAAATACACCACATCGCTTCAGCGATAGTAGTATAAATATGGGGATTCCGTATCAAAAATCCCATACATTTTTGGGATCATGTCATAACCCAGCAAACCATATAGTCTGATAACGATAATAATTTGTATGCAAACATTTCCAATAGCCTACTGTATGGTTAGCTGGGTTATTTCTATTAGGGCGTATCCGATCGCTGAGCAGCTGTGTACATACATATGTATGTACATATTTCTAAACACGCGTACATATGTATGTATGTATGTATGATTATCTTTTTGACGAGCGCCTCTCGGGCACATTTTTGGCAACTGGGCTGGCACGACTTGGCTTGGTTTGGCTTGCCTGGAGTTGGGTGGGGGTTTGGGTGGGGGTTTGGCTGAGGTTTGGGTGGGGTTTGGCTGGGGTTGGTTGGTTAGGATTTGTATTATAATTTTGTATGAGAAAACTAACAACGATGATATAAGTGCCACCCTATTGTATTGTTGTTCTGTTGTGGTTTTTTCATTGATATATATGAATGTGTTTGAAACAGTTGATTTAATTAAGTTGTTTGAATACAAAAGCTTGATTCTAACCATACACAACAAAGTTGATTAGAAATAAAAATCAAAAAAATACTATTTATGTATATACATACATATATTATTTATTAATTTGTTTGAAAATTTTATAACATAATAAAAAATAGTAAAAAAGAAAAAAATAAATCTCATATTGAAGTATATATAATATTATTGAAGTTCATCTTTATTGATCCAAGAATTATGTTGATTGGAAAATCCCAACCATTTTACGTACGCCTGGTGCCCCTTAGTTTTAATAACATTTTCAATCAAGTATGTATTTGGAAAATGTGTCTTTAATAGTTCATGTTCATAGAATCCACCAACAATCGGATTCCTTTGATAGTCTTCCAATAAATAGGTAATGGGGTTTGTGTTCTGTAAAGTACGAATTTTAAAAATTTCAGTTGTCCAGTTTGGAGTATATCCTTTTGAAAAAATATGTTTATATTTGCTAATTCGAACGTGATCTCCAACTTTTAGTTTACCAGATTTATATATTTTGGGATGATTATAGACTTGTTTTAGTATAGAACTTTCATTTTCTGCGTTAACAGACTTTGGTGTCATTCCAATTGTTCTATGCTTTTTATTATTATATTGATTAATTAAATCCTTGCATATATGTATCCATTGATAATTTCCTTGTAGACTAAAATTTTTCCACATCATTCCTTTTAGAGTTCTATTAAATCGTTCTACAATAGACGCTTTCATGATACTATATGTAGAATAGTGGTTGATATTATGTTTTTTCATCAAGTTTTGAAATATTTTATTATAGAACTCTTTACCATTATCGGTTTGCAAGTTTTTTGGAATTCTCTTTAGCGAAAAAATAGATTGCATAGCATTGGTTATATCTTCACTACTTTTAGATTTTACAGGTACAGCCCAAGCAAACTTTGAAAATGTATCTATAACTGTTAAAATAAATCTATAGCCTTTGTTATATTTTGAGTAAGCACCCATTTCAACAAGATCTGCTTGCCAAAGATCATCAATTCCCTTGACCACCACTCGACGTCGAATGAAATTTCTACGTGCTTGCTTATGAAGCTCCTGAACCACTTCTTGTCGCTCCATTTCTAACGTCTATCTTACAGATTACATCAATTTAAATGCTGTTGATATTGAATTTAAATCAAAAACGATTTATATTTCTATGTTTAAATGTTTTGTAATGAGTTTCGTTTTTTCATTTAGACGTTCTTCAACTGAATCAATTTTGTAATTAAATAATGATCTCATTTCTTTTAGTGATTGATTGAGATTATCTAGTATTATACTTTGATCACGTATTAATCATCATCATCATCATCATCATGGTCATCATGATCATTTTCATCATCAAATGATTGAAACGTGTTTGAACTTTTCTCGATTTTCTTGTTATTAGAGCCTGAAGAAAACGTGTTATAATCAAGCTTACTCTTTTTATATGGTGTACTGAAGGCAACTTTATTATTCTCAAGATCATGTTTAAAAGAGTCATCCGGATATTTTTCATGTTTTATAATGGTGTTATTATTATTATTATTAGTTGATTGAACTAATTCTTTTAATGGTTTTGATATTGGTTTCAATGTCTTTTCCAACAATTCATCATTTGCAATTTCTCCAAGCAAAATATTCCTATATTTCTTTTTTAAAATATTTCGAGTTTTAATAAGATTATTAACTAGATTTGTGTTCATATTTATAGATAGAATTAGAAACAGATTCAAAACAGATCAGTTTAGCAGTTAGCGGTTTAATAGTTGAGAAGCTATTAGTTTAATAATTAATCTTGTACTGATTTTAAAATATCTGTAATGTTTCTTTTATAGATTTATAAATATATCGAAACCTTTTCTATATCGACCATTATTCATAGAATCATCTTTGTTAATAACTAGAAAACCATATATTTCTTTCCAACACTCGGCACATAACTTATGAAATGTTTTGAAAGTCATATCAGAACCAACATGATCATTGTAAATATGCTTAATATTCATTACATCCTGTTTAAAAACTATAATCATATTAGCATTATCGCGAATCAAGTGTTTTGGTATACGTGTATAGGTTTGGCATAAATAAAAACTATCAATATCTTTATGACGGCCCATACAGAAGTAAGAACGTACATGATTTTGTTTCTCACAAGCTATATCGTCGAATATAAATACTGAATTTGGTTTAACTTCGTCTGGCGATAGAACATCATCATTATTGGAAAATGATGAAAAATTTATCTCCTTGATAGGTTTAATTAGACTTTCTAAGTACTTATATTTCGGTTGTTGTGTTGACTTTGAATATAAGTAAATATTTTGAAATTTCAATCCATGAGGACTTTCAATAAGACTGATCATCACATTTGTTTTTCCACAATTTGATGGACCCACAATAAGAGCTCGAATAGAATTCGGTAGTAATGAGCTATGACGAATTTTATTTGATGAACCGAGCTCTGATTCGATATTCCTTACATTAATCCTTTTATGTTGTTTAAAAAAACGCATTCTGAAATCTAATGATAGCATAATATATAAACCAGTCTCTTTTATTTGTTTTCAATCAATTTGATTTTAATCTTTAATCGATAAAGTGTCAATAGATATGACAATCATTTATAAAAAGATATTCAATCGTCATCCATACTTCATCGGTAAAGGTTTTCTGAATAAAATAATTAATAAACTTCCTATTGAACTTCATTTACCCGGTTATCAATTTTGTGGACCTGGAACAAAATTAAAGAAACGTTTAGAGAGAGGTGATCAAGGAATCAATCCATTGGATACTGCTTGCAGAGAGCATGATATAGCATACTCAAACAATAAAGATTTAGAGAAAAGACATATTGCTGATAGAATCTTAACTGAAAAGGCTTGGCAAAGGGTTAATGCTAGCGATAGTAGTTTCGGTGAAAAATCAAACGCTTGGTTTGTTACTACTGCAATGAAAACAAAAACAAAATTCGGAATGGGTAACGTTATTAGTAAAACTAAAAGATTGTCTTCAGTAAATAAACATCAACTATTTAGACATGCATTGAAAAGTGCAAGAAAGAATATAAAAAAAACTGAAAACTTGAAAGATGCTATAAAGATTTCACGAAAAGTAGTAAACAATATTTTCAAGGGCAAAAAAAAAATCATTAATAAAAACACCTCGAATTATACCTCTACCTAAATCTGGAGGTTTTCTTCCACTTGCACCTATATTCGCTGCACTGGGCGCACTTGGTGGTTTAGCTGGTGGTGTATCTGGCATTACAAAAGCAATCAATGCAGTCAAAAATGGAAAGGAACAATTGACTGAAGCAAAACGACATAATAGTACAATGGAAGCCATTGCGATGGGAAAAGCCATGTTCTTAAAACCATATAAAAAAGGATTTGGATTATATTTAAAACCTTATCAACAAAATTTTTAATGAAGCTACCTAAAAGAGCTCTTTCTGATGTAGACTTGAGAAAATATGCAAAACATATTCCAAATTTTAGAGGCGTGTTTATGTGTAACACTCTTCCAAGCAAACCATTTAAAAAAGAATGTGGAATAATCAATCTGGATACTTCAAAGGGACCTGGTACACATTGGGTAGCATACTGGAAAAACAACAATCAAATCGAATATTTTGATAGCTTTGGCAATTTGCAACCACCGAAACAATTAATAAAATATTTAGGAAAAAACATTAGTTATAATTATGATAGATATCAAAATTTTAATACAATAAATTGTGGTCATTTATGTTTAAAATTTTTGTTTTCGAAGCTAAACTAAAAAGAAACTATAAATGTTTTAATAAAATACATTGATTAAGAATTAAAAAGATCTTGTTTTATTTATTTTTTTTAATTTTAATTTTTCTAATTTATTATATTATAATTAAATAATTTTTCTAATTTCACTTGTTAGAGGTGAGTATTCGATTAAGCGATCATGAATAACTAAACAGTATGCTGATGTTTTTTCTGGAATTGGTTTGTTTGCTTCAGTATCAAATTCAATTCGTACATCAATAGGTCCAATTTTAACAGTTTCATTTTGATGTGAAACATCAACAACAATAAGAGGTGCGTAAGACTTGTAATCATTAACATCCAGCAATGGTTCAGGTTCTCGCATGTAAAAACTTTGTTGAAATTTTGCATACATATTATATAGTACAGAATACTGGCCATTCTCAAAACGATTATTTAAATCATCATATGGATATGACTCTGAGTTTAGATATACTTTTAAATTAGAGATATTACAATGGTCAAATATATTTCCTTGTTCTTTACTTTTCACTTTTTGTAAACCAATTATAAGAAATCGTGGTCTTTCGTTTTGTGGAGAAAGCTTCACATTCCATAAAACCTTTGTATTCGTTGGTAGTGCAGGATTCACATGACAATCCCAACTACGAAATGCAATTGGTATAGAATTTTTGCTGTTGATTATCTTAAACATTTCCAATTTTGCAAAGTCTGATAGTTGAATATGCGGCATTTTCCATGTTATATCCAGAATTGTTAATTTCAACTGATCAGTTGTATTTGTAGAATAATATGATCTCTCATCGGATGTAGAACGTTGAAGAATGAGTTCATGTTTCGAATTTAATAGTATTTTGTTATAATCTTCAGCAAACCCCATCAACATTTTCAGAGGTATACAACAGCTAAAATGACTTTTTTCTAAAACAAAAGTTTCGTTAAGACACCAACCAGCGTTTTTTAGTGTAGCACTTTCAGCCTTATTCAATGATACAAAATTTTTCATGGTGGATGAAATTCCAAGTTTGCGTGTACGATCAACTTCAAAACCATTAATTTCATAACGAATTTCATCAAACAAATATGAAACAAAGTTGTTTTTAAATTTCACATCTATAGCTGGAACCTCTTTGTTTGCTTCCTTCTTTACTATAAAACCATGAATGTAAATCATACTCTCACTTGGTAAGACAAAGAGATCCTGATTTTGAATTGGTATACGAATTTCATCATTGTTGTTGAATGATTTTAGATATGGAGAGTAACTATGATATTCTCTTTTTACAATACTCTCATCATATATGGGTTTTTGAAGGACATTTAGTATTTCATTCATGGTTGAATATTAAATCCTAATGATTTTAAGTATTCTGTATTATATGATGTTAACGGGTTTTTTCTTTTTATACTTTCTCGAATGTGAGTTGATGAGGGATTGAATGGAAATCCTCTTTGCATTACGTTTTTATTGTAAATGATCATTATTCTGGTTTGAAGTGGAGTCTAAGAGTGATTTTTTCTCCTCTAAAATTTATAAGTTCACCGTCTTGATTTAAGATTCTAATCGTTATGTTGTTTATTTGCTGACAGTTGACAGGAAAATAAATAACATTTCGAGGTTTTTCGCTTATTTTATATCCTGGAGGAACATCAAGAGGAAATTCATGAATAGCATGAGTCGAAGTGTTATTAATAAATGATCCGGTTGTTAAGTTGCTTTCAATGCGTATTGTATTAACATCCGTAATATGTGTAGGTAAGTCAGATTCAAATAACCTTGTAGTATTCAATTGATTAATATCTACAATCGTCACTTCCACAGATTTATCATTTTGAAGATTTTGATCAGTGTTATCATAGTCAGTTGAATTTACTTCTAATTTACTTTTGCTAAATCCGAGCAACTTTCCTATACTGTTTGGTTGTGAAAAATCTATATTCATTGATGAGGTTATTTCAGTTTTAAGTGTGTTATTGTTAGCTTCAATTATTAGATAAATTGATTCATCAATATCTTTTAAGCTTGAGTTTAAGAAAGAATCAATATCCTCAAGTTCATATGAACCAACCGGAATAGTAATAATATGATTTCCTATATGAAACAAATTGTTGTGAACATCTACATTGGGTATGGAATTGAATGTTGCAAAATCAATAAGTCCACAAACATATTTTGTAGGGAGTTCAATTGGAGGAAAATATTCTCCAACCAGAGTTGAAGTGTTTCCGTTTAAAGATATTGTTATTGACATTTCAAGTATTCAGAATGAACTGATGTTTGATGATTATTTTATCTGATTTAAGTGTTAAATAATAAATCAAAAAATGTCTTTTATAATTTTATGTTTTCTTTATTAATATTTGATTTAATAAACTTTCTTAATAGTATTACATTTTTTTCAGCACATATACAATATTTTCTATGATAACAACAAACATTTACAGATTTATCATTTTGATATAATGTTTTTAAATTTGGACAATTTAGATCATCTAGGTTATAAAAATTAATTTTATCTTTAAAAATATTTTGAATCCACTTAATTTTTTCTAATCCTTTAGCATAATAAATAAAGTTTTTATCTTTAACATGCGCAATATAATATTCCACAATATTTGTTAAGGTTGAATCACCATCTTTCCATTTTAATCCATGATGATGATTATAAAACCAATTAATTGAATCTTTTTCTTTTGTTGTCAACAATGAATATGGAAAAGGTGGCTTAATAATAAATGTTTGTACTTGTATATCGTTAATTGAAATACTCAGTTCTTTTTCGATGAATTTATTGTTGAGATAAAAACCTTGTACATCTACAACTAATATTCTCTCCTCGGACATTGTGCAATACTAATCAAGTCACAACGACGACGACGACGACTGTAGAACTGTTTATAAAGTCTATGTTTTTAAATTATTATAAAAATTCATTATACATAATGCTTGTTCCCAACTTTTATCGATAAGGGAACATTTACAGGTATCAGGTCCACAAGTTGTTTCATTGTTGGACCACACACAATTCGTGTAATGATATCCAAATTTTGATTTACTTTTCTTATAAAATGCATATTCATCGAATTGAGTTTTTAATTTCTTCAAAATAATCTCATGTTCATACCACAAAAACCTTTCTTCATTCAAGAAGTCATGTAAAATTTTCGAATAAAACTGATTATTCATTATTTTTCTTATTTTAATTTTTTTATTTATGTTAAATAAATCTTCTTAACACATCAACAACAAAGTTTATATTAAGTAGTAGTAAACGTATTTCATCATATTAGTTAATTTATAATATTTCCATATCCAAATCATGTGTATAATCTTGAATGTTGATTAATGTTATATCGGATCGGTATGTAGTATCATCCTCAGAAACCGCCTCAATTTCACCATTACTTAAAATTCTTTCGTATTCAACTTGACGGTATTCGAAACATGAAATATTTAATCGACGTTTCAAGTAATTGCTGTCATATGTACAACGGATTCTCAATTTTATATTATCTTTGTATTGAAGTTGAAAATGTCTATAAAATGGAGCCGAACTTTCAATTATTCCTGCAATATTTTTTTCTTTTTTTACTAAATCTTGCCTAAATGCTTCAATAGCTTGTTCGACAGTAAAAGATTGATTTATAGGTGGTGGTGAGGAGTCTTCTTGTTCTTCGTTTGATTTATTTTCTGCTTTTGTTGTTAACTCGATGTTTTTATTTAAATCATTACTATACTTTAAAAGTTTGAAATTTAGTTGTATGCTCACAGTATCATTATTCGGTAATTTTATAGCAAATTCTGTATTTTTAAGTTCATTTTCACTCAAATCAATAGGTAATGAAGCTGAAAACACTTGTATGATATAGATATATGAAAACAATATGATAAAAATATTTTTCATTTTAGTTTTTCTTTTTAATATATATGTTCTTAGGTTAGCGATATATTTTTGAATGAGATGATAAGAATTGTTTCTTATATTTATATACTAATTTAATAATCTTCATATTGAAATGAGTCATCACCACCGCTAGCACCACCAGCTGCTTTCTTAACTATACTATTATTAACCATTTTCTGGGGGAGGGGAGGTTTTTGTTGATTTTTATTCAATGAATGGATACCAGTCTTACCATTATAAGATTTAGTTGCATATTCATCTATTTCACTATAAACACATGATGGTTTGTATGAGTATACATTTATATCTTTAAAACCACCCTCATAGACTGTTCCGACTAGTGATATCATACCACCAATAACCTCAATTTTTATATGTTGATTGTGACTAAATTGAAATATTGGAATATTTGTTGGCATTTGTTGTCCTCTATTAAGAGAAAAAATTTGCGTTCTAGTCCCTCCTTCTGCGGTTAGAAACACCTGCATTATAATATCCAAAACTATTGCATTTATTATTTGAAAAGTTTTCCACTGTGCATGACAAGTACAATATTTATCACCAGTTTTTAAAAATTGACCCCAATACATATTTAACAAAGTTTTTAATTCAACTAAATCTCTCATTATAAATAACGTATATATATATATATATATATATATATATATATATATAACACAAACTTGGATACAATAAGATTAAAACACCAGCTGTTTATATATTATTACATACATACATACATACGTATACTTTTTTAATATTTATGCTTAACCGCAATTGATAAGAAGTTATTAAAATATCTAAAAACACCTTATAATATCAATTATTGAATATAAAGAATCAGTTTGAAAATTCGTTTTACAGTGAAAAGTTAAAAGCAAAATAATGAGAGCAAGTTTAAGAAAATTGTTTCAAAATCCTAATATTATATACTTACCTTTAAAGGATATGGAAGAAAATACTGCATATGAAATCAACAAGATAGAACGAGTAGATACAAAATATGGTGAAAGTATAAGATGCCTTGTAAATAAAGAATATCATATTTATTTACCTAAACGATTTCTGATTATTACTAAAAATCAGATGGATTATCTAAACACAACTCCACACATTTTAAAGAAAGTTAAAGAAGCGAAGGGATCATATACTCTAATCGTTAAAAAGAAGAAGCAATTTGCATTCTACAACGACTTGTATGACAGTACTGAAGAAGAAGATGTTGATGATGATCATGATGATAATGAAATAGCAAACACATTTTAAATAAACCTCGAAACAGAAACTTTTTTAAAATTATAAAACATACATATCAATAAAAAAACCTCACAAACTCTAAAATTTCTCACGTATTTGTTAAATTAGGAACTTTATAAAACATGAAAACCGCATATGTATATCAATAAAAAAAACCCTCAAACTAAAATTTCTAACATATTTAATAAATTAGGAACTTTATCAAAATGAAAAACCGCAACGAATGCTTTTTTAAAATTAAAAACCTCTCAACATTTTTCCTGTTTAGAAACAAAATTGTATTTCTGAATTTTGTATAAAAACCTCCACTAATTTTACTTTAAGTGTCATTCAAGTTAAGTAAATCATCAAAAATGGAATCACATTTAAAAAAAATTTTTCAAAAATCACAAAATAAAACCATTTTCCCTATAAAGGAGATGGTTTTTAATCATAATTATAAAATAATAAAGATGGAGTGTGTACAGACACGCTTTGGGATGAAAATTCGGTGTCTGGTAGAGGGAACTCATTATATATACCTACCGAGTATATTTATTGAGACGATAGACGATGATGCTATTGCAGAAGTTAATGTTAATACATACTACATTTCCAAAATAAAGAAAGGAAGCAGTGGGTTATACTATGAATTAACCATTATTGCGGAAACATCAGGTAATTTCTGGTAAAATAATTTTTATTTTTATTTTTTGATTATTAAATATAATAATAATAATTGATTATTTTCGTTTAAGCTCAAGATACACCAGAGAAATAAATTGAGTATTGAAGACAAAAACAACAACAGCAACAACAACAACAACAACAACAAACATTACTTTGAATGATGAAGCTGCGATTTTTATAATTTTTTTATTTTCTTTTTTAATAATAATAATATAGTATAACATATTTACTTAAATAAAAATGTTAATACAATTTTAATTTAACCATTTGTTTGTTTGTTTGTTCATTTTTTATTATTTATACACTTGACCACAACTTTTTATCAAAGTTTTATTTTTTAACAAAAATAAAAAGTATATAAGAACATTTGTTAATGAGTTTTAATGAAACAATTGATTTTCATCATTCAAAGAAAACGTTTTGCACACAAAAAGTGAAAAAAGAAAAAAAATATTTGTTATTATTTTATTTTTTGTTAGATAGTAAAAACATTATAATTACTCCTACACTTGATTGTAATGTATTAGTTTAATGATGTTCATTTTGAAAATTGTTTTAAATTGAAACAAATTACTATGAGTTGTATTAGAGATATTAATATATACCGCAGTAAATGAATTTTATTTATTAAATACTAGCAAAAAAATCACAGACTTTCGTAAACCTCCCTAATGTAGTTTAATTCATATTGTATTAACCCTCTAACGAACACATTCAATGTTACGACTTCACTTCAACAAAAATAACATCCACCACGATTTCCCCCTTACTTTGAATGATAAAGCTGTTATGATGTTAATAATAATAATATAGTATTTCTATATAATAAATATAATTTAAAATAAAAAGTAAAAATGTTTGTTTTATTATTATTTTATTCTTTATTCTTTTATATTAATTCATTTACAATTATAAATTCTCATCAACTTCTTAATCTATAGATTTACATCTAGGAAAATTTGATTATCATCATCATCATCATCTCGCATAATATCACTATACAAAATTAAATTTGATGATGATGATGATGGTATTCTATAATGTCCCCATGCATAAGTATTAATACCATTATCTCTTATAAATCTCTTATCATCTAAATAGCTTAACGATAATTTACTAATATGTTGAGTATAAATGTTGTGAACCTTAGATCTAAAGATATACATGGAATCATAATATAATTTTTTATCTAAAGCTGCGTTTAGACTGTGCTAATATTTGTGCAAAACTATAAAAATTTTGTTTGTCCTAGTGTAAACACTCGAATTTGTTAGCCACCAAATATTTTTCGACTGTTTGTTGGCTAAAAAAATCTTTGTTTGTGAATAAAACTTTGCATAGTGTAAACACTTTGTCAGCTGGTCGTAACAAATATTTGGCTCGATATTTTGTTTGTTCTCACAATATTTTTGACGGAACAAATAGCGACAAATAATTGTAGAAATGTGGGTTACCAACAGTTATTTTTGACAGTGCTTAACATATAAAAATTAAATAAGTTGAAATGGCAATACTGGTGAATTCGTTTGACAGATTGGTAAGTAAAAAGCGCTTTTTTGTAATTTTTTAATATAAAACATATTTTCTAAAAGAAAATGGAAAACATCAACGCAGCAATTGAATCGCCACCATCTGCCAAAAAAACAAAAAGGAAGAGGATGACTCACGAATGGAGCGAAGAAAACATATTTAAATTGATCGGCGAAGTGGAATGCCATCCTTGCATTTGGAATGCATCAAGTGCTGACTACCACAAAAAACCCATGCGGGATAGCGCATGGATTGAAATTGGCGATATGTTCAATGTTACAGCGGAGGAAGTTTCCACAAAATGGTCGAATTTGAGGATTCAGTACCGGGGCTACCTTAACAAAAAAAAGAAATCTGGACAAGGTGCAGACAATACACCAAAGTGGAAGTATTTTGATTCCATGGCTTTTGTTGGACGTGCGGAGGCTAGCCAGCGGCAAGCAACAACAACAAATTTAAATATTTTATCTGAAAGCGAAGGTAAACTAATGAGAATGCATTCACTAATTGTTAATATTGTTGTCATCAGAAAACCTTTTTTTTTTACAGAATCAGTCCTATCATCTGCGCCTTTGTCGAACAACACAACGACAAATGTCATGGCAACATTTTGTGATGTTGTTCAAACTATTAAGGACAGGCGCAAATCTTTAAACCCTAATGAGGAATTCGGACGCTACATAATCAATGAGCTCAATGCTTTTAATGAACACGATGCTGCAAACATAAGAAGAAGTCTTGGAGGTTTTTTGTTTAAAGAATTAAGTGAGCTCAAACAAAAACAAAATGCAGCGGAAGAGCTGAACCACCTCTTTAATTGAAAATGATGAATGTGATAATTTTTTCCTTAATATTAATATTGCCAAAGAATTTGCCTTATTATTTTTTTTATCAAATATTAATTTTAAAATTGCTAACGAATGTGCCTTATTTTTACCTTTTTAACAAACATTAATCTTAAGATTGCCAAAGAATGTGCCTTTATTTTTTTAATAAAAATAAAAATATACTTCAAATTGACAAATATTGTTTTAAAAAATAGACAGCAATTCAGTTATATTTGTTGATATTGAAAGGGTACTTCTCCTTCATTTATAAAGTACTGGCTGAATTCATTCTTAATTTCGTCTATTGTTTCGCTGTTGTAAGAACGTTGTGTTATGAGAGGATGTAAAGATGAATCAATTGCATCATTCCGCCATTCTCCTGGAATAATGCTACCATCGGCATTGTCACGATCAATCAATGAAGACGTTAAGTAAATTCTTGGATTTCTTATCAATAGAAAATTGTGTAATGCACAACAAGCAGCGGTTATTTTTCTTGCTTTTTCGGGATTAAGCTGTATTGGGCTGCGGAAAATGCGAAATCGTGCTGACAATATGCCAAATACATTCTCTACAACGCGTCGTGCTCTGGATAGGCGATAATTAAAGATGCGTTGAATACCATCAAGCCTGCTCTTATTGAAGGGTTTCAAAAGATTTGTGCTTGCAGAAAATGCATCATCAGCCACTAGGACAACGGCATGCATTTTGACCTTTCGGGCAATGGAACAGGCTGAGGAAGATGGAGAGAATTGTTTTGTAGCGCATCATAGAATGCAGTTCTCCGAAAAACGCCCCCATCAGAAACCCGAACATTTGTTCCAACGTCTATGTAAATAAATTTATATGACGCATCGGCAATGCCCATGAGCACAATACTATGTGTGCCTGCAAAATAGAACAAAAAATTTATCAATTATTTTTGTATAAATTTTGCACAACCCTTATAATTATAAAATACGCTTCCTGAATTCTTAGGAGCCACCATCACCACATGCTTGCCATCTACGGCACCAAGGCAGTTTGGAAAATTCCATTTTTCCAGAAACTCATCTGCAACGCTTTTCCACTCCTCTTCGTTCGACGGAACCTTTTAATTAAAGAAAATGTAATTGAAACATTGCAATTATATGTAAATACTGTTACCTTCATAAAATCTGCTTTTAAAACATTGTAAATAGCATCGCACACTTCTGGCACAATTCCTGATATCGTGCATGCTGGAATCCTAAAAACATATTGCAGCGACGAGAAACTTTCGCCAGTGGCCAAATATCGCAAAGTCAGAGCCAATCTTTCAGACGCAGATATTGGTTCCCTCAAATGTGTGGTTTTCTTTATTAAAATCGGCGCCACTATATACAGCTTTATTTGAAAAACATTAAGATATATTTAATGTTAATATGCTGAATATTGTAATCAAGTTACCAAGTAATCGAAGTCATTTGAACCCATGCGCACGAAGTTTTTATGCAGCGAAGGTTCTTCAGAACGTAGTTCCTTTAGAAGTTTTTGGCAACATCCTTCCATTTTACGACGCTGCACCCAAGCTCGAACCCACATTCTTCTGGATCTTCTTTTTTTCTTTTTGCTGGGTTTCTGAAACTGCTATAGCTCCAGCAGTTATTAATAATAAGTCTTCAATGTCACTGTCACTAAACATTTTAACTTTTCACGTTGCTTCACAAACACAATTTGATACTATTTAGCAGATGAATTTCATAAACATAACAACAACATTATTTGACAGATGTTTGTCATACATACCGGACAAATAAAATTATTAGTGCAGTGTAAAGGGGTATACAAATATTTGTACCAAACATGGCTGACACAAAATCTTCTGTTATTTGTGCAAATAAAATTTAAACAAATATTAGTGCAATCTAAACGCATGCCCAAACATTAGTCACAAACCATACTATTAGCCCAAACCATTATTTGTTGTGTTTGGACAAATATTAGCATAGTCTAAACGAAGCTTAACAAACATTTTCTAAAATCAACTATACTCAATTTGTTAGTAACACACTGCTTAACCCCTTTAATTTTTTTAATTTCTTTTTCTTCTACATCTTTTTTAACTGAATACATTTTTGCTCTTAAACCAATGAATTCTTTGATAACTTTACCATTACACTCATCCTTCATCACGCCTAAAACTTTCTTATTGAGAAGTGGGATATTGTAGACATTATCTATCGGATATGCAGACGTATCAAAATGAGTATTTATATCGCCTTTAATATCACTGTATAGATCATCTGTTTTAATATCATAAATAAAGGAATCAGTATCCATATAATTAAGTTTAATGTTTTCACGATATTTTGGTTTTATGTAATCATAGTGAAAATTATACATTTTCCATTTAGATATTTCTAAAACAGAAAATCCAATATAAATGGGTTTATTGTACACAGATTTAATTCTTTTCATTTGAATGGCATGCATATTATCATGAATCTGAAGTGAACTATGAAAATTTGGTTTAGCTATAAGAGCCCTAGCTCCTAAACGTTTACCCCTACTCTCCCATTGACATACTATTTTAATATCTTTTCTCTTGTCAACGTTTTCCATAGTCTTTCCATATACTGAATTATTTAACAATTTAAAAAAATTTTCTTCAAATGAATTTTTAGCCAGAGACCTATGATGATTATTTAAATCAATATATTTTTTCATCCAATCTGATTGATTAAATTGAAGAATTCTATATATTTTCTTTAAAATTAGTCCATGCTGTATACACTGCTGCAAATTACGATAATGTATTATGTAGTGGCTTTTATTATTTAAATCAGTTATTAATTTCTTTTGTTTCATGCTTTCGATTTTCTTATTTTCAGAACAAAATGGAAAATCATTATGATAGTCATGCAGCATAGATGGATATTCTAGATCCACTTCTAATATATATCCAAGTGACGAATCTTCTGCTATATTATTAACGTTAAAATTTTTCAAATTCTCAACCCATTTGAAATTCTTATAGGGCAGGTATTGTGACATTGCATAACCATATAAGTTATTAACATCTAAATATATTAGATAATTTGATTCTTTGCTAGAATCATAATCACTAATATATTTATTATTAGCTACTGAATGTCGGTTAGAACACTGTACAATACCACCCCTTATACCTTGAAGAACAAAATTGTAGATATTAATATCTGTCAACAACTCTAATTCTACTTTGGTTGTTTTTAGCATTGCATCCCAGGATAGACCTGGAGTGGTATAATATTGACATGGATCTAAATTATATATGCTTACACAAACTTTACGGAAATTTTCAAATATGTTACAAAGTAAAAGAATATCTACTTTTAGATATAAAAACAAATAATCCTTTAATGTTATACATTTGAATGTTGACCATACTTTTTGTGCATGTTCATAATCCTCTACACTACATGACTCATTACTTAATTTATTGAAGAATTCTGAACGAGGTGGTAATTGAATTTCATCAAGTCGATTAATTGAACTTAAATAGTCGTACGGAAAGACTCCCTTACGTCTCATTAAATTGAATTCTTCAGGATTTGGATAGCTTGACTTTACTCTCGATAAATCACTATCGGACAAATAACTGGCTAGCTTTGATATACTCGATGGCATAAACCTAAATGAATCGAGAAAACGTAACTCAAATGTATCTTTTTTTTCATTGACTGCAATACTCTTTGATATGGATACATAGAGCTCCTTATTTAAAGGTATTATATTTATATCACCTTCAATTGTTGAAAGCTCCCTTACAAAGAGATGACAATCATATGCTGAAAGATTGTGTAAAAATATAGGAATGAATTTTGGTATTTGATATTCTAGATTACAGTGGTTATGGGCTGCACCCCTATATTGACCAGTTAGATGACAATGATCAGCTACTTTAGTCTCATTAGTTAAAGGTTCAGAACAAATATAACAAGTCTTGCTTTCATAATGTTGAATCTGTTGAAGGGTTGTTAAGGGATTCATTGGCTTGACAATACTCAGATGCCCAGTGTAAATCGATAAAATGTCATGAACTAAACTTTTAAAAAAATGTTGCGGTGCATCAACACCACTGTAAATTCTAAAAATATCTAAATCTGAGTTATAAGAACACTTAATGTAGTAGCTATAAGCAAATGGAATATGTTTTTGTACTGATTTAACGTTAAACGAATTTTGTATATTAACTGATTCGAGTATACACTCAAAATCAGCATAGCAGACAAAAGGTATATTCATTTGCTTTTTAAAATTCTTAAAACTAAGCTTACTGTTTTCTGCGACGGGCATATACGTCACTACCCTATTACATTCTTTTTTATGATTGAGCAACGATGATTCCTCATGAAAATGTATTAAACAGCAATTGCATATCCAGACTTTATTTTTATGGGGTGTTAATTGGCTTCTAATTAATCTGTTAAAAGTTAAATATAAAAATGAAAAAATTAATTAGTATACTTTTTGTTAAAAAGTATAATATATGTATTTACCTTGAAATATTTTTAATCCATATATAATGTGATTTTTCAACGTCCTCAAGCAACAACAAGTTGATATGATTAGATTTTTCCTTTTGTGTAAAATAATATGGACCGATTACTCTATTATCCACATCTAGACCAAACACGTTAATACTAATATCACTGTTATTGGCTTCAAAGATTTTGATTTCATTAATCTTAAGTGGAAAATTCAAGTTTTTAAAATTTAAAACAATCCCGTTTTCCAACACAAGTACTTCATCTTCAATATTGATTATTTTGTATGATGTACATCTATTTGAATTTAAAACAACTGGATTCAATGCTGATATTAGTACCCATTTAAAACAATACCCATCGTTATTTTGAACATTAATACAGGCCAACTTCTTCAGTATTGAGGGTGGTAGTGGAATATAGTTCGAGCCTTTTATACACTTGTATTGGTTAATATTCACTTCCAAATGCATAATTCGAATCAATGTCCAACCACTATCTCGCTCCTGGAATTCACTCATCTTTTTCACTATAACATCACATTGTTCATTGTAAATATTAAGAATATGATCTCTTGTTGAATACATTCCAAGAATTATCATTTTAGTCTGATGTGACTTTATATCAATCATAGATGAATTACCAACACCAACATCATCGTCTTCCTTTATCAATATATATTCAGCGAACAACTCAATGTTGAATTTTATGTTTTCATGTTTTTGTATGTGATTACATAATAATCTTATAACCTTTTCTCTGATTGAAGCTAGAAAACTATCAGGTATTAACTCATTTTCATTCTCATTTTCAATCAAATATGTTGCAATACGATTGCTGAATGAAGATTTCATACATTTTAAATTATCAACATCATCATCTTTATCTGATCTCTTAGAACAATTATATTTATGTTCATTTGTTCTTTTATGATAAGACCACTTTTTTCTTAAAATCATTTTTTCACAATCATCACAAAAAATATTTATATATTTTCATCATTGTTATAACCTTCTGTTTCAGTGTGTGTGTGTCGGTGCCATTCCTCTCTATCTGAGAAATGTCTTTTACAGGTTGTACACTTAAACGATGAGGAAGGACCATTATGAAACCGTTGAATATGACGTCTTAAATTATTATTCAATGTAAATAATTTTTTACAAAATTCACAAATAAATCTACCGTTCATTTTTTACGTTGTTTTCTTTTTAGAACTTATTACGTGTGTGCGTTAGAAAGAACTTTTCAATAATATTATATATACTTCAATATGAGATTTTATTATTTTTTATTATATTATAAAATTTTCAAGCAAATTAATAAATAAAATATATGTATATACATATATGCACACATAAATAGTATTGTTTTGATTTTTATTTCTAATCAACTTTGTTGGGTGTGTGGTTACAATTATGCTTTTGTATTCAAACAACTTAATTAAATCAAACACATACCAAACACATTCATACATATCAATGAAAAAAAACTCACAACAGAACTTAAAAACCACAACAGAACTTTTAACAACAGAACAACAATACAATAGGGTGGCACTTATATCATCGTTGTTAGTTTTCTCATACAAAATTATAATACAAATCCTAACCAACCAACCCCAGCCAAACCCCACCCAAACCTCAGCCAAACCCCCACCCAACTCCAGGCAAGCCAAACCAAGCCAAGTCGTGCCAGCCCAGTTGCCAAAAATGTGCCCGAGAGGCGCTCGTCAAAAAGATAATCATACACACATACATACATATGTACGCGTGTTTAGAAATATGTACATACATATGTATGTACACAGCTGCTCAGCGATCGGATACGCCCTAATAGAAATAACCCAGCTAACCATACAGTAGGCTATTGGAAATGTTTGCATACAAATTATTATCGTTATCAGACTATATGGTTTGCTGGGTTATGACATGATCCCAAAAATGTATGGGATTTTTGATACGGAATCCCCATATTTATACTACTAGCGATCGTTTGTCAGAAGACCTTTGTCGCGTTTAAAAATCGAAATAGCCAATTTTAAGCGATATTAATTTTTCAGAACATGGGCGATATGTATTTTTAATGAAATTATTTGAAAGGATCTTATTGCACTGCTCTCTGGTAAATGATATAGTTTGTTTTGATTGTTTAATGCATTATTAACTCATGAGCATCTTACCCACAATTGCCCATGAGAAAAATATGGTTTTTCTATATTTAGTCCAAATACTTTCAACGATTGACCTTGAGACTTACTGGTAGCCATAACATATGCAAGACGTAATGATGGATTGATTGGTATATGTACATTTTCACCTCTGTATTTGCCACATTTACATCTTTTAGTAATTTTTTACAGCCGATCTGCTTACATAACAAATTGGTGGTTGGTTTAAATTTCTCAAACGAATTATTTTTACACCGACTCTCAATAGCAAATTGTGGAGTGCAGCCCAAGGTAAATCTAGTAAATAATTCACAATTTCAGTTGCGTAATACAATCAATTGATTCGTGTTTTGGTCTCCATATATCTGATTTTGAATGTACATACATACATATGTACTTATTAACTCCGTTGACATCTTTATTTTCGGCTGCCAAAACATAATTTTGTCGTTGATTCAGGCTTGGTTTATTTTGTTGAAAAAAATATATATATGTATGTATATATGTTATATATATATATATATATATATATATATATATGTATATATAATTCATAAGAATCATAAAAACATTGCGTAAAAGAAATTCGTTTCTGGATTCTCTCTGAATTCAAATTGATAACCTACAATTACTATTCTCTCTTCTTAGGGTTTTGTCCTCAAATATATCTAGTTTGTGATTATCTGATGGCTTATCTTCTATTGCAGTCCGAAATAGGTTGATACAATTATTATTACAAAAAAAAGTTATTTGATTGTAGCTAAATACCAAAGAAGCAATTGCTTTTTGATTAATGGCGTAACTAAAGGGTGCTTTTATGGAGGTATAATACTTTCTGTCCGCTTAATTTTTTTACCTGGACTCCATTTCGTCAAATGCCAAGTGATTTATGTTTTGGCTAATAAGAAAACAAGTTTCATATGTATTGTCAAACACGGCCTACTTTTTCGCATTTCCCCATGATTTGGCAAATACTTTGAATTTCAATATAGCAAAAAACACCGAGTATGTTTTTATCCCACAATCTAAGCGCGGTCTTCAAATTTTACTGTATTATATATATAATTTAAAATATTATGTAAAATTAAAGAAATAAACGTTTACCTGGGTTTTAAGATAAGTTCAAACACCGAAATTCTAGTGATTTCGTTCTGACAAAGTTATTGCTTATGGTATGTCGAGTGCAAAGCTGCGGATTGCTAGATCTCGTCAGGTGGCTTTAATGTCTAATGTTCCTACTTTTGCGGAATTTTTAATTCGTGGGATTTATTCTCGAGAAGAGTGTTTTCGGTGAAAAGAAATTCCCAGGAAATATTCGTAGTTCGACTAAAAATTTATAAAATAAATTTCATAGCATAATAAGTATATTATCAATCATATTCACCTAACAACCTTTGCATTCATATAAGCAGCTATTATTAACTAAACAATTGGTTTGTTGGTTGCGTGTTAAATACGTACATAAATATGCATGAATATCATTGCTTAATAAATAAACTAAAATATTAAGATACTTTTACGTTACTCTAAACAGCCTTTATTAAGTAAAATTTAGTTTTAATATGTTATTAAAGATATAAGAAATAATATTACATGTCAAGACTATAGTCGCTTTGAGGCAACTCAGATTTTTTTCAAACTGTTCAATCGAGCTTTGAAGCGGTTGAATAAAAGTCCACCCTAATGTATCTACTTATTACATATCGCTCTTGCTTAACAAAAACTTTTCGATTAAAAATTAAAACTTTTCATTTGAGTATGCGTTAGATATTGAAATCTATATCTGCCAAATGCAAAATTTCGCCTTGTGACCTTTTTTAAATAAAATTTTTATTTTCACTATATTCAGTTGAGATGTTAGATCTTTTTGATACTTTTATTGAGATATTTGGCTGGATTGATTCTGTACTTTCAGGCTGAAACTAAGAAATAAAAATAAAATATTAGTACATTATAAAAATTAACGCATTTATTTTAACAAATATGTACATTTTGTATTTTTGACATTTACATATGTATATTAAATAATAATATGTATAAAACATTTTTTGTCCGTACTGAATATATGTATATACTATTGCTGAACAAGTGCGATATGTAAATCATAAAATGAATATTTAAAATTAGTACATATACTATTTTTATTAAACATCTTAACATGCGTTTGAAACTTAAACGTTTAATTTAGATCTATAACACTTTAATTTGCTCAAACTTTAATTTAATTATACAAAAGAGTAAATAAAGAAGTCCTAAGTTAGAAATATCCGCCTGAAAATAGATAATAAAATAATATTAATTTTTATAAAACCATAAAAGAGAGCTAACGCGGTTGGCGTAGTAATATAAATGAAAATGACTTCAAAATTATATATTTATATACATATCGGTGGTCCCAAGTAGAAAAGCCTTAAGTTGTATATATTAGGCAATTGAATTTTTCTGTGATTCCAATATTTTTCACATTAATGCACCTCATCACAAAAATTTAGTGCAGTACTATCAAAAATAATGATTTTACAAGCAGTTGACAGTAACAGTATATATATTATGATATATGTTTTTGACGTTTTCCTGTAAAGTGACAATCATGTGCGTTGAATCCTTTATTCTTGAGACCAGCGGTATTTTTGGCTGCATTTGATAAGTGTTTTCACATGTCATCGACTAAGAAAGCCGTATATATTATACAATGTAGTTAGGATGTTCTTACACTGCTGGTCATTTAGAAAGATCTAAGAGATTTAAGTAGGAAGCACTTTAATAGACATACTATCTACAATGTATATAAAAATTTACCAAACACGTTCATATGTATATAACATACTGTTGCAACGAATGGCAGTAGACTTCAAATGGTTTGATGTTTCATGAAACTTGTCGAATAATTCAAAACAAAAATTTAAAACAAACGAAATAAAATGAATAGAATAAAACAGGTTTGATGTAACGAGACCATTCGAAAACTTATACAAAAAATAGACATAAAACAATGTTTGATTCCTTTTTTTCGAATGTTTTTTACATTTGTATGGTTTAAGAAGAAAACACAAATGATTCTAAAAAAAACTCGAAACATAGAATTGACAATTGTCCTTCGTTCTTTAGTTGGAAAGAAATTTATAAGTAAGAATAACTATTGCTTATAATAAAAATTATTTTGAGTGGAAAATATATTAAAATTATAATGTATGTATGTATATAAACATAAATATATGTATATAAATATATGTATGAGATATTTTTATTTTCTTATTTTTAGTGTTCATTCACAAAACATTTCGTTTTAGTAAACATAACCAGTTATGAATAGAATAGTCTATTGACGAGTTGTTTTTTAACTCAAAATTTTTTTTACTCTTTTTTTTTTTTTGTTTGAGTTGTTTGGTGTCTATTTTCTTTCGAAACATATTTCATATGCCTAAAAAAAACAAACTATGATTTGATTTAAAAAACAAATGAATGGTTTGAAAGCCCATGCGAGCCATTTGAAGCTACACTATGTTATATACACATGTAACTTGTGCCATGTTGTTGCACTTATCGTATTTTAAAGTTCTTCAGGTCTAATTTTTTCACATAAAATTATCTTTAATCACAGTCAGTAACCACAGCACTTCATCGCTCACGTTTCAATTACATGGCGTTTACAAAAACATTTTCAGCAAAAAGGACCGATGATCTCATCACTACTATATCTTTACTAAACTATCTATCAAACTGCTTACAAACCAAAACTAACGTGGGATGGCGAAATATAATTCCCAATAAAAAAGTTTCTTCAAACAAGCACAGTTCGTTCTCCATTTTAAAAATATTTTGTAGAGCAAATTCTGTAAATGTTTAATCGTCGGAGATGGTATATACAAGTAAATGGTTGCAACAATATACTCGTGAAGGAAATAGTATCTACAAGAAAGAAAGAATAGTTTTGAAAGGTCAGATGAAGACAGAAATTCATGACATAGTGGGGAGTCGAACTCGAGATCTGAGTCATCGTAGCAGTTTACGTATGTTTAGCATCAAGAACTGATTAGTTTTCCGAATGGATCGAAAAAGTCCCTTAAAAGC
Source organism: Linnaemya vulpina (assembly GCA_963675445.1). NCBI lineage: Eukaryota > Metazoa > Arthropoda > Insecta > Diptera > Tachinidae > Linnaemya > Linnaemya vulpina. The sequence goes on along the minus strand of OY776279.1, from coordinate 40,339,486 downwards.
GATTTTGAGAAAATCACTTTTGAAAATATATTTTTTCTTCTTTTCTTAGCTAGGCGCATACTGAGACTTCCAAACGTAGGGATTTTATGAGAGTTCGAAATTTTCAAAACGGGATAGACCAAAAAACTTTCCTATTTTCGAATATCTTCCAAGCTAGAAGTTAAATGAGAAAAAATTAAATAAAAAAATTTAAAATATATATATATATATATATATATATATATATATATATACATATATATATATATATATATATATATATATATATACATATATATAGACATATATATAGACATATATATAGATATATATGTATATATATATATATATATATATATATATATATATATATACTGCGTTTCACTTGAATAGCCTACTCGCTTATATTTTATGTTATATGCTTATCTATCAATATTCTTAACTTTGTTGAATTTGTTGTTTTTGTTTTATTTTCGTAATCATATGTTTTCTCCGGGATATAAATTTGTCTCACTGGAAAAATGCCGTTATTTGTTTTTACTGCTTTAATTTAAATTTGTAAGAAAATATTTTTTTAGCCTTTTCAAATAAATTGGTTTAGTTTATCATAAAAATGGGTCGAGGTAGAGCTTTAACCAACGAAGAACAAATAAAAATAAAAACATAGAGATTGTGGCCTTTCTGTATTTGAAATATCTAAAAATATTGCTAAAAGCAGAAAAGTGGTATTTAATTTTATTCAAAACGAGCCGAACTACGGAAAAAACATGAAAGGTCGTGTAAGTGGTGTGCTTTCCGACGCAGATAAGAGAGCTATTTTGAGAGCAGCTTCGAATTGGCACGATTTTGTGGACAAAATTAAAGCTAAAGTAGGTATCAATGCTAGCGAGGCCACTGTATGGCGTGTTATTTCAGGTGCAAAACACCTCAAACGACTCAAGTTAAAGAAAAAACCACCACTTAACGCTGCACGAAAAGAAATGCGTTTGAAATTTTACCGATGTAATATGACATGGAGCAATGAGTGGAAGCACGTTGTGTTTTCTGACGAGAAAATTTTAATTTGGAGGGCCCTGATGGCTACAACTATTATTTCCACGATTTGAGGAAGGGCATCCACCAGTTCGATCGATTACACAGTCGAATCGGCGGAGTTATGGTGTGGGGTGCGATTTCCTTTATGGCAGCTGTGAGCTCCAGCTTTTAAGTTCTACCATGAACGCTAAAGCTTATCAAGGTGTTATAGAAAAGGCTTTTCCTGCATTTGAAAATCTTTTTGGTCCACTACCGTGGACTTTCCAACAGGACAATGCTTCAATCCATACTGCCGGTTTGGTCAAATCGTGGATAAAATCCAAAAATGTCACCTTCTGAATTGGCCACCATACTCACCGGACCTTAACATAATAGAGAATGTTAGGGGATGGCTCTCTAGAAAAGTTACGAGTCTGAAAACAATTTTCAACTAAAGCTGAGCTTATTGAGGCCATTCAACTGGCGTGGATTTCAATTTCTCTCAGCTATTTGAAAAATTTGTATGGGTCAATTCCTAATAGGATATACGAGGTTATTCTGAACAAGGGACGCTCAACCCATTATTAGAAATGCTTACCAACATATAAACTTTTATAAAAAATTAAATATTTAAACAAAAAGTCATTTATTGCACATTTATTAAAAAAGTGCTAGTCTAGTGAAACAAAATTTGTTTGCAACTTTTTGAGTATTTTTCGTTTTAAGTCGTATTTAAAAAATAGTTCAATACATTGAAATATTTTTTAATTTTCTATTAAAACCTGTCAATACCACAACAAATACAAATTAAAAACAATCCGCTATTTTTATTTGCTACAAAGATATAGGGGAGGAAATTTCCATTTATATGGTGTGCTATTAAAGTGAAACGCAGTGTATATATACATATACATATATATATATATATATATATATATATATATATATTTATATATATATATATATATATATATATATACATATATGTATATATATATATATATATATATATATATATGTATATATATTTATATATATATATATATATATATATATATATATATGTATATATATATATATATATATATATATATATATGATAATGCAATACAATAAAATAGGACATTCTAAAAGATAATAATGACAGTGGCAACTAGAGCAGCGAATATGACACTGGTAAAGATCTCAGAAGCAATAAATAAGAGAGTGAACACTAAACGAAGTAAATTCCCAGAGCTGGCAGATGTAGTCCACAAATCAGAAAGCCGTGGGCTGAAATTGCACGCAAAATAGTTTGATGAGAAATTACACGTTCGATGTAGAGCTCAAAATTTGAATGAAAGTTTAGCGTTTAGTGGAGCTCACTTATCTAGTTGGAACTCAACCGTTTATGGGCAATTTTGAACCTGAGATATTTGTTAGCAGCATTCACAGCCCTAACGTAGAGATTGTTAAGGGAGGATTTATGTAGATATGAATCAGCCAACAGAACTAGACTTTTCGTTAAACTAACCGTTTGAGAACCCACTTAAACTATTGTTCGCTTAAAAAAAAAATCCGTAATCTACCATAGATATGTTAATGCTAAATTCCAAATATAGTGATTTTGATAGCTTTTGGTTTAAGTTTGTGTTCATACGACTTATGTATGTATGTATATCTTGTTGACGATATGTATGTACATATGGTTGTGTAGGTTTTTGGCATTTTTTAAAAATAAATTCTTTGAAATTGTTCGACGAAACAAAATAAAATAAGAGAACATGTCAAAATTTATTTCCAATTAAAATTACGAATGAGAAAGCAAAACGTACTGACAGTACATGCACATGAGTACTCGTTACTTTTCCTTTCGTCCCTTTCGCCTATAAACTACCCTACAAGAACAGTGACGGTCATTTTACCGGTCATATGACTGGCACTGCGGACAAAGTTTCCGTCAGCACGTCGAACAAAATTTCTATCATTTTGTAAAGACCAAAATTAAAAAAACTGATGGAAACTTTTGTGTACGTGTGATCTTGCATCCCTCTTTAACTTGTGTATATTATCGCCTATAGAACATATATTCAAACTACTTACTCTAATGTTACTGTTCTATAAACATTTTTTACTAATGACTGGTATGGTTTCATTGGTGACCGTTCACCCTTGACGGGTTTGGTGGCATCGATAATGGGGTTGCTAACAATCCTGACCTAACCAAATTCGATGAAATAAAACTCATTTAATATCATTTCAATTAATTTATAACAAATTTATTATTTTTATATACATACAAGTATGCTTGTTTTATATTTTAACATACACAAAAATTACTGAAATCAGTCCATCCACCAAAATAATTCAATAAGCCCGTGGTAGACAATACATCCAAAGAAGTTAATGGACCAAAACCGCTAGGGTGTTCGTGATTACTATATATGGAGTATACCCGTATGGATATATTCAGGTTGAGATCCTCTTAACTAACCGTTTCGTTTATGGCACTGTGAAGATTTTGACTGACATCACTTGAAAATTCATCCATCTAAAGATGGAAATAAATTTTGTTTTATGCCTTGTTTTTTTTCTTCAAAACTACACTTGCTTGTGCAATGCATTTTGGCTCAACACATCATCGTGAAATGAAAGCGAGGAAACTGCCATCATCTGCAATATAAGAATAAAATATCACCGCTAAGAATTTCTCAAAAGAACATGGACATAATACAAAAGAGAGATGAAATACCTCTTACAGTATCGTTTTCTCGGTATCCCAAATGATTATCAGTGGATATCAAAATACGCAAGGATTTCATAAGTATCAATATTCCCTTCACTAAACATTATTAAAATTTTTCTTATGTATATATGTATACAACATATTTATTATACATATATTCAATAATATATTTCGCCACGATCTGCGGGAATGAAAATATGCCACTTTATTTAATTTAATTTTTTTATATATACATTTTATTAAATTTGTTCTTTAATTTAGAAGCTTTTCTATACAAAAGGTTGACAAATTATTGTCTTACTCTTGCACACAGCATTCTAGCCTGTAAAAACCAGCATTAGGTCTGTCTGCGTACTTTTCCAACAGCAAATACTCAGTAACTTTTTTTGGGAGAGTAATACCAATTTTACTCTGTCGGCTGAGAATATTTCAAAAAGTACGCAGACAGCTTCCAGTGAAATTTTGCAAGAAAACAGCTGATCGGTGTGTAAACAATTGAAATAACAAAACAAAAGAACTTTAGCTTATGTGTATAAGAAGTGAATTTTCGCACAAAATTAAAAAATTATTAAAGTGAAGCTTAAGAAGCATATTAAAAACTTGTTTATTAGCTATTATTATTTTGGTAAGTTCAATTTCTTCTTAGTTTTTAGTTTTATTTGTCAGGGTTTTTATAAAACTTCTTTTGGTTACATTGCCCAACATAGTGTCAGCTTAGCAATGGAAAAAGACAACTCCAAAATGTCCGACACAGTGCCCTCCAAAAGTTTGACGGCGGAAAAAAACAGTTTGGAAGTGAAATGCTCACCAGGAACGTTTAAAAGGGTTGAAGATGGTAAGTATAATGAAATTACAACTTAAGTATTTGAAAATATATTTTATGCTTGCAGACGAAGAATATAGACAAGCTCTGGCAGCCCAAATGGCGGGCATGGAAGATATAATGAAATAATATTTTCACCAAACGAAGACAGTGAGGTGATGGACGCTCAAAAGACAATTTGGCTGGAAGCACCTACCAAATTGTTAATAAGTTTGGTAAAGGAGATGCGTCCAAAAGTGGGTAAGTCACTGCACTTAAAAAATAAACGGCAAATGTGGGTGACTATTGCTGCAAAGCTTTGTGCTAAGGGCTATGATTTCAACGCCTCCCAGGTGGAGGGGCGATATTTTACTTTGGAGCGCCAATATAAAAGGGCACAGCTTAACAACAAGCAAACTGGAAGAAGTAGACAAACGTGCCCTTTCCAAAGGTAAATAAGATTAGTAAATATTTGATGATTATGGTAGTTATTTTGTTTGCATTTTTGTAGCGAATTAGATGACCTATTAAGTGAAAAAAGATAATTGAATCCAGAATACTGTTTGGACAGTGAAACGGAGGTCAACACAAGCTGCAGCGTATCTGAACACCTGAATTCTTCGCAAGGTGGTTATTTATTATTTTATTATTTACTTTTCATTTACTTACATATGTATGTATGTATTTTTTACACTTGCATATACAGAAAGTCTGGATATGACGGCTTCATGCTCGAAGCGTAGGAAAACGTCTCTGCAAGAATACGTGGAAAATGCAGAAAGGCATGCGGAACAGAAGGAAGCCAACGACGCGAAGCTCTACAAGCTATTAGAAGCTAATATAGAGGAGCAGAGGAAGGCAAGGGCAGAAAGAAAGGAAAGGGCAGAGAGAAAGGAAGCGAATGATGCCAGAAAAATAGCGTTATTAGAATCATTGGTTCTGCTTTTAAAAAAAGAGTGAGTACTTTTGTTATTTCTGTTCAATGAATTTAAGTAACTTATTTTATTTGATTTTTTCTTTACAGTGACTAATAAAATCGGTATAAAAATAATAACTAAATGGCACTGAAGCCGATGTACATATGTATAAACTTAGCCAAGACAATAATAAGAATTAAGTTAATTGAATTGAATTTAAAATTAAAAATATTATTTAAAAATAATGAAATTATTTTTTTTTGTATTTTATTCGATTTGTTTTTTAATAATTACAATAAGAATTTAAAATAATTAAATGAATATTTAATTATCTAACAGCATATGCATTTCTTGGCAAATTGGATCTCGCACACTATTTCCACGAGTAACCTGGTCATGACTTAAGAATTCTTCATCAACATCTGGTGATACCTCGGATGTAAAGTTTAAATCATTTTCATTTGCAATATTGTGTAAAACACAACATGCTCTAATAAAATGACATAATTTTTTGACTCCTCGCAATTTGCAGTAGTACAATTGCCTAAACCTTTGTTTCAAAATACCAAACGTATGTTCGATACGCACACGACCAGAGCTTAGTTTTATATTAAACTGTGTCTGAGCTCTTGTCAGATGTCCGTTGTCCTTGTAAGGAGTTATCAAGTATTTATTGCAAGGATAAGCAGAATCCCCCAGTAAATAGTAATCTGAAAACATAAAAAAGTTAAAATAATATTGCTTAAAATTTTATAACCACTATTACCTTTACAATACGTTGGTAGCTTTTCATATATAGGTGAGTTCTTCAACACCCAACTGTCGTGACACGACCCAGGGTATCCAACAAAAATATTTATGAATTTTCTATTTTCATCGCATATTCCTTGCAAACAAATTGTTGTATTGCCTTTCCTGTCGATATAGTCATCTTTAGAAGTAGACGGAGGATCGATGACTATGTGCGTACCATCAATGCATCCTAAATGAAGGTAGTTAGTATATTAATTATTTTTCGTTATGTGTATATCAGTCATTACACCTACCTATAGCCTTTGAAAATTAACATTTATCGGCGAAAAATTTACTGGATATTTCCTTTTTTTGTTCGCTTGGCCACCGTATAACTTCCGGACTGAGAGAACTTAGGAACATTGACACTCTCTCTATTATTGCACCTACTGCAAATAGACTCATGTCAAATCGATCTGACACATCTCTAAAGCTGCATGCCTCGTGCCCAGCAAACCATAAAAATACTAACATGTGAGCACTCTCAGATAACCTTTTGTCGCATCGCATTTTTTTAAACATTGCCCAGTTTGAAAACCGATCGCATAGGTTTTCAAAAATTTGCTTCGATATCCGGAAATGTTTCCGAAATTCTTCTTCGCTGTAACTGGGCACTATTTGTTCCATGTACAGCTTTACACAATTTCTTTGCTTTTGTTTTGTAAGAAAAGGCTTTAGACCAGAACACATGTCATTGCCTATGCATCCATTTACTATTATATTTAAAAGCGGCTCTGAATCGTCTTCTTCACTTTCGGACGACGAAGAATCCAGTACCATCATAGCAGTAACAATTACGTGCTTTCTTATGTCACTGTTTCCACGACGAACGCACTGTTTCTTTGGAGGATTCTAACATTGAAAATAAAGTACTGTTAATAATACTTTGATTACACTAACATATAACACAATTTCATATACTCGCCTCTTCAACTGCAAAGTTTGTCCCACAAACTTCTGCTGATTCTATTGGTTCTGCCATCTCCGACATCTCCAATCCACTTAAATCACAGTAATTCTGCATATATGGACGTTTCTAGCATAAAGTAATATGTTTTGTTAATTATAATTTATTATAAATGTTAAAAATCAATACAATTCTAACTACTTACCTCCGCCATTGCTAAATTTCAATTGTAATTTTTATTTCACAAAAATTTTTTTCATTTAAACAGTAAATAAAAACAGCTGTTCGCACTAGTTGCAAAATCTTGCAAGAAGAAATTTCTCCAGTAACATTTTGCAAGTTCTCTAACTTCGAACTGTCAAAAAATTCTCTTTTTGGCTCTCTCCCTGCAAGAGATTTGGAGTACGCAGACAACATTTTGCAACATTTTACAACATTTTGCACAAAATGATGCAAAATATGTGTACGCAGACAGACCTATTGTCGGTCAAATTTCTTTTCTTAATTCCAATATATATATATATATATATATATATATATATATATTTTTTTTTTTTTTTGTTTTTTTTTTTATGCTCCCAAAAATCCCTAAATCTCGTGAAATATTTTTAACAACATTTACAGCAAAATTTAACTATGTTTTGTTAATTGGTTTAATATATAAATATTTTTGCGACTTCATTGAAGTTGTACATACACAAACATACTGAAAAAGTACATATTTGATCAACTTAAAGGAAATCGTAAAAATTTAGTATGAAAATCCCAAAAATGGTAACGCTGTTAGGTTAAAATATTTTTAATTGTGTTAGTGTAAATGTTTTTATGTAATATATACCTAGACAGGTTTTTCATACCCAATTTTCTTTTGGAAAAGTGAATAAAATATTTTAACATCGCTTGCCGGTTCCTATTTCAGCTGCTGCTGAGTTATATAAGGAAAATATGGTAGCGGTTGGTATAACAGACCAAATAATGGATTATTATCGAAGGTGACCCATCAATATATTTTTCATTTTCTTTACTCAGGCATTTGAAACAGGTGGAAAAAAATACAGGAACGATGTTGATATACTTAAAATACCAAAAAAGAAGCTCAAGAAGTTGAATAATTCCAGTTGCGTTACAGGTGTTATGAAAATAAACATCGACCCCATAACGTACCAGATGACATAAGGTATGATCAGTTTGATCAATGGTCTGAAGATGCAAAAAAATTAATGCTGCTTTTTGTTTCCTGATAGAGAAATTTAGCTTCAAAGAAAACCATACAAAATACCATACATTACAGTTTCTTATTCCGGAAGTAAGAATATAAAAATTACAAATGTTACGTAACAAGAAATGCATTAATTTTGTTAAGAAAGTGGTTAAGTTCTTTGTTCATTTATTTATTCAAAATTAATTCAAATAAACTTATTCACTGCAATTTTAGTAGTAAAGCTAACGGCTTCGTGCGCTTCGTTAACTTATAGGATGTTCACAAGAAGAAATGAAACACTTGCTTCGCTCTCTTACTTACGATTGATATCAATACATATGTATGTACACTGGCCAACATGAAAAATTACTTTAAAGTCTTACTATTTAATTTTGATGTATTATGGCCCCCTAAGTACAAAAACACCCAACATATAAAATTCTATGGATACAATTTTTCAAAAAAAAAATTTTTTTAAATTACGGATTTTCAAAGAGGTCGTTCCATTGATTTTATCATATCTTGGGAATGGCTTATCCAATTTTGTTGCAAGAAACACCAGCAGATTCACCACAAAATTTCTTAAGTCATGGTCAACAGTCGTACTACATAAATATGTAAATTTTTATTTTTTTTTGTACCAAATCGTAAAATGTTCCTTTATTAAAAATTCATAAAAAACTTACCATTTTTATTTTCACATACATTTTTATTTAACATCTGTAAATATTTCAAATAATTGAAGCCTTATTTCGTGAAAATACATGAATAAATGTCTATTGTAATTTTGAGGAAAAGCCCTATAAAGTAGAATTACTCGTTTTTGACAAACAAATTTATTTAAGTATGACATTTTGCTCAACGTTGTCTTTTTAAATCATAAAAATTAAAAGTAAAATGATTTTTATCACTCGGTTATAGAAACTGTTATACTTACAATTAATTTAAATATGTTCCGCGAAAATTTTGATAAACAAAGTACCCTTCTGTTCAGCAGGTGGATAAAACAAGGATGGCTTTACGCACATTATACCAATTTTGACTTATCACTGCGATAAGCCTTACCTGTCTATTGCATTCCATGTTTTAAAATTCGACTTTTTTCAGGTGCATTATTCATTGGTCCCTTCATTACTAGATACATTTATTTTAGAATATGTACTTTTGTTAAAAAATTCGACATATTTAAAATAATTCATTTCGTTTATTGTGTAATAGCCTTACAAATTTTTAATTTGAAAAAATATCAACAAGACTACATGCCTAGATAAGATAATTGGGACCTCCTGAACACGACAAACGCTGTAATTTTTTTCCTAAGCACCATTTTTTAGATAACTGTACTTTTGTGTTGTTCGGTGTATGGTCCCACTCAAACTCTTGTGGAGCCCAACCGAAAAGTCCGATATAAATTGCCAAGTATTTAATGAGAGTTTAGGTGCAGCTCATTTGGATGCATGGGAAGCTTTCCAGGACATCGTTCACAACTTTTTGGGAAACTACAGAAGTCCTGATTACGCTGAGAAGATCGATACATTACTGCAAAAATTCAATGCGATTGTTCGCTCATTTTAATTTAAATTTTTTGCATTTACCCCGAATATAGTGTGTGAGCAATGAAAATGAACATATTGTCGTTCCACAGAATCCTTAATAAAAACTTTATTTTTCATCCGTTTTTTTATTCAAATTACGCTTAAAATTTTGGTAACTAAATAAACTATTTGGTAAAAAAAAAATAAAACATTCCAGATTTTCACTATAACGCGGAAAAAAAACGAAATAAAAATGAAAAATTTTAAAAACAACGTAAAAAATAGGCAAATTTTGAAATTTGAGGTGCCATAACCCAGCTATTTCTTGTCTCATAGAAATTTGTAGGGTTTGAGTGGGACCATACACAGAAAAACACAAAAGTACCGTTATCTAAAAAAGGTACTTGGGAAAAAAATTACAGCGTTCTTTGTTTTCAGGAGGTCCCAATTAACTTATCTAGGCATGTGGCGTTCTTGGTATTTTTGGGCTGTATTTTGTTATTATTCAACTAGCGTTCCTGATCGCGAAAAGTCAAGTTTCCATTAAAACAACTATTTATTTGGCTCATTAATTTTTAAAAAATTTATAATACACGTAGAAAATTTGTCTGCAAAAATGACCTGAATTTATTTTGTTATGTGTGTGGTGTATACACTACTGCAAAAAGGCGGCGAAATTTCACATTTCACTACAAAATTCATTTAAAGATTATTTCAAAATAAACTTACTGGACGCCTAGTTCAATTTGTGGTAGCTGTGAATATATTTTAAAGAAATGGCGTTCATACCTTCAGTAATACCACGTTTATACGCATGTCTTATTTGCAAATAGAACTATTTGCATATAACTAATTCACTGTTATACGGGAAATTGCATACAGAACTTATGTTATTGTTAGTGATGCCAGGTGACGAAAATATGATTGTTTGGTAAGCTGCTATAAAAAAACACATGTTTTTAAAAGTGAAAGAATTATTTAAAAAAAAAATGGCAAAATCGAAAACAATAATATTTTTGGCAATGCAATTAATACAGAAAAGAAAAAATTTATTGCACAAATATCTCAACAAAATGCAAAAAGTTTTTGATGGAATGTAGGAGAAGGCAGCGGAGACATGAAATCATCATTCAGAATCTTGAAGATGCCTATTTCATTTCAATTGCTAGTGCTGTCATTAAGCATCGCAGAGAACGACGAGTTAGGGCACCCCCAAGGACTTTAATTAAAGAACCAATAAACGAGCAGCTTTGTTTTGAGTCAATGCATATGCTGAAATCTTCATTTATCACGTTGTATGGCTTCATCATTCCACATTTGCCAAAACAGAAAGAATTTATAAAATTTCTGAACTTGGAAGAATGCCTCCTAATTAGTAAAAGGTTTGAAAAAATATCTAACATTCCGAACATAACTTGTGCAATTGATGGTAAGTATGCTTGTTTTCTTTCAAAAGGATTACATTTAATTTTGAATTTACACTTAGGTTCACATATCTCAGTTTTACCACCTTCAAAAGGTTATCTAGGTTATATTTGTAAACCGCAAAGGATAGCCGTCGATGGTAATGCAAGCTGTCATGGATGACAAGTACATGTAATAAATCATATAACTTTTTTATTATAAAATACTAGCGAACCCCCTGCACACTTCGTAGTGCAAAAAAGAAAATATAAAAATTAATTCGAATTCATTTAAATCAGTGATAAACTGTTTTATTGTAATGCTCTGTGGTAAACAACATTTGATGTTTTTGCATTTTCGGTGTAAATATACAAAACCGATGGTTTGCCAACACGCGAACAGGTTACATACAACTGTCCATGTGTGAAAACTGGATACTCTAAGTTCTCTTCACAAATGTCTAAGGATTGGCCTTTCGCCTTATTAATGGTAATCGCAAACGCAAGGCGAACAGGAAACTGAAGTCGTTGAAATTCAAGTGGTATATCAGAAGGAATCATTGGGATGCACGGAATGAATACACCTTCGCCTTTGAATTTTCCAGTTAAAATAGTAGCTTCAATTATATAAGCCATCAACTTTTTAATAGCAAGTCTTGTACCATTACACAAACGTGGTTGACTGATATTGCGATGCATAATAATAGGGGCTTCAACTTTCAATTGGAGATTATGCGGAGGCAATCCTTGTAAGTCCAACGAATTCAAAAATTCTGTTGGATAATTCACAACATCTTCTTCATTGGTAACAGTGTAGACAGACTTGCGCAACGCCACTTCACCAGGAATCATTTATTGTATACCCATGTTTAATTCAGTGACATCTTTGTTCTTTCCCGCTAAAAGCGCTCTGGCACTCAACCATGCATGGCATGTATATTGTTGTGCTATGTTAGTGAAACACATTCAATCAATTCTTTTTTTGACTGTACGAAACGGCAAAAATCATTTGGCATTGTTATCAATCCAGTGTCATCAAGAGGCAATTCACCATTCCCAATTTTCAGCAATTGCTTAGAGAACTTATCAGCAGATGGATCATTCCATAAATATAAAGACTTTAAGCAAGCGGTAATTTTATCGGCAGCTGTCGATCTAGAAATGACGGGCAATGGTTGCCTAATATCGCCTGACAATAAAAACGCATCACCAAACAACTCTGACTTATCTCGGAGATCTTTCATTGATTTTTCCAAAGCTTCAACAGATTTCTTATTCGCGTACTCATGCATATGACGTGGCCTGTGCATGATGTTTTTAAATATTTAAATTTTTAGTGATGTATTTATATGTAATTTATTTCATAGATCCCCGAAGTTGTGATTTAGAATAGCTAAGTATATAAATTGAATTCATGGTTTGACTAAAATTGAATTGTAATGAATTTAAAAATGAATTGTATTTCAGTTTTTCAAAATAATAACTCAAATATTTCGAAATGATTGCAGTGTTAACTAAGACCAACTCACATAAAAACCATATATACACAAAATCCTTGGTATTGACGTCACCTTTCATATAAACTTCGCAGAAACAAAATCGGTTCAGGCATTCCGGAGAACATCAATTACTAACACAATGCAACTTATTTTTATATATATAGATAAAAATGCGATATTTTTATTCACTAGATTCAGAAACGTAAGCATAAAATTTCCAGGTAGTGTTCACGATGCAAAGGTGTTTAAGAAATCCGGTATTTTCAAAAATGCATCACAACTAATTCCAGCATTCGCAACTTCAATAAATCACTTAAGCACACCACTAATGCCTTAAGGCCGAGTCAGATAGAACTTTTGATTCGCGTTGCGTTATAGTTTCGCTTTGACATTTAAGATGAAATATACATACCTATATGAAACATGTCACATAAAGTACTTTTAACGTAGCGCGAAGCGTAAAGTTGGTCAACTCTCATCTTTTTGCGCGCTTTGACAATCAGCTGGTATAATTTTATTTTATAGATTTTCCAGTTTTTTCTTAAATATTCAAAATGTTTTTCACACATTTTTTATCTTATCTTAATTTATACTGAAGCAAAAGCTGTTTTAATAAGAGTTTCAAGTATGAAGTTTTGCAGCTCTTCGAAATTAAAAAAAAATCTTTTATCTAATGCTTTTAATTTTGTGCAATTTTTTGAATTGAATTTATGTACAATATGTCTTATGCTTTAATAACTAAATATGTATAAATATTTACTCACGATGTGATACGAAAAAGGGTTAGTTTTGTATTTGTTCCACGCTAAGGAACTTTAAACAAAACAATATTAATATTTAATCCATATGAAATTATTATTATTTTTTTTTTGTGATATTATATTTTGATTTGTGTCCTAAAAATTTGTTTAAGATATGTTATTCTTGAAGAATATATATACATACGAGTATATATAGTCTTGTCACGGAATACAATGCCAAGTATTATTTATAATAAAATGTTAACTACATATGTACATATGTATACATGCATTTTTAAAACCCAAAAAAAAACTAATTTATGCCAATAAAAAGTTATGGTGCAAAATCAGAAACTGTTTTTATTACTTTACTATTTTTCTCATTACATATGTACACATGAATATAACCAGAAAGATATTAAAACCGTATTTTGACAAAACACCAATAGTTTCATAAAATACGGGCATGTTCTGAAAATCACAAGATTTCAAATCACATTTGTGATTTGATGGTGTTCTGAAAACCACAAACGTTTTAACTTTTCGGTGTGATTTTAACTTTTCGAAAACACAAGATATTTTCTTTTGATTTGATAAAATTTTTTATGTATTGAAAATTGGTAAATTTTTTTTTTTAAATATCAAGTGAAAACGTACAGTTGCAATGAGTGCAATTGGTAACAAATAGGGAAAATTCGACAAAAAATTGGAAAATGCAAAAATACGTTTAAAATGAAACTTAAAAGCTTTGACCAGCTAAAAACAGCAAATAGGGGAAAATTTGCGAAAAATTTGCAAAATTCAAAAATACATTTAAAATGGCTTAAAAAAGATTTCGACAACTTTGAGGTTGAAATACAGGCACAATAATTTTTGTAATAGAAAGTGTCTTCAATTTTTTCATAATTTTATAAATTCTTTGATGGAAAATTGGTAGTTTTGAATGAAAATCAATAAAAAATATTTCAAGGTATTCATTTAATTAATTTATTGCGAAGTTCAAAGTAAAATTATTGGAAAAATAACCAAATGATTCTAAATCGGCAGTCATTTAGCTGACTTGTTTACAACCAAAAAAATTTAAAAAGTTTTGTGTGCAGAACAGCTTTTTTGTGATTTTAAATCACTTTCACAAAAAGTGATTTACAGAACTTGTCTGATAATTTATATTGGATGGGATATAATATAATCCCTTAGTTGGTCTCTTAAGGCGAACGCACTTCTTGCTGCGTTATTGCAAGTCATTCGGCCATGGTTTCGCAGCGGTGCCAAAACTTCACTCCGCCACAGCCCATTTACAATTTCATCGCCTTCAAAACGGTCCACATAATCAGGCGGACAATAGCTGCCATCGTGGAATTTAACAAAATTGTGGAGAACTACTGTAGCTTTTACCAATTTTTCAGCATTTTCTGGTTGCAAAAACAAAGGTGATAACAAAACTCTCCAACGAGCGCACAAAATGCCAAAAGCGTTTTCTATCACTCTCCGGGCCCGCGATAACCGCCTATTAAAAATTTCTCGGTCAAGTGATAGACGTGTTCCTAATTGCAAAAAAATGTTTAGTTAACATTACATATGTACGCATCGGGCACTAAATACAAAACCAGTCACAAGTCAAAAACCAAAAATGCAGCAGAAAATTTAAAATAATTTAATTTCCTCCCAAATATAATGATACTTTTCTACTTAAAGAAGAAGGCTTTCATCTGAGGACAATTTGTTAAGAATAAAAAGGTTTTGAAAAATTTCGAGCTGTGACTGCTTTGTATTTTGAGTGCGATATGTATAAGTACTTGATTGAAAAGTTAAAGTGAATATACAAACCCGGATATGGACGCATAATACAATTTTTAAGTGGAAATGCAGCGTCCCCAACCATGAAGTAAGGAAATTTGATGCAAGTCCCAGGTAAATAAGCATCTTCAGGCAAATCTAGTTTACCATTCAACAATCGTTGTCCAAAGCCGGAATTCCATAATACTCCACCATCACTTTGGGAACCATATGCCCCGATGTCCACTGTTGTGAAAGTGTAGTTGGCGTCGCAACTTGCTAATAGTACAATGGAGTAACTTCCCTTATAGTTATAATAGAGAGATCCTGAATTGGGTGGACATAATAATGTGCTTTCCGTCCACAGCACCAACGCAATTCGGAAAGTTCCACATAGCATTGAAATCTTCAGAAATACGTTTCCATTAATATTTGTTTGGGGGTGACAAGTAAATCATACCCAATTCCTCCCAAATTGCTTCACATACCTCAGTTATAATTGTGGTTACTGTTGATCGTCCCATTTTGAAGGCAGTAGCAAGTGTTTGCTTACTATCTCCATGCGCCAGATAACTACATAAATATACATACATACATACATGTATAATACATATGTATTATACATATATATATACATACATATATACATACATATATACATTTAAATTAAGTATTTTATTAACTAAATTGTATGGCAGTTATTATCACTTACGTAAGTGTTAAAAATAGTCTGCAGGAAGCAGATATGGATGGTCTGTTTGACATTTTTGTGAGCCGTGCCTTTAAAAGTTCCAACAACCTATCAAAAACAGCAGGAGTCATCCGTACACTCTTTTGAAATTGCTCTGGATCTCTTTGGTGCATTTCTTCAAAGCTGGAGGCGAATAGTCCTGTGTGGTCGCGATCTTGATAAAGACTTCGCACCCAGAACCTACGCGTTGAACATTTTTTTAATAGTTCCAATGCTTCATCCATCAAAAGCACAATTACAACCAATTCCAATATATCGTCCAAAAGCATTTTAAACTTTTATTCGTTTTTATTACAATAAAATTAAAAGATTACCAGCCTTTTTTATATGTAAATAAACAATACGTGAGTGTTGTCAAAGTTTTCATTGTGTCATACACCTTTTGCTTTGCGCTTTTCTGTTAAAGTTAGAAACGTCACGCAAAGCGAAAAAGTTCTATCTGACTCGGCCTTTATACCATTAAAGCCTTATACTGGCACACTTACAGCACTAAAGAGTCGTTTAACTGTCATTTGAGTTCTGCGCGTGTATATATTGAAAATGCCTTCGGTAGGCTAAACGGAGGGTGGCGCTGTCTATGTAAACGAACGGACATTTCCACCTCTGTATTTCCTAAAGTTGAAGTAGCATGCGCGATTCTCCACAATTTTTGTGAAAAACAAAAGAACGATACGTACATAAATATGCATGAATATCATTGCTTAATAAATAAATTAATATATTAAGATACTTTTACGTTACTCTAAACAGCCTTTATTAAGTAAAATTTAGTTTTAATTTGTTATTAAAGATATTAGAAATATTATTACATGTCAAGACTATAGTCGCTTTGAGGCAACTCAGATTTTTTTCAAACTGTTCAATCGAGCTTTGAAGCGGTTGAATAAAAGTCCACCCTAATGTATCTACTTATTACATATCGCTCTTGCTTAACAAAAACTTTTCGATTAAAAATTAAAACTTTTCATTTGAGTATGCGTTAGATATTGAAATCTATACCTGCCAAATGCAAAATATCGCCTTGTGACCTTTTTTAAATAAAATTTTTATTTTCACTATATTCAGTTGAGATGTTAGATCTTTTTGATACTTTTATTGAGATATTTGGCTGGATTGATTCTGTACTTTCAGGCTGAAACTAAGAAATAAAAATAAAATATTAGTACATTATAAAAATTAACGCATTTATTTTAACAAATATGTACATTTTGTATTTTTGACATTTACATATGTATATTAAATAATAATAGGTATAAAACATTTTTTGTCCGTACTGAATATATGTATATACTATTGCTAAACAAGTGCGATATGTAAATCATAAAATGAATATTTAAAATTAGTACATATACTATTTTTATTAAACATCTTAACATGCGTTTGAAACTTAAACGTTTAATTTAGATCTATAACACTTTAATTTGCTAAAACTTTAATTTAATTATACAAAAGAGTAAATAAAGAAGTCCTAAGTTAGAAATATCCGCCTGAAAATAGATAATAAAATAATATTAATTTTTATAAAACCATAAAAGAGAGCTAACGCGGTTGGCGTAGTAATATAAATGAAAATGACTTCAAAATTATATATTTATATACATATCGGTGGTCCCAAGTAGAAAAGCCTTGAGTTTTATATATTGAATTTTTCTGTGATTCCAATATTTTTCACATTAATGCACCTCATCACAAAAATTTAGTGCAGTACTATCAAAAATAATGAGATTACAAGCAGTTGACAGTAACAGTATATATATTATGATATATGTTTTTGACGTTTTCCTGTAAAATGACAATCATGTGAGTTGAAGCCTTTATACTTGAGACCAGCCGTATATTTGGCTGCATTTGATAAGTGTTTTCACATGTCATCGACTAAGAAAGCCGTATATATTATACAATGTAGTTAGGATGTTCTTACACTGCTGGTCATTTAGAAAGATCTAAGAGATTTAAGTAGGAAGCACTTTAATAGACATACTATGTACAATGTATATAAAAATTTACCAAACACGTACATATATAACATACTGTTGCAACGAATGGCAGTAGACTTCAAATGGTTTGATGTTTCATGAAATTTGTCGAATAATTCAAAACAAAAATTTAAAACAAACGAAATAAAATGAATAGAATCAAACAGGTTTGATGTAACGAGACCATTCGAAAACTAATAGAAAAATAGACATAAAACAATGTTTGATTCCTTTTTTTCGAATGTTTTTTACATTTGTATGGTTTAAGAAGAAAACACAAATGATTCTAAAAAAAACTCGAAACATAGAATTGACAATTGTCATTCGCTCTTTAGTTGGAAAGAAATTTATAAGTAAGAATAACTATTGTTTATAATAAAAATTATTTTGAGTGGAAAATATATTAAAATTATAATGTATGTATGTATGTATATAAACATAAATATATGTATGAGATATTTTTTTGTTAATTTTTAGTGTTGGTTCACAAAACATTTCGTTTTGTGAAACACAACCAGTTTTGAATAGAATAGTCTATTGACGAGTTGTTTTTTAACTCTAAATTTTTTTTACTCTTTTTTTTTTTGTTTGATTTGTTTGGTGTCTATTTTCTTTCGAAACATATTTCATATGCCTAAAAAAACAAACTATGATTTGATTTAAAAAACAAATGTATGGTTTGAAAGCCCATGCGAGCCATTTGAAGCTACACTATGTTATATACACATGTAAATTGTGCCATGTTGCACTTATCGTATTTTAAAGTTCTTCAGCTCAAATTTTTTCACATAAAATTATCTTTAACCAATTTAATCACAGTCAGTAACCACAGCACTTCATCGCGCACGTTTCAATAACATGGCGTTTACAAAAACACTTTCAGCAAAAAGGACCGATGATCTCATCACTACTATATCTTTACTAAACTATCTATCAAACTGCTTACAAACCAAAACTAACGTGGGATGGCGAAATATAATTCCCAATAAAAAAGTTTCTTGAAACAAGCACAGTTCGTTCTCCATTTTAAAAATATTTTGTAGAGCAAATTCTGTAAATGTTTAATCGTCGGAGATGGTATATACAAGTAAATGGTTGCAACAATATACACGTGAAAGAAATAGTATCTACTAGAAAGAAAGAATAGTTTTGAAAGGTCAGATGAAGACAGAAATTCATGACATAGTGGGGAGTCGAACTCGAGATCTGAGTCATCGTAGCAGTTTACGTATGTTTAGCATCCAGAACTGATTAGTTTTCCGAATGGATCTGAAAAGTCCCTTAAAGCGATTTTGAGAAAATTACTTTTGAAAACATATTTTTTCTTCTTTTCTTAGCTAGGCGCATACTGAGACTTCCAAACGTAGGGATTTTATGAGAGCTCGAAATTTTCAAAACGGGATAGACCAAAAAACTTTCCTATTTTCGAATATCTTCCAAGCCGGAAGTTAAATGAGAAAAAATTAAATTAAAAAAAAAATATATATATATATATATATATATATATATATATATATATACTAGCGAACCCCTGCACACTTCGTAGTGCAAAAAACAAAATATAAAAATTAATTCGAATTCATTTAAATCAGTGATAAACTGTTTTATTTTAATGCTCTGTGATAAACAACATTTGTTGTTTTTGCATTTTAGGTGTAAATATACAAAACCGATGGTTTGCCAACGCGCGAACAGGTTACATACAACTGTCCATGTGAGAAAACTGGATACTCTAAATTCACTTCACAAATGTCTAAGGATTGGCCTTGCGCCTTATTAATGGTAATCGCAAACGCAAGGCGAACAGGAAACTGACGTCGTTGAAATTCAAGTGGTATATCAGAAGGAATCATTTGGATGCACGGAATGAATACATCTTCGCCTTTGAATTTTCCAGTTAAAATAGTAGCTTCAATTATATAAGCCATCAACTTTTTAATAGCAAGTCTTTTACCATTACACAAACGTGGTTGACTGATATTGCGATGCATAATAATAGGGGCTTCAACTTTCAATTGGAGATTATGCGGAGGCAATCCTTGTAAGTCCAACGAATTCAAAAATTCACAACATCTTCTTCATTGGTAACAGTATAGACAGACTTGCGCAACACCATTTCGCCAGGAATCATTTATTGTATAGTCATGTTTAATTCAGTGACATCTTTGTTCTTTCCCGCTAAAAGCGCTCTGGCACTCAACCATGCATGGCATGTATATTGTTGTGGTATGTTAGTGAAACACATTCAATCAATTCTTTTTTTGACTGTACGAAACGGCAAAAATCATTTGGCATTGTTATCAATCCAGTGTCATCAACAGGCAATTCACCATTCCCAATTTTCAGGAATTGCTTAGAGAACTTATCAGCAGATGGATCATTCCATAAATATAAAGACTTTAAGCAAGCGTTAATTTTATCGGCAGCTGTCGATCTAGAAATGACGGGCAATGGTTGCCTAATATCGCCTGACAATAAAAACGCATCACCAAACAACTCTGAGTTATCTCGGAGTTCTTTCATTGATTTTTCCAAAGCTTCAACAGATTTCTTATTCGCGTACTCATGCATATGACGAGGCCTGTGCATGATGTTTTTAAATATTTAAATTTTTAGTGATGTATTTATATGTAATTTATTTCATAGATACCCGAAGTTGTGATTTAGAATAGCTAAGTATATAAATTGAATTCATGGTTTGACTAAAATTGAATTGTAATGAATTTAAAAATGAATTGTATTTCAGTTTTTCAAAATAATAACTCAAATATTTCGAAATGATTGCAGTGTTCACTAAGATGGCTATAACTCATAACCAACTCACATAAAAACCATATATACACAAAAACCTTGGTATTGACGTCACCTTTCATATAAACTTCGCAGAAACAAAATCGGTTCAGGCATTCCGGAGAACATCAATTACTAACACAATGCAACTTATTTTTATATTTATAGATATATACATATATATATATATATATATATATATATATATATATACATATATATATAAATATATATATATATATATATATATATATATGTATATATATATATATATATATATATATATATATATATATATATGTATATATATATATATATATATATATATATATATATATATATATACATATATATATATATATATATATATATATATACATATATATATAAATATATATATATATATATATATATATATATATATATAAATATATATATATATATATATATATATATATATACTGCGTTTCACTTGAATAGCCTACTCGCTTATATTTTATGTTATATGCTTATCTATCAATATTCTTAACTTTGTTGAATTTGTTGTTTTTGTTTTATTTTCGTTATCATATGTTTTCTCCGGGATATAAATTTGTCTCACTGGAAAAATGCCGTTATTTGTTTTTATTGCTTTAACTTAAATTTGTAAAAAAATATTTTTTTAACCTTTTCAAATAAATTGGTTTAGTTTATCATAAAAATGGGTCGAGGTAGAGCTTTAACCAACGAGGAACAAATAAAAATAAAAACATAGAGATTGTGGCCTTTCTGTATCTGAACTATCTAAATATATTGCTAAACGCAGAAAAGTGGTATTTAGTTTTATTCAAAAATAGACGAACTACGGAGAAAACATGAAAGGTCGTGTAGGTGGTGTGCTTTCCGACGCAGATAAGAGAGTTATTTTGAGAGCAGCTTCGAATTCGCACGATTCTGTGGACAAAATTAAAGCTAAAGTAGGTATCAATGCTAGCAAGGCCACTGTATGGCGTGTTATTTCAGGTGCAAAACACCTCAAACGACTCAAATTAAAGAAAAAACCACCACTTAACGCAGCACGAAAAGAAATGCGTTTGAAATGTTGCCAATGTAATATGACATGGAGAAACGAGTGGAAGCACGTTGTGTTTTCTGGCGAGAAAATTTTAATTTGGAGGGCCCTGATGGCTACAACTATTATTTCTACGATTTGAGGAAGGATACCCACCAGTTGGATCGATTACACAGTCGAATCGGCGGAGTTATGGTGTGGGGTGCGATTTCCTTTATGGCACCTGTGAGCTCCAGCTTCTAAGTTCTACCGTGAACGCTAAAACTTACCAAGGTGTTCTAGAAACGGCTTTTCCTTCATTTGAAAATCTTTTTGGTCCACTACCGTGGACTTTCCAACAGGACAATGCTTCAATCCATACTGCCGGTTTGGTCAAATCGTGGATAAAATCCAAAAAAGTCACCTTCTGAATTGGCCACCATACTCACTGGACCTTAACATAATAGAGAATGTGTGGGGATGGCTCTCTAGAAAAGTTTACGAGTCTGGAAAACAATTTTCAACTAAAGCCGAGCTCATTGAGGCCATTTAACTGGCGTGGATTTCAATTTCTCTCAGCTATTTGAAAAATTTGTATGGGTCAATTCCTAATAGGATATACGAGGTTATTCTGAACAAGGCACGCTCAACCCATTAGTAGAAATGCTTACTAACATATAAACTTTTATAAAGAATTAAATATTTAAACAAAAAGTCATTTATTGCACATTTATTAAAAAATGTGCTAGTCTAGTGAAACAAAATTTGTTTGCAACTTTTTGAGTATTTTTCGTTTTAAGTCGTATTTAAAAAATAGTTCAATACATTGAAATATTTTTTAATTTTCTTTTAAAACCTGTAAATACCACAACAAATACAAATTAAAAACAATCCGCTATTTTTATTTGCTACAAAGATATAGGGGAGGAAATTTCCATTTATATGGTGTGCTATTAAAGTGAAACGCAGTGTATATATACATATACATATATATATATATATATATATATATATATATATATTTATTGTTACGTTTTTAGACCTTTTCGTAAAAATGGTTTTATTACTTATCCTTCAAGGATTCGTTTTATTGCATCAAATTAAAACACGGACAAATTAATTTTAGAAATATAATGTGGCAACAATTTATTTGTCAACTTATTTACAAGAGTATTTGTTCTACTCAACACTTAGCGATGTTAACACGTCTATATTTGAAATCACTCTGACTATCGCTGAGCTCTGGCAGCGCCTTTATATAGCAAAAATGACGTCGTCTGGTAACTTCGCGAAAGTTCTGGGCATGGTGGTTGTATTTTACTAGACATGTGTGTGTTTGTATACGTAACAATGCTGACTTGTTTGGTTTGCTTATGGTAACTATATGTGGTTGAATGTATGAGTGTTCTGTGTGTTTTGCCTATGGTAACTATGAGTGGTTGTATGGTTGAGTGTGTGGTTTTCTTTCTTCTACGTGTATATGGCTGTGTATACTTGTGAATCTATTTAGTTTTATTAGCAGCGAATACTTGCATACAAGATTATTAAGAGCAAACTCTCTTAGCATTTATGTTGCTAGTTTTGTTATTGTTGTGGTTTACTCTTATTGGCACAGCCTTGATCTTGTATATTCTGGAGTATTCCATTTCCGTTAATTTGAATATTATCTATATAGTGTTGACCAGGGTAGTAACATTTTGACAACTATAGATTAATTGGCAGTGCTGCCAAGTACATATAGACACATTGTGGTTTTATTTAAATCTATTTCTAATCTTTGTAACAATATATATATATATATATATATATATATATATATATATAATATATATATATATATATATATATATATATATATATATGATACTGCAATACAATAAAATAGGACATTCTAAAATATAATAATGACAGTGGCAACTAGAGCCGCGAATATGACACTGGTAAAGATCTCAGAAGCAATAAATAAGAGAGTGAACACTAAACAAAGCAAATTCCCAGAGCTGGCAGATGTAGTTGCTAAGGGAGGATTTATGTAGATATGAATCATCCAACAGAACTAGACTTTTCGTTAAACTAACCGCTTGAGAACCCACTTCAACTATTGTTCGCATAAAAAAAAATCCGTAATCTATTATAGATATGTTAATGCTAAATTCCAAATATAGTGATTTTGATAGCTTTTGGTTTAAGTTTGTGTTCATACGAATTATGTATATCTTGTTGACGATATGTATGTACATATGGTTGTGTAGGTTTTTGGCATTTTTTAAAAATAAATTCTTTAAAATTGTTTGACGAAACAAAATAAAATAAGAGAACATGTCAAAATTTATTTCCAATTAAAATTACGAATGAGAAAGCAAAACGTACTGACAGTACATGCACATGAGTACTCGTTCCTTTTCTCTCGTCCCTTTCGCCTATAAACTACCCTACAAGAACAGTGACGGTCATATGACTGGCTCTGCTGACAAAGTTTCCGTCAGCACGTGGAACAAAGTTTCTATCATTTTGTCAAGGCCAAAATTAAAAAAACTGATGGAAACTGTTGTGTGCGTGTGATCTTGCATCCCTCTTTAACTTGTGTATATTATCGGCTATAGAACATATATTCAAACTACCTACTCTAATGTTACTGCTCTACCCTACAAGAACAGTACCGGTCATATTACCGGTAGAATGACTGGCACTGATGACCGAATTTCGGTCATCACGTAGAACAAAGTTTCTATCATTTTATTAAGGCCAAACGGAAAAAAATGACTAAAACGTTTGTGTACGTGTGATCTTGTATCCCTTTCTAACTTGTGGTATATCATCGCCTGTTAAACATATATTCAAACTACTTACTCTAATGTTTTTGTTCTATATAAATTTTTCTCTAGTGACATTTATGGTTTCACTGGTGACCGGTCACCCTTTACGGGTATGGTTTCACTGGTGACCGGTCACCCTTGACGGGTATGGTGTCACTGATGACGGGGTTGCTAACAATCCTAACCTAACCAAATTCGATGAAATAAAACGCATTTAATATCATTTCAATTATATTATAGCAAATTTATTATTTATATATATATATACAAATATGCTTGTATTATATTTAACATACACAAAACTTACTGATATTACTCCATCGACCAAAATAATTAAATAACCCCGTGGTAGACAACAAACCCTAAGAACAAGCCACCAAAACCGCTAGGGTCGTCGCGATTAAGTAGTAGGGAACTGTATGTGCTTGGACCATTAAAAATATTAAATTTCAGCAATTAAATTTGAAATTTTTCAATTTTAGTTGCCAAAATTCTCAAATTTCACAAAATTCTCAAATTTCATTTTGTGTGTGTTCGTGTGTATATTTTTTCCCACGGTTTAATAGGGGCGTTCACATTGTTGTTTTTTTTTTAAATAAAATGTTGGGGTAGGCGTGGGAATTTGTGTCTGTCCATATGTGACCTTGAGAATACATGTCCGTCGGTATGTGAGCGTGGGAATTTGTGTCTGTCCATATGTGACCTTGAGAATACATGTCCGTCGGTATGTTAGCGTGGGAATTTGTGTCTGTTCATATGTGACCTTGAGAATAAAGGTCCGTCGGTATGTGAGCGTGGGAATTTGTGTCTGTCCATATGTGACCTTGAGAATACATGTCCGTCGGTATGTGAGCGTGGGAATTTGTGTCTGTCCCTATGTGACCTTGAGAACACATGTCCGTCGGTATGTGAGCGTGGGAATTTCTGTCTGTCCATTTACACTGTGTACGCCTTGTGAATAAAAAAATTTAGAAGCATTTTTAGGAATTACACTATTTAAAAAGTGTAGTAGTTATATATGGATACCCTTAATGTTTGTGGTTCGTTCCTTCTTGCTGGAGTGAGATTTTTTCTTTTATCTTTTTGCTTATTAAAATTTGGTGTGTTTACTTAAGATTTGTCGTCCAGCAATTCAGTGTTTTTTTTTTACTTTTTTGCTTGCAATGCTTGAGTCTGGAGGAATAATTTGATTATTCTGATCTTGAAGACGTTGTGAAAAAAAAATACTATTGCATAAATATTGAAACTGATGTTTTGTTTATTTTATACATGACGATCATCGATGGATTTTATTTGGGGATCTGGATGGTGGTGCGATTTCTGTATTTTGTAGAATATGAATATTTATGCTATGTTTAAGTCTGTGTGTTTTTTGTGTTCTGAGTGGCGGTTGGAATGTCTGGCTGTCAGACAGTCTGTGTGTGTGACGATTGGTGAGTCTGTATGACAGTCCGCTTTCTTGCTTTCCTGGTCAGTATAAAATGTGATAAGGTGTACATATTCATGCGTACATAAATATCTACAAATTTATTTCATTTACGCATATACATACAAACAAATAATAAGCGTTTATTCTTTGTGCCCAAATATTCCCTTGACCATTTGAATGAATGAATGAACCATTGTTTAAACATATGCATTGTTTTAATTTTTATTAATCTGTAATATTTATCAAATTATGTATATATTTTTATTTATATCTGAATTTAAATTTGCCTCTACTACATCCGCTGCCTCTAACAACAATTGATCGTCTCCATACATCGCAAGAAAAAGAGGTATATCTATTTTTGGTAGTATTTCAACACTCAATATTTCTATTTGAGGTTTGATTGCTACCTCTCTTCGATGGTCTGTTGTGGTTGGCAGCGAAGACACCGCTAAAAAGTGATCCTCATCGCCTGTTAGCATCTCATCGTATTCTGCATTCGAAGGATTTGATGTCTCAGGTGCAGATATTGGCTGCGAAGACACCGCTAACAAAAGTTCCTCATCTCCTTCAAGATGTTTCTCGAACTCTTCCTGTCTGGCTTTTCTTAAATACTCCTTCAAATGGTGACGCTGAAGTCTCCGATGTAATGGTGTGTACCAGAAGGGCTTCATTGTACAAATAAAATCTCAACTTCAAAATTTGATAATTTTGCTTTGAAAACTTGTGAAGCTACAAAAATTTTGTAGTTTATCAGATACCACAATGTTTTGTCCACGTAGCAGTTTCTTTTGCTACAAAATTTTGTGACGTATCTGCATGCATAAGCATGCCTCCGTATTCTGTGTATATCACATATCATAATGCTTGTTTATGTAAATATTGTCCACTTAGCAGTTTCATTCCCGTAAACATTTTGTATCGTAGAGGCATGCATAAGCATGTCCCAGTACTCAGTATATATCAAATTCCATTCAAAACTTTGTAACGTATCTGCATGCACAAGCATGTCTCTGTACTCTGTAGATATCACTTATCAAAATTTTTGTTTACATAAATATTGTCTACGTAGCAGTTTCATTCCCTTAAACATTTTGTATTGTAGAGGCATGCATAAGCATGCCTCGGCAATCTGTGTATATCAGATACCACAATGTTTTGTCCACGTAGCAGTTTCTTTTGCTACAAAATTTTGGAACGTCTCTACATGCATAAGCATGCCTCCGTATTCTGTGTATATCACATATCATAATGCTTGTTTATGTAAATATTGTCTACGTAGCAGTTTCATTCTCCTAAATATTTTCTAACGTATTTGCATGCATAAGCATGCCTCGGCATTCTGTGTATATCAGATACCACAATGTTTTGTCCACGTAGCAGTTTCTTTTCTAATTTTTTAATCTTAACCGTTTCTGTCAGAAGATACGCTACTTTTGCAAAGTAACGCAAAGCTACTTTGTTGGAATGAAGCGTACTATACCAAAACAAAATTTTCACGGATTTATATTGATCTAAATTTTTTAGGATACAATTCAGTACATTTTTGTATCTAAAAGTAACAAGTCGTGACTATTAAAAAATTCCTTGTGTGTTATTAATAAATCTAACTAACATATTCTCAAAAAACATATTATTTGTATATCAAAAAAATAAGAGTGTCATATAATTTAAGCAAAGACAGAATTTAAATATATATATATATAAATCCTTGTAATATTACATGTTATTCAAGCAATCAATATATTTTTTAATAAAAAAGTACACTATAACCAAAATAATTTTTATAAGTGTAAATCAAAATATTAAAAAAAATAATGAGTTCATCAATTTTCAAGTGCAATATCTGTAATAAGGTATATAAATACCAAAAATCTTATTTAGAACATTGCAAAGGTCATGTTCAACCACAACAAGTGCAACAGTCGATACAACCCCCAACATCTGCGTGCAACCCCATAGCAACATATCAACAAATCGCACAGTCCATACAACCCTCAACATATGCATACAACTCAATGGTCCATAACAATTTGCAGTATCAGTATCCGGCGCAGTATCAGTACCCAGTGCAGTATCAGTATCCAGTGCAGTATCAGTATCCAGTGCAGGTACCAGCGTATCCTTTATATCCGTATCCAGTGTCAACCAACCAATTCACAGCACCTATGGAGATTCCATATCCCATTGAATATAGCGTACCTATACAGTTGCAGCAAAATAATATGCCTAATTATTACCCAAGCTATTTGCCTGTAGATAATCCTTCTCAAGGCATGGATATAAGTCAAGTTATTCCACATGATCAGGCAAATACACAAAATAATGAAGTAGAAATGGATATCTCAAATTCTGCGGATGATCTACTGTCTCAAGCTCCAATTAATGCAAATATTATATAATAAATAGTGCTTTTAAAAATAATATTACAACATTTGGAGTTCCAGTAAATAAAGATTGTATTCTATTTGAAGATGTTATTGTGGATAATAAACATATCATCAAAGAAAGACTTGAAAATAGTCTTGCCGTACACAACATTATTAAATTTAATATTACTCTTATTGGAGATTATATTAAAATTATAAGCGATGATATGGAATTGTGTACTATTTCTCACCGGGCAAAGATGGATCTTCTGTGCATTGGAGATGATGTTGAGGAAATTATGGCAAAGCAATTTCAAGAAATCCACAACAAAATGTCTGAATTTCAAGAACGGGATTCAGGATGGACTTTAATTAGAATTGTTCGCCTCGAAATCGCTATAAATAAGTCATCTTTGGTGAGAGGATCGAACTGGATAAGTACGCCGGAGAACTTAAAAAGTAAAAAGGCATGTATAAATGTTGAAAATAATGACATTTATTGTTTTAAATGGGCAATAATATCTGCACTGGATACATCTGATATTAAAAGACCACAACGTTGCTGCTCATACAACATTGCAGACATCAGCGCTGATATCATATGTTTGCAAAACGGAATTGAGGTTGATTTCAAAAATTTAAAGTTTCCGTTGGCGTTAAAGAGTATCAGGATATTTGAAGAAAGCAATCCAAATATTAGCGTCAATGTGTTCGGATACAATGATGAAAGCAATGAGATGTTGGACCATTCTATAACACCAAGAATGAAAAAGCTAAACATATTAATTTGTTATTATTAGAAAATGCTGAAGGATATCAGCATTATATTCTTATAACAAATATATCAAAGTAAGTAAAGAAATATACATTTATTTACGTAAATATATTAATATATATTCTTATAACTTTTTTCTTTCCACAGACTTTTAAAATCTCAGACTACCAAGCACTGCAAAAAACTTGTCTTCTGTAACAGCTGCCTCCAATACACCCACAATGAGAGGACGTTAGAGCGACATAAAGAAGAATGTGGGCAAATTGTTGCGGAGCTGCCGTCTGAAGAAAATGCCGTGTTGCAGTTTAAAGACCACCAACGACAAATGAATGTGCCATATGTTGTGTATGCAGACTTTGAATGCATACTGGAGGAGGTTAATATTAGAGTAAGTGACAAAAGTAGGTATCGCAAAAAGCACATTCCTTGTGCTTTTAGTTATTATATTAAATGTAAGCATAATGATAGTTTAGATAAGTTTAAATTATATACGGGGAGGGATGCAGCAGAAAAGTTTGTAGAAAATTTGATTGAAGATTGTGAAAATATTTATAATGAATATCTAGTAAATAAAAGGGAAATGGATGCTTTAACTTCTTTCGAAAATTTTAATTTTCGAAATGCGATAAATTGTCATATTTGTCATAAATATCTAGGCAATGATAGAGTGTGAGATCACTGCCACATAAGTGGTAAATTCAGAGGAGCAGCTCATAATAGATGCAATTTAAAATTTAAAATTCCAAAATTTATACCAATCTATTTCCACAATTATTCATCGTATGACGCGCATCTTTTTGTTAAAGAGTTGGGTAAAAAATCTGGCAATATAAAAGTCCTTCCGCTCAACAAAGAATTATACATATCACTATCTAGATTTTCAAAAATGACCGACAACTACAACCTTGAACTTAGATTTTTAGACACAATTCGCTTTATGCCTGAAAGCTTAGAATCTTTAGCTAATAATCTTTCAGAACAAGACTTTCACATCATTAAAAGACAATTTAAAACAAAAAAAGAGTTTGATCTAGTGAGAAGAAAAGGCGTCTTTCCCTATGATTTTCTTAATTCTTTTGAAAAATTGAATGTTGGTGAACTTCCAGCAAGGGAAAATTTCTTCAACCATCTCAATAATAAGGAGTGCTCGATTGAAGACTATGAGCATGCAAAAGAAGTTTGGAATGCTTTCGGCTGCAAAACCTTGCAAGATTACATGGAAGTATATTTAAAAACGGATGTTCTCTTACTTGCAGATATATTTGAAAGTTTTAGAAAGGTTTGCAAGAACATCTACCACTTAGATCCATGTCAATATTACACTGCACCAGGACTATCGTGGGATGCTATGCTAAAGTACACAAATATAGAACTAGAGCTTTTGACGGACATAGATATGTACAATTTCTTCAAGAAAGGAATACGTGGTGGACTTGTACAATGCAGTAACCGATATTCAAAGGCTAACAACAAATATCTACCTGATTTCGATAGAGAAAAGCCCTCAGAATTTATTGTGTACTTAGACGCAAATAACCTCTACGGTTGGGCTATGTCTGAGTATTTACCTTATGGTGGATTCAGATGGCTGTCAGCTGAAGAGCTAAATCTGGATCCTAAAACCATAGGTGATAATTCAAGTGATGGATATGTCTATGAAGTTACTTTAGACTGTCCTTCTCATTTGCATGACTCTCACAATGACCTACCTTTCTGTCCAGAAAATAAGAAAATTTTGCAAACAAAGCACATTAAGTTAGTTGCAGATTTTTCAACAAAACAAACATATGTCATACATTATAGAGTTCAT
Organism: Linnaemya vulpina; assembly: GCA_963675445.1. Taxonomy (NCBI): domain Eukaryota; kingdom Metazoa; phylum Arthropoda; class Insecta; order Diptera; family Tachinidae; genus Linnaemya; species Linnaemya vulpina. Next base: position 40,308,450 of record OY776279.1, on the reverse strand, counting down.
AAACAATGTTTACAGTACGGTCTAGTTCTAAAGAAAGTGCATCGAATTCTCACCTATAAGCAATCAACCTGGTTGAAAAGTTATATAGACTTGAATACCAAACATAGGGCTACTGCAAAAAATACTTTTGAAAAAATTTTTTTCAAATTGTTAAATAATGCAGTATACGGTAAAACTATGGAGAATGTGGAAAAGAGAAAAGCTGTACGAATAGTTACGAACTGGAAAAGGACAAACTGTAATCATTTAGGAGCTCAAGATTGGATATCTAAACCTAATTTTCATAGTTTGTCAATATTTTCTGAGAATATGGTAGCGATTGAAATGAATAGAGTGAAAACCTATTACAATAAGCCTATATATTTAGGATTTTGTGTATTAGAGCTTTCCAAATGGAAAATGTATGATTTCCATTATGGGTACATGCAACCCAAATTCAAGTTAAACTTATAACTGAATTATATGGACACTGACTCTTTCATTTACACAGTAAAAACAGAAGACTTTTATGCTGACCTAAAAACTGACCTCGACCATAAGTTTGATACATCAGATTACCCAAAAGACAATGTATATGGATTTCCTCTGGTAAACAAAAAGGTATTGGGTATGATGAAGGATGAAAATTGTGGAAAGGTAATGAAGGAATTTGTAGGATTGCGGTAAAAAATGTACTCTTTTAGTGTGCAACATCAAAGTGATATTAAAAAATCGAAAGGAGTAAAGAAGTGCATTCTTAATAATTATAGTATAGCTTCATGTAGAAATTGCTTATTCAATAAGTCGACTGTGTATGATGATATGCTAACATTTAAATCAAAAATTCATCAAATTTATACAAATGAAATAAATAAAGTAGTATTAAATTATGCAGACGATAAAAGAAAAATAAGAAGTGATAAGATGAGTACATATGCATGGTATCATTTTCGAATCAAGGAAACTAATCCTGATTATGAACTTGACATGCTACTGTGGGAAATTTCAAGACTAGAAGAGGAAGAAGCAGTGCTATAACTGTATCCCTATATTTAAGTAATAATTTTTATATTTATTTAAGTAGTTAAATTTATTAATAAGTAAAAAAATTTTTGTATTGTTAAGAGAAATAAACAAAAAAATTGTACAAATATATTTAAAATGAAAAAACATTCAGAATTTGTTTTATTTTGTTTGGTGATTTATTATTTAGTTTCATCGAAATATTGCATAATATGAATTAATTAAATGATTTATCATCATTTTTCTTAAATAAAATACGGAGCACCGGCAGGTATCTGGCCCCTCCTCACAATCTGGATGGCTCCATGGACAAGACTTAAGGTGACCATCGTCCTAGTCCTCATCTTCCATTATACCAAAATCATCATTTTCATTCAACATATCGAGGAACATTTTCACCATTTCCATGTGTTCGTATATTACACATCTCTCAAAATCAACTAAGAATTGTGCGAGCTTGTTTCTAATGTCACTCATGATTTTATGAAATATTTTATACTATTACTAAAATTTACTTCCGATCTTTTTGACTGTTAGTTCTCTACTAATAATTGTTTTCAACGAACCAGTACTAAGGTGTATGTTATGAAATTAAAAAAAAAAAACCATGTCAGCGTTTTTAGTCCAGAAAATAATTTAAGATTCGATTCAAAAAAATGAATACGTATATATGACATCTCTCTATCCTTTTTCAACTACTTAGTTTTAAATACTTATATATATATATATATATATATATATATATTTAATTTTTCCTCACTTCGTCTTTTGTCAAAAATAAAACAAAAAAATCATTGTATAATGATTTTCTGTTAAGCTTCTTACAGTCTAGAAAGCTAAAACCGAGATTAGTTTGCAATAAAAGTTCAAAGCTATAAGTTGTGAAAAATTTCTACCGCAATGGATCTAGTGGAAAAAATTTAATTCGTACAATACAAAATCCTTAATCCATATAAAGGATCTAGATGAATTATCCAAACACACTATCGTACGTGCAACAACAAAGTATGGGGAAACAGTTCAACTTGAGCTGGAAAACCACATAATGTTTCTCCCCAACCGATACAATGCATTGACCAATGCAGAATTAGAAGATCTTTCGAATAATAAATATCGACTACAAAGAAAGGGAGAGCGAAACCTGATCTTAGAAAGCGAGATGAATGAGTTTTTAATACCAAACTCCCAGTACCCCGTTTGGCAGTAAAAAATATGTTATGTTCATATATTTTGTACTTAACAAGAAAAAAAAATAATAATAATAAAAAATAAAATGTTTTTAAATATGTATGTATATAAATATATATGATTGTGTTTTATTTAATATCTTTGGTTATATCATAAAGAAATTTCAAACATAAGTGACCGCAATTATATGTATTAAAGTCTAGATATTGATTGTAGTTGTATTGAATATTTCAACCTAAATATTTGATTAATTCTAGAGGAGGTTGTAAATTTCCAAAGCTGTCGAAATATTGTTTTTCATTCCTGTTCCTATAGTATGCTACCCAATGAGTACCTGGGCCTGTTGATAAATCCAAATTGATTATTCCACACTCTACAGTCTTTGGTCGTTTTGGTAGTGAATCCAACATATAAACTCCTCTAAAGTGTGGAATATATTTTGAAAATTTTCTTAGATCAAATTCTGATAATGGTCTGTTGGGTAGCATTTCTAATAGTTTTTTGAATGATCTTTACAAACAAGTCCATAACCGTTTTATATGGTTTAAGGTACAGTCCTTCTCCCACAGCAATAGACTCCATTGCCTTATTGTGTCTGGTGGCTTCCTCAAGTTGTTTTTTTGCATTCTTTGTTGCATTTACAGCTTTAGCTATAGCGGCACCTCCAGTTGCTAGACTACCAAGTGCACCTAGAGCAGTTAGAATCGGTATTATGGGCAAAAAACCACCAATTTTTGGAACATTTATAATACGCGGTATTATAACACGAGCTTTTTTCCCCTTAAGAGATTTACTGATAGCTTTACGAGCAATCTTAATGGCTGAATTAATATCTTGTGGTTTTTTCTTCTTCAATATCTTTGTTGCTGATTTAATTGTTTTATGAAACAGATTTTTGTCATTTATACGAATTCGTGGTGATGGTATTTTCACTGTATTCCTTTTCTTTGCTTCAACACCCATACCAAGTTTAGTTTTTGCTTTCATTGCGTTGGTGACTATATATGAAAATGTTTTTTCTGCAAGATCACTATCTTTTGAAAGAACTCTTTCCCAAGCCGTAGTTTCAAGAATTTTGTCAGCTTGATGTCTGCTGTTTAAGTCCTTATTTTTCGAGTAAGCAATATCGTGATTTTTGCAAGCAGCATCCAATAAGTTAATTCCTTTATCTCCTCTATCTAAACGCTTTTGTAATCTTGTGCCAGGTCCACAATACTGGTATCCAGGAAGATGTAATTCAAAAGGTAGAGAATTTATTGCTTTATTTAGTAAACCTTCTCCAACGATAGTTTGTTTGTGACTAAAATTTTTGTTATAAAGTACAACCATATTAATTTAATCTACAATAAAAGATAATGTTTGCAAGTTTAGCAAGTAGTTATTAAAATGCGCTTCATAAGACAACATAAAAATATTTTAGTTCGTAATGCTGATATTTTTTCAAATGACAGTAAAAAACTAAGACATAGTTCCTTGTTACCAAATTCTATTCGAGCATTAATAGTTGGTCCTTCAAATTGTGGAAAAACTAACATAATGATTAGTTTGCTGGAAAGTCCTAATGGTCTCAAGTTTGAAAATATTTACTTGTACTCAAAATCTTTATATCAACCTAAATATGAATGCCTAAAGAAATTAATTTCACCAATTAAAGGAATCGGATACTACACATTTGCAGAAAACGAGGACGTTGTTCCTCCTAGTGAAGCTAAAAACAATTCAATTATGATTTTTGATGATGTTGCATGTGAAAAGCAAAACAATATACCTGCATATTTTTGTATGGTTCGTCATAAGAACGTAGACTCATTTTACTTGTGTCAGACTTACACGCGGATTCCAAAACATTTGATAAGAGATAATGCTAATGTAATTATTATGTTTAAACAAGATGCGACAAATATGAAACATGTATACGATGATCACGTTGCCAGCGACATGAACTTTGAAATGTTTCAACGAATTTGTAGAGAATGTTGGAAGGAAAAATACGGATTTTTGGTGATAAGTAGAGATAATGAACTAAACAATGGTCGTTATAGAAAGTCATTTGATTACTTCATCATAATATAATTTACTGTTCATCAAATGCACCCTGCAGTATTTAATCTGACTTCAAACTTTATACATGTGATTATTGTAACTGATCAGATAAGCAGATCTGATACCTGATAAACTGACCTGATACCTGTTAAACTGACCTGATAAGCAGATCTGATACCTGATAAACTGACCTGATACCTGTTAAACTGACCTGATAAGCTGATCTGATACCTGTTAAACTGACCTGATTAGCTGGTCTGATACCTGATAAACTGACCTGATAAGCTGATCTGGTACCTGATAAACTGACCTGATAGCTGTTAAACTGACTTGATAACCTGATCTGCTTCCTATTGAACTGACCTGATAGCTAAAATGAATGAACAAATTCTTAAAGACTTGGTGGCAACAAGAAATATCTTGAAGAAAAAGCTTCGTAGTATAAAAACTGGTGAAATAGATACACATCAGCAATTAATAGATACATTCAAGCCTATCACAGAAGCTTTAAAAGAATTTATCAATAGCTCTAAATACGTTGGTAGACCAGTTAAAAAAGAACCGCGTGATAAGGAAACTGAAATTGATGACAATGAAAGTTTTCATCCTCAGAATTCAACAATAAAATTGGAAACGAGTACGCCCAAGAAACTAAGTGAAGAAAAAATGTTTAAGCAATCTAATAGTAAAAGTAGCAGTAATTATGATGAAGATGACTTTTACTCACAAAATTCGAATAATGAAGAAAGTTATTTTGACTTATCACTATTGCAATCGAGAAACGAACTAGATACTAACCATCGAGTTAAATCAAGATAAGATACAGGTTGGTGGACAAATATGGGCGCTCACGCCAGGACTTTTTTCTTTAATGTTTCACAAAGCACCAAAAAACTATGATAAATTCGAGCTTGAAATCTATAAAAAAATATTACTTGCTACCAATGCCCACAGGAGAGGCTATAAGTCTGATGGTCAAATCAAAGGGAGCATAGCCCATAAGTACAAACATATTATTGGAAAACTTTTCAAAGGAGACAATCATACAGGCTCATCAGATGTAACAAAAAGTAATTATTTAGGAAGGGGTTTGATGCAGTTTAACCCTCATAATCCAAACTATATATACTGGGATGATCCAAACGAGTTGGTAGATCGACTTAGACTACTGCTTGCATCACAGTCTGCAGGCCATACTAATCACAACAACGAAATTGTCTCAATTATTGAAGAACTACGTGAAGCTAATATAATTGTATAAACTATATACATACATAGATTTTTATATAAAACATGTCCGTTGATAAATTTGGGCATTATATTAACGATAGAAGTGAAGTAATTTTAACCAAAAATGCACCTAAGTTGTTGGGATTGTTTATGGATACGAACAAAAACATTGATGTCCAATACAAGAGAATCAAAAATGTTGCAAATGCTGTGGAGGAAAATGATGTTATCAGTAAATTGTTTCTGCAAACTGAACTCAAAAAACAGCAACAAGAAGTAGCTTTCCAGCTAGAAAATCTTAATGCTCATTTGCAGGATATCAATAAGAAAATGGGTGGTAATAAATCACTTTTTGATATGGAAATTGAAGAGCTACGAGAAAAAATTTATAGAATAGAAAATTACATGTTCGTATCAATAGGTGCAAGTGCATCAAGTAGATCACAACACACTTAAAACAGCGACTGGAAAAAAGATGTCTTCAAAGAGAAATGTTGTAAATAAATTGCATAAGCAGGCTCGAAAACGTTTTGTACGTCGTAGAGTTGTGATGAAAGGAATAGATGATCTTTGGCAAGCTGATTTAGTTGAAATGGGAAATTATTCCTTAGACAATAGAAATTATCGATTTTTGCTAACTGTAATTGATACATTCTCAAAATTTGCTTGGGCAGTACCTTTGAGCAGAAAGAATGCATTCGAAACAACTCAGGCAATGGAGAATATTTTCAAATTGGGACGAATACCGAAAAACTTGCAAACAGACGATGGTAAAGAATTTTTCAATAAACATTTCAGTCAGTTGATGAATAAATACAATATTAATCACTACTCAACATATAGCACTATGAAAGCCTCAATAGTAGAACGATTCAATAGAACATTAAAAGGAATGATGTGGAAGGAATTTAGCTTAAATGGTTCATATAATTGGATTGATATGTATAGAGATTTACTTGATGCATACAATAGAAAAATTCATCGCACCATTAAAATGTCACCGATTAAAGTAAATTCAACAAATGAAAAACAGCTTTTAAACACAGTATACAGTCATTTAAAGATGTATAAAATGTCAAAATTTAATGCAGGAGATCATGTACGCATAAGCAAATATAAAAACATTTTTGAAAAAGGTTATACTCCGAATTGGACAACAAAAATCTTTACAATTAAAAGAGTACAAAATACATATCCTACAACATATATATTAGAAGACTATCGCGGAAATCCTATTAAAGGCGGATTCTATGAAGAAGAACTTTCAAAAACCAGATATGAAAACGTTCTCAAAACTAAAGGACATAAGGTGTTTGTCAAGTGGCTGGGCTTTGGTAATGAGCACAATTCTTGGATACGCAAAGATGAGATATTGGAAATGGAAGAATACAAAAAATAAACAACAACAAAAACAACAACAATGGCATCAATATTTAATTTAGTTTAAAATAAGTAAATAAACAATAAATACGAAACTGCTTCTTATAAATCATACTGTGTGTTTAACCTCATTTATTTACAATCAAACAGTCACAATGTCAATAACATTGACTCTGAGCTCCAATTCATCAGAGCTATCTGCTAATTATTTTCCTCCTATTGATTTAAACGGAACCTATGAATGTGCTCTAACTGATTTTCATTCATACAACAGTATCCCGAATGTGGATGTCTACAACAATATATTTTATATCGGTGAACTTGTAATTGAAATACCGATCGGATCTTATGAATTAAATGATATAGTTGACTACATAGAAGAACAATACAAACAATATAGACCAGAAAACAAAATTTTGATTGAAGCTAATAGCAATACAATGCAAGTCAAAGTCAGCAGCTCTAAAGAACCAATATATTTTAATAAAGAAAATACAATAGGTAGACTTTTAGGATTCAATAGCAGAATATTAACGCCAAACAAAGAACATTACTCTGATCTTCCAGTGAATATCTTTAAGGTGAATCTCTTGAGGATTGAAAGCAGTATTGTGGTTAATATTTATATGAATAATTCTAAAGCTCATACACTACATGAATTTCCGATTAATGTACCGGCTGGATATAAGATAGTTGAGATTCCCAAAAATCTTATTTATTTGCCAGTAAACTCCAGAGAGATAAGTTCACTAGCTCTTCGCGTGGTTGATCAAAACGGCGACTTAATTAATTTCAGAGGTGAGGAAATTACAATACGAATACATTTAAGGACAACTAAATAATGATAATATACAACACAAGTATATCGAAGAATACTACAGCAACATCTAATTCTCAAACGTTACCATCTAAGCAACAATTGAAAAGATCTGTTCGTCAAAAATCGCTTACAGCAGCAAACAAGAGTTTTCTCAAGTCACTGAACTTTAAATTGAAAACAAAATGAGTTCAATAATAGACGTTTTAGATAAACCAATATCTGACGAAAATATTATCAAAAAGGATTATCACACATACATACCATACCTTCAGTCTTTTAACAACAACGATGAAATAAGAATTTCAATACAAAACCAAGATCTATATGTGTTACCCAGTGAAAGCTATATATATGTGGAAGGACTTGTTGTAGACGAAAAAACATCGAAATCTACACCCAACTTTCAGTTGAAAAATAATTTTGTTGCATATCTCTTTGATTAAATCCGCTATGAACTGAATGGTTTTGAAATTGATCATACAAGATATTTGGGAGCCACCGGTACCATAAACAATTTGGTTTCTTTATCACCTACGGAAAGCGTTGTATTGCAAAATGCTGGATGGAATAAACTTGATAAAATAGATCTTCAAAATGGAAATTTTAATTTCTATGTACCACTCAAACTTCTTTTAGGATTCGCTGAAGACTACAATAAAGTTTTATTAAATGGTAAACATGAATTGATACTCTTGCGTAATAAGAACGATGAAGAACTTGTACACTCGAATGTTTCCACCGAGAAAGCAAAACTTACAATTTCACTAATATCATGGAGAATTCCACATGTTCAATTATCTGATCATAGTAAATTGAATATGATCAAAATACTTAATAATGGTGCTGCTATACCAATGGCATTCCGTAGTTGGGATTGTCATATGAATCCACACCTTAATACGGGAACCAATCACATATGGAATGTTAAACTGGCCGCTAATAAAGAACGCCCCCGTTTTGTCTTGATTGCCTTTCAACAAGAAAACAAGTTTGTTCATTGTGATCTTACTAACTTAAAAGTACATTTAAACTCAACCTCTTACCCATATGACGATCTTAATATAAAATTCAAAAATGAGCGCTATGCGATTCTATATGATATGTATCTAAGATTCCAACAATGCTACTACATGAAACAACCCCAACCTCTTCTAACAGGTCAAGAGTTTAAAAATAACGCTCCAATTATTGTAGTTGATGTCAGTCACCAAAACGAAACGCTCAATACCGGACCAATCGACATAAAAATTGAAATTGAAACACACCAAATTTTAATAAGCAAAAAAATAAAAGAAAAAATCTCACTCCAGCATTAAGGAACGAACCACAAACATTCAGGGTATCCATATATAACTACTACACTTTTTAAATAGTGTAATTCCTAAAAATGCTTCTAAATTTTTTTATTCACCAGGCGTACACAGTGTAAATGGACAGACAGAAATTCCCACGCTCACATACCGACGGACATGTATTCTCAAGGTCACATATGGACAGACGCAAATTCCCACGCTCACATACCGACGGACATGTATTCTCAAGGTCACATATGGACAGACACAAATTCCCACGCTCACATACCGACGGACATGTATTCTCAAGGTCACATATGGACAGACACAAATTCCCACGCTCACATACCGACGGACATGTATTCTCAACGTCACATATGGACAGACACAAATTCCCACGCCTACCCCAACATTTTATTTAAAAAAAAACAACAATGTGAACGCCCCTATTAAACCGTGGGAAAAAATACACACACGAACACACACAAAATGAAATTTGAGAATTTTGTGATATTTGAGAATTTTGGCAATTAAAATTGAAAAATTTCAAATTTAATTGCTGAAATTTAATATTTTTAATGGTCACAGCACATACAGTTCCCTACTACTCGATTACTATATATGAAGTATACCCGTACGGAGATATTCAGGTCACGATCACCAAGAGTATACATTGTCAATAGTTTCATTCATCTAAAGATGGATATAAATTAAGTTTTATATCTTGTTTTTTCTTTAAAACTAAACTTACTTGGGCAATGCATTTTGGCTTGGCACATCATTGTGATATAAATCACCGCCCAACAAAATTAAATCGACATCTCCCTTACAGCTAATTCCAACATTTCCTAGAAAGCGAGGAAACTGTCATCAGTTGCAATATAAGAATAAAATATCACCGCAAGTTTTTCAAAAAATAGATTTACCTCTTGTAGTGTCCTTTTCTCCGTATCCCAAATGATCATCAGTAGACATCATAATCCGCAAGGAAATTCACTTTATTTATCACAGGTTATTTTGTGTTATTTATATTATATTTTAAATTTTATTTTATTTTGCTTCAATTTACAATTTTTCTATACAAAAGGTTGACAAATTTATTGTCCTACTCTTGCACACAGTATTCTAGCCTGTAAATACCAGCGTTGTCGCTCATACTTCTTTTCTTAATTCCTATATAATGTATTTTTCATACTCCAAAAATCCCTGAATCTAAAACAACAATTAGAGCAAAATTTAAGTTAGTTTTGTTAATTGGTTTATTATATAACTATTTTTGCACTTTCATTGAACTCGTATGTACATACACAAACATACTGAAAAAGTATATATTTGATCAACTAAAAACAAATCGTAAGAATTTGGGTATGAAAATTCCAAAAATGGTAACGCTGTTAGGGTAAAACATTTTAATTGTGTTAGTGAAAATGTTTTTGTGTGTATTAGTTTCAGTCATTCATTTCTTGTAGGGTATATACATTTTTTACTAATGACTGGTATGGTTTCATTGGTGAACGTTTACCCTTGACGGGTATGGTGTCATTGATGATGCTAACAATCCTGACCTAACCAAATTCGATAAAATAAAATTCATTTAATATCATTTCGTTTAATTTATAATAAATTTATTATTTTTATATACATACAAGTATGCTTGTTTTATATTTTAACATACACAAAAATTACTGAAATCAGTCCATCCACCAAAATAATTCAATAAGCCCGTGGTAGACAATACATCCAAAGAACTTAATCCACCAAAACCGCTAGGATGTTCGTGATTACTATATATGGAGTATACCCGTATGGATATATTCAGGTTGAGATCCTCTTAACTAACCGTTTCGTTTATGGTACTGTGAAGATTTTGACTGCCATCACTTGAAAATTCATCCATCTAAAGATGGAAATAAATTTTGTTTTATGCCTTGTTTTTTTTCTTCAAAACTACACTTGCTTGTTCAATGCATTTTGGCTCAACACATCATCGTGAAATGAATCACCGCCCAACAAAATGAACTCGACATCTGCTAGAAAGCGAGGAAACTGCCATCAGCTGCAATATAAGAATAAAGTATCACCGCTAAGAATTTCTCAAAAGAACATAGACATAATACAAAAGAGAGATGAAATACCTCTTACAGTATCGTTTTCTCGGTATCCCAAATGATTATCAGTGGATATCATAATACGCAAGGATTTCATAAGTATCAATATTCCCTTCACTAAACATTATTACAATTTTTCTTATGTATATATGTATACAACATATTTATTATACATATATTCAATAATATATTTCGCCACGATCTGCGGGAATGAAAATATGCCACTTTATTTAATTTAATTTTTTTATATATACATTTTATTAAATTTGTTCTTTAATTTAGAAGCTTTTCTATACAAAAGGTTGACAAATTGTTGTCTTACTCTTGCACACAGCATTCTAGCCTGTAAAAACCAGCATTGTCGCTCAAATTTCTTTTCTTAATTCCAATATATATATATATATATATATATATATATATATATTTATTTTTTTTTTTTTTATGCTCCCAAAAATCAATAAATCTCGTGAAATATTTTAAACAACATTAATTGGTTAATATATAAATATTTTTGCGACTTCATTGAAGTTGTACATACACAAACATACTGAAAAAGTACATATTTGATCAACTAAAAAGAAATCGTAAAAATTTAGTATGAAAATCCCAAAAATGGTAACGCTGTTAGGTTAAAATATTTTTAATTGTGTTAGTGTAAATGTTTTTATGTAATATATACCTAAACAGGTTTTTCTACCCAATTTTCTTTTAAAAAAGTGAATAAAATATTTTAACATCGCTTGCCGGTTCCTATTTCAGCTGCTGCTGAATTATATAAGGAAAATATGGTAGCGGTTGGTATAACAGACCAAATAATGGATTATTATCGAAGGTGAAGGCATTTGAAACAGGTGGAAAAAATACAGGAACGATGTTGATATACATCGACCCCATAACGTACCAGATGACAAAAGGTATGATCAGTTTGATCAATGGTCTGAAGATGCAAAAAAATCAATGCTGCTTTTTGTTTCCTGATAGAGAAATTTAGCTTCAAAGAAAACCATACAAAATACCATACATTACAGTTTCTTATTCCGGAAGTAAGAATATAAAAATTACAAATGTTACGTAACAGGAAATGCATTAATTTTGTTAAGAAAGTGGTTAAGTTCTTTGTTCATTTATTTATTCAAAATTAATTCAAATAAACTTATTCACTGCAATTTTAGTAGTAAAGCTAACGGCTTCGTGCGCTTTGTTAACTTATAGGATGTTCACAAGAAGAAATGAAACACTTGCTTCGCTCTCTTACTTACGATTGATATCAATACATATGTATGTACACTGGCCAACATGAAAAATTACTTTAAAGTCTTACTATTTAATTTTGATGTATTATGGCCCCCTAAGTACGAAAACACCCAACATATAAAATTCTATGGAAACAATTTTTCAAAAAAAATTTTTTTTTAAATTACGGATTTTCAAAGAGGTCGTTCCATTGATTTTATCATATCTTGGGAATGGCTTATCCAATTTTGTCGCAAGAAACACCAGCGGATTCACCACAAAATTCCTTAAGTCATGGTCGGCAGTCGTACTACATAAATATGTAAATTTTTATTTTTTTTGTACCAAATCGTAAAATGTTCCTTTATTAAAAATTCATAAAAAACTTACCATTTTTATTTTCACATAAATTTTTCTGTAAATATTTCAAATAATTGAAGAATTAATTCGTGAAAATACATGAATAAATGTCTATTGTAATTTTGAGGAAAAGCCCTATAAAGTAGAATTACTCGTTTTTGACAAACAAATTTATTTAAGTATGACATTTTGTGCAACGTTGTCTTTTTAAATCATAAAAATTAAAAGTAAAATGATTTTTATCACTCGGTTATAGAAACTGTTATACTTACAATTAATTTAAATATGTTCCGCGAAAATTTTGATAAACAAAGTACCCTTCTGTTCAGCAGGTGGATAAAACAAGGATGGCTTTACGCACATTATACCAATTTTGACTTATCACTGCAATAAGCCTTACCTGTCTATTGCATTCCATGTTTTAAAATTCGACTTTTTTCAGGTGCATTATTCATTGGTCCCTTCATTACTAGATACATTTATTTTAGAATATGTACTTTTGTTAAAAAATTCGACATATTTAAAATAATTCATTTCGTTTATTTATTACACAGCCTTACAAATTTTTAATTTGAAAAAATATCAACAAGACTACAAGCCTAGATAAGTTAATTGGGACCTCCTGAACACGACAAACGCTGTAATTTTTTTCCTAAGCACCATTTTTTAGATAACTGTACTTTTGTGTTGTTCGGTGTATGGTCCCACTCAAACTCTTGTGGAGCCCAACCGAAAAGTCCGATATAAATTGCCAAGCATTTAATGAGAGTTTAGGTCCAGCTCATTTGGATGCATGGGAAGCTTTCCAGGACATCGTTCACAACTTTTTGGGAAACTACAGAAGTCCTGATTACGCTGAGAAGATCGATACATTACTGCAAAAATTCAATGCGATTGTTCGCTCATTTTAATTTAAATTTTTTGCATTTACCCCGAATATAGTGTGTGAGCAATGAAAATGAACATATTGTCGTTCCACAGAATCCTTAATAAAAACTTTATTTTTCATCCGTTTTTTTATTCAAATTACGCTTAAAATTTTGGTAACTAAATGAACTATTTGGTAAAAAAATAAAACATTCCAGATTTTCACTATAACGCGGAAAAAAACGAAATAAAAATGAAAAATTTTAAAACAAACGTAAAAAATAGGCAAATTTTGAAATTTGAGGTGCCATAACCCAGCTATTTCTTGTCTCATAGAAATTTGTAGGGTTTGAGTGGGACCATACACAGAAAAACACAAAAGTACCGTTATGTAAAAAAGGTACTTGGGAAAAAAATTACAGCGTTCTTTGTTTTCAGGAGGTCCCAATTAACTTATCTAGGCATGTGGCGTTCTTGGTATTTTTGGGCTGTATTTTGTTATTATTCAACTAGCGTTCCTGATCGCGAAAAGTCAAGTTTCCATTAAAACAACTATTTATTTGGCTCATTAATTTTTAAAAAATTTATAATACATGTAGAAAATTTGTCTGCAAAAATGACCTGAATTTATTTTGTTATGTGTGTGGTGTATACACTACTGCAAAAAGGCGGCGAAATTTCACATTTCACTACAAAATTCATTTAAAGATTATTTCAAAATAAACTTACTGGACGCCTAGTTCAATTTGTGGTAGCTGTGAATATATTTTAAAGAAATGGCGTTCATACCTTCAGAAATACCACGTTTATACGCATGTCTTATTTGCAAATAGAACTATTTGCATATAACTAATTCACTGTTATACGGGAAATTGCATACAGAACTTATGTTATTGTTAGTGATGCCAGGTGACGAAAATATGATTGTTTGGTAAGCTGCTATAAAAAAACACATGTTTTTAAAAGTGAAAGAATTATTAAAAAAAAATGGCAAAATCGAAAACAATAATATTTTTGGCAATGCAATTAATACAGAAAAGAAAAAATTTATTGCACAAATATCTCAACAAAGTGCAAAAAGTTTTTGATGGAATGTAGGAGAAGGCAGCGGAGACATGAAAGAAACCATATAAAGCTATGAATGTATGGATATACATATGTACATATTTTGTACTCTTTGTGGGTAGCAGATAAGGCACAATATCACAATATTCAGCTTACAATATTTTCCTGAAATATAAAGAAATTAGGGTTGATTAATTCATTGCTATTGATGTTACTTTATTACTTTTTAAGAATTTCCATCAACATTTTCTGCGTTTCCTTGCGATCTTCTTCCATTATATTTTTTATATCTTTTATATATTCCTGTTGAAAGCGCCGCTCTTCTGCAATGTATGTTTCATTTTCTTCTTTTATTGCTTTTAATACAGACTGCTGCGAGTCTTTTATATCAGCAGCAATCTGAAGTAATGTCATCTAAAGAGCACTCCCAAAAGTTGTAATAAAATATTTTGGACTTCATCTGTCGAAAGAAATGTTGATAAATATTACTGTACAACTTACTCTTTTTTTGAGACTTTTCTTGGTGGCCAATAGTGCTTTCCTGAAATGTGCTGCATTCATTTGCATCAATCCAGCTTTCGTCCAAATGTTCCACATTCACAGAGACATCATTTTCAGTAATAATAATATCGGAATGTCTTAGGTTGTTTCAATAACAACTGAAGCCGCTACAGGACGATCACTGAGAAGCTCGTTCAAATCGTCAAAGTAATCCATACTTTGCCGAGTACTGCCACTTTTATTGTTCCTACGCTTCGTGTTAAAAAATTCTTTTTAATGAGCGGAATTTTAACTTCATCTGGTCGGCTCTTTTGTTGAAACCTAGAGGTGACTAATTAGTTATTAAAACGCATGTATTGTTTATGTGTATATGTATCTACAATACAATTAGTGGACTTGCCTTTTTTTGTGCCTAACTATTTGGAAGCATCACATGAGATGTTTAGTCTTCTCAACACTCCAATAACAGCGGGTATTTTAATTTTTTATTTTGCTTCCAACAATTCACCAAACAATTTATTTTTTAAACATATGTTGAAAAGTATACCTGATCATAAAATAACACAAAAAACGTTCATGAAGTGGCAACGTCTTACTTTTTATTTGCAAATAGTTTCGTTATTCACGACTTGTTAATTGCGTTAATACGTTACGATAAAAAAGTTATATGGCAACATTTTTCTTTTTTATTTGCAAATAAAAGAGGAAACATGCAAATTGAAAAACCTATGATGTGAAGAGAAACATCTAATCATGATGCTGACTGTTATTTTTGTTTCAGTAGAAAAAGTGGATTTGGAAAACATATGCTTTGGTCTTATCCAACGATTTCCAGCGCTTGTTAAACGATCTTATAAGAGACCTAGAGCTTCCAAGAGATAAATCTGGCCTACTTGCATCCCGTCTAAAAGAAAGAAATTTATTAGAAAAACGGGTTATAATAACCACCTATCGTGAGGGTAATAAGTCATATGCTTATTTTTATAGAACTAAAGTCCATATATGTTTTTCTATAATATAAGTTGAGTTCTTGGAAGGCTTGGCCAAACATATGATGCAAGTGAATGTAGACTATTTATGGATGGTAACAAACAAAGCCTTAAATCAGTCTTATTACACAATCAGAAGCCATCAATATCCATCCCACACGCCGTAAATATGAAGGAGACTTACGAAACCATGTCAAAAGTTTTATAATATATTTATTATGAATACCACGATTAGAAAGTATGTTGCGACTTAAAAGTGGTCGCTTTATTGACAGGACAACAAGGTGGTTACACAAAACATTGTTGTTTTCTCTGTCTTTGGGACAGCAGAGATCGAAGCACACATTATATAAAGAAAAACTGGGCAGCAAGAACCAATAACGAAGTAGGCTTACACAATACAAAATATGCTGCACTAATAAAAAAGGAGAATGTGATTTTTCCGCCATTACATATCAGGCTTGGATTAGTCAAAAATGTTGTTAAGGCGCTATGCAAAAATGGAAAAGCATTCGATTATATACAAACAATATATATAAAATTGTCCGCTTTAAAAATTTCTGGAGGTGTTTTTGATGGTCAACGGAGGAACGTTATCAAGGGTTCTGGAACGAAAATATGATGGGGGATTATATTTCGGTTCTTATACGAGAATCAAATTCGAAAAATTACAGTGGACAAGCAAAAAGTATAAACTATTTTAAATATATTAAGTACTAAATTTTATAGCATGTCTTTAATAAAGGTAGCTTAGCTAAATAAACAAAAACTTAAAACTTCACTATTTACATTTAAGAAATTCCCGATAGCGCGTTAATATGGGAGATAGGCTTTCTTTCATGTAGATAAAAAGATATTTGTCGATTTGAGGGACTTAAAACTATATATCGGGAAAAAAGTTTTATGGGAAGTAGCCCAATATTATGGACGATTTTCTCTATTTTTAATATGATTTGTCCTTGTAGGAAAAAATATCCTGTGCCAAATTTCATGAAATGATCTTCAGAATTGTGGTTTTTACTTCTTTTTTTTTTAATAATAGGGCAAATTTCTCCAAAAATTACGTAAGGCGAAACGCCATAATACGAGGTAATTTATTTCATACGAACCCATAGTAACAATAAGAGATTGGTTGCAATTTTTTGAAATATATGTTTAATTCAAATTCAATGGATAAATATAAGATACTTAAATCGTAGTTTTAAAAAATAAATAAGCACTAAAAACAAATAATACATTTAAATAAAGTAATTAAAACAAAAATTCAACAATTCAAAAATATAACTACATGTAACTTAAAATGTTTTCTCGGGCCAGCTTTAAAAAAATTTTTCAATGTCAGTTGTTTGGCGTTTCTTTTAATTTTTTCTTGTAGTTGGGTATAGCGAAAAATAGACTTCTCTATATTTCGTATAACATTAGTATTTCGACCTTCGTCCGGATCAGACTGAAATAGAATTCGTGTTCTCAGCTCAAAATTATTAAGCGCCTCAATTAATTCTTTAAATGTTAACTTCTTTTGAGTAGGTGTCAACTCTTCTGTGTCCTCAATTTACTGGGCTGACTCCAACTGGAGTCTGTTAGGGCTTCACTTTCAGAATTAAGGAAATTAACAATATCGTTTTTATCCAAATCTTCAAATTCATTATTCACCGCTTTATCTAATATGTTCTGACAAATCGCACTCACGGAATCAATATGTATCTACCTCAGATATTACAATATACCATATTGATTTTCAAGCCTTGTTTAGTGTTGTTGATTGTACCTCGTTCCAAGACTCGCTTATATTTTTTATGGCATCTTTAACATTATAACTTTTCCACACCTATTTTATTGAAGATTTATCATCACTTTTAATTATCAATAGCAGTAAAATTTTGCGTAAGTAATAGGCTTTGAAATTTGCAATGACTCATTGATACATGGCCTGGATCAGAGCTGTAGTATTTTTCGGAAGATAATCCACTTGTATTTCCTCGCATATTTCAGATAGGTTATCGGGGGGCCCTGGAGCATTATCCATTAGAAGTAAGGCTTTGTGGCTTAAATTTTTTCTTTGTAAACAGGCTTTTACTTCTGTACAAAAATGACTTTTGAACCAATCCTCGAAAAGATGGTTAGTCATCCATCTAACAGGTAACTGTTTGTTGTCCAATCCACAAGGTTAGTCTCTCCTTGGACACTTTGTAACCAGGTACACATTTTTCATCTCTTCAAATAAATGTAAGTTCTGGCATGCGCTTCCAGATCAGCACTGTCCAGTCAACATCAGAAACCTGTTCGGGACAATATCCTCCAGTACGTATTATATTCTTTAAAACTTCTGGATAGTTATTTGCAGCAACGGCGTCGGCGCTTGCTAATTCTCCCCTCAGTTTAACGTTATGCAAATCATAACGTTTCTTAAACTTGTCAAACCAAGCATTGCTTGCAGCAAAAGCTACATTTTGCGATGATTCATCGGCATTCTCCGTCGCTAAAGATTCGAAGATACTTTTAGTCTTTTGCTGAATGATGATATGTCTCATAGCAATATTTCCTTGGTTGTTATCCTCTATCCACTAATCTAATAATCTTTCCATCTGCTCCATAATGCTACATCGTTCACGGACCGGTTTCGAAAAATGACGTGTTTTGATTGACTGAGAATGCGTCTCTATATTTTTTTTATTGTCCCTTATTGTTTGAACTGTCGATTTCGGTAATCTCAAAGTCTTTGATATGTTAGTAATATTTTCGCCATTTTCTAAACGACGCCAAACATTGAGCTTAGTTCCTAAAGTTACTGCCTTTCATGCCTTTTCTTAGAATTTTCCATTTTAAAATTTGAAGAACGTTTGGTGGCCATTATCACCTAATTTGGTTTTAATAAACATAAACTTATACATATTCGTATACACTACGTCAACTACGATTTAATACATATGTACCTATTCATTATTATTCAGAAGATAAAAATTATATTTTTACGAACTATAAAAGTACGTCGACTCACAATCATCACAAATAAGAAGCTGATGTGGCAACACACGCACTTGCTTACAAAACAACGAATGTTGTGAATATGTACGAGTAAGATTTTATTTGCCTCTCACTCTTGCTGAAAATCGGTGAATCCCCAATTATTTTTGGCCGTATAACGAAGCAATGCGCGCCTAAACGGGGAAGTGCCACAATTGAAACAGGCCGTTATGGTGAAATGCTGTAAAAAGAGGGGCCGTATAAAGAGATATCAGTATACTATAAAAAATTGCAGTTATCCAACCCTGGAATCGAAATTTTAATTTTTTTATTTTTTATTTATGATTTTATTTTTCCTGAATTAAAAAAAGATTTAATTTGTAAAAAACGACGTTAGTTCTCTTTTTGGTTACATTTATGTATAAACAAATTTCAATTTCCCATCTTTGGAGGCGAAAATTAAATTCTTTTTTGTGTTTTTTATTAGTGCAAATTTTTTAATAGACAATTCAGGCTTCCCAAAGTTCACATAGGTTCAATTTACAAACAGAAAATAATTTGTTTTTGGGGTTCATTTTGCGTCAAGAAGTAGGTATAAGCTTCCCAGCTCTGGAACCGTATTTTGGATTTTGCTGATATATACTATTCTATTTAAGCTCATTGCCAATCAGATCCCCAGAACGAAGTCTCTAGCTCTTCTGGGGGTTTGGGAAAACCGATTTCTGGTACAGGCAGACGGACATCGCTCCATCGTCATAGCTATTCATAAGGATCCAGAATATATATACTCTATGGGGTCGCATATTAATATCGAAGAAATTACACACGGAATGACAAACCTAAATATACCCTTTCACTTTTTTGTGGTGATCAAAAGCAGTGCAAGAAATTCAATTTTGTAGAGCAGTCTTATTTAAAAATATATGTAATGCCTTATTTTAGTTATATTATGGTCTTTTACTGTAGAGTAAGGGGGAAGTTAAAAATGGAAAAAAGTGCGTTGCGTAATAACTAAACCGCCCCATTATGTTGGATATGACAATAAATCGTAGGTAAGGAAAGTATTTCCTATCGAGAGCCAGTAGTTTGTGGGTTTTAAACCACAAACATAAGATATATCGCGTATGGGAACGTGCAGGCGGCGAAACAACTTGCAATCTAATAGTTGTTAAGCACTCCAATATAAGTAGAGTTTTGCAGGAGTTTCATTATGGGCCCAGTGTCGGTCAGACTGGATAGTGGTGAGTGCATACCATTCTTTTCCCGTCACTAAAGCCAGAAGTCGTTAAGCTCTTGACGTGATGGACTGTTTCAGTAAATTTTCAGTCGAAATTGCCATGCCTAACTAAGAAGTAAGGACAATAGTAAATGCATTCGACAATAGTTGTGTATGTTGCTATGGTGGCGTAGTAGGATTACATTCTGACCAACTTGAGTATACCATGTTCCGGTATATTCCCGAAAAGAAGAGTTACGTCACTGCATCCACAGGTTGATGGCATAGTAGAGAAATTTAAATGCACCATGGAGGAGTACCAGCGAAAGGTGGTAAACGAGCATCAGAGGGATTGCGATGAGCACATTCCAAAATTTTTATGGCATATTTGTATATATATATATATATATATATATATATATATGTATATTATATATCGTTAGCTAAAACGCAAACAGCCCAATCCAAAATTTTTTAAATTTTACAGGAGAAGCAAAAAACAGTTGTAGAGTAATGGTGTAGAGTAATGGTCAATTAGCATAATTTTCACCAGTATTATAAAAATAGGTGTGTAAAATTGAAAGTAAGTTTTAAAATATTTAAATAGCCTTGATAGTTAGGTCCTTTGGTACGCTGTTTTAATGAACCTACAATGTATACAAGGTAGATTAATTGACTTTTTTATATATTAGGAAAACTTTGTATAATAAATTTAAATATAAGTACACGCTTTTTATTTACTCTTAATAAACATTAATATTGTGATAATATGACATATATTTGTTCGGTGGTTAAGCAATGGCTATATGCATTAACCACCCAGCAAATAAATTTCATATTATAATAGTATTATGACAGTATGTCAAATAATTAATTTATTAACAGTTAAATTAAGATTTTATTTTGTCCCATAAATACTTTCATTGTTGTTCAAAGGATTTATAATTGTATAAAGGTATTGAAAGATAAGAATAGAGTCACATCGAATAAAAGTTGTTTGTTGGGTTTTGGTTTGTATAAATTTCATAGCCTACTACACTTATTATAATGTGATTTTATAAATTATTGGTTAGTTTTCATTTAAATTTTCAAATGGTTTTTAAAAGACTTTTGATAACATGAGCGGTTTGAAACTTTTCAAGACTGTGGTTGAACTCTACTGACAAATAAAATAAATAAATAGCTTTCATATTATAACACAGTATGTCAAATAGTTAATATATTAAACATTAATATTATCTGTAAATTCATTTCAATATTGCATCATATAAAAATTATATTATAATAATTCATAAAAATTAATTAAAAAGAATATGAAATTTATTTTTTGGGTGGTAAAGCAATGTCTATATGAATTTTATTGGCGCTTTATACCAAATCGTCAGTAGACTTTAACCACAGTTCTGAAAAGTTTCAAACTTCTCAACTTAATAAAAGACTTCCATAAACCATCTGAGAATTCTGTTAATAAATCAACTATAAAAATTCACAAATGATCAAGTTTTATTGAATTAAATATGATAAGTTAAGTACGAAAAGACAAAAAACAATTTTTGTTATTTTTACAGCAAAGATGAACTTTACATTTAATACATTTGGACATCGGAGTTCCTGTTTTTCACCATCTGCAGCGACCTTTTTCGCCAAATACTACCCAATAATCCACTTTACCATACCCCTTTGCATCTGGAGGCTTCGGTTGGAACCTATACATTTTGATGCTTTGCGAAGACACACTGCTCGAGGAAGAGATACCATCGGAAGATCTTCCATTAATTTTTTCCAAATTCGATGGTTGACATCTATTTCTTTGGATGAAATCTTCAGAAACGGAGCTATATTGCAAAAGTGCATTAGAAATTTCCAGTTGAAATTGTATTAATAGAATATACATATATCTGGTTGGTATGAAGTAGACGAAGATGTTTTCTATAAAGTAACCAGGCATTTGTGACGGACGTTCCTAGGCACCAATAGAAGATTCTTATGTACCATTTTCTTGAGCAGTGGTTGATCTTGTATAGCTCCATAAGCATATCAGCCAGGTCAACCCCTCCCATTGCCTTTATTATAGGAAGCAATAATAGCAGGTCTTGGAACATCAATGTAAGCTTTTTCCTTCGGGCTCCAACGCTTACAAACATCAACAGGTTGGTGGTCTTTACACGAAGATGCTAGCAAAACAGATTTCTTGCCAAACCACCTTAGACATATTAGATTATAATTGGCTTCACATCTAACGTCAAAATATCTCCTTCCCCGTTTTTTGAGTTCAGCATCTGAAAGCAACTGCTTACCCAATTTTTACGTATAGTATCTGTTGCAAATATGCCCATTTCCTTCAACGCAATAAGAAGACTTACTGATGTAAACCAGTTGTCGAAATAAAGTTTGTAGTTGTTTTGTTTGGGAAGGTTTTGGGCCAAGTAAAGGACAACATCCGAAGATAATCCCAATCCGTATGACGGGCAGGTTCCTTCGCCAACATACATAGTAAAATAATATACCATGCCAGTAGTTCCAGCACGAGTAAACATTTTCAAACCGCATTTGTGGGGCTTAGCTGGGTTATATTTTTTATAAGTAGACCGTCCTGTAACCAAGAGTAACAGTATAAATTTATGAATGCGATTATCTGTTCATCAACACTTTGATGCTCTTCCTGAGGTAAATTATTGAAGTTCTCTTTGAGGATATTTAGCAAAGGTCGTATCTTTTACAGCTTGTCATAATTTAAATCACCCTTTTTATGTTATTGCTGTTTTCATTGAAATGTAAGCACTGCTTAATTTTTTCAAACCGGCGCGAGACATTACTTCGGATATTGCCGTAAGCTTTATGTTTTGGGCCCATGCCAGTTTAAACTGGGGCAGTCATTTAAATTTAAATTTTTTGAATTTACGCCGAATATAGTGTGTGAGGAATGAAATATTATTATTATAATTAAAACTTTATTTTTTATCCAATCTTTTTCAAATTACGCTTAAAATGTCCGTAACTAAATAAGCTACTTGGATAAAAAATAAAACGTTCCAGAGTTGTACAATAACGTAGAAAAAAAGAACAAAATAAGAATGAACAATTTTGCAACAATCGTAAGAAATAGGCAAATTTTTTGCTTTTAGGTGGCATAACTCAGCCATTTCTTGTCTCATTTACAGCATTTCGACGGAAAAGGTATTCAATTGCCTTTTCAACAATATGCAACTTATCTCGATCGGACTTTTCGGTTGGGCTTCACAAGGGTTTGAGTGGGACCATACACCAAAAACACAAAAGTACCGTTATCTAAAAAACGGTACTTAGAAAAGAAATATTACAGCGTTTTTCGTGTTCAGGAGGGCCCAATTAACTTATCTAAACATGTGGCGTTCTTGGTATTTTTCCAAATTAAAAATTTGTAAAACTGTGTTATAAAATAAAATACAGTGATATTTCAAACAAATTATTGAAAAATCAAGGTTTATTCAGAGGAGCTCACAATATTGCAACTCAAAAGTAAGGGCACACTTGTTTTTTGCCTGGAATAACGGTACAACGCTTGAACAAAACAAATAGAAGTTATTTGAATTGTGTCAGAAGATTCGTAAATAACACGTGAAGCATTAGTTTGTCAGTTTCTGTGAAAACAACTTAATTATGTCGCGCAAGCAGCTCACTCTTGAAGAGACAATCCTACGAGTAGGATTTTACGGTAAGAAAAGTAATTCAAAGAAAATTTAAGGAGAATAAAATCGAAAATAAACCTGTAAGTGGCCGGCCACCCAAGCTGACCGAGAAAGATAAGCGTCATATAAGGCGCACCATTGAAAAAAATCCGTTCACTAGCGCTACAAAAACCAAGAAGACAACTAGAGTCGGGTTTTTACTTATTAAAACTATTTTTTAATTCAGGAAAAACAAAATTGGTATCAAAAATAATAATATAAAAATTTCGATTCTAAGGTTGGATAACTGCAATATTCTATAGTACATAAGAGTGGCCAAAATGGTTACCTATTTTAAGTTCTTTTTAAATAAAACTATTTGCCTCATTACAGCTGCATTGGAAAAAAACTAAAATTTTCCTTCCAGGGATGGGAAATTGAAAGATTTTTTGGCACCTTCGGTATTTTGTGGTACGCGTAACTACTAATACGTTTAAAAAGTTTTTCCTAAATAAAACCGCTTTATACATCATGAAGATTTGCATTGGTAAGAAATTTAAAAAAATTTTAAATTTCTCTTCCAGGGTTGGAAAATTTAATTTTACATTAATTTAACAATAAAAAAACTGACGTTGTTTTTTTTTTTGCTAACTGAAACTACTTTGTAATAAAAGAAGAACAAATTTAGTATCACAAATTTAAAAAAAAAACTATTTTGAATCCTGGGTTGGACAAGTGCAATATATTATGGCACATTAAAGTGGAAAAAAGGGTTAGACTTTGTAAATTTTTATTATACAAAACTAGTATTTTATTAAATATAAAACTAATTTTTACCTCATAAAGAGTAGCATTGATAATAAAAACAAAACATTAAATTTTACTTTCAGGGTAGAGAAGTGGAAATTTTTTTGGTACATACAATATGGTGTAGTACATGAAAAGGACCAAAATAGGTAAACATTTTAAGTTTTTCTTAAATAAATCCGATGTATACATCATGCAGATAGATATTGATAGAAAAAACAAAACAGAATTAAATTTTCGGCTCCAGGAATGTGAAATTTAAAATATTTTATATAAATTAACCAAAAAGGCAACTACCTAGTTGTTTTACTAATTAAAACTGCTTTTTAACTCAGGAAAAGGCAAAATTAATATCAAAAATGTACAAAAAAAAATTTCCATTCCAGTGTTGGATAGCTGCAATATTTTGTGGTACATGAAATTGACCAAAATGGTTATAAATATGTAGTTTTATTAAATAAAACCGCTTTATACATCATAAAGATTTGCATTGGTAAAAAATATTAAAATTTTGTTTTCAGGGGTGGAAAATTTGTTTAATTTTTTTATTCATAAAAGTAACCAAAAAGGCAACTGCCGTTGTTTTTTTTTACTAACTAAAACTATTTTATAACTTAGGCAGAATAAAATTGGTATTTGGTATTTAAATATATGTATATGTAACGAAAGACGTACGTTGCTGAAGGGTATATAAGATTCGGCACAGCCGAAAATAGCAATTTTACTTGTTTCTTGTGCTATGTATACATATATGTATGTATGTCGCTGTGTCAATTTATATAAATGTTTACATTTATTAACACGAGATGCTTATAAAATTGATAGAAATAAAAACATCTTATCTCAGCATTGATATTGCCAAGATTATATTTTTTGTGTGTACTATTTTTATTACATAGTCTCCAATTATCATATACGTTCCCGTTGATGATTCCAATACTCCATTCCTATTAATTTGAATTCTAGTTATTTACTGGCAGCCCGAGTTGAATTTATAGCGCTGACAAGCACATATAGCGGTATTGTAGTTAAATTTGAATCTAATTTACAATTTTCTGCCAAGCACTTAAAGCTGTTCATCCGAAATAAAAGGACAGTCGTATCTTCCATAGTGCGCCAATCGTTCGAGGTGTATTATTTTTATTTTAGAACTTGGGATATTGTACTTTGTACATCTAAATGAGTAATTTAAGCGAAATCCTTTCTGCCGTTGTTGTTGTAACGTAAACCCAATATGCCCTCAATTAAATCACTACGAATTTGAAATGTCTTCATATCTATGATTCATCTGATTGCTTTTGTGTACGAACTCATGTAATTCATTTAGATTTTCCCCCTCTTCAACCGAATTTCTACGCCTTTCCACAGTTGCGATTTAAATTCTCTTCTATGCCATCAGTCCTGCTTTTCGCTTATATACCGGAACATGGCATACTCAAAATTTCTTCCTTCGTCAGAATGTTATCTTACGACGCCACCATAGCATGTTTATCCAGCTGCTAGTTTGTGACAATTTTAGGGATTTTATATGTAATTCTCGTGCAAGTTTCGAATAAAAATGCAAGTTTGAAAGTACTTGTTTCGTATGCAAATATAAAAATCAAATAGACGTTCCTTGTAGGTAAATTAAAACAAAGGTTTTGAAAACATCATTGTATTGAGCTGTATATTGATGTACATATGTAAATTGCAGTGCTTACGTGCCTTGGGTTTAGGCATATTGTCCTTAGAATATAATTTTATTATATGATTGCGGTTTTAAACGAATCTATAACATTTGGCAAACTGACATGGGACTCATCTGAATTTGTATTCTTGCAATTTACGCATTTAAATTAACCCTGCAGACACAGGATCAAGTTTTCCTTTCAAGTTTTTCACACAACACGCAACTTGAAAACAATTTATATATATATATATATATATATATATATATATATATATGGATATTTTATTTTTATATTTTTTATTTATATACTATATTAATATTTATATGATAAGGGATTCATGTTCCATACCGCAACACATCATTGAAAAATAATTCTAAAGAATTGTAATCAGCTGTTTTCTTTGACGTAAATTGTAACACTCAACTTGAGAGAGAAATTAAAAGCAAGTTTCTTTTAATTTTTAAAGGTATGAGTGTATTGGTGAAAAAGTGTGAGTGTATTAAACATTTAAAGGCAAACCTTGATCGTCTAACCCCAAGTAAAAGCTGCTTTCTCAATTGAATCTTTTTACAAATTTTGTACACTTAATGTACAACAAGTGCTCTTTTGTATTGTTCTCCTGATTTGTGTTCTATTTTTCCAGATGATTCAGAGAACGAAGTCGACACGTAATTATCATCGGCGAAACTTTAGGTTCAATCGGCGGTAGCATCTGAATTTAATTCCCCTACAAGAATGAATGACTGAAACTAATACACACAAAAACATTTTCACTAACACAATTAAAAATATTTTAGCCTAACAGCGTTACCATTTTTGGAGTTTTCATACCCAAATTCTTACGATTTGTTTTTAGTTGATCAAATATATACTTTTTCAGTATGTTCGTGTGTGTACAAGTTCAATGAAGTTGCAAAAATAGTTATATAATACACCAATTAACAAAACTTATTTAAATTTTGCTCTAATTGTTGTTTTAAATGTTCCACGAGATTCAGGGATTTTTGGAGCATGAAATATATATATATATATATATATATATATATATATATACATATATATATATATATATATATATATATATATATATGTATTGGAATTAAGAAAAGAAGTATGAGCGACAACGCTGGTATTTACAGGCTAGAATACTGTGTGCAAGAGTAAGACAATAAATTTGTCAACCTTTTGTATAGAAAAATTCTAAATTGAAGCAAAATAAAATGAAATTTACAATATCATATAAAATAAAGTGAATTTCGAATATTAATGACATCCTTGAGTATTATGATGTCCACTGATGATCATTTGGGATGCGAAGAAAAGGACACTACAAGAGGTAAATATATTTTTTTAAAAACTCTTGCGGTGATATTTTATTCTTATATTGCAAATGATGACAGTTTCCTCGCTTTCTAGGAAATGTTGGAATTAGCTGTACGGGAGATGTCGATTTCATTTTGTTGGGCGGTGATTTATTTCACAATGATGTGCCAAGCCAAAATGCATTGCACAAGTAAGTTTAGTTTTAAAGAAAAAACAAGATATAAAACTAAATTTATTTCCATCTTTAGATGAATGAAACTATTGACAATGTATACTCTTGGTGATCGTGACCTGAATATCTCCATACGGGTATACTCCATACATAGTAATCACGACGACCCTAGCGTTTTTGGTGGTTTGTTCTTAGGGTTTGTTGTCTTAAATTTTTTAAATTAATTATATATAAATAGCCTTTTATGAAAAGAATCCTAAAAAATAAAATATTAACTAATATATTAACTAATATATATATAAAGAATTCCCAGGTACATATGTGATATATATAAAACGGTTAGAGTTCAAGTTTTATCACAAATATACCTGTATAATTCGCATTTTATTTATTTATTACAATGAAATAGGTATAGAATTCAACAGGTCAGTATAAATGGTAACATCGAACAGTTCTGAGTAATCACCTGATCAATCATGAATGTTGCTAATACTGACTAGTCATTTGGGTATTCATTTTATTCATCAGTACTCAGTATACTGATTACAAAATTTTATTAGAGTGAGAAGCTGAGCAATATTTTCTAATGTCGACAGAATTAATAAGTAAGACAGAGATGCAAGCTCACATGTATACAATTGTTTACATCAGTTTTTTCATAATGCCCTTAAGAAAATGATAGCAACTTTTGTATAGGCAATGACGTATTAAGCCGTCACCACTATCGAACAATTGACTAGACAAATGTTCGGTAGTGTTCTTGTAGGGTCGTTTTTAAAAAATGCGATTTCGTTGTGTTTAACAAGAGGGTCATGGTACAATAAATAATTGTACCATGATGAGGGTTATATAAATTATCACCGTCATTGAAACAACAACATAAATATGTATGAATGTACATAGTATTCACGTTATATCTTCTATCAAATGGCGGTTATGTTAGAGATGATATTAAAGTATTCAGTGCTAGTTTGAGAGAATGGAGGATTTTTTTTTATTTTGTTATAGCCGTGAAAAACTTGGTAAATATGCAAATAATTTAATATTACAAAAATATGCGTAACATAAGAACTTTTTTTAAATTATGCAAAAACAAATTAATGCCATTTTAAAGGAAATCTTATGAAACACGAAGAAAATTGTTCGGAATACCTTTTAAAGTGTCGACAATAAATATGCATTTGCATTGAAATTGTCTCCCTACATATAAGAGTACTGCTACACATTCAATACATATTGAACGCGATCCAGTATTGCAATATTTATTGCAGTATTGATGGACCGCGACCCATATCGCAGAATGACCTATATTATGGAATCCAGATTGCGGATCGCAGATCGCGTCATATACATATATTGAACGTGTAGTATTTGCATAATATTAGATAGCCATACGTTAATAAAAAGTGAAATAAAACAAATAAAATAAAAGACGCAGTGCAAAAAATTTAAAATAAAAAGAATATTACATTATTACATTTGTGCAAAGTTTGTCATAATAAAGGGTAATGGCAGAAGAAAGTAAAAGCGAGTTGATTCTGCCGGTGGAATCGGAATTAACTCCCGAAAATACTTTATTTTTAATTTGGAGGTATTGCCGAAGTTGTGAGACTCGTCTGCTAAAGCTTATTCTGACAAAATTAAAAGAGCAAAATATAGCAGAATAATTTCTAACTTGTTCCTTGCCGAAATTTCTTCTCTCATCACCGTGTCTTTCTTCAATAAAAATTGGGTAACTAATTCCAAAATGATATTAAAATTTAAATTATCATTATCCTGAAATTAAAATTATCATTATCCTATTTTGTTATAAAGGAGAATTATGTCCATTAAACTTAAGTGTGTGTATTCCTTTCGATCCTGTAATCACTTTTTGCTCCAACCTTTTCTTTCCCCTTTTCTCTTTAATAAAAAAGCAAGCAAAATCGCTAAACAGGATTTTTTTTGTTTTCTCGTGACAGTTTTTCAATAAACGATGCGAACAGCACAAAAGTAACGTAAATACTAAAGCGATATATATTGAACATGTAGCATACGCTCGTCATCCATAATCCATTAAAATGGATCGCGATATATCATAATATATATTGAACGTGCAGCAGAGCCCTAAGATTTATTATACCTTTTTGTGGTATTTATTAATAAAAATAAGTTAGAACAAAAATATATTTTAGTACAATTAAAATTAAAGGGTATTGAGAGACTAATGCATGATAAAATTATACGTAAGGTGGTACTGCTACGCTATATGACAGTTTTTTGCTAAACATTGGTCTGCTACACTGATCTTAAGTTCTTGTGTACAGTAAGTCTACGTTGTATGAACGTTTTTTGTAATTATGCATGTCTGCAGTATTTCAATGCGTTTTGTTGCCATAATTTTTGAGATGGACCACGATTTTACACGACAATTAATTGTTTTTATTGTTTTAATGTTATATGTGTTGTCGCCACCTAATGTATAATTCCAAATTCCACCATGGGCTCTTGGTGGAATTTTAAAATATTCAATAACGTCCCTACTGCAAACGAAGACTGCATTAGAAAGCGTAAGCACTAAAGGGAAAACTTTTTAATTCAGACGAGTGTTTGTTGAGTTAAAGAGTTTCCAACAATATTGGATTAAAGGCCACCGAATGGTAGTTAAATATGAAACCATTTTATTTAAGAAACACGCATCTAAGTCAATATATATATATATATATATATATATATATATATATATATATATATATTCTTACTGCGGTTACACTATTTTTGGCCAAGTGTTTGTGCAGCGTGACCATATCTTACGAATGTTTAAGCTTTTCATATGGATTTTGAAAATTCAAGAAGATCACAATTACTACCTAACTTATAATTATTAAATTACTCAGTCGGTCTATGAATGATTCGCTTCGCTCAATCATATGAATGACTTACTTGAACTAATCGTTCACGATCTGCACAGTTCTAGTGTAAGTTCAGCCGTAAAAATCGCTGGTTCATTGTTTTAAACTTTCTGCTTGAAGTGTAAAAAAGTAACTTCACATTTAGCGATTTTTAAAAAATACAGTTTCATTAGTTTTACTTTGCAATTACATCTCTTATTACCTTATTTTATGACCAGCGGTGTATAGAAGATACAAAATAATACATATAACACTAGCATGTTAATTATTTGAGTTTTTTTCAGTTTGTGTATAGTATGTATATTCGAAAGTTTTTTGTTTATTGTGTGGCCAAGTACATCATATTATGTATATTACAATTTTTAGATATATCAATGTCTGCTATATTGATTCTTGGTAGTTCTCAATTTGTTTTGGAAGTATGTGAATATACTGAAGGATTTTGTTATTTTGATTTGGTGTTAGAATATACTTACGCACTCAATATGAATGTAAAATAATATTATTTAACACTTACCGTATTACTATTGTGTTCACTAAGGTGCAGGTTGCTACAACGTACATTAAGATGTCAGCAATACGATCCGCAGACGAAGTTTTTCTTCGTGATATTGCCGCCATATTATCACCTAAAACATAAAATTCATGTTAGTTTACATAAGTACATATGCATATATGAAAATAAATATCTTGTGTGTATTCAGTAGTATAATGGTTTAACCAGCAATATTAAAAGCTTTTAATCTTAGGAGCCGATTGCACTGGAAAATTAGAATACACTAAGCCCTCGACTTGTGTCATTAATGGGGTCGGAAGGAAACCGATACAAACACTTTTTTCTATGAAGTGCATTGATTTTGAATTCATTGAACTAAAATATCAAGGGGAAAATATATGCTTCGGACATTACTTTTTGATATATTTAAAAGAAGATTCTTAGCATTTTCCATTAATTTTTCTCATATGTATTTGCAATTGAAAATAATATCCTTCCAAAAGTAAGACTTGCAAACTGAATATAAGAAGGTTTCAATTACATTTCATTAAAAACAGTTTTTTAATAGTTGATATTATTACTAACAAGTACCACTTTCAAAATTGAAAAAAGCGCATATGAAGCTGATAAGCAGGCCTACCAGATAGTTTAATAATATTAAAACTTTTTCAATAATAATAAATTAAATTTAAAAGAAAAAAATTTTTGTAAATTTAACTTGGGCTTGAATAATAATTTTCAACTTAATGATAAAATCTGTAAAGTTGGAAAACGATGCGTATACATATGTACATAGATATATAAGCAAATGCTTACGTCAATTTATCTTCTGGAGTGAAAATTTTATGTAACACATATTCTAAGTAAAGCAAAGCAGGCATATAGAACTCCTGATGCTTTTTAATAGCAAACGAAGAATATCTAAAAATAAAGATAGCTAAACGCCTTTCTTCTGCTTGGGTGTTGTACAAAAGAGCACATGTAACTAATCCTAAAAACGGGACGTACTAACAGGAATAATAGCTAAAACTTCAATGATTAAAATTCAACAACACAAATAAATTCCAAGAATAAAAGATTTATATATTATATATATATTTATATATATATATATATATATATATATATATATATATTTTTTTTTTATTTTTTTTTTTTAATTTTTCTTTTTTTTACTTTTTAAAATTTTTTTTTTTTAGAAAATTGCCTCGTAGAACTAAATTAAGAGATGAAGAGCGTGAATTGATCAGAATTGAAAGTTGGGCAAATTGCTGCTTCAGTAAAGAGCCACCGAAATACGATCACAAATTTCTTGAAAGATTCTAATAACTTGACACCAATCAACGTAGCGGCTGGATATCCACTACTGATGACCGGAGTAAACGGTGTATACAGCACATAGCAACCAATAGCAATATTTGTTGTAGGGAGATAAAAGTGGAACTTGGTCTAGGTGTTTCTAAACAATGTGTCCATCAACTCATTCGACATGACTTAGGTCTTAAATATGAAAATCAGGTGCGTAAACCATGCCTAAAACAGCATAAAAAAATTACGTTTAGGGTTTTATGAAAAATGTATGTTTTGGGATGAGGGATTCGACTCGATGATATTTAGTGAGGAAACAATTCAATATAGATGGACCAGATGGTCTCCACAAATATTGGAGAGATATAAAACGCCTTCGGGAAAAATGCCATAGACACGTTTCTGGTGGCGGATCACTCATGGTATGGGCTGCATTTTTATCAAAAGGGAAATCCAAAATATGCTTTGTGCCGGGAAAAATTAATGCAGAAACGGTTTATTAGAAAGCGTACTCTTTGCTTTTGCTAGTGAGCAACATGGTAATGATTAGATTTTTTAGTAGAATAATGTACCGATTCACTTAGCGAGGAAGACAAAGGAGTTCTTTAACTCCAGAAAAATTTAAATGAAATGGTCTGCTTTAATTGCAGATCTTAATCCAATCTATGGGGAATACTTTCCGCCAAAATATATGCCTCTTCTAAGCAATATGACAGCCTCAAGCAGCTGAAAACTGCCATTTTGATTGAGTGATTTGCCCATTGAAAAAAAAAACTAGTAGAAACAATGCTCCGTCGTGTCCAACTGTTGAAGATTTATAAGGGTAATACAATTCCTTATTAAAACATATATAAAACTTTTTTTTAAACCAGAGCAATATACTAAAGATATTTAAAAAAATATTTAAGTACGATTTTGCACATATAAATAGTTTATATGGAGACAAACAATATTCATATTTTTATTTTAAAAAATATGTTTGGAAATAATTTTATTAAATATTATTAAAAAAATACAAATATGTATAAAACAAAATATTTCATTATTTTATGTACTTAAAACTAAAGTTGAAGCCTTGCACGTATGTATAATTATATGACTGGGAGTATATGTGACCCTCTCCGAGAAGAGGGACCTAGTGCGTCAAAAAACTGGTTTTGAGAAACTCATTTCATCTTATTCTACACCCTTCTAGGACCAGAATCCACTCTTAAGTTCAAACCGTTTTTTATGTTACGGATAGTGTTGCTCATAATTGTAAAAACATATATTATTATAGTGCTGTGCATAAGTGCACATACACAACAACACACTAGGTCTCGGAGAAGGTCACATATGGAAATATAAAAATTTTGGAACTATTTTTATATAAATTAATAAAAGAAAATTATGCTTGGCGCAGGTCCGTTACTTTGTTGTTTAGCAATAAGCTGTTTGTGTTACGTAGGAGAAAGAATTTTTATTGTAATAAAGTGCACTTCTATAAGAGAAATAAGAAAAAAGTTTAGAGAATAATGGTAAAGAATTTATTAATAATAAAGTTATTGTCTTTGCAATTTAAATCGTGCAAGGTAATGTCTTCCACTTTAATTTTAATTATGTGCTAGTTCTTTTTTCCCAAAATCTTATTAAAAAATTTGATCAGTTGAGGGGTTTTAGCTAGTTCCTATGCGCATTTCACTGGGGCTAATGCATATCATCAAGGAACCTTTACCCAACATTTCTTAAAATAACTAAGGATATTTATTTCAAACTTCGACATTAATAAATGGGAAACCTAAATCAATATCAAAGTCACAACAAGAACTCACTGATCAATTTTCTTTTGTATTTTCTTACGTTTTATTCCACAACTAGTTGGTTTTTTGCCGACTCAAATTGTAGGTGTAAGAGAAATAAAGAACAACAACCAATTATTGTTTTAATATAAAAACAATTTATTTAGAGTGTTGACAACATAAGTTGTTTTATTTTGTAAAAGCTCTTGCATATTTAAATTAGTTTATATTTTGGGGGTTTTTTAAACTCTTTAATTTTAATTATGTGCTAGTTCTTTTTTCCCAAAATCTTAATAAAAAATTCAAATTCTTCCAATTTTTCGTTGAATTCGGATTAGTTAAAGTATATCTACACGGAATGTATTTAACCAGACTACGCACAATTATTTAAAATACATTTTTACAAAACGAGTAAAGTTATGAATAACGAAATATATCAATAGTGCTGTAGCAGACTTTTTGTAGGCAATATATAAGAAGTTTTTAATGTATATACATATTTTCATATGTACAATGTGAACGCCAAAAAACCAGTTGAAAATATATTACTGATTAGGAGTACGATGGTCTTTAAAACTTAGCAAACATATATACCCCATATTGGCAAAAAAAAAAAACGGAAAGTACAACACATGCCTAGCTAGGAACTACGTAAAATAATTTTTGACAAATCAATGCTATTCGAACGCAGTCAAAGAACTCAAAAGCTAAGATTTTTCAGGGGAAAAAACACTGTTTATAACAAATATTTGATGTATTTTAAATATGTATATATCTGTTAATAAATTAACTATTTGACATACTGTCATTAGTTAATAATAGTTAATTTTAATGAAACACAAACCAGAGATTTTTTTATACCCAAGGACAATCTATTAAATATTTTTACTTCCATGCAGAAATCGAGACTACACCT
>OY776279.1:40253184-40268184 GCA_963675445.1 Linnaemya vulpina | reverse complement strand
AAAAATTATAATAACTGAAATGAGGGAATATTTGGTATTCAATTGTCCCCGCACCAGAAAAATAAAAGGATTTCTAAAAATTTTAATTCATTTTCGAAAATAGTAGGCCAAGAGAGATATTTGCTAAAAATTTCATTAAGCTACCATAACTCCTTCAATTTCACTGTGCGCTGGTCCAATTTGGTAAGGATTCCAGCATGACCGAAATTGTATTCCCCTGACTGATCATACGCCCCAACCTTTCTTCTAAATATGTCCTCCAGTTGTTAAATCGTGAGCAGACAAAAACGGCATGCTCAGTAACCTCAACAACAGTCAAACCGCAATGAGGACAAAAGGGAGAATTTTCGTGCTTGCAACAAAATAGATATGACGTAAAATAACCATGTCCAAACAAGAACTGTGTTAGGTAATAGTTTAAATCACCATATTTCCTTGTCAGCCATAACCTGATGTCAAGTATTAATGTATAAGTCCTTCTTCCCTTTTCAGTGGTTGACCTATTCATGATTTCTATATGGATTTGGATCATACCTGCAATGATAAAAGCGGCTTCTGACACTGTTCGAAATGCCTACACACAGGGAATACTAGCCTTACATCTGTGGAGTATGTAAGTGAACCTGGCCATTCCGGCTGTGCATATAGAATAATGCTCCTTACTACTCCAGTGAGCAGTTTCCTCTGAAGATCCTTCGGCCCTCTTGTATTCGGCATGATCCGAGATAGCGCCAAGCGGGCTTTTGATGATTTGGATGCTATATGTCGCATATGCTCACAATAAAATAGACGTATGTCAATCATCTTACTTAGATATTTCAGAAATGTCTTTGATTCTATGCAACAGGTTCAAACATTTAGAGTAATAGTTTCCCTATCCTTATGACTATTAATCTAAGCCCCTTCGGTTTTATGACCAGCTATATTTAATCCCAGTGGGGTATTCCAAGAATTTACTATATGTGCACTGACATTTGAAGCGAGTTTTTCCTCTAATAATTCTTTGGCCTCTCACACTAACACTATATCTTCTGCGAACCCTACTATGTTTCCCCTTTCAGGTAAACTCAATCTTAGTACTCCGTCGTACATTACGTTCCATAATAATGGTTCAAGTATTAATACTTGGGGAACTCCGCTACTAATCCTACGTTTTCTTATACATACATCTGTATCATAGATAATTTTCTGTTTCGGAAATAATCCTGCACTATTCTTATCAGATATTCTGGGATGCGTAAGCGATCTAAAGCATCAACAACACGAACCCAGTGGGCTGTGTTAAACGCGTTTTTTACATTTAACGTCACAACTACACAGTACTCTTTTATACTATTCCTCCAACTATTCCCATAGATAGTTCGAACAGCAGTTTTTATTGCCATATTTATAGCATCCACTGTTGACCTTGTTTTCCTGAAACCAAACCGGCTTACTTAAGCATTCATTTACCACTTTTAAAAACTTCTCGGGACACAGCTTGGCGGCCTCTTTGAGTACTATATTTGGAATA
Source organism: Linnaemya vulpina (assembly GCA_963675445.1). Taxonomy (NCBI): domain Eukaryota; kingdom Metazoa; phylum Arthropoda; class Insecta; order Diptera; family Tachinidae; genus Linnaemya; species Linnaemya vulpina. Next base: position 40,266,671 of record OY776279.1, on the reverse strand, counting down.
CGGTCTCGGCGCGTCGCCTTTTTGTTTCTAAACGTAGAGAAAACGTCTTCGATCTTAATTATTGTAACCGAGGGGAAATCTTAAGTTTCGCGAATGTCCTCATCTGGGAAGAAAAGATCTACGATTCCCTAAAGAATTGGCCGTTCACTCTGTTCCGATGGGCCCAGGTATTTAAGTTTTTTGGTGACCAGTTTATATGCAAGACTCCAATTATCTACCCCATTACATATATTAAGAAAGCACTGCCTCTTGCTCCTTCGAATTGCAATTTTTAGAGCCCTTATCTTATCCCTGTAATGCTGTTGGTGTACACTATTGTCTAAACCACTTCCAGTTCTTGTGTATTTCCTTCTGCCACTCAGGCTGGCAATATCATTATTCCACCAATAAACCGTTGACCTTTTTTCGCTTCATCATATCTGCATCGCATGACAGTGTGATATGGCGTACCAATTGTACAGCCATATCTTTTGCTGAACTATTTAAGTCCATATCCACCATATAGATGGGAAAAAAATATCCTTATCATATCCTTATTCACTTTCCATCCTCTCAAGCTTTGTGCCTGGAAGGTCACATGGTGTATATCATCCTGCACACAATTGCATTGTGTTCGCTATGAGTATAAAGATCAGATACTATCCAGCTTACATGGTTTATGTTGGTATTGCTGGCAAACGTAAGGTCAAAAGTGACCAACCATTTCCTGTTCTTAAGGTTTCCTTATCTCCAGAATTTAAGAGTATAAGACCCAGTGCAGAAAGAGCTTCCAATAGAACCTTTGTCGAGGGCGACTTCATTGAACAGCCCACACACTGAAATATCCATCACTATGTTGTTAATAATAATACGATAGTCTTCAATGGAATACTTAGGAGGAACATAGCAGCTGTATAAATATATGCCAGAGACAGTGGCCTGCGAGAACACGTATTGTCCTGCTGATCATTCCTTCAATATTAACTAACCGGTTGCCCACATAGCCGATGTATCTGTATTATCAGCAATTTACAGATACGTCTACAATTAAATATCGTACGGTTTGCTCAAGCAACTCTTGTACTGTTTAACAATATTTAGGACTTAGCCATAATATACGAATATAAACCTTAAGTTTTTGTAGCGCTCTCTTACACTGCGAGCAAGCTACACGTCCGGTATAATGGTCGCTATTACTGTTTGCTCCATTTCTACAGAGCATGCCAACTCTGTAGAAATGGAACGTGTCCCAATTCTGTAGTCAGTTTCCGCACATTGCAAGTAATTCTTGGATAGATCCTGGCTCTTATAATTACTCGTTCTTTGTCGAGACAGTTGTAACAACTTTTCGCTGTCATCTTTTCCGGTCCTCGACATACGACCTAGCCGATGCGTATTTTCAACATCTCGAGAAGACGTCTAGGTAGAAGAGCACTCAGGCCAATCATGGCAGTTTGTGAGGCTCCAAACGCTCTCCTCAATGATTTAACTGCAGTCATCTGCAGAACTTTAAAATCATTAGATATACTTAATATGGCGCCATAGATGTCTTCCTTAGAAACCACTTCATATATGTCCCTAATTTCAATCCTGGCCTAATAGGATAGTGCTCGTATTTCGGCAGCTTTACCGAGTACCACTTCTACTTTCAACCTGTAGTCACCTGTGTTTTTGGTGAGCGGGCTTACTCAGGAACCATTCCCACATGATTTAATAGCTCAGGCTTTTGGACGCGACTCCTATTTATTCCTGACCCTATTTCTATTACTTATCCTGGGACGGACCTTTATCCAAACTGGATTTTTGCTACTTGGCTCCGCATAACAGCACTATTCCCTTCCGCTGATCTTACAGAACCACTTTCACTACTTCTGACATCATCTAATGAGAACTTCCTCTTCTTTTTAGCCCTATTTTCCTTTGGAAAAAGAGTATTTTCGTCTCTTCTGCACTTTGGGGTCGCACCTGCAGGGATGGGGGGAAATGTGCTTATCATATCCCCTGTCTGCGCTTGCTTGTTGCATTGCGCTTAGCTCATCTGAGATTTCCATATAAAACACCTGTATATCTCGAGACATCGAAACTATAATCTTGTGGACATTCGATTTTGTCTTGCGAAAGTCTAGTAGCTTCGCTATTTGTTTGGCATGGATTTGGATTTCAATTTCCAGAGATGTCCATGCCCGCTTTTAAACTAATTTTTGTTTTGTCTATTGAATTGGGTCCGAAGCTCGCAGCTGCTATCTCTGTTCGTTGTGCAGTCACGATAAGGTCCCATGGGTTTCTTTGCAAGCGGTGAGGTTCATGGGATGATTGACGAAAAGATCTTCTGGATCTATCCGCAAAGCCACATCCGTGATAACCGGGAATTGACATCCGGACCTACACAAACTTAATGATGACGACCTTCGAACTTAATTTAAGGCTTGCCAAGTTTAAATTGGATGGAGGCAGTTCTGGCATCAGCCTGAGTGCCATTTGTGCACATATTCAGTCATATATACTTAAGCCCCAAAATACGTCATCCGCCAAGCACCAGGGTTCTGCCCATTCAAAATCATTTGCCAAGAAGTGCCATAATTAAGACCAAATTGGACACGGTCTCAGTGCCAGGGATTGCAATGCCCTATCTTGCAGTGTGCCAAATGAAGGCCCACTCTGTTTAACAGGTCTTCTTTGAGCATCTTTGTTCAAGCCCGCAGAAACCGCGGGGTCGTTACTCCCCATTATTCGTACAAAAACCTTGAGAGATTTTATGTTCGAATATTCTTGCGGACACATACATAGCTATGTATATATATATATATATATATATATATATATATATATATATATATATAGCTATTTACTGCTCTAGAGTCTAGAATATATGCATGTGTGAAACGCTTTACTAGACTTTCGTACCATGGAGCCCTATATCTTAGGTGGATATTATATCATCAAATTACCCATTTATATCACTTAAAAAATGTAGTTTCTTGGTTGTAAATGAAATCCAATAAGTCGGTAAAAGTGGATACTTTAAACGTGACATGTATATAATCATTAGCCAACTAATTGTTATCTCTTCGAGATATTAATATACTCTTTCAAAGTAAGATTAACCTGGGAAACTTTTACAATTGACATTTTTATTACAAATAAAAACAAAAATCATTTTACAAACCTTTCGATACAAATACGTATATACTCGCTGGTTCTGTGTTACTTGCCGAGCATGTATAATTTCCTGAATCAGAAATTTGTGGCTCGCGTATTATTAAACGACTTTGCGTTCGCGGACCCGGTGTTGTTTCTATTGAAATATCACGTCTGGAATCATAGTAGTTTATTAAATTATCGTTTTTCTGCCAATACACATACTGAGGTGGTGTTGGGCTCTGTAAATAAAAGTAATGTTTTTTTAAATTATATAACCATGCTTTTCTTCAATTATACATTATATAATTTGTATATGATTGAATTTGTGTTTGATAGATTTCTCGTGCACGATATGGATGCATGATAATATGTCCTATTTCGCTTATACATATTTCAAATAGATATTAAGTGAAAGCGTTGGCTAATGCCTTCAATGTATTCGCTCATCCGCAGGTGAGAGATGAGCGAGTCTTAAATTGTTTATTTAAAGCATTACTGCAACAAATTTCATGTATATATATATATATATATATATATATATATATATAATTCGTTCTTAATATGGCGCATTTACAGTTATATAAAATTCAGTAAATTTCGATTCTAATCTCTCTAAAAATATACATTTTACATTATTGTTTTATTTTTAACTTTAACAAGATTTTATTTCACCGATATTTCGTTGAAATTTAAGACCGACTAGATATTGCTCCGTATGGGGCATCTAATAAAAATATACTAATTTTGGCTCGAAACGTCATAAATACTAGATAACGATTTTCAAGCACAAGTTCCCTAATATCACTTGAGAAAATTCGTTTATAATATCAGTAAAACAGTAAAAAACACTCCACATTACGTCGATGTTCGCTACTGTTGCCGATTATCTTCTTCGCTCGCTCCTGTATGCGATCGAGTAACTTCAAAATAGACATACATGAAAGTTGTATATAATATTTGGTCCGATGTAGGTGCTATATATAGTGGGAAGATCAGATAGTGTGAAGTATGTATGTCTAACATCGTTTAAAAAAATCGCGGCAGTTGAACGCTTCTTTTAAAGCATAAAAAATTTCCGTCGAATATCACACTGAATTTTCATGCCAAAAGCAATATCCCCAATACCTATAGCACTCCATCCACAAGAAGCCTATGTGTAAACACGCAACACATCGTCATATTAGGGCAGAAGTTAACCTTGTTTGCACGACCCCATTCGGATGTTGAAAAGAGATCACTTCTGAAGCGTAGAACAGACCATAATTGGACGGTAATTCTCAGGGTCGTGCGTATCTACGCTCTTTGGGATTGTAATTGTATTGGCTAGCTTCCAACGCATCGGATATATATCAGAATTATACGAGACGATAAATAGCTTAGACTTGTTTATGTTGAGATTCGCTAAAATCTTTTTAACTACACGTGGTCGAAGAATATTTTTGGCATAGTAACAGGTACCTTTTCCAACACAGCAAGTTGATGATTTCTGTCTGGCAAGCACGAATTGCTCGCGAATATTTCAATAATATTTTAGTCTCGGCTTAACCATAATTTACGTTATTGTTCAAAAAAGTTGAAGAGTCGACAAAATTCTTTAAGCTCTGTTCAACGAGCTTCACACCCTACATATTTTAAACGAGTCGTAGATGTTGATTTCGAAGAACTGAGAACTAAAAAGGAGTGGATATGGAACGATGATTTAAATTGCCGAAAGGTGTATTGATATTCACTTCATACTTTTGAATTTTTGAAGTTGAATATTTATTTATTTATTTAATTAGGTCTATGGATTAATCTTTACAGACTAATATATTTAAAATTTATTAATGTACTAGTTGGTGTGTACTTAGCACAGACGCGAGCCACTTGTCACAGACACCAACAACGTGGTGGAGACACAAACCCCTTTTTGGATTCCATAGAACGTTGGAGCACATGTTGTCATGAAAACCTTAGATAAACCATCTACCTGACCATACGAACAAAACCTAAAAATTCGGTTTGACCGTTCGTGAGTTATAATATTACAACGAAACATCAATTTTTATATACTAGATATAACTGATAAGTAGATATATAAATTAAATAAATAATGTTTTGTTTTACAATAGTAATAAGAGATTTAAAAAAACAAGTATGATTTTAGCAAATGCGATTTAACAAATTAAACATTAATTATAATATGATACCTTGTTGGACGATTGGGTATATTCAAGTTTATTTTGCTGCTCCTTATCAATTTTAGCAGGAAGGTAACATTTAGCGTATGCTGACGCCTCCTTAAGGTTAGGAGCTTAATAGGTCCTAGGCGTCTCTCAATACTAAAATTTTAACTTGTACAGACTATATTTTCTTTTTTTAGTGTGTAAGATATTTCGGGTACCATACAATAGATCCGTATTCAAGTATTGGGCGAACTAAAGTGATAAATATTTGCTTGGTTATGTAGGGGTCAGAGAACTCTTTAGACCATCGTTTAATAAAACTCAGAACATCAGTAGCTTTATTAATCGTCGAATTTATATGACATTTGAAGTCTAATTTTCTATATAATATAACTCCCAAGTCATTAAATGAATTCAGTAGCTCAAGAATAACGCTATTCATATTATATAGAGTCTATTCTTGAAAAAATCAAATATTTGCACTTTTTTCACATTTTGCTCCATTAAATTATTAAAGTAATTGTTGCTCAATTGAGTTAAGCGATAAGAATAACTTCCCGTCATCTGCGAGATCGAAAAGTCTGACGATGTCTAAAAATTTATCAGGACTATTTGTGATGCAGTTGTTTCGAAAAAGGCAGCTCCAGTATACCATTACTGAAATACTGTGGTACCTCTGCTGATTGAAGAGGTGTCAAATATCTACTATCAAGTATCCCAAATTTCCAGGGCATACTTGACATAGTATTATAATTTCCCAGTGAATGTATGAGATCAGTTGTATATACTTTGTCTACAATAACATTTAAAGCTTTTAAATAATGCTCTACGAGTTAGGACGAATATACTAGCAAATGGTATACATAAGCTATTTATGTACTTTCACTAATATGCGTATAAGCTCAATATGTAAAATATCATATAGTATAATATCTTCTGACGAAAACATAGTTAAGAAAACAATTAAAACACCACCGCTCGATTTTTAAACAATATTATTGGCTAGTCAACACTTTCCCTATCTTTTCTCAAAATTTGATATATCATATTCTGGTATAAAATATAAGTTAGTTTTCCGGATTGTGGTGGACTAAATTAGGCAAGCGGGCATTTTTGTCATCTTTATAAAAGAATTGACGTACTGAATCATTCTTAGCCCAAACCTCTTCATTAATTTAATTAAACGAATAACTATTGCCAAACTTTTTTCAATCAAATATATATATATATATATATATATATATATATATATATCGTCGGTATCCTGCACAAGAGTCCTAAGTCACATATTTTTGTTTTTGAGTTATTGACGATTTGAAGTTTATAACCCCAGGAAAAATCCTTAATAGTTCTGACGTGAAGAATGATATAAGAAATAAAATCAAAAATTTAGTTCAATTTCATTTATGTAACAATTTCGTTCATATAAAAGTGAAATGCATTTTGGCTTTTTTAGCATAAATAAATGCTTCTTACAGACATTGTATTATTTAAAAAAAAAATATTCTATATATAATTTTTGTACTAAACTGGTTCATCTTTGTGCGATTCCGATTCATCACATACATCTGGTTCTGGGGCATTATTTCTAACAGTTTTGAATGCCTTGAAGCTTTGGTACAAGTGATGAAACTCGTCTGGTATTGCTCCTGACGTACAAAGATTAAATAATATATATTTTTTATTTTCGATATATTGGAAGTTTGCTTTTATACACCTTTTCAATGCTAATGTCTTTTTAAACTCATGGGCCGACCTTTACCAAAAACAAATATTTCTTTATAGCTTTCGTTGTGAGCGTATTTATACTCTATTACACCAGGTTTAAGCTTTTGGTACCTAAAAGATTTTACTTTCAAGCAGTTTACTTTATTTCCATTTTCGTCTAAATTTTTGATTTTTATAATCTCCGATAGTTTAAATGATTAGAGAATCAAAATAAACTACAAAAATATAAAAAAAGAGATTGTGCAAAAAAGTCTTAAGTCCACTTGGATTCATTTTTGCTCCACATATTTGGGTGTTTTGGACATAGAATGATAACTACAAAAATAATCTAGAAAGACCTGGGATCATAATGCAAAACATAACATGTGACTTTTAGAACGATTCTGCATCATTAAGACTATTTCGCAAAAAATGGACTTAGGACTTTTTTGCATGATACTGACTATATATATATATATATATATATATATATATATATATATATATATATAGCAATGTAATCTTAATTTTCTGTGCACAATTGTGCTACAAAAACAATAAAAAACTCACACCGACGCTTGTTCTCTTCTATTTCAGTTTGATTTCAGTCGTTAACTGAGTGTTAAGCTGGATTCACCCATGGTATCAGAACGATATTGACATTCGACAACATTTCTAGTTTTTTGAGAATATGCTCTGAAGCGATTCACCCACTTCGCGCATTTGTTCTGCAACATCAAGGCTACCATGTGAAATAATTTTGTAAACTATGTGTGTGAGTTTTACAATTGGGCAATATCACTATTTATTTAATTTTATTTATAACAATATTCACCAGATATATATTTTTTAATACAAAACAAATGCTCCGTGTTTTATTATATACACTAACAATACGAAACAAGTGTGTTGTTATATATACAAAAGTATAAAACAAATTCAGTATTTTACTATACATATGTACATATAATATGCTGTGGCATCTCAGTTCTACTTCACTTAAGAAATTAAACTTTCTGCAATGTTTCTGAACGTGAATTAAAATTAAACCAATTCCGGTTCCGAAACACGTTACTCTCTTTCGCTCGCTCTCTCTCTCTCTCACTCTCTAAAACAGAAACGTCAAACTACGTATAAAAAAACATGTTTCCGAACGTGAAATTCGTTCTGAAACCATGAGTGAATCCAGCTTTAACGAGTACACATGTGCGGATGCTTACTGCTTTTTTTCAGCTTTATTGTTTTTTCAGCTTTGATTTCATTTCAAAACAAACCAGCAAAATAGTATAATGGAAGACAGACATTTTTGTTTTGTCATTAAATATGCTTTTGGTAACATGCGATTGCGCGATTCGCTGTGCGATGCTGCGAAAGCTAAGCGAGTTGAGATTTTGGATACACTGCTCAACAGTTTTCAAGACAGGTTTGCAGATTTTAAGAGTACACAACTGCAGTTGGATTTATTTAATAACCCTTATAACTGTGATGTTACAAATATGGGTTCGATATTCAATCAGAACTTATATTTCTTCGAACCGAAGTCCAAGCTCCGGGAAAAATGGGAATAGAATTCTGGAATAATCTTAATGATTTCGATTTTTTAGAGTTACCGAGAAATGCCTTGAAATTGTTATCCCTTTTTCCTTCTACATATTGCTGCGAACAAATTTTTCCCGACTTGAAATTTATTTGTTCCAAGCAGAGAAATGAATTAAGTTCTTCAAATTTAAAGCGTATTTTGTTAATAAGAAATTGTTACAAAATCTTAAATTTGGAAAACTTAATATATAATGCCTAAATACACTTAGTTTTTTAAGTTTTAATTGTAATTTATACTAGACCAATCAAATATGTGTAAAAAAAATTACCTAATTCAGTAAAAACTGTGGCATGTTATATATTTAATTTTATTAACTTATTTTAAACTTCATTTCCATTTTGATTTTAAGAGCAAAATTCATAACATTTGTAACGCTTAGTTTTGTGTTTGCTGTGCAATATTATCTTATACAGACGCATTTCATTTATTGAGAGTTTTGGTTAACTATGACATAATATATCATATGCTATAATATATCATACATATACTTTATATTATATAGTATATGTAATTACGTAGAGTTACAACAACACAAATAACAAGACTGTCGTGCACCATAAACCGGAAGAATTTATATAATATTGTACATTGTAGATGAATGGTAGATAATACTGAAAATAACAATACAAGGATTGTATTTTAGTCTTGAAAGTGAGTGCATTGAGTAAACTTAAAGCGATGCTTGTTTGTTTATTTTTCCTTCAATAAAAAAAGTTTTCTAATCGTTATTATTACGGTGCCCATATATATGTATACTATTGTGTTTATAAATTGTGGTAGTTTTCAGTGCTATTATAGAAAAGAGAACAAAAATGAATTTCAAATGCTTTTTGTGCAACAGCTATTTGGAGAATCCTGATATATTTTTTAATAATCTTAAAAAGCACGTTATATGGAAGAACATGCTTTACGAATGTACCTATGAAAGTTGTTTCCAAAAATTTGGTACTAAAAAGTCTTTTGAAAATCGGGTTTCAATGCATTTTTTGCTCAAAGATAATCAAAAAAGCATTTCAAATACCATTGACTACAATGTGGCAGAAAATGGCATAACTCTACACAATTAAAACGACAATACCAACCTTCAAAATGTGTGTATATGATTCTGCCACGAAGTTTATTACAAAGCTCCGTTCTTTAATAACACTGCTTTGCAAAAAATAATTTTTTGTCTTTCCTTTAAATAAAACTATGTGCACTATATGGATTTTAATGCGCTAAGCTCGAATCCGTTTTCAGTTTTTTTCCATCAGGTCAACACTTTTTTTATGGGCGTGGCAATTTTTTGCCCCTAAATTAGCCAGGGCATATTTCACCCTAACTCGAGAACGAGTCATCCGATTTTAAAAAGTAAAGCACCAAAAGATGTGTAGCAAAATTGTATATATTTTATCTCCATTTTTCTTTATCTCTTATCGTTTTGGAATTATTCAGAAATTAAGTGAGAAAATAGTTTTTTCTCGTGCAAAATTCGTAATATATTTCAGTTTAAGAGTGGAATTTAAGAAAACTTAAAGCAAATATTCAACACTTTGCACTTTTGTCTAATAGCAACAGAAATAGAAAAAGCTGCAAACCATAAAAATCGGTTAAGAAATTTAAATATTATATTTAATTTACCGCAGGTACCCAATATTGTAATGCAATCAACCTTACATATGTATGACAATAGCAATTCATTAGGTGAACAGGTAATGGAACTAAAGTGCAAAGCTTTTTGCATGGTTCTCGGAGTTAAAAACTATAATATATTACTTTTCATTAACCTATAATTCGAAATCGAGAACATTAGGGGAGATTCTAATATATATTGTAGTAGTATATGTTTAAATTGATGGACTATAAGTGAATCAGTTTTAATTTGATATCGAAAACGGATTCGAGTTTAGAGCATCAAAATCCATATAGTCCACATAGTTTTATTCAAAGGAGGATTTGGCTGCTGAGCAGTGTAATTTATCGAGATCTGGCGTAAACAGTATTCGCTGTTGTGTCGAATATCTAATATTACATCCAGTACTTCTGTTTATTGAACACGAGCAAAAACCCATAAGCATTAGTGATGAAACTTTTTCTAAAGGGCCTTAAATATTCGTTCATATGGAATCAATAGCACAACTTCGAGTGGTATAGTAATACCACTTGAATTATATTGAATAATTTTAAAAAAATTTTTCAGAGAAACGATATCCTCGACAAAGTTTTAAAGCACTTGGAAATTATAGAAAAAGAGAAAACAGTTAGCAATTATATAAAAGGACCTCTCTGGAAACAAAAGAGGAGCCTATATCCTAATCAAATTGCAATTTCTTACTTTTTATATGCTGATGATTTCAGTACAAAAAATCCACTTGGTTCAAAGTCAAGTAAAGGTTCGATATGCAATTTATATAACAATTATGCATGAGAAGAGTCATGGCTTTGATTGATACTCTTACAAGGACGGGATTAAAGCCGTTTATTTTATATTGGCGTTAAATTGCATGCTAGGATTTTCCAAATCATTCTCAGCTCACTTCTAATGTAGGTTTTGTGCAATTAAAAGGTTTGAAGCCGAAGTAGACAAGTGTGAAAGACGTTATATATTGAGAATATGGGATAACTTAACTACAGAGAGCCAGTGCAAGATAGTCTTTTAAAAGAAACTGGAATAGATGCCATTTGTAGTTTTAATGATATATGTACCTTCGTTTCACTGTACTGAGAATTACTCAGCGGATGTTATGCACAACGTGTCTCAAAAAATTAAATATATAACTTTGACTGATTTGAATAATAGATTCAAAGCTTTCAAATATTCTCAACACGAAAGAGGAAAAGAAAAGTTATCCATATTTTCATAATTTGTTCCCAGCCCAACTAAAAGTCAACACGGTCGAAAATGGTGCTAAGTAACGAAAATATATAGTATTATTGATTCTCAAGAATCATTTGTCATCTTCGCTGGGATGGTAGAAGAGTTAGACACCAAGTGAAAGTTACAAAGTGTTACGGATTTTACTCCCAGTCAAATGCAACACTGCATATCACATCCCTGTGGTAGGCAAACGATCAAAATTAGTTTGACATTTTCCTTTACACATTATTCTACTGCATTGAACGTTATATTTTCTGACCAATTAGAAACTTACGCGTCAACTAGAGAAAGAAAACCTGAAGGATCATAGCCAACGTGGCATAAAAATTGATGAAAGTAGATAGAATATGTTTGGTATCGGCGAAGAATAGACTTAGACCGGCGAAAGAAATGTGACATGTGAGAAATAAAAGAAAAACCAAGGGTGTGTTTCACCTTCCTGTAAGTCTTTCAACTGCGGTAAAATAAAAGAAAAATCCATCTTTGTACAACTACGCTATTCAGCAGCAGGCTATTACATGCAGCTCCACATCTATTCAGCACCAACGATCCATCGTTTCAATCCTTCTTCAAGGACGAGAGGTCCAACCATTTCATTTAAGTACCCGTAATGGATGTAGTAGGTCCCTTTCCCGTCACTAAAACCGGAAATCGTTATGTACTTGTGGCAATGGACTATTTCAGTAAATGGCCAGAGGTATATGCTATACCTAACCAGGAAGCAAAGACAATTGTAAATGCATTCGTCAACAACTAGGTATGTCGCTATGGTGTCCCAATAGAACTTCATTACGACCAAGGAAGGAATTTCGAGTCTGCCATATTCAGGGAAATGTGCGAGTTATATGGGATAAAGAATACCAGAACGATGTCGTTGTATCCACAGTCTGATGGCATGGTAGAAAGGTTCAATCGCACCTTAGAAGAGTACCTACGAAAAGTAGTAAGCACCCATCAGAGGGATTGGGACGAGCACATTCCCAAATTTTTTATGGAATATAGGTCAGCTGTACACTGTTTATTTGTTTATTAACAATTGAATTGTTAATAAACTAATTTGTTGACATACGAAATCTATTTGGGATTTTATTTTTAATTTTGCCTTATAAATACTTTCATTGTTATCCAAGAGATTTCTAATTGTATAAAGGTATAGAAAAATAAAATAGAGTCATATCGAATAATAGTTGTTTGTTGGGTTTGGTTTGTATAAGTTTCATAGCCTGCTACACTTATTATAATGTGATTTTTTGAAATCGTTTGTGAATTTTTATAGTTAATTTATTTAACATAATTCTCAGATGGTTTTTGGAAGTCTTTTAATAAGTTGAGAAGGTTGAAACTTTGCAAAACTGTGGTTGAAGTCTACTGACGATTTGGTAAGAAGCGCCAATGAAATGCATTTAGACAATGCTTAACCACCCAACAAATAGATTTCATATTATATATATACATATATATATATATATATATATATATATATATATATGCATATATTGTTACCTCACTTACCTTTATTTGCCCTAAGATCATTAATATATATATATATATATATATATATATATATATAAATATATTTTACTCACCTAATTATAGCCTTACCTATAAATTTTTATATATGTATACCTCATTAGAGACATAAATGATTGTGCCCTTGCAATTACTTAAATGTACATTCACAAAATTCATACTTATCCTATAAATTAAATCCTATTCTAAGAATTTATATACGAGCAACGTTTCATACATATTCAATCTTATACAACTACTTAAGTATCATATGAAATAAATCCAGTTGAAATCGAAATTCTCTAAAAATATCTGTTTTCAAGGCATGTTAGGGAGGCAAACAGGCAAAGGTAAGTCCTCGTAGCGTGGTATGTTTAAGGGACAGGAGCGTACAATTTTTTTTGGTAACGCCTGTTAGGATGCTCGACTAGGTAGGGAACAACCATACCCGAGAGGGGGTCCACCGTCTAACCACCTCACTTTATATCCCCAATTTTCCACTTTAAATCAGTCAGAATTTTTGAAATCC
>OY776279.1:40090684-40248184 GCA_963675445.1 Linnaemya vulpina | reverse complement strand
TATTTATTTTATTATTTATTATATTTATACACACACACATATATATATATATATATATATATATGTATATATATATATATATATATATATATATATATATATGTATGTATATATCGTCGGTATCCTACAAAAAAGTCCTAAGTCACATATTTGTGTTTTTGAGTTATTGACGATTCAAAGCTTATGACCCCAGGAAAAACCTTTAATAGTTGAGATTTAAAAACATTTAATTAATTACCTTCTTAGCCTTAAAATAAAAGCAAAAAATTTAGTCCGATTTCATTTATATAACATTTTTTATATAAAATAGGCTTTTTTGTATTAAAAAATATATATTTCTTAAGAAAATTTTTTTAAAGAAAATTTTCCATTTATAATTTTTGTACTCAACTGGTTCACCTTAGCGCGTTTCCGATTCATCATATACATCTGGTTCTGGGCCTTATTTCTTATAGTTTTGAATGCCTTGAAGCTTTGGTACTTGTGATGAAACTCGTCTGGTATTGCTCCTGACGTACAGAGATTATATAATAGATCTGTTTTACTTTTTTTAAAATTCATGGGTCAAAAACACATATTATATTACAGGTTTCGCTGTGAGCGTATTTGTACTCTATTACACCAGGTTTAAGCTTCTGGTACCTAAAAGATTTTACTTTCAAGCAGTTTACTTTATTTCCATTTTCGTCTAAATTTTTGATTTATATAATCTCCGATAATTTAGATGAATTCAGAAAATCGTAAAACTTAATTTGAGTTATGTTATACTCATTATTTTACTCTTTTAAAGAATCAAAATAAAAGACAAAATCTTAAAATAAAAAGAAAAATCAATAAAATTCGTATGACGAGTTACTGCCACCATGTGTAAATCCATCTTGCTATGAAATATATATTTCTGCTTAGTGTATTTCTTCTTTCTATTTCAGACTTAAGCTTTTATTGCAGCAAAAATATAAAAATATAGAAAAAGAGATTGTGCAAAAAAGTCTTAAGTCCATTTGAGTCTTTTTTGCTCCACATATTTGGTGTTTTGGACATAGAATGATTTGTTTTGATACGATAACTACAAAAATACTCTAAAAGGACCTGGGATCTTTATATAAAACATAACATGTGACTTTTGGAACAATTCTGCATCATTAACTCCATTTCGCAAAATATTTACTTTTTTGAATAATACCGACGATTTCTATTATGATTATAAATCCTTAAACAATTCTACGTGCTTATAATATTTTAATATTAAATATATTGCAGGTATATGACCGTGTTCAGATAATAAAATATATTGCCATCATTCTCATAAATGAAATCTTTTAACCTAAACATAGCATAAGAAAAAATTCTCTATTTTAGGATAGTATATTAAAAACTGTCAGCAAACGATCTGTGCAAATACTATATAAGTTTTTAGGTGGTAAAGGATATTCATAACATCCATGGAGGAATTTAGTATAAGCACAACTAAAATGCTGATATTTGTTGCTAGACTACTTAATACTCAAGAATTACTTACTAGTTAGCTTCAAGAATACAACAAAACAATAATAACTGAAACAATAGAATATACTGCTGGTTGACAGTTTATACTGCACAGACTCTTGTATATTGCCTTAAAACAGCATATGTAGTGCATTGTGCCAGAGCTGGAAAAGATGGAATAGAGTTAAGTGGACAAGTTAGAAGATTGAGAATTTTATTGCAGCCATTTTTACTTCACCTGGGAATTTTTTACCGCAGGTACCGACAAAAGAGAGTGCGCTATTCTGCTCTATTAGTTCATGATCAATCAACACAATCAAGCACAAAAGCAGATTAGAAAAACTATATCGTCCATGTTGTTAATTAGTAGTTTGGATGTATGTTTGTAAATAATAGGACAGGTATCACAATGATAAGGTATTAAGTTGGTAATAAGGTATGAAGTTATGACTTAGTTCCGAAAGCTTTCAGAACAATCTCGCTCAATCACTCATTTAGAGTGAAGAGCTAAAATGCACTTCATTATGGCGCAAACAGCTATATTACAATATTATATTTATGATATATTTGCTTTCATGTCTGTATAGATTTACATAAATGCCTCAGATAGAACGATTTAATTTCACCAATTTCCTCAATTTGAATTATTTTCATGAATAATTTTCATATATGTTTGTTGGTTCACTTTTGTTCTATAAGATGCTGCTGAAAAATTTTGGTCTGCTTCAGTATTTCATAGCTGAGTGACTTTTTTTCCAAGGTTCTCATATATATGCAAGAACTGCTCTCCATACTTATTTCTCTGAGGTGTAATATTTTTCCGAAAATTCTGCTTTTTGTGTTATATATTCTTACTAGACGTATTTCTGGCGCCGCACAGTGGAAAATTTTAGTCCTTATAGGATACAAAATCTGCAACTTTTTTATTCTTAGAGATAGAGTTCTGAAATTTTGCACGAATAATCTTAAATGTATTTGCTATTATTCTATAAAACATGAGCCAAATTAAACCAGAACTTATTTCAGAATAAAGTTAAGAAGCTTACATTTTGCATATAGAGATTTGGTATTTGGTACAAAATAGTAACTTTAACTTTAAATAAACTTTATTAATTTGCACTTTTCCCATTTTTAACTGGGTTCTGATTTTATAAAATTAAATTTGCATATAATACAATAAGAAATAAAGTTAAAAAACATTATATTAGATATAGTGTAACTTTAAATATTTAAATAATACTTTAAGCGTATCTTCATCGAAATCTTTTGCAAGTTTAGTGGATGGTTATCTTATACTTCTTACATATGGATCAAAGGTGTAAAGACGTCTGTTGAAAACATCTTCGTTGGTGGCTGATCGCAAACATTTTCGAGAGTGATGTAAACGGTAATTTTTGTAGTCTTTATTGCGCGACTCTTGTGCGTCTTTAGACAGCTGACCAATAGGCAACACTGCAAAATGTTTTATAGTGCTTTCCCCATGTATCAATATTTTGTGAACAGATGATGGGATATGATACCAGTTGTATATTATCACATACAATCTGCTGTTTCCATTGCATATTCGGGAAATTTTCAGGGTCCCTTATTAAATCAGGCGATAAAGCTTGAAGAATTGTGTGAAACCTTTTTATTAGTTCTTCATCTACTCCAGTTATATCAGCAGATCGCGAAAATAAAAAAAAATGTTCTAGCCGTATTAACATCATTGCTGCTACCATATTAATTTTTATGTTATTCACTATACATTTTATATTTTCTTCAGAAAATTTATGATTTTTTTCAACAAATATGTTAATAATTTGTGCATCTCTCCCTCTTTCAAAATAAGTATCAATTATTTGACGCACTGAACATTAAAAATTATTAAGTTTTTATTAATGTAATACTGCTTTTTAATAATCTCTTCACAAAAAACAGTATAACATAAAAACATATATTAATTGTGACTATTCTTAAACTTTCAATACAAACTTTTGTTTTTTGTTAATAAGCTATAATTAATTTTGTTTGTTATCCTGAACAAGATATCCAAAGGATATTGAAATATCGATATTAATAAGAGATAAATAAATTTTTTTTTTAAATTTGCCTTAAGCTATAAGTTATTACTTAATATATTTAACAAAAATCATTTGTTCAATTATTTAAATGTTTTTTAACATTGTTGATAATAGATTAAGGTGTGGAAAAATAAAATAGATTCATATCGAATAAAAGTTGCTTGTTGGGTTTTGGTTTGTAGAAGTTTCATAGCCTACTACACTTATTATAATGTAATTTTTTTGAAATCATTTGTGAATTTTTGTAGTGAATTTATTAACATAATTCTTAGATGGTTTATAAGTCTTTTAATAAGTTGAGAAGTTTGAAACTTTTCAAAACTGTGGTTGAAGTCTACTGACGATTTGGTAAAAAGCGCCAATGAAATGCATATAGATATTGCTTAACCACCCAACAAATAAATTTCATATGATAACAGATTAAGTTTTAAAGATTTTACATATGAGCGCAGAGCTAAGAAGAGCTTCTAATTAAAAGCCTTACCAAAGTTTTTACATGCACCCATTCAGGATTTAAAATTTCAAATGTTTTCATTAAAACTTGACCCGCTATTTATAAGATCGGAATCTACATCAAATCACCTTTCTAATAAGGTATATAACTCCTTAATTGTAATGTGAGTTATATTAAAAACATGCACTGAAATATGTTTTATTTTTATAGTAATAAATCGGTGTCGTCAAGAAATGTGAATACGGTCCTTATTTTGGAGTATTCCTATTGGCCAAATATGAAATATTTTCCTCAAATTATTAAGTTCGACATCTTAGCTGTTCGATAAAAAAAAAAATTTGGCGTAATTAGAATTTTTTTAAAAATGAATTATGGACTGGTCTTACGCTACGATTTTCCACTGTGCGCCGTACAGTGGACCATTTCACGAGAAGGCGGTCAAAATCTATCACTTTTGACCAGATTGAAATTTTGATGCGCGTTTTTTTTTTTTTGCTTACTAGGTGAGACTATAGGCTTTAAGTTAAGCTATAAATCAACCAGTTACAAAACTATTTATGATAGACATAAGACGCAGTTTAAGTTTTAGATATTTGCGGTATAAAAGTGGAGTATTCAAATTTATGATAAAAGTTTGTTTTACACATAACCTGGTATTTCGAGTCACGCCCATAGCTTATACCTATTAAATATTTAAAATTTTTTCAGAAAGTGCCCCTGTAAAATTTTAAATACGAAAGGTCAAAGGCTCGTTTTTTGAACAAGTTTGAGTTGAAATTTAGTACATTAAGTAATATATACATTACAAAAATTTGTTAAATTTACTTTAAATAAAAAGGTTTAATCAAAAAGACGTACGTTTCTATTTAAAATCAAAATGGACATTACATCTAATTCAATAGAGTTGGTTTTTCATTATTGTCGAATATTGGACATATAGGGATCTGATGTGCATAACAATGTAATCAGATGCTCGCGAAAACATCTGTAGTCTTTGTTTCTCTTTTCTTGCGCTTCTTCAGATTGATCTCCTTTTGGCAGCATATTGTGCTTAATTATTTGCTCCCCATGGTACACAATTTTATGGACAGTGGATGATATAGAGACCCAATAGTATTTTTCAGAATAAAGTGTGGTTGTTTTTTGCGTATTTTTGCAAAAATGAGCCCTTAATGATTATGGGTTATATTTCTTCATTGATATTCTGAAGTTTGCGTCTGCGAGTTCTTTCACTATATTTATCAATTAGTTTCGTTGGTCGACCCTGTTTTGGGAACTATTAATGGTTACGTTCGTACATCCTATCCTTGTGTACTTAGCCATTGTTGAAATTGTAATGAATAACAATTATGAAGAAGTTACTTTCAATAATCTTACCTGCAAATAAATAACGAACAAATTCAAATTACCTGTCTAGCTCACAATCAAGAAACGTACAAACGCGCACATACGAACCCTTGACGTTTCATTTTTCCAGGAATTTCCCTTTTAATTTTTAATGGGTTTTGATTTTGTACGTCTACCTCTAACAGCGCTCGTTTTTTACCATAATTAGTTGAGATATGTTATTTATTAGACGCAGTTATGAATATTATCATATACATTATGCCCAAGCAATTCCGAAAAAAAAAACAGTTTTATACCTTTATAATAAGGGTAAACTAAATGAAAAACTTAAGTAATTTTTTGTCTTAAATCCGTCTTTCATAAGAGCGATCTGATAAGAAAAATACTCCAAAAATTAACACAACAGAAAACACATTTTTAACTCAAAAAATATTTGACGTTACGTAAGAAAAATTACTCTGGTGCTCACGGTCGGATCCTGCGGGGTATACAATGGGGTATAAGAGTGTAGAGGAAAGTTTGAACTATAAGACCTTTAGAAGTTATGCTCTATTAAGTGGGAGGACTTAGGAAAATTTTGGACCTTTGAAAATTAATAAAAATATTTAATTTCAAAAAGCTTTAAAAATATTTTTGCCACTAGTTTAGCTAACAAGTTGGGCAATTATACAAAATTTATTTTGATTCTAAATCTCTTAAAACAAACAAGTTGTTTGTTTTAAGAGATGTTTAAAAATTAAAAACTTATTAAGAAAATTCTCAGTTAAGCAAAATAATTAAAATGTCAATTTTGAATCACCCTGTTCACTGGGATATAGTTAAAATAAAGTTTTATTTTTTTGGTATACCGAGGTATACAAGTGTCTACTTTCGAATGAACTTTTCCATTTTACAATTGGTGAAGTAAAAAAAAAATAGTTTAGGATGCCTTCTCGCGAAATGGTTCACTGTGCGCCATATATCAGGAAATTCCGAGTCTTTGTAAATTCGACTTCCACTACTTGTATTTCACATCTTTTTTGTGGTTCTACCATACCTATTTGTGTAGACAAAATAATGCTAAAAGCCAAACGGTAGCATAATTTATGGGGGACCCGGACTATTTAATGTGTGCGTCAAATCTCACAACAATTTCCTGTGAATAACGTTGGCTAAAACGGCACTTAAGGTCTTGGTAATTTTTTTTTTCATTAAGCCCAGTATTACTTAAATTTGTAAATTGCTGGTCTATATTCCTCTTTTGCTTCTATTATTTATATTCTCAAAAACAAAACAATAAAAATAAATATTATTATTGCACTTTCTTTGAGTTTCTATTCCTTCCGCGAATCTTTCATTATTTAAGATATATATTTATACGACGGAATCAACATCATGGCAATACCGTCGACGTAGAGTTGATACCACAACTTCGGAAAGATACCACAACAACAAAATGTTTCTTCTGCAAAAAAATCTGCTTTCCGCAATAAATGATATAATTTTTTTGGATTGAACTAGCATGGGTTAAATAATCCACGTAATTCAACTCGTCTGGAAATGTTGTAGACTATGTTTTCTTACCTTTTCTATTATACAAACTAGATTAATTGTTGAGCCCATGTCCACGTGTAATTCGCCAGATCCTAAAATAAATGCTTCCGGAACAACCACTTGAAGATTTACAAAATGTGATATAATGCCTGTTGGCGTTGAGACCTTGAAATAAACGAATAATCAGTGAGCATTATTACAAGAAAACATATGTTTACTACATCTGAGATATTGTTAACCTCTTACAATTACATATACATATATACACATTTACATATATACATAAAGTAATTATATCAAATTCCTAACTGTATGTACGTTTTCACAAACTGGAAACCGTCTAAAACCATACCATTATGTCAACAGGAAAATTTCAATTGAAACGCTAAAAGTACACAAAAAACATCAGATTCAAACTATTCTTTTCCAATGCCGCTGTAAACCTAACAGTCTGTGCTTTTATCTTAAATTTTTATATATTAAATTATTATTCAATAATTTAGTTTTTGTATATACCAAATAAACCCGAAGTTACGTTTCCCAAAATATTTGAAAGAATATTTCTTAGTATGCCATCATCAATATTTAAAAACATTAAAATTGTACCTAAATACCAATTTGAAATTAGGAATAAGGATAGTAACAGGAACAATGCCATCGTATTGTTGCTCCAAGCAACAATTATATGAGAAAGTCTGGCATAATGGACTACTTCACAAACTTAAAAGAATATTACCTACACCATGTTATCTTTTATTCAAGTCATATATACATATATGAAAAGAAGTTTTATATAAAAGCTGATTGCAAAATAGTTTTTTTGTTTGAAATTAGTTATAAAAACGGATCATTATAATCAATAAAAAGTATACATGTTGTATTTAGTTTACGCAAAGGGGTGTGTCTATCATTACGGCGAAAGTAGGTGATGGCTCTGGATATTTCTAAAGCATTTATCAGAGAGTGGTGCGGAACACTATCAGAACTTCTTGCTGCTGTTGTCCGTGATATATTCACTGAATTTGCATCGAGCTCCTCAGGAATCGAACTATAGGAATTGAATTAGAAGGAATCTTATCAATGATTTCAAGATCAATTGACTTTCAACCTTTTTTTTCCATATGATAAGAGATTATGCTATTCATAAACGTTTAATCACAGAGCGATGTTGCCAGAGGCCGGACTGATGAGGTGTAATATAAATGTTGATTTCAGCGGTCATCTAGATAAAGTGGTTGAGTATTGGTTTGATGGTGACTTATTATAGCGATAGGATATGAGTGCATGACAGGACATTGTACTCTCATAGTGCATGCATTCACTGTCGTTAACTACATATCATACTCTCTCGAGCAACCAAATATTTACTGGGTTGGGGATTAGTAGCAAATAAAAATCATCTTAGAGAACATAATAATTAATAACAAATATGAACAATCGTTCATTGCATAAACCGAAAACAGTAAAAATATTGTTAAATATAAATATTTTAAAATATCTTTTAACTTATATCTACATATCTTTCAAAATTTTTAATATTTGGTGGAGGCCAAAAACTCTTTGTTCTTACAGAAAACAATTTTACTGTTTTCAAATTGAATAAAGGCTTAAATCAAAATAATACCATTTTTATAAGAATATATGATGCATTTCTATATCAACTTTTGTATTATCACAAAATAATGCTTGGTTTGTTAAGGCAGTCATCACGAAAATAGCCTTAATGTGGTTTTAGCGAAGAAGAAGTAGTCGGAATACTTATGCCCAATAAATCAGTGGCTATTTAAATGTCGATTTAGTTAATTTTGATGAATATTTAAAGTCTATTTAAATACGCTTTCAGCTTTACAGTCAGACTTAAATACTTCAATTAACTTATGCGAAAAATGTGGTAGCACAATGAAATATGTAAACAAAAATCGCCGTTGTTCAGTAAGCAGATGTTTTGATTATGATTCAAAGTATTTCGAGTGTAGTACATGAAGTTATTTTAAGTTTTTCAATTGTGTTAAGAGTCCATCTGTGCAATATATATTGTTTTATTGATTTCCGACTTTATTCTATTGAAGATTAACTTTAATTACGCAACTTTTTAAAATTTTTTAACAAATTTTTCACAACATCACAATGTTTTCTTCTTCTTAAAAGAGAAAAAAAACGATTTAAATAACATTTAAATAACCAATGAGGGGCATTTAAGTGTTATTTAAGTTTGAGGTGAAAAACGAAATTTCGTATTTAAAGTTAAATAATATTTAAATAAACAATGATTTATTGGGCATTAAAAATTTTCACAGTACATAGTTATTGATGTCGTTAGCTAATTTCTTGTAAAAAGTGATCTAAAAATTTGAGTGAATACCCTTTTATTGATCAAGTGCGATATACAAAAACAAACTAACATAGATTTTAAAACATGATGTAATAAATATGTATGTACATAAATTTTAATTGTTAAACATAACTTGAAGTATATATTAAATTAAATGCTAAACAAAATTTTATTAACATCGTACACCCTATTTAAAATACACTTGATTAGCTAAAATAAAATCTAATGCTGTACCATTAATATTCTCTGGCTTATAGGTTTTTTAGGGATTATAATAGGAAAGTAAGCTCGAGGCAGATGATTAACGACATTGCTTTTTTGATTTATTTGTCATTGTATTTTTTAATAGAACAATCTGCTGATTATTTTTGAGTTTACTCGTCGAATGATGATATACGAATGCATTTTATTTTAATAAATATTTATATTTAAGTGCATTTTCTAATGCATTATATGTAAAAGACAAAACACAATATAAGTATGTGAATAAAAGAGAATAATAAAATTAATGTCGAATGTAAAAGATATTGAAATCAAATGCCAATTAAGTATGTTGTAGTTAAACTTTAATATATGTATTTAAATACAATTTTCAAAGTTATTTGTGACTTTTCAGAAATGATACAGTTAACAAACCCATACACCTTGTTATATTTGCATCTTACGGCGATTAAATTAGGCATTGCAAGCACTTCACTTAACAGGAAAATGGCGCCGGAAAAATTTTTTCTTTGAAAATGTCAAATTTTTGTAATTAATTCTTTCTTTACTCTTGATTTTATAAATTAAGTGTAAATATTAAAAATTTGATTTTTCAAAACATTTAACTTTTAAGATTGACATATTAAAATTAATTACAAGACTTTCTGAAATATGTGTATACACAACCACACATATTGCTTTATTTATTTATAATATGTTTTATTGGATATATTAATATATTCAATATATAAGGCAGAACGTGCCTCATAATACCAAAGGAAAATCGTTCGGTCAGCTCTTTCTGCCACATTTGAAGATCGAACATCGCTCATAATTGCCACACTACTTAGTTTAAAAATTAAACACAATTCTTGAAATACGTAAGCTGCCAGTACACCTTTTTATAAATAATATATTTGGCATACTTGCTTTGTAAACTATACTTGTATTTTCCTTCTATATAAAAAAGTTTTATATGCAATTTATTTGTTGGTGGTTAAGCAATGTCTATATGCATTTATAAAGCGCCAATGAAATGCATATAGATATTGCTTAACCACCCAACAAATGAATTTTATATTATAGTAATACAATTACAAACAATGTGTCAAATAGTATATATATTAAAAAAGTTTATTATATCTTTAAACCAGTATTTCCAAATATTTGGAATTTTCCAAGTTTCGTTCTGACGAAAATGTCGCTAAAAGAAAACAACATTGATTCAAATCGGTAACATAGTATAAGTACAAAATAAGAGAGAACAAATCTTACACGTTTTCTATCTCTTTTAGATTTCGGCTCATAAAACTACATAGATTTTTTTCCAACATCTTTGTACTCTGTTTAAAAGCTTTTAGCTATAAAAAATTTTAATTATTATATAATTAAAAGTGAAGAAGTTCAAATTGTAAGTTCTTTAGTTTATTTCTTTTTAAGCGGAAATTTTTAAGTATAATTTATATACATATATCACTGTTTGCCTAAATAAAATATGCACCAGCATATATATAACTTAAATTCTTTTCAACTAAAAATAAATAACAAATTAAACTGATTAACAAATTATTATTAGTGCTTTACTTTCTTTCCCTTTCGTATGTATAATAATACTAGCACACTTCATAGTGCAAAAAATAAAATAAAGAAATTAATTAAAATTCATTTAAATCAGTGATAAACTGCTTTTATTGTAATGCTCTGTGGTAAACAATATTTGTTGTTTTCGGTGTAAATATACAAAAACCATAGTTTACCAACGTGCGAACAGGCTATATAGAACTCTCCATGTGAGAAAACTGAATACACTAAATTCAATCCAAAAATTTCTAAAGATTGGCTTTGCGTCTTATTAATGGTAATCGCAAACGCAAGGTTCGCCTTCGTCGTATAAATTCAAATGGTATATCAGATGGAATCATTGGGATACGTGGAATGAATACATTTACGCCTTTTAAATTTCCAGTTAAAATAGTAGCTTCCATTACATAAGCCATCAACCTTTTAATAGCAAGTCTTGTACCATTACACAAACGGGGTTGATTGATATTACGAAGCATAATAATAGTGGCTCCAACTTTCTATTGGAGATTATGCGGAGGCAATCCTGGTAAGTCCAACGATTTCTAAAATTCTGTTGGATAATTCAAAACATCTTCTTCATTAGTAACAGTATCGACAGACTTGTCCAACACCCCTTCGCCAGGAATCTTTGTTATGTAAGTGAAAACACATTCAAGAAATTCCTCTTTTGACTGTACGAACCGGCAAAAATCATTTGGCAATGTTATCTATCCAGTGTCATCAATAGACATTGCGCCGCTCCCAATTTTCGGCAATTCCTTAGAGAACTTATCAGCAGATGGATCATTCTGCAACTAATCACGAACGTTGATAGTGAGTTTCGATATTTTAACAAATCTCCATAAATATGAAGACTTTAAGCAAGCGTTAATTTCATCGGCAGCTGCCGATCTAGGAATGACGGGCAATATCTGCCTAAAATCGCCGGGCAATAAAAACGCATCACCAAACAACTCAGAGTTATCTCGGAGATCTTTCACTGTTCTTTCCAAAGTTTCAACAGATTTCTTATTCGCGTACTCAAGCATACGACGTGGGCTGTGCATGGACCGTGTATCATATTTTCAGGATCACTTATTTGATCTGGAATTTCAGAAAATATAACATTTTCAACTTCATGCGATGTGATTTTATTCACCAACCATATTGGAAAGTAAGCGTGTGGCAAACCACGCTTTTGCCACTCCACAGAATACATCCAGAACTTCACTTCACCAAACACTTTAGATTTCACGCTAAAACCCATAAGCGCTTTAAATTTCTGCTTAAAAACACGGGGAGTGATATCATGGCGGTCGGTAGGACTTTGGCCAGCGAATAAATTATATATATATAAATGTTATAAATATATCTGGTCGACCGTAATGACGCACATAAGTCGTTGCATCCTGCGCGTACTCATGCATATGACGTGGGCTGTGCATAATGTATTTAAATATTTATGTTTTTAGTGTTGTATTTATATGTATTTTATTTCATAGATCCCCGAAGTTGTGATTTAGAAAAGCTAAGTATATAAATTAAATTAATGGTTTGACCAAACTGAACTTAAAAACGAATTTTATTTCAGTTTTTCAAAATATTAACTCAAACATTTCGAAATGATTGCATAAAAAATATATAATAAAATAAAAAAAAATAATAATCACTAAAATGA
This sequence comes from Linnaemya vulpina, assembly GCA_963675445.1. Lineage (NCBI taxonomy): Eukaryota > Metazoa > Arthropoda > Insecta > Diptera > Tachinidae > Linnaemya > Linnaemya vulpina. The sequence goes on along the minus strand of OY776279.1, from coordinate 40,235,528 downwards.
TCATAAACCAATACACTTACAGAAACTGTATATACATAAAAACCTTAGTATTGACGTCACCTTTCATATAAACTTTGCAGAAACAAAATCGGTTTACGCATTCAATTACTAACACAATGCAACTTATTTTTATATACATAGATATGTATAAGTTTAACAACAGCAAAAAAAGTTAAAAACTTAGGTTGTTTAGTTGTTTTAATAATATATTTTATGCTTAAGAATATTATTAATTAAAACATTAGCTTTTCTTATTTTTTTTTAATTCTATTTAACAATTTTAATCATTATTATTATAATAACTGAGAAAGAAAGAAAAAAAGTACTAAACAAAAAATAAAAAAAGTAAAAAATTAATCAACATTTTATTTTAGCAAGTAAACTCATTATTTTATGTTTTAAACTTAGAAAGCTTAAAAATAGAAACCACTTATTAACAATGTTGTCGGGCAATATCATAAAAATGCTATTTGTTATATTTAAATAAAGTTAAGAGAAAACAACAAGCAACATTTAATAAGAAAATACATTGAAAAAAAAAAACAAATATGTAAGCTTTACTTATGTATGTTAATCGTAAAAACGAAAAGAAAAACCATTATGAAACCCATAAAAATTAGAAAAACTATAAATACGCGTTAAGTCGATTGCTGAATTTTTACCGCAAAATCTATAACGCAACATATAACGTTTTTTTAAATTTCAAATTAAAAATTTTTTGCAGGCAAAATGTTCTCTGTTTTTAGTATTTACCAACCAATTGCCCAGCTGGTGACATATACGTGAAAACGGTAAATTCTTTTCCGGCGCCAATTTCCTGTTGCGTGAAGTATTTGCAGTGCCTAATTTAATCGCTTTCATGTGAGTTTGTTTTGTTGTATAAAATGATTTTTTAAGATTAATAAATATATTTTTGCAGAATTTGTTATATTGGGGTTAGAAGGCGTAAGATGGAAATAAAACGAGGTGTATGTGTTATTTTACTGTATCACATTTAAGTACGTTAATTATTGCACTAAGGCTGCTAAGCCTTATTGATAAGATATTTACTTCTTCTTTGAACTATCTTAGGCGTTTACACAATACAAATTTTATTGTTGATGACATGTATGTTATGTATAGTTTTGTTCATTGTGAATGAGAAAGAAAAACATTTTTTCAACATTTTTAAGTTTGGCTGAAGTATCTGACAAAACCGCAGAAGGCATTTCACAAATTGTTTTGCGAGTACTAAAACATTATAATTTTCAACTTCAAAATCTAGTTGATATTGGCACTGATAATGAAAACGTCATGGTAGGTAACAGAAAGAGCGCTTACACAGAATTGAAAAATATAGGTTGTTTTTATAGAGTAATACGAGTTTTTTGCTATCAATAAAATGATCTTTATTGGATAGAATATTTTATGATATTAATATTTAGATATGATTTCAGGCATGTGGCAACAGTAACATTCTGACCGTCATCATTTTTGAAGACATATGGGCCAATGACTCCGCCAGCCCAAAAACCGCACCAAATAGTAATTTTCTGTGGATCTAATGGTGTTTCGACAAAAGCTTGTGGATTTTACTCACTCCAAATGCGACAATTCTGTCACCGAATTGGCGGCGCTACGATAGTCGTTTGGCCTTAATTCTTCCACAAATCGAATCTTAAAAGCTGTTAAGCCAAGATCTTTGCGTAGAATCTTGCATAAGGTGGAAGGACACAACCCCAGTTGCTGAGAACGGCGACGAATTGATTGATTAGGATCATCTTCAATGCTTTCCTGTACAGCGACTATAGATTCTTCAGTGCGCACTTTTCCGCGTCTCACATTATCACTAACAGTAAATGTGGTCCAAAAACGATCTATTGTTTTTCGAATTTCCCCCCGGGGGGCACAATAGGCAACTTGGTAAGTCGTAATGCCTTGTTGCAGTGCTTTCTGGGGAAAATATAAGAAATACAGTTGGAAGGATACCTGGGTCCCGCCATACAATAGGTCAAAAATCAATAGTAGGACCTGCGAGGCGTAACCAGTTTCCTTACACTGGTACTACGGGATCTGGTTGAGCCCCACATATGAGACTTCAGTTGATTCTATTGCCAGATGTTGGTTGAGGTCTCTTTAAAGAGTCCACGTGGTGGTTGTGATTTGATACCAAATGCTGGGAGAGATGTCAGAGAAGGGTTGATGTTCTGGCACAATTATACTATGCTGGAATTTCGACCCAGCTGATGGTGGCCTCTATGGGCCACTGCGAAACAGCAGACGTTGCGAAAGTGGTCGTGTTTTGTTGGTGCTGGGAATGTCAAGAGGGATAAGTCTTATGACTTTACTTTTGATTCCTCTTGGTGCTGATGGCATGCTTTCCTCGGAAGTAACAAGGGTTTAAGATGCGCCCGAATACCTTAACAAGGTGTATGAAGTTGGTATATGTGGCGGTACTAAATAATTAAGATTGCAACCTGTGTGTCATCAAGGGACACTCAGGTGACTTCTGAAGGCGACAGGGGTGGTAGTGAGCATTAATTTCACCCGGGGTTAAGACCACCGTCAGGTAGGCCATATTGGTAGGAACTAACGTAAATCTTAGACATAAGGGAGGATTATATACGCCATAAAATGGACGAAGTGCACGATAAGTTTGACGAACATAACAATTATCATGATTAAAAATGTCCACAATTTGCACTCGTTGCTCAAAGCGAACTATCAGCTGTTAAATGGGTAGTCAAATAAAAAAGTGATGCCAACTCAAAGTTGTATCACTCTATAAAATTTTCAAAATCTTGTTTTAAGTGACCTATTCTTGGAAATTGTCTATACCAAACCGTCTAGAATATCTGACAAACGAAACCTACAACTGGTTCTTAAGGCGTTACATACGACATCTTCGAAGCAATAAATAATGGAGAGGTACACGTTGTAGTATATGTTAAATATTTTGCTGCATATTTCAAATTTTTTATTCTAAGAACCTTTAAAATTTATATATATATGTGATACTCGTTGGCTTTCTATCGCGGTTTCAATTTCCAGAATAGTTAACCAGTGGACTGAATTGAAAACACATTTTGGCATAGCAAAAACATATGAAAAATGTTTCATGACACAAAATCTATATGAAATGTATAATGAAATAAATCTGAGTTAATTTTATTCCTTCGACCAATATTGATAAGGATTCAAATGTTAAATAAAAGTTTTCAAAGTCAGGACTGTGATCGAACAAATCTTCTTAATGATATGGAATTGGCTATAAATTTTTTAAAACAATTTATCATAAATCGAACTATTGAAATTTATGTTATAAATTTAGAGTTCCACAATACATACGCAGCGATTGTTATTTGGGATATCATATGAGATCACAAACTGTTAGATGAAGCAAATAAAATTATCATTCGGTGATTCGGTATTAACTTTGTTATTAATATAATTTTGGAAATAAAAACATATAAAATTAAATAAATAACTATATACAAATATATATATATAAATTATACTTATTTATATCATATATTTTTTATATATTTGAGCAGATTGCGTGATAACTACAAAATTTTTAAGCCATTAATTTGTTTTCAGTTATAAATGTATTCAAACTAGGTACGGATAATTTACTACTTCTCTCATCAATTTTTAATATAAAATCTGATATAACCAAATACGTTAAACGGATGAAAAATAATTCAATATGGTTATTTTGGCGACATGAGGTAAGACCCCAAAGCAGAAATGAACTAACACCCCAAGTTTTTATATGATAAAACAACAACGACTTTTGAGGACTTATTTCACTTTTTTTGGACTTAGTTCATCAAAATTTGGGGAGTTAGTTCATAATGAACTAACACCTCAAATTAAAAAATTAACTAACGCTCAAAAATTGGGAAGTATAAAAATTTTACTACTTTTGAAATTACTAAAAGTTTATTAAATCATGCACATATTGGATACATAACTTTGCAAAAATACACTTTGCGTATTAAAATGATGTAAATCGAAGTATGCCTTCGACTGTCATTATGATATACATATGTGTATTATATTTTTAATTATTGTAAAAACTAACCTCCGAGGGAATTTTTAATTTTCTGACAATTTAAACTAAAAACTATACCTATACTTTCAAAAAAACTTAAACTAAAGTGAACTACAGTAATAGTTTTAATTTATGACGAAAATGTTTGAAACTATAGTTTTTAGTGTAAGTTGTGCGAAAATTTAAAATTCGCGCGAATTTTTTTAATTTTAGAAATTTTCGTTGCCGCCAGGTGCTGCCAAAGTTGGACAAAACAACGAAAAAACAGTAGTTGCTCAGAAACATATGTTGGTGGCTTCACGAAAAAGGTTGTCAAAATCAATTTTTTCGACGATTTTTTTCATAACCTTGCCAAATTTTAATGGAAAATTAAAAAAACACAGCACATTACAAAATGATAAGTAATATTGGTATCATTGTATCTAGTGATCAGTTCTTTATAAGTTACTATTGGTTGATATAAAAGCTTAATTTTTATTTAATATTTGTCCCGACGTTTCGTGAATTTTGTGTTCACTTTTTCAAGGGATCTTCGCATGTTTATAAAATATTACGTTCAAAGATTTTTTTATTTTGTATTTGAAAATTTGTTTTACAAACACACAAAAGAGTTTAAAATCACAGATGTTGTGTGATTACAATCTTATAACCAGTGTGGCCAGAACTCAAAAATTTTTGGAGCTAGATCCATTAAAAAATAATGCTAAAAAATCTTTTACAGAGCTAAAAAACAGAGCAGTCTTTGCGTACATAAAATAGTTCATTCAATAACAAAAGAAATTAACACAAAAAATTATAAGCATGTAACATATGTAGCAGGTACAATAGTTCTTAACAATACGTCTTAACATAAGTAAATAAAATCGTTTGTTATGAGATCAAAACTTTGTATCGAACAATCACACAGTTGCTATAATAACGAAACTTAAATTAATTAACTCAAGAGAATTTATAAAATCTTTTTGAATTCTACCAATTACATTCACGAAAAACACAAATTAGTAGGTCTGTCAATGCATTTTAATCTTAACGAATTACATTTTTTAAATAGCGACATGAAAACTTATTTCAAAATTCACAACAAAAATATCACATGAATTCTAAATATTTTAAAATAACTTTTCACGTTGAAATAAAAGAATAAAAATTGAGTATAAAAAATTATTATGTATTTAAAAATTAAATACATCATCAAAAGTATATTCTTCAGTTTCTGACTCAGATGAAGTATTATAAATATTTCCACTATATTTTCTTAGTAGCTCTGAGCTAATTTCAAATGTTCTGCAACATTTGTTTAACCTTTTTAACCCGCATCTTATATAAAGTAGAGAATTAATTGTACTTAAACCCATACGATTTCTAATTTTGGTTTTTAATAGATTCATTCCACTAAAAACTCTTTCAACCTCAGCATTACTAAATGACAAAATAAGAAAATTCATTACAAAAGATGCCAAATCCTCGAAAGGATTTTCATTCAAAGCATTCTTATACTCGAATACATCAATTCAGAATTCGACAGTTGATTTCTGGTTAGCCCATTTATAAGAATTAAGCTTTTTCCACTGAAGCTCTATCATTGTTATTTTATCGGTTTTAAAGCTTGACATCTCTTCTTTAAAATTATCCATTAAATTGCATTTATTACTTTTCAAACTATTTTCCACAGAAAAAAATTCAGCCTTTGTTAAATTTGAATAAGTTTTTGGGAGCCGTTGTCTTATTTGGTGCGCCAACTGTACAATAAAATTTCGACAATTTATTCTTATTTGATTTTCTGTATCAGAATCTATTTCATCTTTTATTGATTTTAAAAATTCCTCAAAATCATAATTGAAGTACGGCGTAGGAACAAAAAAGTCTTCTAAGCGAGAATGAAGTGGATCAAATTTGTCATCTTTCAAAACTATTTGATATGAAAGATTCTTTAAAAGATGATGCAGTACAAAATGTACAAAATGTATCAATAATTATGATAAAAAGAGTAAGAAGTTATTTACCGCACATGATCATTAAAAGAGCTAGTGTAAAAAGATTGCAACAAGATAAAAAGAGATAAAAAGATGTTATAATAAGTAAACGTTAAAAAGTTGAGCTGCCAGAAGATTTTTTCATTGCATCGTTTTTAGAAGGTTACCACTATTTTAAACATGTTTTATAGGTTTATTTCTATTTTGCCGCAAATGAAACTTCTAATTAAAAAATAAAAGAACAGAATTCTGTTAGATTAAAAAATGCTAAAAATATTTTGAAAAAATGCTAAAATTATGCTAAATGCAAAACGAAAATTTTGGAGCTAAGAGAAAATAAATAATGCTAAATCTAGCTCTAAAAATGCTAAAATGGCCACACTGCTTATAACTAAATGGCAAAGGCTGCTATCATCTCCAAAAGAGTAGATAGAGTCTGACATAGAAGGTAATTTAGAAATATAAGAAATAGTGTAGGAGAAAGAACAGATCTTTGCGGTACCGCAGAGTTCATTTTATGCTCTTTTAATGAAATCCCTTCTACAACAACTCTTATATCAGATATCTGATATATATAGAGCAGAGGGCACCGACGCAAAAAGCCATAAGTTTCGACACAAGTGCTCCGTGCTACACTGTGCTAAATTCTTTAGAAATATCCACTAGTGGTGGATATATTGGCACCACTTTTCCGAAAGGAAGGTCAATAATTTCCCCGGAGAGCGGCGCCTACGGAAGCCATATTGGCGGTCGTTAAGTAAACTGTTATACTCTAGAAATCCACCTTGGAAAGCGCAGTACAAATCACGATTGGGCGGTAGTTTTGGGGTTTGTGTACTTCTCCTATTTTTGGGTTTGGCCTACATGCGCAACCTTCCAGCACGGAGAAAACTCGCATGTATGGTAAATAGTGCTGAAAAAGGGTACCAGAGGACGATCTAACGTAAAAAACCACTGTTTTAGGACTAGATCCGCCCGAACCCGAAAGCGTATATTTGGCATAGTTATGGATAAATTTTAAGATTTTAAGATGGCAGTGGTTGATTGCTTTCCGGCAAGTGCGAATTACTTGCAAATATTTCACCTAAAAGGTTAGCTTTATCAACCGGGCCAGTGAATAATTGTTCACCCTTCAAAAGAGTCGGAATCGAAGAACCAACACTGTCCTTCACTATTTTAATGAATGACCAGAGAGGCAGAAGGAACTTTAGCAAGAAGACGCTGCACAGAGCTTTTTGCACCTTAGTACCTTGTCACACGAAGATCTCGCCCGTTTGCGCATCAGATTAGTTTCAGCGTTTTTGTTAGTACGCCAGATACTAAATCCAGTCTCTCTAAATCTGCAGGCTTAATCAAAATTCGCTTGGATGGAATGAAAGTCTTCATTCCGAGCAATGTTATATATTCCACCATGGCATCGACATTACTGTCAAGAAAGCAAAATTTCCAATTGAAATGCCGAAAGAAATCATTGAGCTCATCTTAAAGAGCCTTTCGTTAATATATTTTAAACGTTTAGTAGATGGGCGCGAAACGTTTCGAAGTTCAGTAATCGAAAAGGAGGCAGAAATGATGCAATGATCCGAACTTCCGAGAGGTGCGCTGACACCCATTATATATTTGTCTGGATGTAAAGAGACAAAAAGGTTGAGGGTATTATGTTGGTGCCAATCAACACAGGTTATATATGTTGGCTCATTCACTAGCTGCACAATTGCCTTCTGAGATCGTAAGGCTCGAATGGCGAAACCAAGACGAATGAATAAAAAAAAAACTAATTCTACCTCTGATATATTAAATTTTGTTTTAAGTCTTTCCGTACTTTTGTTTAGAAAAACGAACTATTAACGTCGGCGATAGCTCAAAAACCTAAAGGTGTACCGAGGATTTCGTAAATTTTTTTTTAATTTTTTTCCATGCCCCTTTTTTTGGGTGGTTACATAAAATATTGTGTCGATATTAATAAAAAAAAATTTTTTTAATTTATTACTTTATTGTATTAATTTTATCTTGAAATAAGTAAAACCGCTATATTCGGATGTGCCGGATATATCAGTGTTGCATAAGCTTTTATCTGCATATCGCGCGCATATTGTGCAAACAAAACTCACATGTACGCTTACGCTCTTTTAGTTTGTGAGCCTAAAATATAATTTTTTATTCAAAAACATTCACATTCAGAGGGAAGTATCGCAAGGCCTGTTTTGAGGCCTCTAATATACCTTTGGGAACAAATATTTTCAGACTTGAAATACTTTTGCTCAAAACAACACAATAAATTAACATCCTCAAACCTAAAAAATGTGTTCTTATTGCGAAACTGCAATATAAATTTAGGAGATATTATTGGTAAATAAAACTAAACTTATAGAAAAGGCCTCGCAACTGCACATTTCTCCCTGTGGTAATGTAAAAGATAATTGCGGTCTCACCAACACAATCGCAATTGACTCGCCTAATGTATACTCACAAGGACACTTGTTCTCTTCTATTTCAGTGCTAACGAGTGCACATGTGCGGATGCTTACTGCTTTTTTCAGCTTTGATTTAATTGCAAAATAAACCAGCAAACAAAACAAATTTTTTCCGACTTAAAATTTATTTGTTGCAAGCAGAGAAATAAATTAAGTTCTTTAAATTTAAAGCATATTTTGTTGGTAAGAAATTGTTAAAAAATCTTAAATTTGGAAAACTTAATTTATAATGACTAAATACACTTAGTATTTTAAGCTTTAATTGTAAATTATACTCAATCAATCAAATATGTGTGAAAAAATTACCTAATTCTGTAAAAACTGAAGCATGTTTTGCATTTAATTTTAATAACTTTTTTAAACTTCATTTCCATTTTGCTTTTAAAAATAAAACATTCATTACATTTGTAATGCTTAGTTTTGTGTTTGCTGGGCAATTATTTCTCTTGCGCTCTTTGAGTTTCTTCAAACAAAATATGAGTAGCAAGTATTAATGCGTCAGGCTGGATACATTGTTTTACATCACTTTGTGTCATAAAGTGATTCAAATCTTTATATCCACTTCTAATAGGGCTATTACACTGGCGTACATGTTGGCCGACATGCTCGACAACGTACCAAAACTCCTGGGGTAATAGAATGTCGTGCGACATGTTGGTCGGTTTTCAAAAATTTTTGATTTTCTGATGCTCGTGGCGTACCAACATACTGGTGTAATAATGTGTCGGTCGTACTTCACGTAAAAATTCAGTTCATTTGTTGCCGTTGCCGTTGCTTTGCGGTGATAGGAAAGTTACTGAAAGTTGTCTTTCATTAACGATAGTTTTTAGGAAGAATTAATTGAATTATATAAAAACATGCCGCAATTGTGGAAAAAAACATCAGACTTTTGCCACAATAGGCAATTAAATACTATTGGGTACAATAAATTAAATTTTATCTTCGTTTTCGTCCTCTCGTAATTGTACTTAATTCATAACCAATGCCGCTACAACTTTCCGCTTCACTGACATGCTTTCGCATAAAAAATTTCTGTATACTGAAAAGCAGTGTGGCCATTTTGGCATTTTGCGGCTTGATACATAATTTTTTATGTATCAGCTATCATTTTTCAAATAGATATATATAGCATATTTTAGCATTTTTTATTTTAATCAAAAGGTATATTTATTTAAAATAGTAATTAATCTTAATTTCAAAATCTGTAGAAGAAATTACAGCTTTGGAGTATTTTTTTCAGAAACTAGATTCATATGAATGGTTAAATAGGAATACAACAGTTGACTTCTTGGTAAATGTATATAAATATAAAAATTCACTAAATGAAAATCCCTTCAGCAAATTAGCTACTTTTTCAATGAAGTTCTTGGTTTTTTCATTTAGGAACGCATTTTTAGTGGCATGAATTTCATAAGAACGAAAATTGGAAATAGAATGATGTAAACGCTATGAATTCACTACTTTATATTAGGCAAGTTTTAAAATAACCAATGATCTTATTTAAAAAATGTGATAAGAATATATATCAGAAGCTGAAGAATATTCATTTTGTTTATGAATGTACATATATATGAACATATACTTCAATATATGTATATTCTGTTATTTTTTAATCAGTTTGTTTCAATGTGCAATAACTGTTTATAAGGAAGCATTATGAAAAATAAACTATTTATAAAAATATATTAGCTAAAGCAACACAAGTTAACAAAATTAAAATTTTAGCATTATTATTTTGCAGTTTAGAAGTATTTATAGCATTATTTTAAATCCAGTTTAGCTTTAAAATATTTTTATATGCCCACACTGGTACTGAAGTATTTTCGATAGTGTAATAGCAAAATCTAACTTCGTCCTCGAGCATGTCGGCCGACATATACGCCAGTGTAATAGGGCTATAACTGGCGTAGGCAGAATTTTTCTCCTACACAAACGTATGTTTATATGTTTACTTGTTGTAAAATTTCATTGCATATGAAAAGTAAAGCTGGATTCAGCCATGGTTTTACAACGATTTTGACGTTCGACAACATTTCTAGTTTTTTGAGAGTATGCTCTGAAGCGATTCACCTACTTCGCGCATTTGTTCTGCAACATCAAGGCTACCATATGAAATAATTATGTAAACTATGTGTGTGAGTCTTACAATTGGGCAATATCACTATTTATTTAATTTTATTTATAACAATATTCACCAGTTATATATTTTTTAATACAAAACAAATGCTCCGTATTTTATTATATACACAAACAATACGAAACAAGTGTGTTGTTATACATACAAAAGTATAAAACAAGTTCTGTAATTTACAGCATATTGTATGTACATATGTACATATAATATGCTGAGACATCTCAGTTCTACTTCACTTAAGAAATTAAACTTTCTGGCAGCGCAGTTGCAATGTTTGGAACGTGAATTAAAATTAAACCAATTCAGGTTCCGAAACCCGTTACTCGCTTTCGTTCTCTCTCTCTCACTCTCTAAAACAGAAACGTCAAACTACATATAAAAAAAACATGTTTCCGAACGTGAATTTAGTTCTGAAACCATGGGTGAATCCAACTTAAGACTTTCTCAACCCTGTTCAGATAAATGAAGTTGTTTCGCTGCTTCAAATACATTGTAAATGTTTTTATGAAGTAGTGCGCAACACTGTTATATATCCTTTACCAACGTACGTCTGACATTACATATATTTTTAAGTACCAGTTTTGTTCTTTCTAAATTATAAAATAGTTTTAGTTAGAAAAACAAAATAAAAACTTCAGTTGAATTTTTGGTTACTTTTATGAATGAAAAGAAAAATAAATTTTCCACTCCTGGAGACGAAATTTAATTTTTTACCAGTGCAAATCTTTATGATGTATAAAGCGGTTTTATTTAAGATAAACTTAAAATTTTTAACCACTTTGGTCACTTTCATGTACTATAAAATATTGCATATATCCAACCAGAGAATCTAAATTTTGATTTTTGTTTTTTATTATTTTATATTAATATTGTTTTTCCTGAATTAAACATAGTTTTATTAATTGGTAAAAAAAATCGGCCTTAGTTGCTTTTTGGTTTACTTATGTTTAAAATATTTCAATTTCTCATACCTGAAAGCGAAAATTTATTTTTTGCTTGTTTTGTTTTAGCAATGCAAATCTTCATGATGTATAAAGTGGTTTTATTTAAGAAAAACTACAAACTTGTAACCATTTTGGTCACTTTCTTGTACTACAAAAATTTAGATTTTTATTGATACCAATTTTATTTTGCCAGAATTAAAAAATACGTTAATCTATAAAAAAAATAAAATTTCTCAACCCTGGAAGAGAACTATTAATATAAAAAAATTTGTTTTTTCATTGCAAATCTTGGTAATGTATAAAAAGGTTTTATTTAAGAACAACTTAAAATGTTTAAATATTACTTGTATTACGTGCACCACAAAATACGGTCTGTGTCAAGAAAAAGCTTTTATTTTCTCCTCTCTGGAAAAAGTTGAATTTTTGTTGTTGTTAATAGTGCTTCCCAAAGCATGAAATAGGTTCAATTTACAAAAAAATAATTGGTTTTTGGTGTTAATTTTACGTCGAGAAATATGTGTAAGCTTTCCAGCTCTGATACCACTCTACTTAAGTTCACTTCCAATCCATCAGTCCAAGAATGAAGTCTCTAGCTCTTCTGGGGATTTGTGAAAACCGATTTCACGTACAAACAGACGGACATCGCTCAATCGTCATTGCTATTCATAAGGATCCAGGATATATATACCTTATGGGAACCCATATTAATATCGAAGAAATTACACACGGAATGACAAACCTAAAAATACCCGTTCAATTTTTGTGAAGGGTATAATAATTACTTTATTTATAACAATAACTATGTATAATAGTAACTATAAATTTTAAGTTTGATGAGTATCATGGTTCTTCTTCGTTTGTTTCTTCAAAGACCTCTTCCGAATCTGAATCAAGTACAGGTGGAAGCATCAAAGAAATAGCTTCTTTGGTAAAGAGTAATGACTTTTTTTGGAGTTGGTCTTATGCTTGTAATCAGTGGGTCAGAACTGAGCAAAAGCTTATTATTAATATCTATTTTACACTGAACCCTTGAAAACTTTCTACCAAATGTCTGCCTGATAAGAGTCCAATAGGTAACAAAGCTTCATTCACAACAGTTACGCCATATATTAAAACCTTGTGAATTATAGTTGTCATAGGATGGCAGGGATATAGAGTAACGTAAAGCTCTTCAGTGGCTAAGCAATATCACTGCTCAGCAGTCAAATCCTCCTTTGAATAGAACTATGTGGACTATATGGATTTTGATGCGCTAAACTCGAATCCATTTTCCGTTTTTTTTTCCATCAGGTCCAGATTTTTTTTATGGGCGTAGCATTTTTTTGCCCCTAAACTAGCCAGGTACGTAGACATATTGCACCCTAACTCGGGAACGAACCCTCCGATTTTAAAAAGTAAAACACTAGAAGATGTGTAACAATATTGTTTTTAGTTAAATACAGTTTTTCCTTATCTCTTATAGTTTTGGAATTATTCAGAAATTAATCGAGAAAAAAAATTTTTTTTCCTGCAATATTCGTAATACTTTTCAGGTTAAAAATGGAATTGAAAAAAATTAAAGCAAATATTCAACACATTTCACCTTTGTCTAATAGCTACAGGTCTTAGAAATAAAAAAAACTATAAACCATAAAATCGGTTCGAAAATTTAGATTTTATTTTCTATTTACCGCAAGTACCCAATATTGTAATGCAACCAACCTAAGATAAGTATGACGATAGCATTTCGTTACGTGATCAGGTAAAGGAACTAAAGTAAAACGGTATTTTGCATGGCTCTTGAATTTAAAAGTTGTGATATAGTATTTTTCATTAACCTGTAATTCTATTTTTTATTGTAGCAGTATATGTGTAAATTGATGGACAATATGTGAGTCAGTTTTCATTTGATATCGTGCGGTTAAGGTGAAATATGTCTACGTACCTGGCTAATTTAGGGGTAAAGAATTGCCAATTCCAGTTATTTCTGCAGCTAGCTTAGGATTGGAAAAAAATCTTTTTTTCGGTACATCCACTATTAGCCTTAATTCACTTTTAAAATTTTTCATGCATATTTGCTTTCCTCGCTTTAATAATGGCTTTGTCCGCATCAGATTTTAATTATCACTTTTTAAATTTTAGATAATACGACAGATGTAATATTCTCTCAAATAGACGAAATCTTGCGTGCAAAGTAGATAACTCGAAAGAAAGTGAGTGCATCTATGTCTTTTACACTTTAAATGCGCAATTAGGGCAGTTTTCTCAATTAAGGCCTAAATTGACATCAATTTATCATACAACAAGTCAATTAGTAAATTAAGCAATTAGTAGTTAGTTGTCTCACTAGTTGCGTAAAACTCTAATTGTAACCCTGGTCATAAGTGTGTTTATTAAGAACAGTGTTCCTATAATGGCGAGCCAAATGTCCAAAAATATACATGCATATAAACAAAACAAACTGAATCTTCAAACAGACTGAATAAATAAGCAAAAACGAAATGACTGGTGATGAAGGTGGGCTTTGAGTTGCATTTTGCAGAAATAATGAAAGGAGCAATAGCTGATGCTTTTTCAAACTTTGTAAAACTGTCCATTGTTCCTTTTTTTAAGCCCTGATAAAATTCACGAAACAAATAAAAACAATATTTTTTCACCTGTCAAATGTTAATGGAGTTAGCTGATTTGAGTATGTATGAACACTAGATGTAGTTGCGCAATTAAAATTAAACTGACTCAATTAAAAATGCATATCTGAACACGGTATATATCTCTTTTGATGTTTAAATTGTTAAATTTCCTTGAAGTACACCGACATATATACGACACTTTATTGAGGATGTGAGTTCTGTAGCGGCATTACATACTTTTCCATCTATCATGGTATATATCACTATATGCTTTCCTTCTAGTAAAAAATTTGTGTTTTGTAATGTATTAACAGCCCCTTGTACGTATTCAATTTCTTTTGGATTATATCCATAGTTTCTTTAACAAATCACAAGCGATCTCAACGCTAGTGAACATCCTGTAAATGCCTTACGTCGCAAATTGTGAGGGCAATGGTGTCATATATATAAAATACTAGCTGGTGTGACCCGGCATTGTGCGAATACTTAGCTGAGACAGGAAGCACTTGGCGCAGCCACCAACCACTTGGTGGAGACAAAATCCTCTTTTGAGATTCCATAAAACGTTGAAAAGTCCCCAAAATCCCAGACTTTCCGGTTTTTCACGGGAAAACAGCAACACTGCCGATACAAATCCCGCAACGGTAACACTGCTCTTGACGTTGAGAACACGCTCATAGACGCATACGTTGTTGTTTCATTTATATTTACAAAACCACATGTTGTCATGAAAAGTCATAACTCACGAACTGATTTCGAGCAAACCTTAGCTAAACCATTTAAAAATTCGGTTTGAACATTCGTGAGTTTTAAATTACAACGGAAAGTGGCGTTAATTTTTATATATTAAATTAAACTAATAGTATGTGATGTATTCAGGTTTGCTCCG
Source organism: Linnaemya vulpina (assembly GCA_963675445.1). Taxonomy (NCBI): domain Eukaryota; kingdom Metazoa; phylum Arthropoda; class Insecta; order Diptera; family Tachinidae; genus Linnaemya; species Linnaemya vulpina. The sequence continues at coordinate 40,220,469 of OY776279.1, read as the reverse complement.
ATTTAAAGAGCGTTAGCGGAATGGGTGCTGCTCCATCAGTTTCTTCCATTGAAGAACATATAACTAATATTCTTCATATGGAAGAAGATGTAAACGGTCTATCAGTGAACTCATGTTTTGGTACAAGTGTAACATTAAGGAACACTGATTTTTCGCAGGAATAACCGCAAAATAAAAACCACACCCTAATGACGACATTCAAACCGCTAAGGAAGACATTCTGGGAAATCGTATCAACTAAAAAACACAAGCTTACATTTTGCAACAAAAAATTTAAGTTTAGGAAAATTAGTATTTTTGAATTTTTTTATTAATATGAAATCAACTGTGTATATATAATTTTTTATTATATCTTTAGTTATGAATATGAAGTATCATACATATATATTTATATATACATATATTTACTTAAAAGAATATATTTAATAATTTTTATGACAAAGAAGTGCCAAGTTTACTTAATACATGGTATACATACATATATACGTATTATAAAATTAATAACAACTGAATACTATGATTTCCAACTCAAATTGTTTTAAATTTTATTAATTATTGGTTTCGTTATCATAAGCTGAAAACTCTATTTCACTAGAGATTTCAATATCTGGAACTTTGTGTAGTGGTGCATTGAAATTCAAACAAATGGTATTCGAAGCTTTCACAACTCTCTCTAGTGCGTAATGAAATTTCCCAGCTGTTAACACGCATCGAAACGATAAGAATTTGAATTGTAGATCTTACTTTGGTAAATTTGTTATTGAAATAGGAATGAGCGGAGTATTTTTACGTAAACGGCACATCCCATTGCAATAACAAATTGGTAACTTCATTTCTTAATTATATTAGTTATGATAAAAACAAACTTAAAAAATAATGTTTTTCTAATTTGTGTATTAAAGTTTTTTATAACGCTCTATTCCTCTTTCAGCCATATACCGTATTACCACACACTTACATAAATATAGCTTCTTTATTACTTAACTACCAAAATATTGATTGCAACTGGTTTTCAATAAAAAATATTTCCCTATAAAAATATTTGTGATAAGCTCTTAACAGAGCAAAATTTAAAATCAATCATATAATGGCATGAGATATATTACTAAACCTCAATACATATTCACTTACCTGACATTCGTACATGCCATGATCTCGTCGTTGCACAAACTTTATCTGCAATGTCCACATATTTGAACCAGGCGTATGCAGTATGGCAAAACGTTCATCATTTGTATAAAGTTGAGCACCTGATGACAGTATGTGCCAATCCCGGCGACGTATCCAAGAAATTTGATTCTGCACAGAGAATATATGAAAATAATTTAAATAGAAAACAAATATGTATATTTCACTGCTTGGGTACAAATACACATTTTACTTTTACATTAAAAAAATGTTCATTCATTCTTTCAAACCCGGTATATTCATGCAAAATGTAACAGAATAACACAACAGAAGAGGTTATTCAACTATAAATTTTAAAGTCTTGATTATCCTAATTATATTTATGATGAGGTCGAAAGCAGAATAAACAAGGTGTTAAAAAATTTGGCGAATACTCAGGTATACAAAGGGCAAGCTACTCATTCGATCTAGACTTCTGATGGCATAGAAAGCATTTAGGGCCATTATTACAACTTGGCGACAAAGTTGGTGGTAGTAAACGGCAACGTTAACATAACAGGGCGATAAAATGGCCGGTATTAATTTTACATTATTACAAATTGCCGGTAAAATTAAATGTATATTTCTAATCGTGTGGCAATACCGCTAGAAATTACTTTTCAAAGGTTATTTAGATCGCCGCCTTTGTTTTTACTTTTTGAAAATATATGCAGCTTTTGCTTGTGAAAATATAAGTTTCTGTTATAAATTAAAATATGTCAGCATCTAAGGAAACATTCGTGCAAGCTGTGAGAAAACGGTCAAAACTCTTTTAAAGTAAAGAAGAACTATGTTTGGTGGAGCTTGTTGAAGCCCACAGCCATATGATCGAAAACACAGAGCAGTGCTACCATATAAAAAAATAAGAGAATATGGTAATATAAACATAAATCCTCCTGGTAAAACTTACTACAAATTCAAATTTGCCTTTAATGTATCGCTCATATTTAGGTTAAAGGATAGTTATAATAATGAAAATGTATTTATCCGACATGTATTTATCTCACTTTAGAAAAAAGTTTCCCTCTATAATCTCAGCAGTATACTTTGGATGGTTCGCCCGGTATTTAAGTCAGTTGATTGGTTAGATACGTTGGGTATGTGAACATTGTGAAATGCAACTATTACGGATAGTATGGTGTTTTTAGACATGAAAGCCGCAAATAAAAAGATTTATTATATAATTATGGAAACAGACGCAGGTGCTGCGGCTTAGTTTGCTATGCAAATTAAATAAATATGGTGTTATGTAATTGATCTGACTTAATAATTGTCCTTGAGCTAATAAAAACCAATAAGATATGTGTGACGTTTAATTTATTAACCACAAACATGTGTACTTCAAGTACAATAGTATAACTTTTTGCAAAAGTTATAGCTTGAACCAAAAAAATAACTAGGAAATCGTAAATAAATTGATGTTTAGTTATTAAATAAATGTTATTAATTATTATATTTAATCAGATTTTTAAATAAATGATATTTTATTGCAATATTCTTTCACAAAATTCTTTTGTAACTGTGCAAAATCGTGTTGTTTATAATTCTATTATAAAAAATCCCAAATGGTCGACTTCAACTTGTGCCCAATGACATAATTTGCCGTCATCGCCATAAATTTTCACATCGTATAACTAATCATTCAGACCAGTTACATCGAACAATTCAATATGTGAGCGTCTGAACTTCTATATATGTCCACATGTGGTCTTGGGAATATATGTCTCCATACATGTAGAAGCTTGTGTCTGCCTAGTGTGCGTGGGAGTTTTTATCACTCCATGTGTGCTATGTAGGGCTAATGGATAATTGAATTTAGACTTTTCTCATAGATGGGAAAAGTTCTTGTATTCTATTTACTTTCTTTTGTTTTGTCTGTTCATTTTAGTTAAGAAGGCTATTTAACTAACATTTTATTTATTATTAGGTGGTTTAAATGAATGCGTACCAATTTTGTTATGAAACAGGTTAAAAGAACTTTATCACATCGATGCAGCCCTGTGTTGCTGTTTGTTTATTTCAAAATTTTTTTTATGTTTCTTAAGCTAAACTTTGGCCAACTAATATATAAGCGATATGTAATGTTTTCTATATCCGTTTTATCAATCATTTTAATTATGTTTTTAATAGGTATTTTAATTTTTTTGGATTAATTTCTTTTTATACTTTGTGTATATTTTATCTTACACTGTGATTTTTAGATGCCAGTTGTATATGAATTGCTCAAAACTACTTTTTAAAATCGGTTTGAGTTTATTACTTCTTTGAAAACAATCGTTTTGAATATCATAGTTTTCCATCACATACTAGAATATGATATTTCTCTCCTTAAAGCATCACTAATTTATTTCACTGTCAGAATTTTATGTGCTGCAATGCGAAAACCATTTACAATATTAAGAAATTTGTAAGTGATTGAATATAGTAGCAAACATATAGTTTTACTTACTTCGGTTGAGACATATACATACTTATATGGTTCTCATATACGATTTCTCTAATCTGGTTTTGTAAGTTGCTTCAATTTGTTAAGTAAAAGTGTCAAATTGGTATCAGCATTATCAAATATTTGTGCAAGAAAGCGTAAACACTGAATACACATATATGAAAATCATTTAATTCAGACGAGTGTTTTCAAAAGTATTATTAGTCTATAACAGTGCCTATTATCTATAATGTGATAAGCAGGCCACTGTGTTCAGATATGCATTTTTAAATGAGTCAATTTATTTTTAATTGAGCAATTAAATTTAGTGTTCTCAGATACTCAATTTAGCTGACTCAATTATCATTTGACAGCTTAAAATACTTTGTTTTTATTTGTTTCGTGAATAGCCGTGTTTGTAAGTTTTAAAAATGGATGCAAATTTTGGTTTAAAAGAAGTTCTACTTGCATATAATAGATATACAGAGCTCTTGGAGTCATTGCGATCGGTTTTCTATTAAAAATTGTCAGTGCTTAAAAAAGGAAAACTTGACAATAACGGTAGGTTTATTTATTGGAGTTCAGTCTAGTCTGTTTGAAAATTCAGTTTGTTTTGTTTATATTCTTTGACGTTTAACTCGCCGTTATGGGAAATTTTTCTGCTCACTGAACACAGTTCTTAATAAACATACTTATGACCAGGGTTGCAATTCAAGTTTTACGCAATTAGTAATACAAATAACTAGCAATTGCTCAATATATTAATTGACTTATTGTATGATAAATTGTGCTCAACTAAGGCATTAATTGCAAAAAATTCCCTGCTTGCGCAATTCAGGAATATGTCTGAACACGGTATTAGGTTGCTAATAATTAGGTATCTAATAAGCTGGTCTGGTTACACTGATCCGCAAAAAGTCATTTTTGTATCTCCTTGAAATAAAACTATGTTGACTATAAGGATTTTGATGCGCTAAACTCAAATCCGTTTTTGGGTTTTTTTATCAGGTCGAAATTCTTTTTTTAGAAGCGTGGCAAATTTACCTCTATATTAGTCAGGTACGAGTATGTAGACATATTTCACCCTAACTCGAAAACGAGTCGTCCGATTTTCAACACCGGAAGATGTGTGACAAAATATATCGGTTGTTTTTTACAGGAAGATACAACTTTGAGCTGGCATCACTGCTTTATTTGACTACCCATTTAACAGGTGATAGTTGCTTTTTATTTAGTTAACCTTGAAATTTCATTATGGATTGACTTACACCAGAGCAACGCGTGAAAATTGGGGAAATTTTAAATCAAAATAATGGTTCTGTTCGTCAAACAGAATCAATCCTCCTTCAGAGCTGCTAATACGAAGAACAATAGATCGTTTTCGGACCACATTTACTGTTACTGATAACGTGCATCCCGTGAGACGCCGAATAGTGCGCACTGAAAAATATATAGCCGCTGTACAGGAAAGCATGGAAGATGATCCTAATCAATCAATTCGTCGCCGTTCTCAGCAACTGGGCTTGTGTCCTTGCACTTTAATTAAGATTTTACGCAAAGATCTTGGCTCAAAAGCTTTCAAGATTCTACTTGTGCAGGAATTAAAGCCAAACGGAAATCGTATGCACCGCCAATTCGGCGAATGCGCTGAAGCATAAATTGATATTGATCTTGAATTTCCATTCAAAATTCTATTTCCGATTAAGCCCATTTTTTGTTGAATGGGTACGTAAATAAACAGAATTGTCGCATTTGGAGTGAAGAGAATCCACAAGTTTTTGTCGAAACACCTTTATATCCACAGAAAATTACTGTTTGGCGCGCTTTATGGGCTGGCTGAGTCATTGGCCCATATGTCTTGAAAAACGATGATGGGCAGATTGTTACTGTCAATGGTGAACGCTATAGGAACATGATTCGTAGTTTTTTCGTACCTCAATTAGCTGGCATTAATCTTGCTGATATGTGGTTCCAATAGGACGGAGCCTAGGGTTGCAAGTCGGGCTTGTTTTGACTGGATTGTCCAGCTTTTTAAGTACCTGTCCAGTTTCACGCTAAAATAAAATTTGTCCAGTTATAACAATTTTCCACAAAATGCTCTGAATAATTATTGCCTTAAATAAAGTTGTTATTAATTTTATTTTAACATTTTATACTCATATGCAGAAGTTGATTGTTTTTTTTTTGTGTTTGTATTTTTTATGATTTTGTTTTTTCGTTATATAATTCTAACGGTAAATGCTGCTATTATTTTGATAGTAAGTATATATATATATATATATATATATATATATATATATTTATCGATATGGATAAATGAACTGAAAAAAATTTAGTTTGGTTATATTTTGTTATGTTAATAGTATATTAGAGTATTATATAAAAAATTTTAAAAACAATGTAAACATATATCTTTTAATAAAATTGTTTGTATGACAAAAAGTAAAACTTTTCGTGAAAATCTTGTATCAAAATGTCCAACTCTTTTCAATAATCCCGCATTTTTAATTCAAATGTCCAGTTTTTCACTCTTAATCTGGCAAGCCTAACGGAGCCACATGCTACACAGCGGGCGCTACAACTGACTTACTCAAGGTATACACATATATAAAAAGTATATATATATATATATATATATATATATATATATATATATATATAGCATTTTTTAGCATTCTTTATTTTAATCAAAAGATTTATTTATTTAAAATAGTATTTAATCTTAATTTCAAAATCTGCAGAAGAAATTACGGCTTTGGAGTATCAGTATTAGGAAATAAATTCATATGAATGGTTAAATAGGAATTCAACACTTGACTTTTTGTAATAGCAAAACGTACACTTCGCCGTCGAGCATGTCGGCCGACATGTACGCCAGTGTAATAGCCCTATAATAGTCATAATTTTTTTGAAGACACTCAAAGAGCGCGAGAGAAACAATTTGTTGTTTTGAATGACTGAAACTAATACACACAAAAACATTTCCACTAACCCAATTAAATTTATGATTTGTTTTTAGATGATCAAATATGTACATTTTCAGTATGTTTATGTATGTACAAGTTCAATGAAGTTGCAAATATATTTATATATTAAACCAATTAACAAAACTTAGTTAAATTTTGTTCTAATTGTTGTTTTAAATGTTTCACGAGATTTAGGGATTTTTGGGAGCATCAAAAACATATATAGGAATTAAGAAAAGAAGTTTGAGCGACAACGCTGGTTTTTACAGGCTAGAATACTGTGTGCAAGAGTAAGACAATAAATTTGTCAACCTTTTGTATAGAAAAGCTTCTAAAGTTAAGAAAAAATTTAATAAAATACACATAGTCACAAAAGTGGCCGGACCGTCGCCCCAAAAACGTTTTGGCAACGGGTAATATTCACTAATATATGTAAATTTATGCTTTTTGGGGCAAGAGTTCGGCGAAAATCGAATACAGCCCTAGACCCCCAAAATGTAAATCCAACACTGAAACACGGAGGCATTGCAGCTAGGGTCTGGGGATGTATGGCCCCAAATGGCGTCGGCAAATTGAGAATAATAGTGGGGACTATTGATAAGGCTATGCAATTTGATATTTTAAAAGATGTCTACATCCCTAGTGTGGAAATATTAGATTTGGGAAGAAATGCCATATATCTTCAATACAACGATCCGAAGCATTCTTCGAAAATGGTAAAAGAATGACTACTTTATAATGTCGAGCATAAGCCGGGGCATCCCCAAAAACCTTCCGATCTAAATTTTATTGAGCATTTGTGGGATATTTGGAAGCGAAATATAATAAAAATCGCAAAATAACATCAATTTAGCCTTAAAGGAAGCATTGATGGTGGAATGCAGCAAAATTACACCTGAAGTCACAAAAAAATTGGCATTATCCATGCCTTCTCGCCCAGCAGATGCAATAAAAGCCAAAGGAGGCCATTCCAGATATTAAGTTTTAGTTTTTGCGAGTAATTTAATTGGCGTATGTATACTTATGTAAAAGTACCTAAAACGAAAATATAAACTATTTTGTTTTATTATATATAATTTTAGGAATTTTAACTATTTTAATGTTTATTTTTTAATATTTAGTATTTTTAAGTAAAACAAAATAAAAATAAATAATTTTATATATATTTTTCTTCTTAAATTGAAATTTTTACGATCGTATGTATACTTTAGTGACTATGTGTATATAAAAATAAAATTATATAAAGTGACATATTTTCATTTCCGCTGATTGTGGCGAAATATATTATTGAATATATGTATGCATAAGAAAAATATTGTGTACATATGTATATAAGAAATATTGGAATAATGTTTACTGAAGCGAATGTTGATACTGATGACATCCTTGCGTATTATGATATCCACTGATAATCATTTGGAATACGGAGAAAAGGATACTGTAAGAGGTAAATCTCTCTTTTGTATTATGTTCATGTTCTTTTGAGAAATTCTTGGCTGTGATATTTTATTCTTATATTGCAGCTGATAACAGTTTCCTCGCTCTTTAGGAAATGTTGGAATTAGCTGTACGAGAGATGTTGATTTCATTTTGTTGGGCGGTGATTTATTTGACGATGATGTGCTAAGCCAAAATGCATTGCACAAGTAAGTGTAGTTTTGAAGAAAAAAGCAAGGCATAAAACTAAATTTATTTCCATCTTTAGATGGATGAATTTTCAAGTGATGGCAGTCAAAATCTTCACAGTGCCATAAACGATAATGTTAGTTAAGAGGATCTCAACCTGAATATATACATACGGGTATACTCCATATATAGTAATCACGAACACCCTAGCGGTTTTGGTGGATTAAGTTCTTTGGCTTTGTTGTCTACCTCGGGCTTATTTAATTATTTTGGTGGATGGACTGATTTCAGTAATTTTTGTGTATGTTAAAATATAAAACAAGCATACTTGTATGTATGTAGAAAAATTAATTTGTTATAAATTAATTGCAATGATATTAAATGCGTTTTATTTCATTGAATTTGGTTAGGTCAGGATTGTTAGCAACCCCATCATCGGTGACACCATACCCGTCAAGGGTGACCAGTCAGCAGTGAAACCATATCAGTCATTAATGAAAATTTATATAGAACAGTAACATTAGGGTATGTAGTTTGAATATATAGTGTTATCCATTTCGTGGTTTCAAAAGTATAGGACTGGAATTCGAAATCGGTCAAACTAAGTTGTTAAACCAATTTTTTTCTTTTCAGTTGAAAGTCTGACATTGACGAAAATGGATCGCTTAACTATCATACAACGCATAAAAATTATCCAAACATACTATAAAAATGGTGATTCTGCAACAGCCACATATCGTGCTTTAAGAGGAGATTATGGTTTACATAATTGTCCAACTACGCAAGCAAATGGCGAAATTGTGAAGAAATTTGAAGAGACTGGATCGGTTACAAATATTGTAAGGCCTGTGCATCATCACTTCGCTGAAAATATCGCTGCTGTAAGTGAAAGTGTTGCCGAAGACCCGAATGTGTCGATTCCTCGTCGTTCTCAGGAATTAGGACTGTCTTACGGCACATTATGGCGTGTTTATTATTTCCAGAAGACGGTGCCACATGCCACACAACTCGAGCGAATATGGCTTTGTTGCAAGAGACATTTCCTGGCCGCATAATTTCTCGTCGTGGCGATATCAACTGGCCACCAAGATCATGCGATTTTACACCATTAGACTTTTTTTTGTGGGGCTACGCGAAAGACCGTGCTTTTGCAGATAAACCTTTAGCTCTTGAGCACTTAAAAACCAACATGCGTCAAGTTATGGCTGAGATACCGCCAAATATGTGTCAAAAAGTAGTCGAAAATTACCTCAAAAGAATCGATGCTTGCAACACTTCGCGTGGTGGTCATTTAAATGATGTAGTGTTTCACACATAATTTCAACGTTCAAATTTTATAATAAAAAAGAAATATCATGAAACAAAAAATATGTTATATGTTTTATTTACGTTTACTTTTGAAACCGCAAAATGGATAACCCGGTATGTTCTACAGGCGATAATATACATAAGTTACACGTACACAAAAGTCAGTTTTTTTTATTTTGGCCTTAATAAGATTATAGTAACTTTGTTCTACGTGCTGACCGAAACTTGGTCAGCAGTGCCAATCATATGACCGGTAATATGATCGGCACTGTTTTTGTAGGGATGTTTCAACAAGGGAATGGGCTGCGCAAGCAAAATTCCTTTTCCTATCGTGTGAATTTTGTACGGACGTCCCGCGAGAGACTTTAAAAAATAAAACAACACAAAACAATTAATTTATTTTGAAGAGATATCAAACTGTTACAACCCTAGACTTTTCATCAACTAACTTTATTTCTTTTTTAATATGTAATTACAATAAGACTTTAGCTAATGTACATATTTGCTTGTTCAGCATTCAATTTTAGTAATAATTTTACAATATGCTTATGAGTGATTTCGCATTAAGTATTTTAAATATTGCAAAACAGGAAATAAATTTTATGTTACATTTTATTATTTTTTGTTTATTATGTTTGTTACAAAATCATCAATATCGTCTATTTTAATATTGGTGTTTGTTTTTGGAATTGAATATGTAACTCGCGCGATAGGCAAAAAAAGGCTTGTGCAACACTGATCTAGGGTATAAGATCTAATGCCCAAATGCAGTGTTTTAAAAACAAAACCCAGTAATTGGAAGCTTTTCATACCATCAGAATGCCAAAAACTAAAACATTACGATTAGGTGGTACTGAATTAAAATACAAAGGAGAGAAGATTTTATAATTGTAATTTAATTGGCCATTTAGCAGAGATTCCTTAATTGATAGAGGTAGCCCCATCAGTTTTATTCGACTAGAGTTTGCGCCATCTTATTTTGTTTTTCGGAAAATATATTATGGATACTACGGTATTACTAAAAGTAGACTTAATATATTAGATAGAGTAAGATGTAAAGTGTTTTATAGGAATAAATTTATTAAATTTAAATTATTTGTTGTTGCAAATGGAGCCATGAAATATTTCATGGTATTGGGATTAGATTTTTAGAGAAAGACTGGACTAGGACTACGATCTATACAAAAAAGAGATTATAGTATTGATAATGATTGTAATAACGAATTACCTGAATTAATGGCAATTGATATTGAGGATGGCAAATATGTGATTTTGAATGAAAATATAGTTTATAGGGATAAGCAGCTATTTATGAACACTTTCAATTGGTTTTATTTAGATTATGATCGTCCTGATGTACCAGATACTAAATCCGAAATGGTATGGAATTCGATTGATGAAAAACCATTCCAATGCTCTCACCACGTAGACTGTCGTATATCGAGGAAGAAAAATTTAAAGAAATTTTGGACGATCTTCTATCTATGGGAATTATTAGACTTATTAACCCCGAATATGCTTCTCCGATTGTATTGGTAAAGAAAAAAAAACCGGTGATTTACGTTTGTATACTGAGTACAGAATTTTGAATAAGATGACTTTAAAGGATAGTTATCCCTGCTTTATTATTGATTATTATATTTAAAAAGTGCTTTATATCATGTAAAAATGAGTTTTGGCTTGTAAAATTCGCAATTACTATTCAGTTTGTAAATAGAATTTTTGGCGATCTTACTCGGGATGGTAAGATAGCAATTTATAATGATGATATGATGGTTGCTACTAGAGGTGTTGAGGAACATATTGAAATTTTCAAACTGGTGTTTGAGAGAATGGAATTACGAATGGATAAGTGTAAGTTTATGGAATTAGCAATTAAGTATTTAGTACGATTTCAAGTAGTGGTATTCGTTCAGATAAAAGGAATATTGAATCAGTAAACAATTTTCCAAAATGCGCAACGGATATTCACTTATTGCCCGACCTCTTTATAGATTGAATAAAAAGAATGTATCTTTTGTGTTTGGAACGGAAGAGTGGAAATGTTTTGAGCAATTAACATGTATATATATGTATATATATATATATATATATATATATATATATATATGCATATATATATATATATATATATATATATATATATATATGTATATATATATATATATATATATATATATATGTATATATGTATATATATATATATATATATATATATATATATATGTATATATATATATATATATATATATATATTTATATATGTATATATATATGTATATAAATATATATATATATATATATATGTATATATATATATATATATATATATATATATATATAATATATATACATATATATATATATATATACATATATACATATATATATATATATATATATATATATATATATATATATACATATATATATATATATATATATGCATATATATATATATATATATATATATATATATATATATACATATATATACATGTTAATTGCTGAAAACATTTCCACTCTTCCGTTCCAAACACAAAAGGTACATTCTTTTTATTCAATCTATAAAGAGGTCGGGCAATAAGTGAATATCCGTTGCGCATTTTGGAAAATTGTTTACTGATTCAATATTCCTTTTATCTGAACGAATACCACTACTTGAAATCGTACTAAATACTTAATTGCTAATTCCATAAACTTACACTTATCCATTCGTAATTCCATTCTCTCAAACACCAGTTTGAAAATTTCAATATGTTCCTCAACACCTCTAGTAGCAACCATCATATCATCATTATAAATTGCTATCTTACCATCCCGAGTAAGATCGCCAAAAATTCTATTTACAAACTGAATAGTAATTGCGAATTTTACAAGCCAAAACTCATTTTTACATGATATAAAGCACTTTTTAAATATAATAATCAATAATAAAGCAGGGATAACTATCCTTTAAAGTCATCTTATTCAAAATTCTGTACTCAGTATACAAACGTAAATCACCGGTTTTTTTTTCTTTACCAATACAATCGGAGAAGCATATTCGGGGTTAATAAGTCTAATAATTCCCATAGATAGAAGATAGTCCAAAATTTCTTTAAATTTTTCTTCCTCGAAATATGACAGTCTACATGGTGAGAATTGGAATGGGTTTTCATCAATCAAATTCCATACTATTTCGGATTTTGTATCTGGTACATCAGGACGATCATAATCTAAATAAAACCTCTTGAAAGTATCCATAAATAGCTGCTTATCCCTATAAACTATATTTTCATTCAAAATCACATGTTTACCATCCTCAATATCAATTGCCATTAATTCAAGTAATTCATTATTACAATCATTATCAATACTATAATCTCTTTTTTGTATAGATCGTAGTCCCAGTCCAGTCTTTCTCTACAAATCTAATCCCAATACCATGAAATATTTCATGGTTCCATTTGCAACAACAAATAATTTAAATTCAGTAAATTTATTCTCATAAAACACTTTACATCTTACTCTACCTTAGTAATACCGTAGTATCCACAATCTATTTTCCGAAAAACAAAATAAGATGGCACAAACTCTTGTCGAATAAAACTTATGGGGCTACCTGTATCAATTAAGAAATCTAGGCAAAATCGCCGATTAAATTGCAATTATAAAATCTTGTCTCCTTTGTATTTTAATTCAGTACCACCTAATCGTTATATTTTAATATTTGGCATTCTGATGGTATGAAAAGCTTCCAATTACTGGGTTTTGTTTTTAAAACACTGCATTTGGGCATTAGATCTTATACCCAAGACATATATAGGATTGCTCTATCATAATGTGAATACAATGGTTTACATACTAAAGCGGCATGACATACATGTAATACATATACTTGTATTTTTGGTTTTATTTTTGCGTCAGAAAATATGGATAAAGAAAAAGTTTTTAGGGTAATTGTTAATAATAACAATAAAATTCATATATAATGCGGAATAAGAAAATGTGTTTTAGGTAAAAAGAAAATTATGTCTTTTTAGTACTAAGATAATAAAAAAGAAATACAGGCATTTTTGGACATGTGTAAGTATTTATAAACAATTTTTATTATACGTATGTATAAATCCATGGACCAATTTCTTAGTAAGGTTCAATCGTCGAGATTCTGGGAGGTCGAAGTGCCAAAATTAGACAAGGAATCGTTTAAAAATAAATCTCGTGTCAATAGAACTACCTTTGAGTACCTGTTAAACTCATTGCAGCATTTGCGCAGAAAATACACATATTGAACGTATGCAATTTCATTGGAACAACGGCTGGGAATAGCCGTACTCATCAGAGTACAGAACTGTTGCCAGTTTATTTGGTGTTGGATTTGAGCGTTTAGGATTTACTCACTGTTGTAGTGTCATCGATAGATCCCACATCGAAGTTCAACCTATCAGAAGTGAAGCTATATACTTCTACAATTACAAGGGTTGGTACTCGGTTGTCCTTTTTGCAAGTATTGATTATCGATGCAGATTTACCTACATTAATGTGGGCGCTCCTGCACGAAGCAACGACTTGTCAATCTGTGAAGCATCGTAATTAAAAATGGCACATAAAGCATTTAAGCGTTATAAACATATAATAGAAGGAGTAGAAGTTGCGGTTTTGTTTGGTGGAGACTCCGTGTTCAAATTGTCAAAATTTGTAATGAAGCCTTTTCCTTATAATAATTGTCAGAAAGTAAAGCAAAAACTTTTAAAAAAAATACTTTCTTCAGTACGTCGTGCGGTTGAAAATAACTTTGGGCAAGTTAAATCTAGGTTTGGAAAAGGCATGGAACTTCCATGAAAAACGTTAATTATTAAAGCCGCCTGTATTCTGCACAACACTTGCAATAATAATAATGACAACATAAGTAATAATTAGCTTAACGAAAGTACAACAGAAAAAGTACGTCAACAACTACATCGAAATCCACCTCAAACTGATAATTGTGGAATTGGTATAAGAAGTCCTCTAATGAATCATTTTATAAAGTTAAGCTTAATTTCAGCTAATAACTTATTATTTTCTTGTCACAAATTAATTTTCTTTTGATAATATTCTAATGTTTGCTTTAAAATATGTTCCATTATTTCTTGATCCTTTTGAAGGACGTCTAAAATTTCTATATTCATCTTGTTCTCTTGTGGTGCAAATTTATGGCGATGACGGCAAATTATATCATTTTACACAAGTTGAAGTCGACCATTTAGGATTTTTCATACTGGGATTATAAACACCACGCTTTTATACACTTAAAAAAGAAGTTTTGTGAAAGAATATTGCAATGAAATTTCACTTATTTAATAACATGATTCACTTTAATATGTTAATAATATATATTTAATAAAATAACATCAATTTATTGACCATTTCTTATTTATTTTTTTTATAATTGGTTCAAGCAATAACTTTTAAAAAGAGTTATACTATTGTACTTGAAGTACACATGTTTGTGATTAATAAATTCAACGTCATATATATCTTGTGGCAATACAATTCCCATTAGTTTTTATTAGCTCAAGAACAATAATTAATTCAGATCAATTACATAACATATTTATTTAATTTTCATAGAAAACTAAACCACAGCACCTATTATTCATATAATTAAATAATAAATCTCTTTATTTGCGGTGTTCATTTCTAAATACATCCTACAACGTTTTGAACAATATTGAAAGCAGCCAATATGATATTTTGTCAAGGATCAAGTATTAAAATTTGGCTGCGGCGAACATTGGTTGAAGTTCATAGAACGAGCGGCTAAAAATTTAAGAAGTTGTCGAAGGACGATGAAACTTGGCACATAGGCATTTTTTTTTTTTTTTAATCAAGGAAAATATGGAAATATCAAATTGACCCGCATACTCTAACGCCCACCTCTCATACAAGTTGAAAATTAAATTTTGACCTACGGCATTGTTTTTTGACACATAGCATTTTCAAATACTCAGAATAATTTGTGTGAAATTTGAAAAATATCCGCACAGTTCCCATATAACTTTAATTGAGAAAGTGGTATAACTCCCATGATTTTTAATGCATCAACTCAATTTTATAATATAATAAATGTTATAATAATAACCTTATGCGCACACTTTTACGCCCATCTCCCATACAAAAACCAAATAAAAAAACATATATAAGTGTCATAGTCTTTTAATAATCTTTTAATATCCTTATCGTACTCCAATTTTTTGATTTGCAGCTTTGAACGAAATCGATTTATAAAAGGGTCTGAAGACAATAAAAGATTATGCCTTACGTCTTAATTAGTGGCTACAAGTTCAATTCTTCGCGAATGATGTAATCTATAGGCTTATAGTCTTTATTTCTCACTTCCTAAGCTTCCTCGGACAGCATACTGGATACAAATTGTCAATGAAAATGTAAAAAATTAAAATTAAATCATTTTATAAGGGCCTTTAGATAGAGACATGCTTATTGGCAAATAGCTTCTTATATAATTTTTCTACCATGCACCAGAATCTTATGCACAGTTACAGACATGTAATACCAGAATAGAGAATAGAGATCAACAAACAACTTGGCTGTATCCAAGCAATATATATTAAGATTGTTAGTGTCGATCGCTGTATTACAATTTATTGCTACCAAAATAATTTTAAAAATATACATTAACACTTCTTTTATGATGCCAATTACGTCTGCAGTTTTGTTTGGATTTTTTAAAAACCTTCTTGCCATATTGCCATCGTTTGTTGTGCCCATACCTTGCTGCACTGCGTCAACATTTATACCCAGTGTCAACTTTAAACAACTTCGAAGCTTATGCTTTTTTCAACAATGAAATATTTAACAATTAACACTATTAATTGGTACGTACATATGTATATTACGTTATGTAATAATTTAAACAGTAAGGAATTATGGCAACAACAACAATCATGAACGAAAATTCATGTTTTGTTACTTCATCACTTTATAGTGTTTACTGTTTTTTTTTTTTTGGAAAGGAGCAGCTGAATTTTTTTTAACTCTTAGACTTCAAGCTGTAATTTGACATCTTTCGTTAAACAGCGCTCCACAGCACTAAAAAGATGCAGTCCACTGAAGTTGACTAACATTGAAAATTTGATGTTGTTTATATTTTTTTACGAAAAGTTTTATATGACACTTCTTCCAACTTTTCTTATTGCAAATCTCATCTATGACAATTGCTATTTACGAAAATATAGAACAAAGTCAAATGATAAGTTTACTGTGTTTGTACCAAAGGATTGAATATACAGAATATATATGAACTTCGAGCGTGTCTGTCCAAACAAATAATGAATATATCAGAATAATATTACGAAATCATAATATTCATATATATGGCAATAAAATACCAAAAACTTATTCAAATATGACTTTTGGCCACTCTTTAACCAATGCCGCCGCATATGTTGGGGTAAAATTCCCAATAATGGCTCTTATTTGAAAATTAATATTTAAAAAAAGTATCTATTACAGGTTAAAGTAAACAAAACTGTGCATCATATATTTAATATTACTACGTTATTTTCTTTTCGAGTTTTGCATTGTTAAAGTTTAACTTTTTTTAAGTTTTTGAAAGCATTGGTAAGAAACTAAAAAAAAATGAATAAAAATTTTGTATATTCCCAGCACTAAGGTAATATTTTTTGAATGGAACCTTCAATCCTAACATGTATATCAGTTAAATATTTTTGTTACAGAAATATTTTTCGGAATATTCATGTAACAAAAAATAATTTTTCACTTTTAAGTAAAAATTGGAATCAGGTTGGGGTAAGCTTGGGTAAAAAAAAAATTTATAATATTCTATGCTGTCCACTTACAAATCATATAAAAACATTTTGCGTGTTTTTTGCGATAAGAACGAAAAAAATAGTTATTTAATGCAACATTAAAGAAAAATTCGTGTATGCTTAGCAATGCACTCACTGCATTAATCATGGAAGTGTGTTCAACATATATATATATACTATATATATATATATATATATATATATATATATATATATACATATATACATATATATATATATATATATATATATATATATATACATATATATATATATATATATATATATATATATGTCTATATATATATATATATATATATATATATATATACATATATATATATATATATATATATATATATCTATATATATATATATATATATATATATATGTATGTATATATATATATATATATATATATATATACATATATATATATATATATATATATATATATATATATATATATATCTGTATATATATATATATATATATATATATATATACACATATATGTTTAGTATGTAGTTCTGTTATTGTTTGAATAATATTATTACCCAGCAGTTCCAAACTAAAGTCCGTCTCCAATACTGTTAAAATGACATAGGACTCTAACGTGTACTTGTCGTTGGATAGACTAGTATGTTCTTTTGATGCGACAGCGATCAGGCGCTTGACTGTGTAAACGTACAAGCAGGCTAGATGCCTTTTAATAAGGAGATGGTCCTTCCATTTTAAACTGTAGGTAAATTTTTGAGTATTTGTAAAATAATTGGAAACGTGAATAATTGTTATATTGTAGTATAATGTGCTAATGAGGCATTGAAAACATTGAAAAGAAAAGCTACACAATAGAAAGTTTACGAATTCAACAAAAAAGAAAAGGACGATGAACTTAAAGGAATATACGGACAACATAAGCACTAATTATATGTTAGCTATTAAGTAAAGCTGTGTAAAAACTTTAAGCTTTGTTTCGTATTTACGGAAGAAGAACCATATTATTGTTAATTTAATAACATCGAGAAAAAGTCAACAAATAATTGACGAAACGTCGGGAAAATGAAATAAAATAAGTTGTTTTATTTACATCAACAATCATTAGCCTCATTAGCTCATTATACTACAATATAAAATTTTGAAGTGGCTACAATAAAATTAATAATAATTGTTTTTTTAACAATCCTCATGATATGAAAAATTTCAGAAACAGGTTTTATATTTTAAAAGCTGCAGAAAAGAGAACGGATTTTTAAACAGTAACGAATGTTGGCTTAATACCAAAATTTTGCTATCAGAAATAAAACGAGGAAGAAAGAACTTTCATTTGAAGAAACCAGCAAAAGAAACTAAATAAAACGTAAACTCTAAGAAAATCAAATTCTTTGCCTATGTTGGCTCATGCAACCCAAATGAGCTTGAGGGCTTCTGGATAAATTGATGCATCATGTATAATGATTTCCCACAAAGCCAAAAAATATAGAGAAGGTTTTGGAAAAGAAGAATCAAAAACAATTAACTGCTGAAGAAGCTCTTTCTGTATTAATAGATGCACAATTGTCAAGGTATCAATACAATGTCATTCGAAGAGTTGCTCCGGAAAAATTTCCGCCATATATTAAATGGAAAAAGGGCTATCCTAAACGTGAGTGCATAAAAACTTGTGAAACTTCGTCTGAAGTAAGTCTTCAAGGACTTTTAAATCATACTGTTGAGCGGTTCGCAATTTTAAAGGAAAAAGAAGTTGGAAATCTGACTGATGAACAATAACATAACATCAAATTGTATACAACATCGAGCTTCGATGACAGTTCAGGACGCAGTTCTTACAACCAGGCATTTCATGGTTCTGATGCTTATCCCTTTAATGTTAGTAGCCAATGATAAATTTACTTGGGAAAATCCTCGCCCATCTTCAACAAGATTTTGTAGGCCGTTAAGATAGAGTTTAAGAAAGACAGCAAATGTTGTAAAACTTTAAAAATAAAAAGTAGATAAAATGTTACATCACTTGCAGCGTTGCCATATCCTTTTCGAAAAAAAACTTACAATTGGAGAAAAAAACCTGTTTTTTAGAAGAAAAAACTGACCTCAAAAAAATGTATCCGGAAAATTATATGTAATCGATTTCATGTAATTTTTTTATTGAAGTTCTAAAACGTAACAATAATATAAGTTAAATCCCGAATGAACTTGTATATCTACATATATAGGCTAATTGTTCTAACTTAGTTAAAATCGCAGAAAGACATGATGATAAATATTCCTAGGCACAAAGGAAGTCAACATCAGTTTTATTCAACTTACACAGCAGAGCAGAACAGCTGTTTTCGAAAGTCGCTACACTTTCATCTTCAGTGCTCATGTGTATATTGTGTTTATCACTAAGTTAGAACAATTATCCTATATAAACAATTAGCCTATATAATTATGCATCTTTAAATCTGATATACCACCCATTGCTTTTATTTCAGAATTACAAAAAGCATAACCATTATCATTTCTCCTGATCCAACCCTTGAACAATAGGTGGCTCTTCCCATGATTTATCATAATTTGGTACTTTTTTTTTTTTTTTGCTTCAACGAGGTGCAGTATCTTCAATCTATATCGCATCACCTGGTGTATTATTATTTCCTTTACCCGATTTATATGAAAGGTGACGTCAATACCAATGTTTTTATGTAAATACAGTTTCTGTATGTGTATTGGTTTATGAGTTATAGCCATTTTAGTGAACACTGCAATCATTTCGAAATATTTGAGTTAATATTTTAGAAAACTGAAATACAATTCATTTTTAAGTTCATCACAATTAAGTTTTGTCAAACCATTATTTTAATTTATATACTTAGCTTTTCTAAATCACAACTTCGGAGATCTATGAAATAAATTACATACAAATACAACACTAAAAACATAAATATTTAAATACATTATGCACACGTCATATGCATGACTTATGTGCGTCATTACGGTCGACCAGATTTATTTATAACATTTACGTGTAATCCGCAATGGAGTGACATTAAAGATAATTTATTCGCTGGCCAAAGTTCTACCGACCGCCACGATATCACTTCCCGTGTTTTTAAGCAGAAATTGAAAGCGCTTATGTGTTTTAGCGTGAAATCTAAAGTGTTTGGTGAAGTGAAGTTCTGGACCTATTCTGTGGAGTGGCAAAACCGTGGTTTGCCACACGCTCACATTTCAATATGGTTGGTGAATAAAATTACATCGCATGAAGTTGACAATGTTCTATGTTCTGAAATTCCAGATCAAATAAGTGATCCTGAATTATATGATGTTGTTGTGCAAAATATGATACACGGTTCATGCACAGCCCACGTCATATGCTGAGTACGCGAATAAGAAATCTGTTGAAGCTTTGGAAAGAACAATGAAAGATCTCCGAGATAACTCTGAGTTGTTTGGTGGTGCGTTGATTTTATTGCCAGGCGATTTTAGGTAAACATTGCCCGCCATTCCTAGATCGGGAGCTGCCAATGAAATTAACGCTTGCTTAAAGTCTTCATATATATGGAGATTTGTTAAAATATCGAAACTCACTATCAACGTTCGTGTTCAGTTGCAGAATGATCCATCTGCTGATAAGTTCTCTAAGCAATTACCGAAAATTGGGAACGGTGCAATACCTATTGATGACACTGGATAGATAACATTGTCAAATGATTTTTGCCGTTTCGTACAGTCAAAAAAAGAATTGATTGAGTGTGTTTCACTAACATAGCACAAAAATATACTGTTACTGAATTAAACATGGCGACACAATCAAAGATTCCTGGCGAAGTGGTGTTGTGCAAGTCTGTCTATACTGTTACCAATGAAAAAGATGTTGTGAATTATCCAATAGAATTTTTTAATTCGTTAATATCAATCAACCCCGATTGTGTAATGGTACAAGACTTGCTTATGTAATTGAAGCTACTATTTTAAATTGAAAATTAAAAGGCGAAGATGTTTTCATTCCACGTATCCCAATGATTCCGTCTGATATACCATTTGAATTGACCAACTTCAGTTTCCTGTTAGCCTTGCTTTTGCGATTACCATTAATAAGGCGCAAGGTCAATCTTTAGAAATTTGGGAAGTGTATCCTGTTTTCTCACATGGACAGTTCTATGTAGCGTGTTCGCGCGTTGGCAAACCATAGGATTTGTATATTTACACCGAAAATTGAAAAACAACAAATGTTTACCATACAGCATTACAATAAAAGTAGTTTATCACTGATTTAAATGAATTCGAATTAATTTTTCTATTTTATTTTTTGCATTACGAAGTATGCAGGGGGTTCGCTAATATATATATATATATATATATATATATATATATATATAAGAAATGTATATCATAATAATATATGGCATCATCGCATCGGTGCTGATAGATATATTTTCGTATATCCAACAATAACGCAAGTAATATTTGCCTTACATTAATTTACGCAGTAACATCTCAGTGGAGTCTCAATGGACCATGTTGATGCATCAAATTACTGTTCTACAGTTGGTTCTTATGAAGTTTATGAGATTGATTTGAATATTGAAAGTACCCAGAAGAAAAGGAATGATAAAATCAATAAATTAATAAATAAATAAGATTCGATAGATGGAATTTTTTTTCGAAATATGTTGGGATGAATAGGAGATAATTGTATGTTACAGGTGATATGGAGAATAATATTGTTCGAATTATATATAAGATAATAGACCATTTGAGTGTAAACAAGACTGTAGAAAAACTGTTTCCAAAACTGAGAAGAAAAGTGGTTAACTATGTTAATAATTATGTAAAATATATAACTTATTCACCATCTTATCATATTAAAAGGCATAATATATTCCATTCCATGCAATTCAAATTGATTATTTTGGTCCATTACCATCTATTATATCT
Source organism: Linnaemya vulpina (assembly GCA_963675445.1). Taxonomy (NCBI): domain Eukaryota; kingdom Metazoa; phylum Arthropoda; class Insecta; order Diptera; family Tachinidae; genus Linnaemya; species Linnaemya vulpina. The sequence continues at coordinate 40,198,242 of OY776279.1, read as the reverse complement.
ATTCGTTAGAATGAGTTACTATTTGTTAATGGTTCTACTAAGCATGTAAAATTTTATCCATTTAAATCGACAAGTTCAAAAGAAATGTGTACATCACTTCAAAAATATTTTGATAATATTAGTCCTCCGATACGTATAATAACAGATGGAAGTACTGGCTTTATACCTAATAAGTTTTCAGCATATATTTTGAAAAATTAATATGACATGTAAAAAAGCTGTTTCCTCTCCACAAGCAAATGAGTAGGTTGAACTACTTAAAAGACTTAAAATTACCACATGATCCATATGTACCAAAAGTCACAGCAACATTTGCCAGTATTGGCACTATGAGTGAAAATATTAAAATCATGTAAGGGTTATTAAGACCTCAATTTCTGATATGTTTTTTTTTCCTATTATAAAAAAGTGTTGAGTAAAATGCAATTTTTTCAATTCCTTCGCTTTTGAAGGACAAAAAATAAACTCTGACTCGATCAGAGCTTTCAAGCGCGTGCAGTTAAAAAGACTATGACGTAACTCAGCACAAAGAAACCGTATAAAATCTCTCCGCTCCTCTTTAGCAGTGCTCCTCGATGCTAGTGCATCCATTAGCCAAACTCGTCAGTACCACCACTATGGCAAGTTATTAAAGAGCTTCAAAATTGTATGTACCGACAATCCTAGATGGGCGAATAGCCCTGATAATTATCGCTTGATTGCAGTAAGTTTTGCTATCTCTGTCGGAAACATCTTTGAAGGTGTGGAGAACAAACTATTAAAATACGTTGGTTGTCAAGCTTAGACTAACTTTATTTAATAAAAGAGAATAATATAACTGAATGTTATCAGATAATATAAATACATACATATCAATCCCTTATCTTATAAAATAAAGTACCATATGAAATAATTTTGTGATAATATATTTGTATACATCGTTCATTATATAAAAATGATTATTTTCGTACAATTCTAGATTTTCATATTGAATTAATTATCATCCTATATAGACTCGTGTTTCAATAGTGTAATTCTACTTCTAGTTAAATATGGGTTCGTTTAGTTTGCTCGCTCTCTAGTGCGATTCTGTTCCGGTTACAGTTTGCAATAAATATGTTCCTGACTTTTAATACCTTCGAAATATATTTTCTTCTTTGATTTATATGAGCATGTTTTGGCTATCATTAACTAATACACGGTTTCAAATTATTTAATTTCTTTATTATTTTAGCAGATGTCCATTTTATATCACATAATTTGAAAACACATTGCTATACAAAACATTATCATTTTCACAAAGTTTCTTGATTCTTATGTTGTCTGCATCTTCGATATAACTTTTAGAATCATTTTTAAATTCTTGTTTGGCATATATTTGATTTCCACTCTTTATTTCCCTCTATTCTTCCACCCTTTTAGATATCGTTACATATAGAAGTGTGAGCGGATTATATTTATATAAAAGATTTGATGGAGTTTCTCTACTTACTTTCCATGATGTGTTTCTATATTTCAGTAAAAAATTACACAGCTTTGGGTGCCATGGTATACGTTTTGTACGTTTTATTTTAGCATCTATTAAACTCTACCAAAGATTGTTAACTGTTTGGACAGCCCTTTCGGCACTGCCATTATATAGTGGGTGATATGAAAAAGATTTTAAAACTACAATCCCATTATTCCTGCAAAATACCACTAACTAAACGGAGGTTCATTGTCGCTAATCAAGGTAAGCTAACGTTTATAAAATATTTTCGCAATTTTTCATATTAATACACTTCGAATAAACGTCATATATAACAAATACAGTCTTATCAGCGATTTTATAAAAATCTACATGGATACGCTTAATTGGTGTGGTTGTATTTTTCGACGTCAAAACCGGTTTCGTCGCTTTATAGCATGTTTGACAAACGGTACAACTATTAACAAATGATTTTATTTCGTGATCTATACCTGGCCACCAATGTACGATCTAGCCAGAGTCTTAATCCTGGCGATTCCCATAAAATAAACATATGGTCCTAATTCCTCCGTAATCTGTTTCGGCCATTATTCTATAATACTTCTTTAAACTTCCGCCACCACTCTGCCCTCCTGTATTCTCTTTTATTACCAAAGCTTGCTCGTAATGGCTGGTGATCAGAATGTATAGTAACCCTCTGTCCATACTTATACTGCCTCCGACAAAGTGCTGGGTACAAACACAATTAAAATACGCCCCACGTCATAAGGGGGTCATAATGTGTTAATGTTTCGACACTTGATAAAAGCCTCTTTGTCTTCCCCAAACATATTTTGTGCTCATTACACCAGTGCCACAGTTTTTACTACTCAATTTGTATAAGCATGCCAGTTCTTTTGAAAATTCTGGAATGCATTTATGATAAAAATTTATCGTTCCTAAGCAAGACGTCAATTATACCTTATTTTGTGGCTCTGGTGAATCTAAAATTGCCTAAAAATTTTACCTTCCTAGGCCTCAACTAATCAGCAAAAAAGAAACTACATTTGTCTCTATTTACCCATACATTATATATTCTGCGTCTATCAAAAACACAATTAAAAATTTTTTTTATTCCTCCGTATCCGAAGGGTATTTTTAGCTTTCTCCCAGTAATTTCCATAGATGATGCAATAAGGGTCACTTTCTCGAACGGTTGAAAATCTGGAACGATTTAAAATCTGAACGCCATATCTTGAAATAAACAAACCCCGCAATCCTGTGCCATTTGCTTCAGCTCCATGACATATTCCTTCATGCTTCATGATGCCGTTGATTTCGTTTAATATATTAAAAGCACTCCGAAATTATATATTTCTTAGGAAGTATATGTGATGTTAAGACTTTGTACAACTCAGGACCATCTAAGCCGACTAAAAATTATATTTTTGCACTGTTTATCAAGATTTAATTTAATGTCTGTAAATGATATAAACGTCTGACATATAAGGAAAAGTCTTCACTTATCGTTTAAGGCTCAGTACATCCCACAAACATTGTTGTCTCTAGAGTCATCATTACATCACCAGATGCAGTTTCATTTGTCATATGTTTACTTAACTATTTCTTCTTTTCTTCAGGATTATGATTTTGGATTAATTTTATTTAATGAGAGAGAATGACAATTACTCAAAACTAGTATAACTTAAGGTTATCAGATAATATACATGCATATCACTGCCTTGTGAAATACTTAGATACATAAGAGTCCAACAATTTACTTATCGATCGATCGTACAAATGATCAATCAACTTTCTTTCCGAGGAAATTTTATAGCTCACTATCCCATTTTGGTAAGAGTAAAGTAATGGCTCTAGATATTTTTAAGGCGTCATCCGACGGCGTACAAAGGAGGGTCAAGAAGCTCATCAGAGGCAGTAGGGTAACCACCTCTATTGACATGGTGCGTTTCGATTTTTTATCGTTACTATATCGAAAACCGTTCTTTTATACGCACAACGCGTTTCTCAATAAGAGCTCACGCATTTATAATCGATATGCCGACGAATCGAACTACGCATTAAAGAGAGAACTCATTTTTCGTTTTTCTGTGGAAATCTACAACGTTACTTTCAATTTGAGTAGATTTAAATCAAATTTCCACATCGATTGTACTTAAAATATTTCAAAATAATGCCTTTACATATGTATATATATATATATATATATATATAGTATATATAAGTTTTAATTTCTATAAATCCAAAAAAAATTTTATTGTACAATATTTATGTATAGAAAATAACAGTTGCATAAAAGATATTTTTGTATTAATATGCATGTTAACGTACAACATACATATATCAAATCTAATTGTAACGAAGACTTTGATACGATATATTTTCTTGCCAACCATGAAGTAGTTGCATGTACTTGGTTAAAAAGATACAAATATACAAATTAAAATAGGCGTTGGAAAAAGTTTCAATAGCATTAAAAAGGGTACAATTTATGATTTAGCATCATAACAGAAACGCTCTTTATATGTATAATCGGAAAGCTACAATAACTTCGAAACACGTTAAACTTTTGAGATTTACGCAAAATAAAGGCATATCAAGAGTATTGACAAGAAAATAAATGGTTTGTAAACATGCCTGTTAAAAAAGGTGTTCTGTGCTACTAATTTGTTGGTATTAAGTCATTTTAAAGCACTCAACAAAGTCTATGACAATTTTAAATCAATTGCGAGTTTTTTAGACTTTTTCATAGCAGAGTTCAAGAAATAAATACTTTAGCGAATTGTTTAGTTTACTTATGCTTGATGTTTGTTATCAATTTGTTTAGTTCATTATATATATATATATATATATATATATATATATATATAAGAACAGATTTATTTATAACATTTACGTGTAAACCGCATTGGAGTGACATTAAAGATAATTTAGTCGCTGGCCAAAGTTCTACCGACCGCCATGATATCACTTCCCGTGTTTTTAAGCAGAAATCTAAAGTGTTTGGTGAATTGATGTACTGGATGTGTTCTGTGCAGTGACAAAAGCGTGGTTTGCCACACGCTCACATTTCCATATGGTTGGTGAATAAAATCGCATCGCATGAAGTTGACAATGTTATATGTTCCGAAATTCTATATCAAATAAGTGATCCTGAAATATATGATGTTGTTGCGCAAAACATGATACACGGTCCATGCACAGCCACGCCATATACTTGAGTACGCGAATAAGAAATCTGTTGAAGCTTTGGAAGAAACAATGAAAGATCTCCGAGATAACTCTGAGTTGTTTGGTGGTGCGTTGATTTTATTGAAAGGCGATTTTAGGCAAACATTGCCCGTCATTCCTAGATCGGCAGCTGCCGATGAAATTAACGCTTGCTTAAAGTCTTCATATATATGGAGATTTGTTAAAATATCGAAACTCACTATCAACGTTCGTGTTCAGTTGCAGAATGATCCATCTGCTGATAAGTGATGAACGGTGCAATACCTATTGATGACACTGGATAGATAACATTGCCAGATGATTTTTGCCGTTTCGTACAGTCAAAAGAGGAATTTCTTGAATGTGTTTTCACTTACATAACACAACAATACACATGCCATGAATGGTTGAGTGCCAGAGTAATTTTAGCGGCAAAGAACAAAGAGGTTACTGAATTAAATATGGCTATACAATCAAAGGTTCCTGGCGCAGTGGTGTTGTACAAGTCTGTCGATACTGTTACCAATGAAGGAGATGTTGTGAATAATCCAACAGAATTTTTGAATTCGTTGGACCTACCAGGATTGCCTCCGCATAATCTCCAATTGAAAGTTGAAGCCCCTATTATTACGCTTTGCAATATCAATTAACCCCGTTTGTGTAGTGGTACAAGACTTGCTATTAAAAATTTTATGGCTTATATAATTGAAGCTACTATTTTATCTGCAAAATTCAAAGGCGAAGATGTATTCATTCCACGCATCCCAATGATTCCTTCTGATATACTATTTGAATTTAAACGACTTCAGGTTTCTGTTCGCCTTGCGTTTGCGATTTGTGAAGTGAATTTAGGGTATCCAGTTTTCTCACAAGTAAAACATAAACTTATGTATGTTAGTAATACTCGAAGGGAAGATGTGTAACTCTATAACAAAAACAAAATCAACTCAAAAATGTCACAAGTAAAAAGAGTTCATTTCAATCGATCCAAAGAAAAGTTGAGAATATTAATTTACATTTTAAATATATTGTTCATGGTACCATGATATTGTTCTAATATTTTTTGGCTCTGATTTTTTATATATTTTAAATAAAAATTTCGAGCTTAAAGCTTATTTTTATGACAAATTAATTATTTCTTCTTCAGTATCTTCTTCAGGATAACAAACAAAATTAATTTTAATTTACATATTAACAAAAACATAATTTTCAAATTTTACGAATTTCAATATTTTTGTTGTTTTATGTTTTTAATGAATAATGAATGAAAAAATTTTTTCTGTACACATTAAAAATATTTCAAAAAATTTAAACTTTTTCTTTCCTGTCTACATTATGCAAAATTCAAAAATGAGGAAATGAATATAATAACACGGGTCTGCGACCAAAAAACTGCATAGAATTTTTTTACATTTTCTTACAGATTTTGACCTCCCAAAAACAGAAAAAATATTCAAATTATTATATCACATACGTTTTTATGTATATTGCAGTATCTATGTTCATTGCTAATAAACCTACATATATGATTTTTATTTGATAATGGAGAAAAACAACCTGAGCTGTTGGTGAGACTGGGAATGTTTTATCATGTTGAGACAAATCAAATGACGTATATCGCTTGAAACAAAGAAAAGCTCTCAGTAGACATACTGATATTCAAGTGAACAGTGCTATTGTCTGTTAATCATGGCTACAAGGGGTTGTGTTATTTCTCCAAACAGTTTATCTGTGGTGAATTCACTATTAAAAGTCAACAGAGAAATATAAATGATTTTGTAAGGAAAGTTTATTTTGCCTACTTTAAATTAAAACTTGGTGATCAAGATAAACCATGGGCCCCGCATAAGGTGTGTAGAAGATCTTCGTTTGTGGTTTAAGGGTTAAGAATTCCTATGATATGGCGTGCGCAGAAAAACCACACCACTGACTGCTACTTCTGCGCAGCTGACGTGAATGGATTCAATTCGAAAAACAAAAGAAACATAAGATATCCTAATCTTGACTTAGCTATACGTCCAGTGCCCCATAGCTCCGAGATATCTATCCCGCAGCCACCTCCAAGTTTGGATGAATACCCTAGTGAGTTGGAGGACGAAGCTGCATTACTTCCTCCGGGTGAATCAAGCTCAGATTTATCTTTTGACGAAGATGGAAGGCCTCAACTATTTTCTCAAGGTGAGCTCAATGATTTAGTAAGATATTTAGGTCTTTCAAAAGATGCAGCCGAACTGTTAGGTTCTAGATTAAAAACTAAAAACCTTTTATCACCTGGGACTTCTTTCTACTGGTACAGACACCGGGAAAAAGAACTTACCCAGTTTTTCTCAAAAAAAAAGGAAATTTAGTTTTCTGCAATAATGTGGAAGAACTCATACATCGCTTTGATAAAAAGTATGACTCATCTGAATGGCGCCTATTCATTGACTCGTCTAAGACTAGCCTTAAAGCAGTATTATTGCACAATGGAACTAATTTGCCTCGATTCCGATTGGACATTGTGTGCATATGAAAGCAGGTTATAACGATTTGGCCCTTATCCTGGAAAAAATCAAGTATGAAGACCATCAATGGATGATTTGTCGGGAATGCAAAATACTGACAATGCTTTTGGGTCAGCAGGCAGGCTATACTAAATACCCATGCTTCTTATGCTTGTGGGATAGTAGAGCCAGAGAACAGCACTGGAAAAAATGTGATTGGCTATCCCGAGAAACTTTGAAACCTGGAGAGAAAAATGTTATAAACACTACCTTGGTACCACCAGAAAAGGTTTTGTTGCCCCCTCTCCATATTAAATTGGGGTTGATGAAACAGTGTGTAAAATCGCTGCAAAAGGATGGAGACTGTTTCAAATATTTATGTACAAAATTCCCGAAGCTGTCAGAAGCAAAGTTGAAAGAGGGAGTTGTCACCAGCCCCGACAAAAGAAAACTTTTAAAGGACCCTTCATTTGTGGAAACTAGGAATGAGAAGGAAAAAGAAGCTAGGGTATCGTTCAAGAACGTAGTGCGAAAGTGTTAGGGAAATACTAAGGGTCCCAACTATAAAACCATTGTGCAACGGATGCTAGCAGCATACGAAGCTGAAGGCTGCAAGATGAGCTTGAAACTCCATTTTTTACACTCTCACATAGACTATTTTCCAGAAAACCTGGGATCTTACAGTGAAGAGCAGGGGGAACGATTTCACCAGGATGTTCGTGGTATCGAGAAAAGGTACCAAGGGCGATGGGATGTCACTATGCTTGCTGACTATTGTTGGCTGCTTAAGCGAGAAACTGAAGATGAAAATCGGAAAAGGACTCGTCAAAGTATCAACGAAAAGAAGAAGAGGTTTTATAAAGAACATGAATAAGTATATCTATCAAAATAATGTTTCGTTTGCTTTAAAAAAAATATTTATTGTTTGAAAATTTTGAATAAACAAGTGCTTTAACCAATTTTTTGTGTTTGAATGTGCAAAAAATCCTTATGTGATAGAAAAAAATGGCCATCACTTTTGAAATCAGCGCACTTTAAACTATATAATTCAGTAAAAATATCTCATGCAGCTGAAAAAAAAAATTTTTTTCGCAGACCTGTGTAATTAATAAAACTTCAATATATTCTAGATTGCCCTATGGTCTTTTTTTTATAATCTATTCTTGTAAATTAAATGTCTATAATTCTGTGCGACACTATCAGTATCAGCTTTAAAATTAATTATTTTATCTAATGTATATTTATTATCTGTAACATTTCTCAATTATAACGATGTCTATATACCTATTTTCAGAATTTAAAATGGATATATTTTCAAAATCTGGATAGTGAGTGCTCTGAATCACGACAATGTAAAGATAGTGCTGCTTTTGTGTAGAATTATAATTCCTATATTTTAAGTTTGACCTATGTCCAGTTAATCTTGTCTTAATTTTATTTTGTGTTGTAGCTATATAAGCTTTATTACAAATTTCATTGTCTTTTCCCTTACATGAAATTTACTAAATAATTTACCTAGCTTAATAAATGATTTGTGTGCCATTCTATAATTGTTTTTATTAAAAGTATCTGATTTTTCTGCTCTTTCTGAAACTATTGGAATATATGTCATAGATTTATCTTTGGTTCAACATTATTGTTTGTGTTATCTATATATAGTCGTCTGTTATATTGGTCTATTAAATTACAAGCTAATCCACACGAAAATCATTATTAACTAAAAGTTCTTAAGATAATATTTTTATTCTTATTATGAAATGTTGCATCACTTACACTTAGTATCCTATCTATTAAATTCTTTGCAGTACTAATGACTATTCGCTTCGAATTAATAATTTTACCTGATGATGTTGGTTTCTGACACCAATCTTTAAATAAACTATTGTTACTTAAGGTACCAACAGACGACATGTTTTTCACATTGTATGTGCCACAATTTACATATGAAATCGGAAACATGTCATTTATTACCTTTAAAACATTGCTTGTGTAAAAAACATGAAAAAAGTCATAAGACATTATTTGAAATAGAGCGTGCTCTATTTTCTTCTGTTAAACATACAGCTCCAAATGTCTATGTCATGCGGTTGATTATGTGCACTATCACTAGCCGTCTGAATGAAGTATATTGCAAGACAAATAAAACATATATATTTTTTTAATTTAACGTTGTCGTTTTATTATATTTCTTTCCCAAAGAAGAAGTTCTCTGAATATCAGTTGGAATATCTTTGTCGGTTTTGTTTACGAACCAATTTTTATTAAACTTTATTCCTAATTGTCTTCTTTGTAAATCACTTAAATTATCAAATTTCTTTTTATGTACCAGTTTAATTTTATTATTGAAAGAATCTGCTATTCTGTCTTCAAATTCCAAAAATCGTTTTATCTCCTCATTATTAAAAATCTTCTTAATTTATATTTTATTATTAATATTTCCTTTTGAGTATCCTTAAGTAGCTGATGCCTTTTTGTATCATCCGTTGACCATTTACATGAAAATGATTGTAAATATTATTAGTAGAATTCCTTATAAAATGTGGAACGATACCTTCATTACTTGAGGATATATATAAACCTAGTGGGCCCATACAAAAAGTTGGTTTGTATAAAAAACTTTTAAGTTTAAATATGAAGGAAAGTATTTGAATACATGCTCAGATAAAAAAGATAAATTAAATGAACTAGGTATTCAAATACAAGATGAATTGCTTGTAATAATCCTCCATTCAAGTCTTCCAAAAGATTATGAAAATTTTGTTATGATAAATGAAACAAGATATTCAGCGCCCGCCTTCATTAGCTGTAGTAAAAATGAAACTTTTAGAAGAGGCTGCACATAGAAAAAATCAAGAATTTCAAGAAACAAGCAATCAACAAGTTTTTGGAACGACGAAAAAGGAAAAATTTTGTAAAAATCGGAATTTCAAGAACACATCGAGTTACAGTCATATTAGAGGTAGTTGTTTCATTTGTGGGAAAAAGAGTCACTATGCACATAAATGTACAGCAAAAGTTGAAGATAAATTATTTTCTTTGATTGCAATGGCAAACAATAAACGTCACCACTCCTTATTTTGGTATATTGACAGTGGAACTACTAGCCATATGCGTTCTGACCGTGAGTTGTTTTCAACATTTGAAAATAATAATGATATTATTTCATTAGCAAATGAAAACTCAATACTTGCAAAAGGCAAGGGCTCAGTAAAAATAAAAATGATTGGCTATAGTATTACATTTAAAGATTTATTATATTCACCAAATTTGCAAGGTAATTTTTTGTCAGTAAGCAAAATTGTTCAAAATGGGGGATCAGTGAAATTTAATAAAAACGGTGCATTTTTAATTGATGAAAAAGGAATTTCAATATTTCATGCTAAAAGAGAGAAGCTCTCTCTTAGCTAAAACACAGAAAGAAAAACTAAATGCAGCGAAAAATACTTATCAAATATAGCACAAAAGATTTGGTCATCTCAATTAACAAAGTTTAAAATATTTGTTAAATAAGGAAATGGTAAATGGTTAAATTTTAATAAAGAAACTCAAGATCAATGTAAAATATATATAATTGGTAAAATTCATACCGCTATTTTTCCAAAACATGCGGAAAGAAAATCTGATGAAGTTCTGAATTGAATATATTCGGATTTATATGGACCAATTAATGTGGACTTTATTTGAGGTTCAAAATATTTTTTAACGTTTATTGATGATAAGTCCAGAAAAATTTGGATATATTTTTTGAAGCGAAAAAGCGAAGTTTTCGAAAAATTTAAAACATTTCAAAAAATGGTTGAACGTCAAACTGGCCTTAAAATAAAATCACTACGAAGTGATAATGGCGGAGAATATATCAACAAAGTATTTAATCAATATTTAGATGAATGTGGTATACAACGTCAGCTTACAGTACCCTATACGCCTGAGCAAAATGAGGTGGCAGAGAGATGTAACCGCACATTGGTAGAAATAGCGCGATACTTATTGATAGATTCTAGTCTTGATCATAAATTATGGGCGGAAGCTGTATCAACAGCAGCTTATTTAAGAAATAAATGTCCCTCAAGAAGCTTAGAAAACAAAACTCCTCATGAAGTCTGGACTGGTAGAAAGCCTAATGTAAAGCATTTGAAGATATTTGGTTCAACTGCAGTGGTATTAAATACACAACGAAAAAACAAATTCGATAAAAAAGGATTAGTTTTAATAATGGTTGGTTACCCGCTTGTATCTAAAGCTTACATATTATACAACAAAGAAACAAATGAAGTAGTAGAACGTCGAGATGTTTTATTTGATGAACATTGTTTACCGGAAATGGAAGAAAAAATTCCAAAACAAGAATTCATTTCGTTTAATGATTTCATAATTACAGATGAAACGGCTAATGCTGAAAACAAATTCAAAAAACATTAACAGAGATTGAAACAAAATATTTCAGAAGTTTATAATGAAGATACCTCTTACGATAATTTTTATGATATGGAAGATATCACCGGTTTTTCATCTCCAATCGAAGATATTCCTGAAGAAACAACTGATACCAATCCAAAAGCAGAACAAAAATAATAAGAACCGGAAATCCCGGACGGACAAGAAAAGTTAAAAATTTACTAAATAATGTGGTGGAGGAAGAGCAAGTGCCTAAATCTCTTAAAGAAGCATTATCTAGTATACAACGTGGTAAATGGCACAACAAAATGGTACATTGACATTAACAGAACTTCCTAAATGGCATAAGGCAATAAAATGTAAGTGGGTTTATTCGTTAAAGAAAAATCAAAAAAATTAAGTCATACGTTACAAAGCACGTCTAGTAGCCAAAGGCTGCAGTCAAAAGTATGGCATAAATTACAGAGGAACTTTTTCGATATGCAACAATTCGAATGTTATCGGCTTTAGCGGAAGAACATAAAATGCATTTGCATGAAGTAGACGTAGTCACAGCTTATCTAAATGGTGAACTTCATGATGAATTGTATATGAAGCAGCCTGAAGAATTACACCCAGACAAAGTTTTACGTCTTTACAAATCTATTTACGGTCTTAAATAAGCAGGAAGAGAGTGGAACACGAAATTAAATTCTGTGCTGGGTAAAATAGGGTTTCAAAGCTGCAAGAATTGACCCTGTTTATACAAAGCAATGAGAAATGATAAGCTTGTTATTATCGCCGTTTATGTCAATGACATAATTATAGGCTGCAAAGACAAAAATTAAATTTTAAGAGTTAAATCGCAAGAGTTAAATAACTGATAAGGTGTTATTAGAAAATTTTTTGGGGGTTGAAGTCCAGCTTAAATCCAGACAAGTAGAGTTTAAATATAGTGCAACAGAAAACATGATTGCGGACATTTTTACAAAGAACTTAGCGAAGATTAAGCATTTCAATTTATGTTGAATTTAAAATAATTAAATTTGTAAGAAATATATGTGTTAAGGAGGAGTGTTGAAATTAAACTTGTTGTATTTACAAACACTTTTACACTCAACATAAATATTCTCAGTTGGCATTGCAAAATATTTTGGAGTTAAATTTTTTCTATGAAATATTTTTCATTCGTTTTATAATTTTTGTTTCAATACGTTGTTTTTTATTAATAAATAATTTTATGGAATATTTTAATAGTGTAATTATTCTCGGACTTAGAAGATATATCCAATAAACTATAGTATATCAAATTCCTTGTAATGGTAATAGTAAAGAAAATTGTAATAAAATATACATATGTATGTAGTACAACTAAAAATAAATTTAAAATCAGATTAGCTGCTCATAGAACAGATCAAATATATAGAAACAATATTTCTTCACAAAAAACAGCATTAGTATCTCACTGTGTAAATTTTAATCATGTTCCAGTAACAATTTTAAATACAGAGAATAATTAAAAACGTGGAAACATGTTAGAGATGCTACATATTATTAATGTTCCAATAGATATGAGAATTAATTTTAAGGCAGATACAGCTAATGTTGCTCATGCATATAGATATTTGTTAAATAAAAAAGGAAATCAAATCAAAGGATATAATAGTATTTTTGTTTGCTTACATGTACATACATATTTGTAATATTGTTAATTTTTCGTTTCCACAAAAAATATTTTGTTTGTATTTGTGAATTGAGAAACCTTTGTTTAAAATTTTTTTTGTATATGTTAAGTTGAAGACAGAAAAACATTTATTATTAAATTACATATCCCTGAAGAAGGTACACAAAGAAGTATATATTATGTTATTGGAATAAAGAGATAATTTTTATATAAAAAATAATAGACCTTTTGCTCAAATAAACCTAATAAATTAATAAAAAATAAGGCCGAATAAATTTATAATATATATGTATATATATATATATATATATATATATATATATATACATATATATATATATATATATATATATATATATATATATTGTTACAAAGATTAGAAATAGATTTAAATAAAACGACAATGTGGCTATATGTACTTGGCAGCACTGACAATTTTATCTATAGTTGTCAAAATGTTACAAACACTATATAGATAATATTCAAATTAACGGAAATGGAATACTCCAGAATATACAAGCTCATTCAAGGCTGTGCCAATAAGAGTAAACCACAACAACACAAACATAGCAACATAAATGCTAAGAGATGTTATTCTTAATGATCTTGTATGCAAGTATTCGCTGCTAATAAAGCTAAATAGATTCAGAAGTATACACAGCCATATACACGTAGAAGAAACAAAACCACACACTCATTCATACAACCACTCATAGTTACCATAGGCAAAACACACAGAACATTCATACATTCAACCACACATAAGCAAACCAAACAAGTCAGCATTGTCATGTATACAAACACACACATGTCAAGTAAAAAACAACCACCATACCCAAAAGTATCGCGAGGTTACCAGACGACGTAATTTTTGCTATATAAAGGCGCTGCCAGAGCTCAGCGATAATCAGTGTGGTTTCAAATATAGACGTGTTAACATCGCTGAGGGTTGAGTAGAACAAATACTCGTGTTAAGTAATAAATAAAGTGTTGCCGCGTTATATTTCTTAAATTAATTTGTCCGTGTTTTAATTTGATGCAATAAAACGAATCCTTGAAGGATAAGTAATAAAACCGCTCTTACGAAAAGGTCTGAAAACGTAACAATTGGTGTCAGAAGTGGGATTGCAAAAATAATTAAAAGGACATTGCAATTTAAGGAAAAAAATAAAAAGGACATTATAAAATTAAAATAAATAATCATGAAATTTGATGAGCTAAGAGTTGAACAGCTGAAAAAGGAGCTCAGTAAGGTGGAATTGCCAACTACAGGTAACAAGGCTGAACTGCAGAAGAGACTGATAGATGAGTTTAAGAATCGCGGCATGGACATCGGGACATACGAGTTTGAGGACAAACACGATGTGCAGGTATGCCCTCCTGCCACGACCAGCAGCATGGACATAAATTCAATGTTCGCTGCTATGATGATCCAAATAAAACAGAACTCTCAGCAGATGCAGGATAAGCTTGTAGCCGAAATAAGTGAGATAAAACAAAACTCTCAGCAGATGCATGAGGCATCAAGAATCAGCAGTGAAAAGCTTGTAGCCGAAATAAGTGAGATAAAACAAAATTCTCAGCAGATGCAAGAGGTATCAAGGATCAGCAGTGACAAGCTTGTAGCCGAAATAAATGAAATAAAACAAAACTCTGAGCAGATACAGGACAAGCTTGTTGCCGCAATAACTGAAATAAAACAGAACTCTCAGCAGATACAGAAGTCAAATAAGGCCACGAACGATATCCTGGTAGAGGTTTCTGAAGCCATCAACAGGAGGATGGATTCTATTGAGAATAAATTCTCAGAGCTCGCGGATAGAGTCCAACATCTAGAAAGCGGTGGCCTGGAACAGCATGCAAAGGAGTTCGAAGAGACATTGAATGCTATAGAGGACAAAGTGCATAACCTGGAGTGTAGCGGCGGGCCAGTACGAGCAGTTGCGGAGGTTTCTGCACGGATAAAAGCGCCATGCTTTGACGGCAGCGTACCTTTAGGCATCTTCAAATTCCAGCTCGAGACGGTTGCTAGCAGAAATGGATGGGATGCTGAAGAAAAGGCCATAGAGTTGATATTGTCCTTAAAGGGTACAGCCGCAGAGGTACTTGAGACTGTGCCAGTAACCTGCAGAAACAACTATAATGAAATAATGGCAGCATTGCAGCGGAAGTATGGTGGTGAGCACAAGCGCGATTTATACAGAATGGAATTGTGATGTAGAGTTCAGAAGCCTAACGAATCTCTACAAGATTTCGCAATGGAAATCGAGCGTTTAGTGCAGCTCACATATCCAGGCGAGAGTCACCCGTTCCTGGACTATTTTAAAACTGAGACTTTCGTTAACGGCATTCGCGACTCTGATGTTAAACTGGCGGTGTGCGCTACGCAGAAATCCACTTTCGCTGAAACTGTGTCATTTGCGCTGGCTCAAGAGACTGCCAGAATGGTTTTCAAGCCACAGATATCTAAAGTGCGGAATGTGGATGTTTTGTCTGAGGAGGATAACAACCTAGTGGCTAGCGTCAAGGAGGCAATGCAACAACTGCTGGCAGAGAAGGCTATCAAAGAAAAGCCTAAGTGCTTTAACTGCGGAAAGATCGGTCATTTTCAGCGCAGCTGCAAAGCACAAAGGAAGACAGGTAGATCTGTTTCGCCACCAAGAAACAGCAAACGGGTGAACCAAACAACATCACAAGAGTCCCCGTTAAACTAAAACGAGCTAGCACTAAGGGGCAAGAGCTAGCTCTCACAAACTCCATATCAGTGATGCAGCAGAAAAATAGCAACCTCACTGCGTCCGGACACATCAACGGGGAAAAGCACGTACTTACCATAGACACAGGGGCATCGAAGTCAATAATAAGGCCCGATATAGTAAAGGGGGAATGCGAGCGGTTAAGCAATATACGGCTACGTACAGCTACTGGAGAGCCTGCCACTGTCTATGGTAAGATTGAAGTGAAGGTGACTATAGCCAACATCAACGTGAGACATGTGTTTATTGTTGCCGATATTGTCGATGAGGTTATTGTTGGAGCCGATTTTATGATTAATCATGGCATTAATCTACATATGGGACAACAGCTGATGATTTGGCTTAATGTGGAAATACCCCTTGATGTCGGATATGACAACAAACCGCAAGTAACAAGAGTATTTGCTATTGAGAGTCAGACAATACCGCCGCAGTCTGAAACAGTCATATGGGCGCGGATGAAGGGAGATTGTGAGGACAATCGATTGTGGGTTGTAGAACCGGCAGATCTAAAGAGAGAGCTTATAACAGTGAAAGCTCTAGTGAAAACTAGTGAAGGAGGAATAGTCCCTATAAGAGTGCTTAACTTGTCAGACCATGAAAAAGTCATCAAAGAAAATTCCGATGTTGGCCACAGATAAAAATAAAGCCAAGCATGCCAGTATCTTCGCCATGGGAAGCCAAAGCCAGGGTAGAACTGCATTGGTTAAACATGAAATTAACACAGGCGAAGCTAGGCCGATTCAACAGCCACCCAGAAGCGTACCCGTAGCAAAGCGAGACAAAGTAAAAAAGCTTGTAAGTGAAATGGAGCGTGATGGCGTAATTGAGCCATCTTCTGGTCCTTGGAGTTCGCCTGTAGTCTTAGTTAAAAAGAAAGATGGCAGCACTAGATTCTGCGTAGACTACAGGAAGCTCAATGACATAACCAAGAAGGACAGTTATCCACTCCCCAGGATCGACGACACTTTGGACACGCTAGCTGGTACCAAATGGTTCTCTACGCTGGAGTTGCGAATCGGATATTGGCAAGGGGAGATCGCAGAGAAAGACAAGGAGAAAACTGCCTTCAGTGTCGGCAACGGATTATGGCTGTTCAAAGTCATGCCATTTGGTCTCTGCAATGTTCCGGCCACATTTGAACGCCTAATAGAGAAGGTACTGATAGGACTTCACTGGAAGACATGCTTGGAATATCGCGATGACATAATCGTGATGGGGAAAACTTTTGATGAACACCTCAAAAACATGGCAGAAGTTCTTGAACGAATATCATCAGCTGGATTGAAACTTAGCTTGAAGAAATGTACATTGTTCCAGAAAGAAGTAAAGTATTTGGGGCATCGTCTTACAGCAGACGGAATCTCAACAGATAAAGGTAAAATAAAAGCAGTAAGGGACTGGCATCAACCTAAAAATCTTCATGAATTGCGTAGCTTTTTGGGCCTTTGCACATACTACAGATGTTTTGTGCCGAATTTTGCCAGTGTAGCTGCAAGCTTGTATGAGCTGACAAAGAAGTCAAGACCATACCATTGGGGCGAGCCACAGGAAAAATCCTTCCAGAAACTCAAAGAATTATTATGTACGTCACCAGTGCTAGCGTATCCCATAGCTGGAGAAAAAATTTGTGCTGGATACTGATGCGAGCGGCTATGGCATAGGGAGTGTGCTATCCCAAGTAGTAAATGGCACTGAGAAGGTCATAGGGTACTATAGCCGTGTACTCTCAAAACCTGAGAGGAACTACTGTGTGACACGACGTGAGCTTCTGCATTAAACATTACCATAAGTACCTGTATGGTCAACACTTTACATTAAGGACCGATCATTCTGCACTGAGATGGCTATTGCAGTTTAAAAATCCTGAAGGGCAACTGGCAAGGTGGATCGAGCGCCTGCAGAGCTACGACTTCAGCATTGAGCATAGAAGGGGCACAAAGCATAACAATGCGGATGCTCTTTCGAGAAGACCGTGCTGTTTAGAGTGTAAACATTGTGTTAGAACCGAGCAAAAGGAAGGTGTTGTGAATGTGTCATTCGGCTAATGCACATCGGCCCTGATGAAGACTGGTCAGCGGCACAGAGGGATGACGATATACTAAGGAAAATTATAGCGGCCAAAGAAGAGGACAGACGACCATCCCGGAATGAAATTTCGGCTGAAAGCCCACTCGCCAAATCTTATTGGGCTCAGTGTAACAGCCTTAAGGTAATAAAAGGGTGTTTATACCGCGTATGGGAAAGTGTAGATGGCAAAACAACTTCAAATTTAATAGTTGTGCCATACTCCAAGATAAGTAAAGCACTTGAGAAACTGAAGCAGCGTTTTTATTGGGTTGGATATCAACAAGCCGTAGATGACTTGGCAAACTGCCCACAGTGCATAGCAGCCAAAGGCCCAGTAAGAAGAAGCCGGGGACAGCTGCAACAATACAACTCAGGAGCACCATTCGAGCGGATCGCAATGGATGTAGCAGGTCCCTTTCCCGTCACCGAAGCCGGAAATCGCTATGTACTTGTGGTAATGGACTATTTCAGAAAATGGCCAGAGGTATATGCTATACCTAACCAGGAGGCAAAGACAATTGTAAATGCATTCGTCAACAACTGGGTATGTCGCTATGGTGTCCCAATAGAATTACATTCCGACCAAGGAAGGAATTTCGAGTCTGCCATATTTAGGGAAATGTGCGAGTTGTATGGGATAAAGAAAAACAGAACGACGCCGCTACATCCACAGTCTGATGGCATGGTAGAAAGGTTCAATCGCACCTTAGAAGAGTACCTACGAAAAGTAGTAAGCACCCATCAGAGGGATTGGGACGAGCACATCCCCAAATTTTTGATGGCATATAGGTCAGCTGTACACGACTCAACATCGCGAACGCCAGCCAAAATAATCTTCGGGACGGAATTAAAACTATCTGGTGATTTGGAATTTGGAGTTAAGCCAACTGTAGAGGCAGGATCCATTACGTCCCAGGAGAAGGAGGACTTAAACGAACTGCATGAGTTCGTGCGCAATAGAATCAAGATGGTCAGTGACAAGATGAAGGCTAGGTATGACCGCGCAGCAAACTCGGAGGGATTTATGGAAGGACAATTGGTTTTACTGTATAACCCACAACGGAAGAAAGGATTGTCCCCAAAATTACAGACTCACTGGGATGGCCCGTACAAAGTGATTAAGAGAGTGAATGACGTTGTATACCGGATACAGAAGCACAATAGCCCAAGGTCGAAAATGCAGATGGTACATCTCGAACGATTGGCGCACTATGGAAGAGGTGGTTGTATGCCTATTCTGGTCGAACAGGCATAAGTGGGCGGCAGTGTTACAAAGATTAGAAATAGATTTAAATAAAACGACAATGTGGCTATATGTACTTTGCAGCACTGGCAATTTTATCTATAGTTGTCAAAATGTTACAAACACTATATAGATAATATTCAAATTAACGGAAATGGAATACTCCAGAATGTACAAGATCATTCAAGGCTGTGCCAATAAGAGTAAACCACAACAACAACAAACATAGCAACATAAATGCTAAGAGATGTTATTCTTAATGATCTTGTATGCAAGTATTCGCTACTAATAAAGCTAAACAGATTCACAAGCATACACAGACATAAACACGTAGAAGAAACAAAACCACACACTCATTCATACAACCACTCATAGTTACCATAGGCCTAACACACAGAACACTCATACATTCAACCACACATAAGCAAACCAAACAAGTCAGCATTGTCATGTATACAAACACACACATGTCAAGTAAAAAACAACCACCATACCCAGAACTTTCGCGAGGTTACCAGACGACGTCATTTTTGCTATATAAAGGCGCTGCCAGAGCTCAGCGAGAGTCAGTGTGATTTCAAATATAGACGTGGTAACATCGCTAAGTGTTGAGTAGTACAAATACTCGTGTTAATAAAGTAATAAATAAAGTGTTGCCGCATTAAATTTCTAAAATTAATTTGTCCGTGTTTTAATTTGATGCAATAAAACGAATCCTTGAAGGATAAGTAATAAAACAGTTTTTACGAAAAGGTCTAAAAACGTAACAATATATATATATATATATATATATATATATATAAATAGATATATATATATATATATATATATATATATATATATACATATACATATATATATATATCGTAGGTTATTTGATAAAGAGTTCCAGGAATGTATGCCGTTATCAAATAACTATCATTCAGAGACAAGTGATATGCACTTTGGTACTACTAGATATCTTCCCCTTTATATATAAATTTTATAAAAATAAAATAAAAACAACATATGTAAAATAATATATAATATATATATATATATATATATATATATATATATATATATATATTATATATATATATATATATATATATATATATATATATATATATTATATATATATATATATATATATATATATATATATAGTTTATATATATATATATATATATATATTTTTTTTTTATTTTTTTTTTATTTTTTTAATTTTTTTTTTTTTTTTTTGAGAAAATTTTAATGCCGACAAAATATTTTATGAACGTTTTCGTTATAATTAAAATAAACGCAGAACAGAAATGCAATATATGTTTATTCCATACTGCAACTTACATAAAATAACTATAAGTTTTTAATCTTTCAAATAGTAGAGAGAATAAGTAATAAAAAAGAAAACAGATGTAAATTAACATATTTGCAAACATAAAAAACAAACCCAATTTACACCCACTCTATCCACTCCGGAAACTTTGCACACCAGGAACGCTGTGCCTCCCAACTGGACGGTCGTATTATGCGCCATCATCTGAAACAAAATAAAAAATATATCCAAAAAGTAAAAGGAACTTTCTAAATTTTTCTTAAATTTAAAAACAACGATAGGAAACCGTATTGTAAAAACATCATTATCTATTTAAATACAATTAAAATTATATACCGGTAATCGCTAATATATAAAATACCGAAATATGCTTAAGTTAGAGAATACCGGTTATACAAGGTAGTGTAGAAATACTATTGTGAACCGTTGTCGTACGTCTAGAAATTATTTTTTTAATTCAAACCAAAAGTGAAAACTTTAATTGGCGATCCTGCCAGGAGTAGCATATATTTTGTTACTCTAGAAGCGGACCGATACATCCTTGTCGCAGCAATTATTAAAACAAAAAAATTTTTTCATAAGAAAAAATACAAAAAATTTTTTAAAAACCAACTCTTCATATAGAAGATATGAATTTTTTATGTAAAAACAAAAAAACAAAAAAAAACTAAGAAACAAAAAATATATATCAAAACCACAAGAAAAAATAGCTTTGACAGAAATAGAAATTTGAACGACTCAACACAAGAAATCATGGAACAAATGATTCAACAACTGGCTAATATAGGGCTAGCACTACAAAACCTACAACAGGAGAATGCATCTTTAAAGAATAGATTGGACCAAATTCCAACAAGTTCTTCGACAACTCAACCACAAGTATTATTGTAACCAAGGGTAGCGAATTATAATCACCCTAATGAAATAAGCTTGGAGATATTTAAATCATTAACTATTTTTTGATGGAGCAAAAAGTAATTATCGGCTTTGGAGAGAAGACGCAACACGGCTAATGAACAGCATTAACCAACATACCAATTCCAACAAATACATGGGTCATTAACAATCGTTAAATCAAAAATAACGGGTGCAGCAGCTAATATATTATTGAACCACGATACCATATTAAATTTCGAGGCAATCATTAATTGACTGGAATACACATATTGTGGCCCATTATACGTCCTGAGGGATGAACTAACTAACCCAGGGGAAATTATCATTATCAGAATTTCACGATGAGGTTAGTAAAGCGTTAACAGTGGCAACATCAAGAATATCGATGTCAGGAGACCCACCAGAATCAATTAAATGTGTGACGGCACATGCAATGGAAGATGCTGTTCAAACAGTCAAAAATGGAATAAACAGTAGTTTTATTCGCTCAACACTCTACGGAAATCCTATCAAGGATTTAGAACATGCCTATGATGTCGCACAAACCATAGAGCATGACAACAACTACAAAAATCTACACTGTGGTAATAACAGCATTAATCGTGAAGATAACAGGAACAACCAACATAGAAATCTATCATCAAAACACCAACATAGGAAGTACCCACAGCAACCGCAACATTTTAGACGGCCATCAAATCACCCATTTAATCAACACCAACATAGTTGGCAATAACAGAATAATCTTCCAAAGCCAGAACCAATGGACACCTCTTCAGGGAACACCAGAAACTTCAATAACTACAACAACGCTAGACAGCAGAACAATCCACAGGGGTTTCACTGGAAAAGAATTCGTGAACAAAGTGGAAATTTTCAACAGACGCACAAAATCCAGAAACACAGTACTAAGTGCTATAGAAATAAGTATATTATTAAGAATTTAAACTAATAGATAAGTTGTGCTACATTTTTATGAAGGATGAAGAAAATCAAGAATATAAAATCTTCATAGATTCCGGTGCAACCCACAATTACATAAACAAAAATTTTGAAATAGGTAAGAGATTTAGGACAAAACCTTTGAGAATGATCTCCATTCATGGAGAATCCACATTGAATTTCAAGCAGAAAATAAAATTGTTTAATAAAGAATAAAGGTCTATAATAAAGGTCTGCAAAGAATAAGATTTCGGATAAGTCAAGACATTCGAACAAAACGGGAGTAATGAACAGAAGAGAAGGTTTGATGGACGAATACCAACGTGTATGTAGCTGACTTCGTACTTGTTCAGTAAATACGGAACATACAAAAATGAGAACATAAAAAAAATAAGTTCTTAAAATTTTTTGTTCCTACTTGTTGTACTTCAAATACTTTAACAGCAATGTTAAATTTCATAATAAAGTTATTATTTTCTAGATACACTGCTATTGAAAACTTTTCTAATTGTTTGAAGCCTCAAGATTACTACATACATATATGGTTTTGATTAAAATTTTCTGCGGAGTTGAACTTTTGAAAATTGTAAAAAACACATTGAATTATTTTGAAGTAGATTTATCAAGAGTCTAAAACTAACCAATAAATATTTATAACTGTGAATATGTAATTATATATGTACTTACACTTGCCTCATTTATTTCCATTTTCTTAAATTAACCATCTTGCTATGCAGACACATATGTAGATTCAGACTAAAAGTTTTAGTCTAAAACTTAACATAAAAATCATTTCTTTTATCTGTAAACCTTCACGTGGAACTTATTGTACAATATGAAGTTTGATCTTCAATTGTTACTCGACTGGTTTGATGAATGACTCGAACATAATACTACGCAGTACTTTTATAATCGACCAAACAATAAAATTTTTCCTTGATGTTGTTGTTTTAGAAAATAGGTACAACATTTTGTTGTAGAGCAGATTACAGTAGGAAAATGTGTACAAGCTTTGCCGTATTAGGTGTACTTTTTTCTTCAAATACATTTGTGCAGAGCTTTAGTCTACAACGAATAAGATTTCGGATAAGTCATGACATTCGAACAAAACTCGAGTAATGAAGAGAAGAGAAGGTTTGATGGACGAATACCAACGTGTATGTATCTAGCTGACTTCGTACTTGTTCAGTAAATACGGAACATACAAAAATGAGAACATAAGAAAAAGAAGTTCCTTAAATTTTATGTTCCTACTTATTGTGCTTCAAATACTTTAACAGCAATGTTAAATTCTATAATGATGTTATTATTTTCTAGATTTATTGCTATTGAAAACCTTTTTAATTGTTTGAAGCCTCAAGATTACTACATACATATATGGTTTTGATTAAATTTTCCGCGGAGTTCAACTGTTGAAAATTGTAAAAAACACATTTAATTATTTTGAAGTAGATTTATCAAGAGTTTTTGTCTAACTTTTTTGTAACCGCGTTTTTATTTGAAGATAGCCGAACCAAAAAACACACAAAACGTAATTCGATCAGAAATAGATTTATCAAGTTTTGATAAGATCCTTCTCAATTATAGTCAAATTTTATGTAATTTCAAAAATGCATTATAATGTTCATAAAAACTATTTTATTTTTATCTTTTTTCAAACAAAATAAATTTTTTACTTCGAAATAGTATGAAGAAATAAATAAATAAAATTAACGCAATTTTTTATAAGCTACATTTGTATAAAAGGATAAGAAATTCAGTTTAAAATATTGTACATTTAATAAATTATATTTGTATAAATTTAAAGAAATATCATTTGTAAATAAATTTTTTGAGCCAAAATACGTAAATTTGACAAGTTATGGTAACCTATTTTATACAAATATTATTTGTACTTAGGTAAAATAGAGGAACATTTAATCAATATATCATCACATGGATTCCCAAAAGCTCTAAGTTAAATAAAAATTTAAAAAAAATTAAAAAAAAAACAGGAGGATCAGAGTTCAGTTAACGAAAATTTCATTTTTAATGTAGAAAATACAAAATTGAATATTCTAAAGAATTTTTAAGAGAAATAAAGACTTTAATTATTTACGCGTATCGTACTTATTTTAAAATTTAGCCAAATTGGTTACACTTTTGAAAATATTATTAGATGTGATGATTTATTAGTCTAATAGCTTGTAGATAAAAATCAACTTAAAACGTTACTCGCTGTTTAAATGTACAAAAAAGAAAAATCTGCTAGACGAGTGGTGAATCACCACAAATAACAACATTATCAAAATTCTGTTAATTTTTTCTAAATTTAAAAAAGTGTATGGTACGTCCACCGGATGTATATAATTATTTGAGATCAGTTATGATTTCTACTTTATCATATATATTTCTTTGCCTCATATTCGATTGCAAAAACATAATGTTACTAAGTGTCTGCGAGTTGGTTCCTATGGTAAATCTTTTTTCAGAAATAAGATTTCTCGCTTTTGAAAATGTTCTTTCTGAGGCAGCACTACTTGCTGGAGTGGCTAACTACATACAACTTAGTTTAAACATTAGAGGAAATTCTTCCTTGTGAGAACTCCATCACTTCAACACATCAAAATCGTCATGAAATGGAACTTCTGTGTTTTCACAAAGGCGAATTTCTTGATCTATCTTATCGTCAGGATTTGATCTTCATGTTTCCTCTAAAAAGTCTGTGAAAAGTTCCGAGTTGACATCTGAAATTTTGGAGGGGGGTAGTGAATCACAGATTTCCTCATTTATTTCCTCAAAGTAGCATTTTATTAAATTTTTATATATATTGTATATATATATATATATATATATATATATATATATGTATATTGATATATATATATATATATATATATATATATATATATATATATATTGATATATATTTATATATATATATATATATATATATATATATATCTATGACACATACATATATAATCTATATATGCGGATATCTGGACAGTATGAAATATTTCGAAATAAAAAGATTCTTCAATGTGTTTATAAATTTTCCCTCAATTAATCATTGTTCAATTTGCAATTAAAAAGTAATGAAATCTTCTATGTTGATACTGTTATTGCAGTTACGTAATAAAAGTATATTTCTCAAACTAGAAGAATTCAGCTTATTGCGTTATTTTTTAGCAAATATAATTCAAATCTGAAAATATTTTTTCACAAAGATACGTTGAGGGAAATAGAGATAAACACTTCAAGGAAATCTTCTCTATTTCAGAATATAAATTACCATCCAGATTTTTCCAGAATTCTATATTGAAAAATTATCCGGGAAATCTAATTCACTTCAAGGTATAATTATTCTGTTTGGATTGGAAATTCGTACTTTAATATATATTGCATTTAAAAGGGTTTTGAAAAGTATCCAGTAAATGCTGAATATTTTCAAAATCCGTAAACCTGTCAATAAATAAAACAATAAAAGCGTGTCCGAAAAGTCTTCAGAATCAATTTGAGCTAAAAGTAAAAATAGCTGAGTTTTAAAATCTGAAAGAATTTTAAACATATCAGAAATATTATTATCTTTTCCCTGCAGCTTCAAATTCAACTCATTCAAAATGTTGCAAATGTCTGTTAAAAACGCCATGTCTAAAATAAATTTTAAATATTCTTTTTCGGTTATTTCGATATTTTCAGCTTCTAAAAATTCAAATGCGTTATTTCTAAGCTCAAACCATCTGTTAATACTGATACCTCGGCTTAACCAACATACCTCAGTAAACATTAATAGATCGTGGAGATAAGCATTTTTTAAAAATTTCACAAATTTTCTATGAGTCAAATATATTAAAACTATAACATTACAAAAGAACCCCTGAAGAAGTCGACAAAGAATTCACGAAACGTTGGGTAAAAAATTTAATAAACTGTTTTATTAACATTAAATACGTTAGGCCGGATAAGCTTAAAAAAATTTATTATTTATTAGTAATATCTTGTTTATTTTATTTTTTTTTTTATTTATCTTTTTTTTTTTTGTTTGTTATATTTCTTTTTTATAAATTTTTCTTTGCTTAGAACTACCTTTTTCTATATCTCGAGAGCAGTGCTTTCGTAGGACGACAAATAATAGAAAGTCCAATAATTGCTGTTTACGGTTGGAACAATCATCACAGAACCATTCTAGAGTTGAGCGTTTGCACAACTCAATAATAAATGATTTTATACATAAATATCTTCTAAAAAGTAATCTGCACATATGTATATCGTCAAAATCGACATCAACCCTTTCATTAGAACTTATTTCAGTATGTTCACTTGATGAATATATGTATGTATATCATAGTCATTACTTCTTGGTAAACATCAATATCAGTTTGGTCAATCTTGTCTTGTTTAACCTCACAGTAACTGGAAAAACTTGATTGAATCATTTTAGCAACCAAAACTTTTGCCAAAATAATATTTAACTTGGCTATGGAAGGGTTACTATAGTTGCTTCCCTCTTGCCGCAGTACAGAAAATATATTTTCTAAATTATCCTGATTAAGAAATTTCGTCATGACATAATATAAATCACCCTCTTCTTTTAAAACGCCATTAACCAATAAATGGACTGAATTAAGAGTGAGCTTCATACCATTTAAAAAGAAAACAAGCTTTTCTGGTCAAAGAATTCCACATCATCCAGATATTTCATAAAGTTTTTTATAAATTTGTGAGGTTCATTGTTAACTTGAACTGCAAATCTGTAGTAGTTATCACCATAAAGGGAACCTTAGTAGTGGGCAATCGAAAATCTTATAAATTTTTTCCACAACCTGATTTGTTGAAAGACCCACTTCTGCGGAACAGCTCTTAAATTGTGTAGTTTTGCACATTGTTTTAATAGCCTCTGTAACAGTTCTGCAAAAAAATTGAGTTGCGAATCTCACGCGAATTTTTTCAAATTATACTCCAATTAGAAAACAATAATTGGACCACAAAAACACACGCATGAGTACCAATACTTTTAGTCCTTACAAAACCTGTTGTTTCGAATCCATCCATTTAATCTAAACTCTTTTCGACATAAAAGTTATCGATACAGAATATTTTATAGAAAATGAGTTGTAATGAAAAGTTTTCTTTCTGTATGTATTTTTTACAAAAATATTTTCATTATAAAATTTTTTCTATTGAAAGATTCTTATTACAATTTTTTTATGGAGAAATTTAGCTTATGAAATTTCTAATCAAAGAATTTTTTTCTATAGAAACATTTTTGTTCTGAAATTTTTTCTGCTGTTATTTTCATTATGAATGAATTTTTTACTATGAACAGTTTTTCATTATAAAATATTTTTTACCTAAATATATTAATAGAGATATTTTTGTGAAAAATATATGAAAAATTTTATATTTTCTATAAAAAAATTTCAGTGTGTTCAGACTAAACATTGTAGAAAATAAAAATGTATGTACATGTGGAAAAAACAAAACAATAAAAATACAGTTTTCTTCGGCCTTTGCAATACTATGAAAGAATTATTATAAATAAATAAATAACAGCCATACTTATGTATGTATGTACATATATACAAACATATACAACAGAATAGCCCAGCAGTAAGACTGTAAATGCTTGTATATTGACACCCTAAAAGTTGTCTCAAAACCTACATATGGTAGGGTGTACTGTAACGAATTTCGTTTTAACGAAAATCCGATATAACGAACGTCAAAATATTTTACATTAACAACCTTAGACTGTGCTCAGACATGCATTTTTATTTGAGTCAATTTAATTTTAATTGAGCAATTAAATCTAATGTTCACACATACTCAATTTAACTGACACAATTATCATTTGACAGCTGAAAAAAACATTGTTTTTATTATTTATTTCGCGAATACTCGTGTTTGTAAATTAAAAAATGGAGGCAAATTTTGGTTTAAAAGGATTATTATACATGCATATAATAGAAAAATAGAGGTCTTGGAGTCATTGTGATCGTTTTTCGATTCAAAATTATCAGTGCTTAAAAAAGGAAAACTTTAAAATTTTGCAAAGGTTACATATTGGAGTTCAGACTAGTCTGTTTGAAAATTCAGTTTGTTTTGCTTATATGTATTTATATTTTTTGACGTTTGGCTCACCATTATAGGAAATTTTTCTGCTCACTGAACACAGTTCTTAATAAACATACTTATGACCAGGGTTGCAATTCGAATTTTATGCAATTATTTATTAATTGACATATTGTATGATAAGTTGTGCTCAATTAAGGCCTTAATTGCGAAAAATTCCCTAATTGCGCAATTAAGGGTAATGTCTGAACGCGGCATTAAATAGCGAATACTAAATTAATATTATAGTGGATATAACGAATGATAAAAAACATCGCAAAAAAAAAATAAAACCAACATTTGACAGCTGAAAAAACACTGTTTTTATCTGTTTCGTGTATATTCGTGTTTGTAAATTTAAAAAATGGATGCATATTTCTAACTTGTATTACCTTATATAGTGAATGTTTTGTAAATTTGGGCTCTGCATAACGAATGGAACACAAAATAAACAAAGTCTACATTCAGCAATCCACATATAAATAAAAATGAGACCGTTAGTTTGTATTCCGTAGTTAATAAAACAAAAATTGCTAGCGCACTTTCTATAAAATTTTGAGTTGCGCAAATGAAAAGTAAATTAAAAAAAAAATGAGAAACAAAAAAAGAATTTCATTGAAAGAAGTAAAAATTTTGGATGAATGTAGAAAAGGTAGAAGCAAAGACTTCATAATATATATATATATATATATATATATATATATATATGTATATATATATATATATATATATATATATTTATGTATATATATATATATATATATATATATATATATATGTATATATATATATATATATATATATATATATATATTATAGAGTCTTTGGTAGAAGCTTTAGTGTAATTTCAATGAAAGACGGAACAACAAAATCATCAATATGGACACTAAGGAACATGGAATCAAAAATTTTTTTTATGATATGTATAAACTGAATCATATTTGTTTATATATCTACAATAATAATAATAAAAACAACAGTTCAGAAAACTTTGCGATATAACGAATTTTTTAATATAACAGGGATTTGCCATACGTACAAACGCGTTTGAAAACGGTAGGTAAAAATTATTGTTTTGCTCTATGTAACTAAAAACACATAACCTTTTTGAAATTGATTTCTATTTATAACACTTACTTCACTGTCCTCGAACATTGGACTGTCACTTGAATCAAGATTGTTGCTATCCAATTTTGAATCGGGATTTATACCTCCTCGCATCCATAGTTTTTTCCAATCGCTGTCGGTAAGTATTGACTTTTGATCTACAAATAAACAGAAAAAGAGAAACACTTAAAGGATCCGACTTTTTTATTAATTTCGTTTTCATTGTAATTGAAAATCTTAAAGATAATTAAATTATATATATATATATATATATATATATATATATATATATATATATATATATATACTATATAACGATAATTTTAAAATTAGAAATGAATATAAAAAGCAAAAGAGTAAATAACAAGTATGCGTTTTTTTACTAGAGTTTCTTCGTTTTGATTTAACCTATTAATTATTATCAGTGACAATCAAATAAAATCACATTTAAGTGTCTGGGATAATATATAATTAACACTAACTTATGACTACAAACACGTAAGCTTTGAATTGTTATATTCTTGCGAAAAATAATTTAATATAATATATAATTGGTCTGCAATGAATAGTTATTAAGATTAAATTTTATGTTTATATCCATATTCAATAGTTGAGTACTAAGTTTTTCAAACTAATACTTACAAAATAACTGTTGACGAAAGCAATAAAATAATGTTTTAGTGATTCCTATTTATGTTTTTTATTATACCCTTCACAAAAATGTGAAAGGGTATATTTAGGTTTATCATTCCGTGTGTAATTTCTTCGATATCAATATGCGACCCTATAAATTATATATATTCTGGATCCTTATGAATAGCGATGACGATTGAGCGATGTCCGTCTGTCTGTACGTGAAATCGGGTTTCCCAAGCCCCCAGAAGAGCTAGAGACTTCATTCTTGGACTGTCGATTGGAAGTGAGCCAACTTGAATTGAAATTCAGAAAAATCGGAAGGACGGTTCCAGAGCTGGGAAGCTTACACCTATTTCTCGAGGCAAAATTAACACCAAAAACCGATTATTTTTTTGTTTATTTGAAAATTGAACCTATTTCATGCCTTGGGACTCCTCAATTGTCCAGTTAGAACTTTAAAAAAAAAAAAAAAAATCCAGGGATGGGCAATTAAAAATTTTTTTTTGGTACATTCGGTATTTTGTAGTACATATAATAACTAAAATGTTTAAGAATTTTAAGTTTTTCTTAAATAAATCCGTTTTTGGTGTAATGAAGATTTGCATTGATGAGAAAAAATTTAAAAATTTTAAGTTCGCATCCAGGGTTAGGAAATTTAAATTTTTTAATACAATAAACTAACAAAAAATCAACTGACGTCGTTTTTCCTGGTTAAAATTACTTTTTATTTCGGTAAAACAAAATTAGTATCAAAAATTAAAAAATATCAAAATTTTGATTCCAGGGTTCGGTACTGTAAAATATTGTAGTACATTAAAGCAACAAATTTGTAGTTTTTCTTAAATAAAACCGTTTTATACATCATGAAGACTTCCATTGGTAACAAATAATTTAAAATAAAAATTAAATCTTCGACTCCAGGGATCGGAAATTTATTATTTTTTTGACACGTTCGGTATTTCGTGGTACATATAATAACTAAAATGTTTAAAAATTTTAAGTTTTTTTAAATAAAACAATTTTTAGTGTAACGAAGATTTGCATCGATGAAAATTTCAAAATATAAAGTTTCCATCCAGGGTTAGGAAATTTTAATATTTTTTGTACATTAAAATAACTAAAAATCAACTAACGTCGATTTTTCCTAGTTAAAATTATTTTTTGTCGTGGCAAAACAGAATTGGTATCAAAAATAAAAAAAAACAAATTTCGATTTCAGGGCTCGAAAACTGAAATATATATTGAAGTACATGAAAGTGAAAGAAATGGTTACAAATTTGTAGTTTTTCTTAAATAAAACCACTTTATACATCATGAAGACTTGCATTGGTAAAAAATAATTTTAAAAAGTTTTAATTTTCGCCTCCAGGGATCGGGAATTGAAATATTTTTTGGGCATATCAGTATTTTGTGGTACATATAATAATTTATAAAAATGTTAAGTTTTATAAAAATGTTAAGTTTTTCTTAAATAAAACCGTTTATGATAACATGAAGAATTGCGTGGATGAAAACAAATTTTTAGATTTAAAGTTCCCATCCAAGGTTCCGAAATTTAAAATTTTTGGATACAATACATAACCAAAATCAATTAACGTCGTTTTTTCCAAGTTAAAATTATTTTTTATTTCGGCAAAACAAAATTGGTATTAAAAATTAAAAATATTAAAAAAATTCGATTCGAGAGGTGGATACTGCAATATTTTGGATAACATGAACGTTACCAAAATGGTTAAAAATTTGTACTTTTGCTTAAATAAAACCGCTTTACACATTATGAGGACTTGTATTTTTTGCTAACTGAAACTATTTTATAAGTTAGAAAGCAGACGTACGTTAGTGAAGGGTATATAAGATTCGGCACAGCCGAATATAGCACTTTTACTTGTTTATTTATTTGATTTTGGTATATGACTTTACAATTTTTACATACTATGTGTACATGTATATATGAAATAAGCAAACGCAAAAGGTATAATTTTAATTATTTAAGGTATATATAATAATTACGTTTTATTCAATTTTCATCAAAAGAAAAATCAACATAAAATAAAGGTTATTAAGATCTCTACAATTTCGAATAAATGGATCAGAGTTAGCAAAATTTCTTTTAAAGTTCTTAATTGATAGAAGAGAGAAGCAGCTTGTTGGACGCTGCGGAACACGTAATGCAGCCAGTTTTGCTCTTAATTATTTTTAATATATTCATAACATTCAGCATAATTCTTCTACTCGATAAAGACGAAAGCTTTATAAGCTTTCGTAAGATAAGATAAAAACTTTTTGGCAAAGTCCAAGGATGATACTGATTTCTTATAAATTTTATAATAAATATATTTTTTATTCTTAATTTTAGAAAGAAGTTTAGAATTCCACGGGGGACCTGTGGAGACATTATCGGTTTGAGTTGGTATGAACTGATTCATGATTTTGTATATCCTACCGTAAAACATTTTAATGACACAATTCATGACATCAACTTCGTTGTCAGAAATTGAAAATGTAAGCAACTTGATCCAGTTTGAACTATGAAGTAATTCCTTCATTTGGTAGTATTTTGCTTTTTTAAAACAAAAGTTTTTGAAAGTAGTAGATATAGATAATTGATTTATCGACATAGGCACATTTATTTCAATGGTAGATTGATGATTATCTTCAGGCGTAGTTATTGGAACAGATCTGTTGACGGATATATCAAGACTTTCATTCACAAAAACTAGATTCAAAAGTTTCAAACTTTCGTTATAAATGCCATTTATCTGATAAAGACTTAAATCGAGCAAGCAATTAATGAATTCAGTATATTTAAGGTTGTAACCAGCTACAATGATCGTGTCATTCAGATGAGACATTTGTGCAACTATACCAATAGCACTGTTTCTGGTATATTGAATCAGATGAGTTATCTGTATGAACAGTTTACACACATTTTTTATGTTTTAACTTTACTATGACGCCAATGAATTCAATATCCGGATTAGTTGTACTTGACAGAACTTCTGAAGCGAGAGAACTAGACACAGCAATTAACACACCACCACCTTTCTCATAATCACCATGATCGCGTCTATATATTATAAAGTTTGCACATAATATTTTTGTATTCAACACAGAACTGGTAAGCCAAGTTTCAGTTAACCCAATAATTTTGAAATTATTCAATACAAGCTTTGAATTTTTTGAATTATTTATTTCAGATGTAGGTATTCGAACAGCTTTTTCTGCCTAGCTCTATATACAAATTCTCTCACATAGTACGTTCTAGTTGGCCGGAACCCAGAAACACCCTGGTGCTATTGCTACAGTTGCACAAATGTATTTATAAATAGTATTTCTTGGAGCTATTTAATTCTTAATTATTATTTATCGCCCTATTATTCTGGTTATAACTAACGTGACCATTGCTTTTGTAACTCAAACCGGGACACCGCAAAATAATTTTTACCCAGTTTTTTTACACTACCAGTTTTGAAATCTTCAAGTGACGAACAAGAAATATAAATTTTGAACAAGTTGCATTTATTAAATTAAACGCATTTCACAGTATTGGAAGAAAAAAGTTGTTGTTAAAACAAATTTATTTAAATTAAAATCTTATTTTAATCTCAAACATTTGTTACTTTTTAAAGAATTAGAAAACCTTTTTCATAGCATACATGTTAAAAAAAAACTTAAAAAAAAAATTTATTCAAGTTTAAGTTATACAAGTTTTCCTACTTTCAATTTTGTACCTTCATTAATTTTTTTGCTAAAATAAAAATTAGTCCATTTAATTTGTACTTTGTTTTTTTTTAAGGAAACAAATTTTTTTTCTTCATAGGTACATATATTGCAAATTGAGTTAAAAGTATTTTATAAAGAGTAATGCAACAGAAAAGTTGTTATTAATATAAAGTAAATCAAATAAATCTTCATATTTTGATTTTAAATCTCAAAGATTTTTTGCTTTTTAAAAAATCAAAAATATTTAAATAATAAACACACAAATTGTTAAAAAATATTAATATAGTTTTATATGTAATATACACCTTTTGTATATAAACATACATTTTCGTACTTTCAGCTTTCCACATTCTTTAATTTGTTTAATTAAAATAAGAATTAAAAGTTTCAACTTATTTAATTAATTTGTACTTAAAGTTTTTTTTTTGGAGAATTCAAAAATATAATATTTTTATGAACTAAAAAAATTATTTCAATTTGACGTACCTACACTAAATACTATTTTGTGCACTTACTTTAACACTAAATTTTTGTACTTTTCAACGCAACAAATTTTTTTTAAAATAGCTGGTTTTCGCCATCAGTACCGAAATTTCTAACTGGGTTTTTTCACTCGTCCACAATTTATTCATTAAAGAAAACACTCTTTCCACCGGTGCGTTTGTGCCAGGCAGGCATAATATGTATTCAATAACAACAGAGATGTTTTTGGGTGAGAGATTGTTGGTTCGAAAGTGTTTGAATACTTCCACCCAACGTGTTTCCGTAGAAGCATTTAAACTATTCCACTCGGCTACTTTTTGGGATGTGACGTAGCTAGAAATCAATGAAAATTCGTCAAACACTTCTATGTCTTTACTGCACATAACATATTTCTTTTCAATCAACATACATATCTAGCGCTGGTTGCACGTCTTCCCAAACAGGAATGGTTTTTAGTTCTGCCCAATAAAATGTTTCCAA
Organism: Linnaemya vulpina; assembly: GCA_963675445.1. NCBI lineage: Eukaryota > Metazoa > Arthropoda > Insecta > Diptera > Tachinidae > Linnaemya > Linnaemya vulpina. The sequence continues at coordinate 40,163,296 of OY776279.1, read as the reverse complement.
TTCTTTAGTGAAAAAGCAGGTCCACTGTTCCAAATACTCGCGACTTGTTTTATAAAATTCCCTTGCTGTACCTTTTACGCATTCTTCATTAATATTTAAACCACTATTTTTCAGCTCTTTTACCAAACTACGGACTGTAAATGGAATAAATTGATTATATTCTTTCTGAGCCAAACTATTTTTCAGCAGATTAAGTTCTTTTGCCACCTCAATCGCAGAAATTTTTTGATTTTCAACCTTCAAGACGGCTTGATGAAAGGCTGCAGACTGAGCATGTAAAAAATAAAGCCACAATTCTGATGTTGGTTCTTCAAAAAAGTTTTTCAATATATTGGGACATTTTTCTATGTTTAAAAAATATTTCTTTAAGGGTTGGTACATTTTTAAAACACTTTCAATGGCAGGCATAAGCGCTAGCCACCTTGTCTTGCTATAGCCAAGAATTTTCTGATATTCTGTTTCTGTTTCGATGCAGAACTCCTTCAGAGCTGCAACTCGAACGGTGTATATGTAAAAATATGAATATATCTTTACAATGATACATTCATAGTCTACTGGAAGCCCATCTGCAGCAGATTTAATGGCGTTGTGAATTATATGGACCCCGCAATATATGGACGAGCAATTTGAAAAAAAGTTTGCTTTCTTATTTCTTGTTTAATCTATTGCCCTATTTTGGAAAAAAAACGTACGGAATAAAAATTTTTTAATTTTGAAACATGTTTATTATGCTACAGGAAACCGGGACAAATTCCCATTTTAAAGCTACCTTCCGGGACACCGGGACGGTGAACTGGAAATCGGGACTATCCCGCCGAAATCGGGACGGATGGTCACATTAGTTATAACATTAAATATACTGAATTCATTAATTGCTCGCTAGATTTAAGTCTTTATCAGATAAATGGCATTTGGGCGATTCCGCTGTAGACGATTTCCGACTTGATTTTTTCAATCACGCTATTGTTTTTTTTTTCTTATTAGTGCAAAGGAGACAGTCTAAATGTAATAAAAAATTAATTTTTATTTGATTGTATACCATATCTTCTTCTTTGGCGGCCTTTAAAATATTACTATTCGAAAAATTTATAAAAACTGTAAAATCATAACTAGCAACAGTGGCCTGAAACAGTTCTTGTTGACTGTTTGAAGCTATGTTTTACCGGGTAAAAGTGAAGTGACAATATTCATTTATCTTCGTGTTCGAAAAAATGTAAGTATATGTTTTTGTTTATAAAGAATTATTGACTGCTAGAATACACTGTTAATTTGTTGCACCCGCGATGCAATATATAAAAAAAGTTTAATTTTTGCACAGAAATAAAGAGCTATCGTTCTGAGACTTTGCAAAAGTAAGAAGAAGTCAAAACCAAGCTTAAATAGTTTGTTTTAAGAGTGTAATAATTGGTAGGTTTAAATTAACGATAACTTAAATTGGTTGCACCCGCAATGTCGATGTAAAATCAGTCTATGACAACATTACATATTTGTATATCTTCAGTGACAATTTCGCCGCTCAATTTAAGAATCGATATATAATGTCAAGTATGAATTCACTCAAAGCACAATATGGATTTGATCACCTCGAATACAACTTTTTCGCTGCCTCACACGGAAAAGGTACCGTTGATGGAATTGGTGTAGATGTCAAAAGATCAGTGTGTATCGCGGCTAAGTCTCAGAAAGCCATAGATAACAGCGCAACAGAATTCTATAATTTAGCATGCAGCATCTCTAAGAACATCATCTTTAAATTTGTAGCAAAGGAAGAAGCTAAAGAAAAGATAGCCATGCTGAATGATTCGGAAGGACCGAAAAATATGCAATCCTCATAATCCAATATTCTATCCTAACATTTCTTCCAATCTGAAGAGGCTCATAGCATTTATGTGGCGCCCACCTCACTGTCTTACTCAAAAATCACATTGGTCTTAAAGTCGCCTAAACCCACCGCTAATAGTGAGATAGTGATTGGGCCGATGACGACTTAGAACCTCTTAAAAATCTCATATTACAAGAAATAATTCCGGGTTCTGATATACAGTAAATCCATCGCATATCAGACAAGCATTTCTTTGATATGTATGTGCTCTAAACTAAATAAAAATAGGAAATATTTGTATTTTTTTTTGCTTTTATATATATGCACTACACTCTAATCTTACAAAATAATAAAAAACAGCATTTTTCAAAGAAAAATAAAATTTACTTCAGTTTTTGTGCTCAAAGCACAATCGGGCATCAATGCAATATCAATGCTTTAAATCTCGAAAAGAAACAATTAATATATGTACATACTATATCGTTTGATATCTTATTTTGTTCCTATATAAGTAAAATTTATGTTTTTGCTCTTAAGTTAGACTGGTTGCACCCGAATTAATCTTTCCGTTTTCACGTTTAATATAAAAAAATATATATAATTTTTTGGTCGGCTATGCGACTTTTATTTTTATTTATATTTTCTTAAAATGAATTGTGTTCAGTACTTATGCTGAATCTTAACTAACTCCAAAATGCAAATATGTTTTCTTAACCCTGAAATATCATCCTTCGTCAAAATGACTTTGGAAGATTTTATTTTCAAACTAAATCCAGTTTTTTATTTTTGTTTTGCTCTCAGCTTTTGTATAGCGGTAGTCGTCCGCAAGCTGTTGTTAAGTGTAGAAGTTCAGCGAACTGTGTGTATTGTAAGTGTTTTTTTTCGCGTTTAATTTTTTATCGTAGTCAAAACGACGAAGGATGACATTTGTGTAACTTTCAGGCTCTTCCGTGTATATTTTTTTTTTGTCTAAAATCTAGTTCGTTTTTACTAAAATGGCAAATCAGCGATCTCTATTATTCATATTATTAATACATATGTAATTTATGCACACAATGTACTCCAAGATGGTAAAAAGCCTCTAAATCGCGTCAGTTTTATGAAAGCTCTGTTTTCAGGACTAGTCAAAAATCACCTGGCAGACATACTCTAAATGCCGACATTGCCGACTAATATCAGGAGGGATATACAAAGTCATCTTCAAATAAATAACCCCGGGGAAATATCTATAGAAAATCAAACAGGAAAAAGAAAAATATGTGCAGTTTGCCCTTCTTCAAAAAAAAGAATCACAAATGTTGTTTGCGCAAAGTGCCAAAAAAGGCTGTGTGGTGAGCACAAAATAGAAGTTTGTGACTCGTGTTTTATATAAAATATAAAATCTGAAGTCTAATGTTCCTTCTTTAGTTTAATACTTATATTTTAAGAAAATGAAAGACTGAATTGAAAAAAATTGCTTTATGTTACCTTTTTTAATGTTTTGTTATGACTTGTTTCACAATCTATGCCAATTGAAGGAAGACTGAAATGTTAAGTTTTTGTTATATATTAATATATATATATATATATATATATATATATATATATAAATGAATTTCTTTAAATATTCATTAAAAGGTGTCTATTAATACATAAGAACAATATTTTGGTATCAACTTTTGCTCACAACGTGTTTTATAATCTCTTGAAGTAAGCAGTAGTCAAAATTACGAAGGATGACGTTAGTGTATGTAAAATAAGGATGATATTTCAGAGTTAAATACTAATTTGTTACAAATAATATTTCCTTTGTCTTAATATATATTTTATTTTCTTTGTCTAAATGGATATTTAGAAAAAGGAGATAAAGAACATGTTTTGTACAATTTATATTATTGTCTTAATTCTATGCTTACAATATTTTGGGTTGTTTATGAGATTTTATGATCTTTACAATATTTGTATATTTATGATATTTGTTTACATAAATTGTTGTTTATGATATGTCTAGTTACTAATTACCTTCTTATCATCTATGGGAATTTACTTGTTATCTTAAAATAATATTAGAGAAATAACATGCATATGTTTATTAATAGAGGAAACATGTTTATGCATGAGCGTCGCTAACTCCCGCGATTACTAAAAATATTAATTATTCATTTTTTATTTGCATTTTGTTTAGAGTATTTATCTGATGTCCTTTGTTACAGTAGTAAATTTCAAAATATTAAGTCATATCATATGAAAGCATTACGATTAACAGATTTAGGCCTTTTTTGCTTGTAATGTGGAAATGTTGGGCCAAATTTGTTGCACCCGCGATGGCAATTCGAACCTTTCTCCTGGCTTTTAAAGTATCATATGCAAATTTTTGTTAATTAATTTAAAGTCAGCATATAAAAATATAGTCAGTTAAAGGCTAACTTGATTAAAAATGTTTTTTATTTGATAAGGGTAAACTAAAAAAGGTGTCTAAATGTTACACCCGCGATAATGGAATTACCCATTTAAAAATTTCATCAACTGCTGTTATTTTAAAAGATGCCACTTTTTTCGGTCCAGAATAAGAAAATTTGTAAACTGAGGCAAGTAAGCTAGCTAGAATTGTTTTATTTCACTAAACTTCTAGTGCAGCAGGCATATTTCAATATGTACATACATTTAAAAATATGGAAAACGTTTGTCCTTATAGCTATCGTAACCTGGTGTTGTGCTCTTCTATGTTTTTGAAACCATCGAGATTAATAGTATTATGATGAGAAGTAACTGATGTAGTTTTCGATTACTATATAAGAATCGAGAATACTATCTCGGTTTCTAACTCTGTCTAACTGTTAAGGTTGGAGCCAAACCGAACGCCAAAATTTTAAATGTAAGCTAAATGTAAGTATCTTTAAATGTAAATGTTGATGCACTTATAGAACCCTTAAAAATGTGTCAGCTGTTTTTCACATAAACCAACAACAAATAATTATTTATACACAATTATTATCCATACAACATTGATGACACGTCGATATGTTTATATATTTGGCGTTTGTGTTGAAAAAGTACGCAATTAATTAAAAGGTGCTTATGGACAACAGAAACACCAACATACACAACTAATAGGACAATGGACACATTTATTTCCATATTGCAATATATATGAAATATTTATATATTTCATATATGTATATTGATATTTGCACAAACCGATGTTTAATACCCATAGTACTCTGCAACGCACAACCACATACAGACATTCGATATTTTAATAAAAATAAAACATTTATTTAGAAAGTTAAACATATAAAATACGTCTATCATGTCTTAATATATAATTATCAACTAAACATATGAAAACTGAAATAAATACCCAAAAAGGCCTTTTGTGCCCCATTCTTATACAACATAGGATTAACAGATTTAGGCCTATATAACTTACAACAGTCCGTCACTGTCTTACATCTGTCATGTAACCGTAGAATGAAATTCTACTTTCTGCTGGTTTGGACGTTACGGTAACATATTCTTACAGTGAAGTAAGAGTTTACTAAACGTGAGCATAAAACGTCTTGTTGGACCAAGTTCATAATGTTCACTACCCTAAAAGAACAGTGCCGGTCATATGACTGGCACTGCTGACCAAATTTCGGTCAGCACGTGGAACAAAATTTCTATAATTTTATTAAGGCCAAAATGAAAAAACTGACTGAAACTTTTGTGTACGTGTGATCTGGCATCCCTTTCTAACTTGTGGTATATTATCGCCTGTAAAACATATTTTCAAACTACTTACTCTAATGTTTTTGTTCTATATAAATTTTTCACTACTGACTGGTATGGTTTCACTGGTGACCGGTCACCCTTGACGGGTATAGTGTCACCGATGATGGGGTTGCTAACAATCCTGACCTAACCAAATTCGATGAAATAAAACGCATTTAAAATCATTTCAATTAATTTATAGCAAATTTATTATTTCTATATACATACAAGTATGCTTGTTTTATATTTTAACATACACAAAACTTACTGATATCAATCCATCGACCAAAATAATTAAATAAGCCCGTGGTAGACAACAAACACAACGAACAATCCACCAAAAACGCTAGGGTCGTCGTGATTACTATGGATGGAGTATACGCGTATGAAGATATACAGGTTACGATCACCAAGAGTATACATTGTGAATAGTTTCATTCATCTATAAATGGAAATAAATTTAGTTTCATATCTTGTTTTTTCTTTAAAATTAAACTTACTTGTGCAATGCATTTTGACTTGGCACATTATTGTGAAATAAATCACCGCTAGTTCCAACATTTCCTAGAAAGCGAGGAAACTGTCATCAGCTGCAATACAAGAATAAAGTATCACCGCAAGAGTTTTTAAAAAGATAGATTTACCTCTTGTAGTGCACTTTTCTCCGTATCCCAAATGATCATCAGTGGACATCATAATACGCAAGGATGTCATTAGTATTCGAAATTCAGTTTATTTAATTTTATATTATATTATAAATTTTATTTTATTTTTTATTTAATTTTAGAAGCTTTTCTATGCAAAAGGTTGAAAAATTTATTGTTTTACTCTTGCACACAGTATTCTAGCCGGTAAAAACAAGCGTTGTAGCTCATACTAATTTTCTTAATACCTATATATATATATATATATATATATATATATATATATATATTTGATGCTCCCCAAAATCCCTAAAAATATAAAACAACAATTAGAGCAAAATTTAACTAAGTTTTGTTAATTGGTTTAATATATAAATATTTTTGCAGCTTCATTGAACTTGTACATACACAAAGATACTGAAAAAGTTCATATTTGATCAACTAAAAACAAATCGTAAAAATTTAGTATGAAAAGTCCAAAAATGGTAACGCTGTTAGGCTAAAATATTTTTAATTGTGTTAGTGAATATGTTTTTGTGTGCATTAGTTTCAGTCATTCATTTCTTGTTCTCTTTTTTTTGCACTAAAAACACACAATAGCATTTATTCTTCTTCGAACTAATGCGATATTTATTGTTGTTGAAAATAAAATTTCAGTACCGAATCGTGTGTTTCAATAGTGTCTCTTGATATGAAATACTGTTATAGGAGACAACATATATGTAAATGTATGATGTTAAAAGCACGGGTTTGTACAGTTATTTTAAATTAAATCAGGTTTTAGAAAATGAGTTGTAATCGGAAATCTTTTTTTTTTATTATTAATATATTAACTTTTGATCAATACTCTTTTTATTTCATTTGTTCTCATTCTAGAAACAGTAGTAGCTTGATTTTTTTACGTCTATTCATGAATAAAAATATCTAATTTAGATTTTTCAATTAAAAAAAAATTTACACACATAAAAGTGTAAGTAAAATGAACTATTAAACAGTATGGAGTGTACAACATATTTATTGCACACTTGATATAACTGTCCACTCAAATGAGGTGCTATGATTTTTTGGTTGTTTGCTCTCTTGTTCTCTGCATTTACTGTTTAGTCATATCCCCATACAAATACAATCAATATTTGCGCTTCAAAAATATGCAATATTGTACACTTTTTAATGTCTTGTACTCACCTTTATTGTTTACACAGCTTGCCATATACCAGGTTGGATCAGCTGACACATTTAGCTTACATTTAAAATTTTAGCGTTCGGCTGCTCCAACCTTTAGATTTATAATTCCGAACCTTACAAATATAAATTTTTTTGGAATTATTCGTTCACGATATCTCAGAAACGTATTAATCGATTTACAATTATCGGCGTGGTGTTGAAATTTTAAGAGCTAATTAGTTTGGAATCGGTCTGCGAAGCCATTTAGAAGTTATTCTAAAAAAAACACCTTAATATATGTGTTTTTCAGTTTTTGGGAAATCTTAAAGTCTACAAGATGGAATCAGTTCAAAGTCACGGTAACGCTGTTCAGAAACCCTAAAGTTATAAGCGGGTCACATACACAAACATTTACACTCATATATAGACATAATGACACCCTCTCAATATTAGGCAGAAACGATTCCTATTACTGAATGTTCCTAGCGGAAATTTAAAAAAACGGGAGGTTCTACTTGCTGATAGTCAGTAGACAAATTCGGGCTCTCAGATGATGAGGGTAATAGCAAGGAATATACACTATAAGAAGACGCAATTCGAACAAAGCATGAAATAAAGTTTTAAAATCTTTAAGGGTGCCGGGGTAAGGGAAAAACGAAAAAAAAGCAGAAACCATCGTGTTGGATCGTTTGTCATCGAACATGTTTAAAGTTGATTTCATCAAATTTAACTTAATGTACTGAGGAGAAGGTGGAAAAAAACATAAGCAAAAAACACATGCAAACTTGTTTGAAGATCTTTACAAAAAATTCTGTTTCATTTCAAAACATTGTTAATGATTAAGCTACAATATTTATGTGCGTGTATAATTTTCTTTTGCTTTACATGATGAATGCAAGTGAGAAAAAAACAATTTAATATCGGGCAGGATATGCTGCGTAAAGATGTGTTAAAGATCTAGAAGACATTTTAAGCGTTTACGATTTTTTATTCGTATTAGGGCAAATTTGTCGCGGAAAATGTCTAAATCCTGAAGAAGATTATACAAAAATCTTTATATATGCGACCGTAATTTTGAAAGCTCATTCATTTGGATAAAATCGTAAAGGCGGAAGCAAAGTCTCTATAATATAAAGATGTTGCACGCCAAATATGTATTATTAAAATTAATAAATTGTGTGCTTCTCCATGATGCGGGGCAACGAAATCCAATGACTTATATATTCTCTTTCTCATGTTTTTTGCAAACACTATTTTTGAATAACTTAATATATTATCTTAAGGCCCCATTAGCCAGACGCTGAAATCGCAAACGCAACGCAGCGCATATGCTTACGCAGCTCCGTTTAAAGAAGGCTTACAGATATATATATGTTGTTACAGAAAAATATTGTGTATGGATATATGTATGTATACATACATATGTACATACAACAAATTCCCTACTAGCATTTGGAAGATTGTTTTATAAAAAATCAACAAACTGAGTCTTCCTCGAGTACTTTTGACGATTAAAAACTGATTAATCACTTGCGCGCTTGGAAAAAGACTCGAAAATGATTCGATCTAATGCTTAAAAAGTAATTTATTGGAAATACAATAACAAAACATACAGCAATCGAAAATGGATCATAAAGCTGTTTGAAATATGACTGTTTGTAAGTAATTTATGAATAATATTTTTCTTATCTAGCTAGTTTTGAAGGAAGCGTAAAATATTATAATATTGTAAATTTTAGTTTATTAATATCAGTGATTTCGAGGTGTAAAGCTTAAATTTAAAATCATAATTTCAAAAGCTTTTATTATTTTAAATAAATATATTATATTACAATTAAAATTGCTAAAAGTAGATACATACATATATAAAAATAAATACAATTTTATGAAAAGTGTTTTACAAATAAAAAAAATTTATATGTCAGCCAAGCCAAGTGCGGAAAAGATTTATTTAAAACAATTATTAAAGGTAGGTATACGCCCAACAAGGAAAGTATCCCGAGAATAAAAACTATATGGATACGAATATTTTTCTTTTCAAACCTATTTTTTGGAATAACTAAAATCTTGGGTAATTTTCGGGACCACTTTTAAACATTAAAAGTGAAATTGAGTAACTAAGAAAAATACGTGTCCATTTAGTTTGTATTCTCTACAATATATCTAAGTTTTATTAAGATTTGACAGTTAGTAACGGGATACTTCCCTTGCAAGTCTAATTGTCCAAAATTAAAAAAAAAATTAATTAATATTTTTCATCTTACTTGGGGGTTACACGATCAAGTTTTGCCTTTCAATTTTTAATACACTCACACTTTTTTACCAATACACTCATACTTTTAAAAATTGAAACGAGCTTGCTTCCAATTTTTCTTTCCAGCTGAGTGTTTCAATGTGCGTTCAAGAAAACAGCTGATTACAATTTTTTAGTATTATTTTTCTTGTTAATATTGCCGCCATAAGTTTTTGTGAAATATGTTTGTGAACAAAAATACTATATATACATATATATATATATATATATATATATGTTGCGGTTCATAAAGTTTAATGTGTACTGGGTATTAAATTTCACAGTCGTACTCAGCGCAAAAAATATTAATTTATAGTCGTTTAAAGAAGCAGTCAAGGCTTGTTTCTTTTCTCTTGTATAATAACTCTTGATCATTTTCGTACGCATATTGACTAGGTTTGTCACTTGATTTGCATCCTTGTTGCTTTCAAACTATTTTATAACGTTATTGATGCTTTCAACTGCTTTCGAGAAACTTACTTTGGATCGTTGAACATCTTCCTCGATAATTGACACGTCGTTTTCATTATCGGTAACTTCGGAATCATCGTTATTTTCTGAAATTTCGTCATTGTTCCAATTTATGATTTCATTAATGCCGATGTCAACATTATCCCCAACCTTTGATATCAACAATTGAACTTTGCGAAGTGTATCGTTGTATGGACTATTTGATAGAATCATTTCAGAGAGAGGAATTTCGTCTTCGCTCTCATACTGATCGTCATCCCACTTTTTTATCTTGTTCCATGCTTTTGTCAGGACTTCTCGAGGTAGTTCATCTCACACTAATTTTAGTATCAAAACAGCATCACGGATTGTATGTGCCTTCAAAATATTTTCCACCGGAACGGTTTCTTGCGCGACAATCTTGCACAACAATTTAGATCGATATCCTAACTTGACCAGTCTTATTGGATTTTGATCCATGGGTTGCAAAACCGCAGTTATGTTAGGTGGTAAGAGCATTGCTGCAATTTGTCCATCATCAGATTGTAACATATCAATTGGCTTATGGGCAGTACAGTTATCAATCAGCAACAATGCCTTTGGTGGTAAATTATTATCAGCCGAAAATTTCCGAACCTGTAAAATTGTTCCTGCATAAACCTAAACACGTTAATGTACATTTTAAAAATTAAGTTCACCTGCTTTATAAAAGAATGATGAAACCAGTTGAAAAATAACTCTGAGGTCATCCACGACTTCTTCGAATTTGCAGATTTACCAATTACCAACGGTTTCAATTTGTGCGAACCATCTGCGTTCGCACACAACAAAATAGTTATTCTTTCCTTTGCAATTTTTCGGCCCGGTGCTGTCTTTTCGCTTGCAGCCACAAATGTTTTATCAGGCAAAAAACGATAAAAAAAAAGTCCAGTTTCAACTGCGTTGTAAAGTTGTGAATCGGATAACTTCATTTCATTGATTTTTGCTCTTAAATTATGAATAAAAGGTGTAACACCTGAGGTTTCACTTGAAAGGATTTCGCCACAAATTTTTAGATTGCGAATACCGTACCTCCTTTTAAAATTTGCTAGCCACTCATCACTGGTATAAAATGTTTTCCAGGTGGGTGCATTTTTGCGAATTCGTACTTGGCCCTGCTTTTTAAAATTGGCCCATTCAGTGCACAGTCTTTGGTCTAAAAACCACTTGTACAACTTTGACTCAAGATCAGCATATTCCGGTTTATGAAGAGTTTTCCTGTTAGATTTTTCATATGTGTTCGCAACAGCCTCCAAGATTTCGTTACGTTTTTTCTTTATCTTCGATATGGCTACTTTGGATACACCATAATTCAACGCCAATCGCTTTCCGTGCATACCTTGATCAAGCATTTTTAAAATCTGCACTTTTTGCTGCAAATCCAACCTGATTTGTGATGATGTCTTCTGCTTTGGCATTTTTTAAATAAGCACTGCACAACTCACAAGCTAAACACTGACGACTAACAAGAACTTCAACAGCAATGTTGAAGATAGACAACATTTTTGGAAGTTCAAAATATAAAGGAAGTTCGGGGAATACCATAATATACTAAACAAAAATAAAGATTTAGCATTGCCACTGAGAAGATTTTAAGTGACCAAGCTGCCACTATTATCACTGAAACAGCCGTTGTTTTAAAAAAATTTCACGCTCTAAAAAGTTAACCGAAAAGTTAACTTTTTAGAGCTGCAAGTTAATAATGAAAAACTGTTAACTTATCCGCGTGTTTAACTTTTATGCGAGTAAACTTTTGTAAGATTCTACTGTATTTCTTACATACTTAAAAAAATTTTTACACGCCTAAAATAATTCGGGGCTGAAAGTATTAATTGAAATTTATTGTATTTTTCACTAAGAATTTGTATACACACCACAAATACATTGCCGGCCACTTAAATAGGTTCACAAATTTTTACGCTTACATATTAATTTTCTCTTCATATAAACTTTAAGACAACACAAAATGCAGTAACAACACGTGTAAATTTTATGCCACTTGAATAGAACTTGGACGGTATAATTCTACATTTAAACGTTAGTGAGATACTGCAAAACTTTTTTACAAATTTTATTGGAAATGGGGAGCAGCAAGCAACTATCTGAAGAAGGTAAAATTAAAGCATTTAAAGAAACTGACTAAGGTCATATATACATATGTCGTAAAAAAGCTTGGTCACAGCCAGAATGTTCTAAGTAGTTTTTCAAGAAATATGTCTAATTATGAAAATAACACGAAAGAAAAATTATGGAAATAACATGAAGATGGTGAACCTGTTCAAATTGCAAAAAAAATTATGTTTATTAGTTCTGCAAAAAAAAATTTTTTTAATTCAGTTATTAATTATACCAACAATGTCTTTCATTTTAATGACACACAATCTAATACTTTACCATTTCAAAATGAAACATAATTAAATACTTAATTAATTTTGGAAAAAATTAATTTGAATGCAATGAATATAGTCAACCTATTTAAGTGGTCGGCAGTGTACATATATATATATATATATATATATATATATATATATACATAAAATTTGACAATTTTACGTTAAAAAACACGAAGCAGCTGAGCTACTGGTGTTACCTAATTATTGTACCATGTCTATTAATATTTTTAAATAAAAAATATTTTATAATGAAAAACTGTTTACAATAAAAAATTCATTCATAATAAAAATAATAGTAGAAAAAATTTCAGAACAAATATGTTTCTATAGAAAAAAAATTTCATAAGCTACATTTCTCCATAAAAAATTGTAATAAGAATCTTTCAATGGAAAAAATTTTGTAATGAAAATATTTTCGTAAAAAATACATACAGAAAGAAAACTTTTCAATACAACTTATTTTCTGTATCGATAATTTTTATGTCGAAAAGTTTGTGTATTAAAAATATTACGTAGAAAAGTTTTTATAAAAAATTTGTTGTGCATAGAATAGAAATCCTTAATCATCTTATAATAACTTTGCTGGGTGAGCAATCTTCATGGGAGATCTATAAGTACATATCATCTAGTGCTCAGGAGGTTAAAATTTAAAATCATTAAGAAAGGAAACTACTTTTTGTATTATGTTTATTGCCAATAAAGTAATTTGAATTTAAATACTATGGATATTTTATTTTACGAAGTTGAAAGTAGTCCTCAAAAAATTGCATCAGATATTGCACATTAATATAGGTATTAACACTTCGGTGCGAGTCGATACATATTTGTTTCTACACAAATAAAATACATTTTCGTCACCCGACATTAGTACAAACAATTGTAAAGCCCATTTTCTTATTCACATGCATATTTTTTTAAGGAATAATGTGTTTGGGGACGTAAAGAAAAAATGCCCACATTTGGACGAAAGATATTCTAAGTAAATGGTTTTGTCTATGGACTAAATGACCATAAAAAAAGAGTTCAGGTACAATCAGAGTTTAGATTTAATGGATGGATTCGAAACAACAGGTTTTGTAAGGGCTAAAGGTATTAGTACACTAATTGGCGTATAATTTTAAAAAATTCGCGTGAGATTCGCGACTCAATTTTTTTGCAGAACTGTTACAGCGGCTATTAAGACAATTTGCAGAACTACAGAATTAAAGAGCTGTTCCGCAGAAGTGACCCTTTCAACAAATCAGGTTGTGGAAAAAATTTTTAAGATTTTCGATTGCCCACTACTAAGGTTCCCTCTATGGCGATAACTACTACAGATCTGCAGTTCAAGTTAACAATGAACCTCACAAATTTATACAAAACTTTATGAAATATCTGGATGACGTGGATTCTTAGACCAGAAAAGCTTGTTTTCTTTTTAAATGGTATGAAGCTCACTCTTAATTCAATCCATTTACTGGTTAATGGGATTTTAAAAGAAGGGCCTGATTTATTTTATGTCATGACAAAATTTCTTAATCAGGATAAGTTAGAAAATATATTTTCTGTACTGCGGCAAGAGGGAGGCAACAATAGTAACCCTTCCGTAGCCAAGTTAAATATTATTTTGGCAGAAGTTATGGTTTCTAAAATTATTCAATCAAGTTTTTCCAGTTACTGTGAAGTTAAACCAGACGAGATTGACCAAATTGATACTTATGATATATGTTTACCAAAAAGTAATGATTATGATATACGTATATTCTTCAAGTGAAAATACTGAAATAAGCTCTAATGAAAGGGTTGATGTTGATTTTGACGATATTCATATGTGCAGATTACTTTTGTGAAGATATTTATGTATAAAATCATTTAGTATTGACTTGTGCAAATGCTCAACTCTAGAATAGTTCTGTGATGATTGTTCCAACCATAAACTGCAATTATTGGACTTTCTATTATTTGTCCTCCTACGAAAGCACTGTTCTTGGGCTATAAAAAAGGTAGTTTAAAGCAAAGAAAAGTGCAGATTTTATGAAATAAGTAAAAGTACAAAAGCAAATCTATAAAAAAATTTATAAAAGAGAAATATAAGAAAACAAAACAATGAAAATTGGAAAAACCGTTCACATATACTTAAGTATAAAATTCAAACCAAAAAAGTTTGACTTAGGTATGATGGAACAAAAAATTCCGAAAAATGGGACATGAAGAAAATAATACAGTTCTCGGATTCTTTTTCACAATAAAATTTGTGTAAATAGGAACTGCTATCACATTCAACTAAGCCCCCTAAAAAGTGGTGACAAACACAATACACACATGACCACTGATGATGAGATGAAAGTGTTGCGACTTTCGAAAACAGCTGTTCTGCTCTGCTGTGTAAGTTGCATAAAACTGATTTTGACTTTCCTTTGTGCCTTGGAACATTTATCATCATGTCTTTCTGAGATTTTAAATTAATTTTCGAACAATGAAATATGAATATTAATTCAATTTAACATTGAGAAAAAAGATAAATATTAAAAAAAAATAAAATAAACAAAATATTACTAATATATAACAAAAATTTTTCAATATATGAAGAATTTTTTATTTTTTTAAAGCTTATTCGGCCTAACGTATTCAATGTTAATAAAACAGTTTATTACATATTTTACCCAACGTTTCGTCAATTGTTTGTCGACTTCTTCAGTAGTGCGATTCTCTATCGTTTATAACAAAAGTTGTTATTGTTAAAGAATTAAACAGGTTATTTAACGATTTTTCTATTCAGCAATGCTTTTAACAACACTTGTTATTGTTTAAGTCAACTGTTTCAATCAGTTGTTATTTTTATCGACGTAAATTGGGGTTTGTTAACGACAACATATTTGGTGCTGTTTAAAATGTTATAAGAAAAGTGTTTCTTTATATAAATAATAAATTATAATAAAGTATTTAGCCTACAATTTATTTGATAATGATCCAGTTGATAGTGCTCCTTCAGTCAACCGGCGTGATCTTCGTGACTTAGATAATCCTTTTGAGTTGGCAGGAGCAGAATTTAAAAAACCCTATCGCTTAAGTCCCGAATTGGTTGAAGATGTTATAGGCAAACTTGGTGGTCTTCTAAAAGGTTCTAGGATGACTGCGATATTGGCTGAAAAACAGGTATATACATATATACATACATACATGTATTCAGATGATTACAAAAATTTATTTTTTGCAGGTGCTAGCGACTTTACGTTTCTATGCGACTGGATGTTACCAACGGCCTGTCGGTGAGCAATGGGGCTTATCCATGAGTCAACCGTCCATAAGCTGTTGCATACATCGTGTTACTGATGCACTTAACATCACTATGTTTTTTGAAAATATTATGCAGTATTGCATAATATTCACTTAGAAGAGCAGGTGAACCTAACTGAAAAACAGTTTTTAGCTATTCAAACATCTAGTAGTTCATTAATCCAAGATGTACCATCCGCCGCACAGAGGGTTGGAATATCCTGTTTTCTTGGATTAATTTTAAAAAAAATTTTAAGTATTGTCAAAATCATTCGAAATATTTGAGTTAATATTTTGAAAAACTGAAATACAATTCGTTCTTAAATTCATTATAATTCAATTTTAGTCATACCATTAATTTAATTTATATACTTAGCTATTCTAAATCAAAACTTCGGGATCTATGAAATAAATTACATATAAATAAAAAACACTACGCCCACGTCATATGCATAAGCATGACATTCACCGACCGCCATGATATCACTGCCCGTGTTTTTAAGCAGAAATTTAAAGCGCTTATGGGTTTTAGCGTAAAATCTAAAGTGTTTGGTGAAGAGTACTTCACTTCACCAAACACTGTGGAGTGCCAAAAGCGTGGTTTGCCACGCGCTCATATTTCCATATGGTTGGTGAATAAAATCGCATCGCATGAAGTTAACAATGTTATATGTTCCGAAATTCTAGATCAAATAAGTGAACCTGAATTATATGATATTGTTGTGCAAAATATGATACGCGGTCCATGCATAGCCTACGTCATATGTTTGAATACACGAATAAGAAATCTGTAGAAGCTTTGGAAAGATCAATGAGAATCTCCGAGATAACTCAGAGTTGTTTGGTGGTGCGTTGATTTTATTGTCAGGTGATTTTAGGCAATCATTGCCCGTCATTTCTAGATCGACAGCTGCCGATGATATTAACGCTTGCTTAAAGTCTTTATATTTATATATTAATGGAATCTGCTGATAAGTTCTCTAAGCAATTGCTGAAATTTGGGAATGGTGCAATGTCTGTCGATGGCACTGGACTGTTAACATTGTCAAATGATTTTTGCCGTTTCGTACAGTCAAAAAAGGAATTGATTGTGTTTCACTAACATAGCACAAAAATATACATGCTATGCATTGTTGAGTGCCAGAGTCAACTTAGCGGCAAAGAACAAAAATGTTACTGAATTAAACATGGCTACACAATCAAAGATTCCTGGCGAAGTGGTGTTGTGCAAGTCTGTCTATACTGTTACCAATGAAAAAGATGTTGTGAATTATCCAATAGAATTTTTTAATTCGTTGGACTTACCAGGATTGCCCCCGCATAATCTCCAATAGAAAGTTGGAGCCACTATTATTATGCTTCGTAATATCAATCAACCCCGTTTGTGTAATGGTACAAGACTTGCTTATGTAATTGAAGCTACTATTTTAAATTGAAAATTAAGAGGCGAAGATGTATTCATTCCACGTATCCCAATGATTCCGTCTGATATACCATTTGAATTAACCAACTTCAGTTTCCTGTTCGCCTTGCTTTTGCGATTACCATTAATAAGGCGCAAAGTCAATCTTTACAAATTTGGGAAGTGTATCCGGTTTTCTCACATGGACAGTTCTATGTAGTGTTCGCGCGTTGGCAAACCATAGGATTTGTATATTTACACCGAAAATGGAAAAACAACATATGTTTACCATAGAGCATTACAATAAAAGCAGTTTATCACTGATTTAAATGAATTCGAATTAATTTTTTTATTTTATTTTTTACATTACGAGGTATGCAGGTGGTTCGCTAATATATATATATATATATATATATATATATATATATTTATATATATATATATATATATATATATATATATTTATATATATATATATATATATATATATATATATATACATATATATATATATATATATATATATATACATATATATATATATATATATATATATATATATATATACATACATATATATATATATATATATATATATATATACATATATATATATATATATATATATATATATATACATATATATATATATATATATATATATATACATACATATATATATATATATATATATATATATATATATATGTATATATATAAGATATGTATACAAAAAATGTTTATATTATATGTATATCATAATAATATATGGCATCATCGCATCGGTGCTGATAGATATATTTTCGTATATCCAACAATAACGCAAGTAATATTTGCCTTACATTAATTTACGCAGTAACATCTCAGTGGAGTCTCAATGAACCATGTTGATGCATCAAATTACTGTTCTACAGTTGGTTCTTATGAAGTTTATGAGATTGATTTGAATATTGAAAGTACCCAGAAGAAAAGGAATGATAAAATCAATAAATTAATAAATAAATAAGATTCGATAGATGGAATTTTTTTTCGAAATATGTTGGGATGAATAGGAGATAATTGTATGTTACAGGTGATATGGAGAATAATATTGTTCGAATTATATATAAGATAATAGACCATTTGAGTGTAAACAAGACTGTAGAAAAACTGATTCCAAAACTGAGAATAAAAATGGTTAACTATGTTAATAATTATGTAAAATATATAACTTATTCACCATCTTATCATAT
The DNA here is from genome assembly GCA_963675445.1 of Linnaemya vulpina. Taxonomy (NCBI): domain Eukaryota; kingdom Metazoa; phylum Arthropoda; class Insecta; order Diptera; family Tachinidae; genus Linnaemya; species Linnaemya vulpina. The sequence goes on along the minus strand of OY776279.1, from coordinate 40,144,870 downwards.
TAAAAGGCATAATATATTCCATTCCATGCAATTCAAATTGATTATTTTGGTCCATTACCATCTATTATGTCTATTCGTTAGAATGAGTTACTAGTTGTGGATGGTTCTACTAAGCACATAAAATTTTATCCATTTAAATCGACAAGTTCAAAAGAAATGTGTACATCACTTCAAAAATATTTTGATAATATTAGTCCTCCGATACGTATAATAACAGATGGAAGTACTGGCTTTATACCTAATAAGTTTTCAGCATATATTTTGAAAAATTAATATGACATGTAAAAAAGCTGTTGCTTCTCCACAAGCAAATGAGTAGGTTGAACTACTTAAAATTACCACATGATCCATATGTACCAAGAGTCACAGCAACATTTGCCAGTATTGGCACCATGAGTGGAAATATTAAAATCATGTAGGGGCTTTTAAGACCTCAATTTCTGATATGTTTTTTTTTCCTAATATATAGATTACGTAGATATCGGAGTAAGGTTTATTTTTCGTTATTCAAAAGTGTTGAGTAAAATGCAATTTTTTCAATTCCTTCGCTTTTGAAGGACAAAAAATAAACTCTGACTCGATCAGAGCTTTCAAGCGCGTGCAGTTAAAAAGACTATGACGTAACTCAGCACAAAGAAACCGTATAAAATCTCTCCGCTCCTCTTTAGCAGTGCTCCTCGATGCTAGTGCATCCATTAGCCAAACTCGTCAGTACCACCACTATGGCAAGTTATTAAAGAGCTTCAAAATTGTATGTACCGACAATCCTAGATAGGCGAATAGCCCTGATAATTATCGCTTGATTGCAGTAAGTTTTGCTATCTCTGTCGGAAACATCTTTGAAGGTGTGGAGAACAAACAATTAAAATACGTTGGCTGTCAAGCTTAGACTAACTTTATTTAATAAAAGAGAATAATATAACTTAATGTTATCAGATAATATAAATACATACATATCAATCCCTTAACTTATAAAATAAAGTACCATATGAAATAATTTTGTGATAATATATTTGTATACATCGTTCATTATATAATAATGATTATTTTCGTACAATTCTGTATTTTCATATTGAATTAATTATCATCCTATATAGACTCGTGTTTCAATAGTGTAATTCTACTTCTAGTTAAATATGGGTTCGTTTAGTTTGCTCGCTCTCTAGTGCGATTCTGTTCCGGTTACAGTTTGCAATAATTATGTTCCTGACTTTTAATACCTTCGAAATATATTTTCTTCTTTGATTTATATGAGCATGTTTTGGCTATCATTAACTAATACACGGTTTCAAATTATTTAATTTCTTTATTATTTTAGCAGATGTCCATTTTATATCACATAATTTGAAAACACATTCCTATACAAAACATTATCATTTTCACAAAGTTTCTTTATTCTAATGTTGTCTGCATCTTCGATATAACTGTTAGAATCATTTTTAAATTCTTGTTTGGCATATATTTGATTTCCACTCTTTATTTCCCTCTATTCTTCCACCCTTTTAGATATCGTTACATATAGAAGTGTGAGCGGATTATATTTATATAAAAGATTTGATGGAGTTTCTCTACTTACTTTCCATGATGTATTTCTATATTTCAGTAAAAAATTACACAGCTTTGGGTGCCATGGTATACGTTTTGTACGTTTTATCTTAGCATCTATTAAACTCTACCAAAGATTGTTAACTGTTTGGACAGCCCTTTCGGCACTGCCATTATATAGTGGATGATATGAAAAAGATTTTAAAACTACAATGACATTATTCCTGCAAAATACCACTAACTAAACGGAGGTTCATTGTCGCTAATCAAGGTAAGCTAACGTTTATAAAATATTTTCGCAATTTTTCATATTAATACACTTCGAATAAACGTCATATATAACAAATACAGTCTTATCAGCGATTTTATAAAAATCTACATGGATACGCTTAATTGGTGTGGTTGTATTTTTCGACGTTAAAACCGGTTTCGTAGCTTTATAGCATGTTTGACAAACGGTACAACTATTAACAAATGATTTTATTTCGTAATCTATACCTGGCCACCATATGTACGATCTAGCCAGAGTCTTAATCCTGGCGATTCCCATAAAATAAACATATGGTCCTAATTCCTCCGTAATCTGTTTCGGCCATTATTCTATAATACTTCTTTAAACTTCCGCCACCACTCTGCCCTCCTGTATTCTCCCTTATTACCAAAGCTTGCTCGTAATGGCTGGTGATCAGAATGTATAGTAACCCTCAGTCCATACTTATACTTCTTGAATTTGCGAATAATACCTCTCTGCCTCCGACAAACTGCTGGATACAAACACAATTAAAATACGCCCCACGTCATAAGGGGGTCATAATGTGTTAATGTTTCGACACTTGGTAAAAGCCTCTTTGTCTTCCCGAAACATATTTTGTGCTCATTACACCAGTGCCACAGTTCTTACTACTCAATTTGTATAAGCATGCCAGTTCACTTGAAAATTCTGGAAAGTATTTATGATAAAAATTTATCGTTCCTAAGCAAGACGTCAATTATTCCTTATTTTTTGGCTCTGGTGAATCTAAAATTGCCTCCAATTTACCTTCCTAGGCCTCAACTCATCAGCAAAAGAGGAACTACATTTGTCTCTATTTACCCACACATTATGTTTTCTGAGTCTATCAAAAACACAATTAAAAATTTTTTTTATTCCTCCGTATCCGAAGGATATTTCTAACTTTCTCCCAGTAATTTCCATAGATGATGCAATAAGGGGTGCTTTCTCGAACGGTTGAAAATCTGGAACGCTTTAAAATCTGAGCGCCGTCTTGAAATAAACAAAACCCGCAATCCTGTGCCATTTGCTTCAGCTCCATGACATATTCCTGAAGGGTTTTATCATGCCGGTGATTTCGTTTATTATATTAAAAGCACTCCGAAATTATATATTTCTTAGACCGTATGTGTGATGTTAAGACTTTGTACAACTCAGGACCACCTAAGCCGACTAAAAATTATATTTTTGCACTGTTTATCAAGATTTAATTTAACGTCTGTAAATGATATAAACGTCTGATATATAAAGAAAAGTCTTCACTTATCGTTTAAGGCTCAGTACATCCCACAAACATTGTTGTCTCTAGAGTCATCATTACATCACCAGATGCAGTTTCATTTGTCATATGTTTACTTAACTATTTCTAAATATATTTTACTTAAATATATTCTAAACCTGAAGTTATGATTTTAGTTTAATTTTATTTAATGAGAGAGAATTATAATTACTCAAAACTAGTATAACTTAAGGTTATCAGATAATATACATGCGTAACACTGTCTTGCGAAATACTTATGTATCTAGAGTCCAACAATTTACTTATCGATCGATCGTACAAATGATCAATCGACTTTCTTTTCGAGGAAATTTTATAGCTCACTATACCATTTTGGTAAGAGTAAGGTAATGGCTCTGGATATTTTTAAGGCGTTCGTTGGAGTGTAGCATGGAGCAGTCCTGTCTAGACATATTGCGTTGGGTGTTGATGATGTCCTCCTTTGGTTTATATTGAGCTTTCCCAGCGAAGGAAGGATTTTCATTCAAAGATTTCAAGATCAGCTTAGGGGCTGGAATCCGTCATTTCGCCAACGCTATTTCTAATTTCCTTTTATCTTCCTATCTTAAACATCCTGCACTATTATTTAATCTCTCGTAGAAATCAAGCTCATAATAATGTAAATACGGGCCGTCAACTTATGAGAGCGAGACGAAGAGGTTGAGGTAAGTACTCGACAATCAGGAAGCCGTAATATACTAGACATGAAAGGCCAGTGGGATGTCAAATGAACGGATCACATCTTTCAGGTTTCAAAAGAAGCATTGAAGTGTCATGGCTTCTGAAAATGGTGCAAGAGAAACTTTGCCCTATCCGATCTTCTTGCTAACTATATACAGCACTTGCATCCGACCAAAAATAGAATACAACTCTGGTGTGTGGGCCGGTGCTTCAAAGTCTTCTTTGAAGTCACCCGACGGCGCACAGGAGAGGGCAAAGAAGCTCATCAGAGACAGTAGGGGAACCAACTCTATTAATAATGTCGGGTGCGTTTCGATTTTTTATCGTTACTATACCGAAACCCATTCTTTTATACGCACAACGCGTTTCTCAATAAGAGCACACGCATTTATAATCGATATGCCAACGAATCGAAGTACGCATTAAAGAGAGAACTCGTTTTTCCTTTTTCTGTGGAAATCTACCCTGTTACTTTCAATTTGAGTAGATTTAAATCAAATTTCGACATCGATTGTACTTAAGATATTTCAAAATAATGCCTATAGATATGTATATCAAGTTTGGATTTCTATAAATCTCAAAAAAAATTTATTGTACAATATTTATGTATAGAAAATAACAGTTGCATAAAATATATTTTTTGATTAATATGCATGTTAACGTACAACATAAATATATCAAATCTAATTGTAACGAAGACTTTGATAAGATATATTTTCTTGCCAACCGTGAAGTAGTTGCATGATACAAAGATACAAATTAAAATAGGTGTCGGAAAAAGTTTCAATGGCATTAAAATGGGTACAATTTATGCTTTAGTATCATAACAGAAACGCTCTTTGTATGTACATATAATCGGAAATATACAATAACTTCGAAACACGTTAAACTTTTCAGATTTACGCAAAATAAAGGCATTTCAAGAGTATTGACAAGAAAATAAATGGTTTGTAAACATGCCTGATAAAAAAAGTGTTCTGTGCTACTAATTTGTTGGTATTAAGTCATTTTAAAGCACTCAACGAAGTCCATGACAATTTTAAATCAATTGCTAATTTTTTAGACTTTTTCATAGCAGAGTTCAAGAAATAAATACTGTAGCAAACTGTTTAGTTTATTTATTCTTGATGTTTGTTATCAATTTGCTTAGTTCATTATATATATATATATAAGAACAGAGCCAGCTTACCAGTGCACGTCCGATTAAAATTTCGTTTAGCGATAGAAAATTAAGATATAAGGAGTTATTTTAAAAAAATTTAGAAATGGCATAATTATATAAAATACCATCTCTTACTACATTTTCGCATTTAGTTCGAAAATAAAGGTATGATTTTTCCAAACATTTATAATAAATTACTTTTCATTGTTCTGCTATATATATGTGTAAGTTAAAACTAGCTCAAAGATGGCTGTCAAAATCGGTGGAAATTCATCACATCATTGCAATATAATCTTTATACATACATATGTATATATATATATATATATATATATATATATATAGATATATTCATACATATCTCACAATATATAGTCCATCAACTTCAAAAATACTTTGTATACATATACAATTTGAATTTTTCTATCCTATTTAATAGAAACAATGTCTTAATTGTTGCATTGAACATTTCACGTTCTTATAATATAAAATTAAGTTTATTTGTTAATGTTTAAGCAATGTCCTTATGAATTTTATCGGTGCTTTAAAAAATCATTAGTGGCTTTGAAAAATTTGAAAAAAAAATTTGATTTTGAACTAGATTTTGTCAATGTATCAAATATTAACTTTTATAACTGTTCCGATTTTATTTTTCAGTTTATCTAATAAACGCTTTCATTCGAATTTAGTGAAGCTAGGCATCCTTCATAAAGAAACATCTCTCATAAAGAATTGTCTTTCATTTCGATAACGTTTTCAATTTTTCATCTGGCAACTCTATGTACTACAACCATGTGTGACATACATACAAATATTGAAGAGAGCTAATGAAAGAGACATATCCAACGAAATAACTGAAACAACTGAGCTGAAAACGCTCAGTTGAATGAAAGATCCAATTGCAATAGTTCTTTCAGGAGCCGTAAACACTAATACTTTGCGATTTGTTTATATCTGATAGCTTCTGTACTACTTCAGTACTTAACCGATCTGTATAAAACCACATATGTACATATGTACAACTTTCCCAAATAGATGCAGTAGTACGGCGTTAAGGGCATTACCAAGAATTCTGTTTTGACTTTAAATCAAAACTCTCTATTTATTAATGATAAAATGTAGCAAATGATAAATTGAGAATAATATTAACACGATGTAAAATTAAAATGATATTATAACGTAAAAAGTCAACGTTACTATCGACACACAAATTAAACTTAACAATTTATGGATGAAAACTGTACAGAGAATGAAAAACAGGAGTGGAGCTTCATTATCATACTTTTCTGAGGTTTGCTGGTTGAGGGGAGACAATAGCGGATACCTGGTGTGGTCATTATCCCAACTTTGAAAATGTTTCAATATTAAACACAGAAAATAATTATAAACGTAGATTATGTTAGACATATTACATATAATAAATACACCAATCACAAGAAGGATTAATTTTAAGGCAGATACTGGGGGCTAATTCTGGCACTCGTGAACGGAATTTTTTTCGATTGAACATTAATATCGATTGCTCTTAAGTTTATAATTCTGTCATTCGATACTAAACGAATCGAAATGTTTTTTTAAACTGAAAACCAAATGAGTTCAATAATAGATGTTTTAGATAAACCAATATCTGACGAAAATATAATCAAAAAGGATTATCACACATACATACATACCATACCTTCAGTCTTTTAACAACAACGATGAAATAAGAATTTCAATACAAAACCAAGATCTATATGTGTTACCCAGTGAAAGCTACATATATGTGGAGGGACTTGTTGTAGACGAAAAAGCATCGAAATCTACACCTAACTTTCAGTTGAAAAAGAATTTTGTTGCATATCTCTTTGATGAAATTCGCTATGAACTAAATGGTATTGGAATTGATCATACAAAATATTTGGGAGCCACCAGTACCATAAAAAATTTGGTTTCTTTATCACCTACGGAAAGTGTTGTGTTGCAAAATGTTGGATGGAATAAACTTGATAAAATAAATCTTCAAAATAGAAATTTTAATTTCTATGTACCACTCAAACTTCTTTTAGGATTCGCTGAAGACTATAATAAAGTTTTATGAAATGGTAAACATGAGTTGATACTCTTGCGTAATAAGAACGATGAGGATCTTGTACACTCGAATGTTTCCACTGAGAAAGCAAAACTTACAATTTCACTAATATCATGGAGAAGTCTACATGTTCAATCATGCATTGTGATCTTACTAACTTAAAAGTACATTTAAACTCAACCTCTTACTCATATGACGATCTTAATATAAAATTCAAAAATTAGCGCTATGCGATTCTATATGACATGTATCTAAGATTCCATCAAAGCTACTACATGAAACATCCCCAACCTCTTCTAACAGGTCAAGAGTTTAAAAATAACGCTCTAAATATTTTAGTTGATGTCAGTCACCAAAACGAAACGCTCAATAACGGACCAATCGACATAAAAATTGAATTTGAAACAGCAACAAATATTCCAGCAAAAATATCAGCTTACTGCGTCCTTATTCATGACCGCGTAATAGAATACATACCAATAAAAGGTCAAGTCCGGAAGGTCTTATAAATTAAATAACATGGATGGTGATATTGTTTTTGTAGACTTGCAAGGTTTCAAAAATAATTCAAATGACTTCATCGCAAAAGAACTAGCTGTAGTTTTCAGCAACAACGAATACCTCAATTTCATCATAAAACCTCCTTTTGATTTCGCATGTTTATCAGCCAAAAAACAGAGAGAAGCAGTTTGGTTAACAAAAAACCATCATCATATTAACTGGAATGATGGATCAGTCTCATTTCAAAGCGTTTGCAAGTTTTTAAAACCCAATATAAGAAATTCACAAACATATGTTAAGGGGGAAGAGAAGAAAAAATGGCTGGAAAAAATTATTCATCAAATAGTTTATAACATTGAAGACATTGGCTGCATTAATTTTAAACAAATGGACACTAAGCATTCAATATATCTCTATTGTAACTATCACGACTATGGTGTTTGTGCATTAAGGAATGCAATGTTACTTAAAAATTAAAATGCTAACAAACGTTTAAATAAATGCTTATAAAAATTAAAATAAATGTATTTTTATTTCAAATAAAAACCTACATACATATATTTTCAGAGAACACACAAAAAAAAAACACAATAGTTCATTCATTCAAATGAAATAAATTTGTAGATATTTATGTACGCATGAATATGTAAATCTTATCACATTTCATACTGACCCACTTGCGCTAAGTCCAGGAAAGCAAAAGTGAACTGTCGTACAGTCACACCAATCGTCAGGCACACACACACACAGACAGTCTGCCTGACAGACAAAGATTCCGATTGCCACTAAAAACAATAAAACACACACAAACCACACTTCACACTTAAACATAGCACACAGAAAATTACAGAAATCACGCCATCCAGAACACCACATAAACTCCATGGATGATCGTCATACATAAAATAAAGAAATTCAATATAAATATAAACAGGGAATCAATTTTCAATGTCGCCAAGATCAGAACAATTGAATTATTCCCTACATTCTAATATATGAAAAAAAAGTTTAAAAAAACACTGAATTGGTGGACGACAGATCCTAAATAAACACAGCAAAGTTTTAATAAGCAAAAAATAAAAGGAAGAAATCTAACTACAGCAAGAAGAAACGATCCAAATGCATTAGGGCCATCCATATATACAACACTTTTGAAATAGTGTAATTCCTAAAAATGCTTTTATTATTCACCAGGCGTATACAGTATAAATGGACAGACAGAAATTCCCACGCTCACATATGGACGGACAGAAGTGCCCACGCTCACATATGGACGGACAGAAGTTCTCACGCTCACATATGGACAGACACAAATTCCCACGATCACATACGGACGGACATGTATGCTCAAGGTCACATATGGACAGACGCAAATTCCCACGCTTACCCCAACATTAAAAAAAAACAACAACACCCCTATTAACCGTGGGGAAAAATACACACACACACACAAAATGAAATTTGAGAATTTTAAATTTAATTAATTTGAGAATTTTAATTGGTCTGATACATACAGTCTACAACTACTTTCATGATCTAGAATAGTTGACACTCTACTTCAACCCAGATATATGATCACAGATATCTTTTTGTTTGCTTTCTTTTTCTTTTATACAAACTAGCAACAAATTTTTTATACATATACGAGACATCTTATATTCTCTTCTATAATTAGTTTTTTTATATATAAAACTCACAAGTTTTATAAACATTTTATCCCAAATACCACAATTTATTAAATTTTAAAACAAAAATGTTGCTTTAAAAGTAGTATTTAATTCAGTGAATATAAAACAGCTGATTCGAATATCGGTTCTACTTGAATTGGAAAATGACAAAACCGAATTGTTTTCATGACAACAAATGAGACCGATATCGATTTGCAAAACTGACAATTAGCAAAATCGACTTGGATGCAGTGACACCCCTGATTGCAGTTCCGTTTCAAATCTGCCAACTCATTTTTGACCCACTTCCTCTTAACCGATTTGACTCAAATTTGGGCCACAAATCGATTTTTGGTGACAACATTAGTTTTTTTTATACTTACGGTGGACCCCTACGTGCTTACATATATCCTAGTGTTTTGGTAGATTTTAAAACAAAATTTTTTTAAATTATATATTTACTTATAATCATAAATAGGTTCTACATAAATAAATTAATATATAACATTAATATTTGTGTACTTTATTTCATTCAAATATTAAATGCAAATTAAAATTATTATTCATTTGGCTGAAGTATTTTCAATAAATATTCTTTATTCTGTTCTATATTACTTGTGTTCTCTAGCAGTGCCTTAGCTTCGGCATAAAGGTCCGAAAGATTCACTTTTCATTGACTTCGAATGCTAGAGATACAGGGATCTGATGTTGCCTATAACATATGAAATAAATCTTATTATGTTATCTGTAAAATCTGTAATCTTTATTTCTTTATTCCTGGGATTCCTCTGACAAATCTCCAATTGGTAACAAATGGTGCTTAATGACATCTTCTCTATGATAAAGAACTTGTTTTGGTTGATCTATAGTTAACCCGTTTTTGAGATATGCATCTTGAACTTGTTTCTTTTTAAATTTTCTTTTCTCTTTATTGGTGTCATTATTTCTTAATGATCCTGAAGATCCGAAGTCCAAATCAAAGCTAATTTCCAGTATGTGTTCCATAAACCATATCTTCGTATGTAGCGGTGATAATAAAATTCAAATACATCAATACTATCTACTGATTTTGTCCGTTCTTGGTTCAACTGCCTTGATGTTGCTTTATAATTATATAATACAGCTGGATGAAGCTTTTGTATCATTCAAAACCTAGGCAATTTTTTGATCTAGTATTGAAAGTATTAATTGGTCATTAAATATAATAGCCTGTTTATCTATCTCTGACTCTAATGGCATTAGTATTGAAATTTGATCTCTAATGTCATTTACTTCTTTATTAATGGTATCATGAGCTTCCTTTTTAAATTCAAATTTTATTGATCTGCAGTATTTCGTAGACGCTGAAGTATGTTTTTTCCAAATATAATTTGTTTGCATTGTGCTGGACGAAGGCTCCGATTCTTCTAAGTTCTTTATTAATCGCAATGGCAAAAATGACGCTATGAGGGTATCTGTGTCAGAAATATCTTCACATAAAAATTGTTTGTATTGTTTTTTTCCAGAAGATCTATTGCATTCCCATTTACAAAAAAGGAGTAAATTCAACTCACTTCCCTTAAGTTATTGCAGCAACCTGTCGTCTGATATGAATTTGATAGATTACTCTGAAGGATAACACTCATTTTTAGCTGCAATTATGTGATGATATGATGGGTATAAATTTGAGCCTTTTTCGATCGCACGCAATCTGACTTTAACTTTAAATCCAGAATTAATGCAAGAACTTCTTCATTTGTGAACTGTTTTTATCGTTTGGTGTTGGAATGCTTTGAAGGACCCATTTTGATCTCTCCGGACTAGCAGAAAGGACTTTTTGAATTGCGTCCACTTTCGTTAATTGTTTTTTGATTGCAGTTTGCGAATAAAACTTTCTTTAACGTTGTCACATCCGATTTCTTCATTTATATTCTTCAGTTTTCGTCTCTTAGATATATCGCTACAGATATCTAGCGCTTTTTGTAGTCTTGCGCCACTCTCTTTATTTGTAGTTTCTGAAATCATTTAGATACGAAGTTCATCAATTCGCATAGCGCTTGTAAAATTTACTTTTACTAAAGTCAACTTCCTTGTAGCGTTTTTTCAATATTTTGACGAAATCAAATATTTTGATTTTTATTTCCAATTGTGTTCTAATGTTGATAGCATTTAATTAAATTTCTTTTGAATATGTTTAATTTCGTTATAGCTGAAGGTCTCCATATTTTACTTAAGATAAAAATAATGTATTTGTTGAAGGGCTATAAAATAAAACTTCCACTTTTTCAAGTCGAGTGCTTGTACGAAACTAAAATATATTCCTAAACTATAGTCCTTATATCAGGCTTTGAAAATAAACAGTACATTATTATACAGTACCTAGGTAGCGTTCCATAAAATCAAATGGAAAATTTTACCTGCTAAAATTGATACAGTATTTCATTAAAATAAATTTTAAAAATTTTTTTCTATAATTTTTAACAGCTACTTCAAACATCTATCCAAAAATGAAAAATTTTTCAATATCAATTAAAGTTTCTAGGAAAATTTTTAAAAGGATGTCAACCATTTGAAGAAGAATTTTTACCACTAATAACTTTCCTCTCTTTCTCCCTACGTTTTACTATTTGCTAGTGAATGGTTTCTAAAGCAAATTTAATAGCAATTTTAATAGAATTTTTATAGAAAAATTTTGAGTATTTTCATTGATATAAAAAAAGTGTTCTATGGGCGGGTCCAAAAGTATATATAAGATTAAAGAAAATACTTTTGCCTTTCTTTGGATGGTTTCGATTTTTTCTCCTTTAAAAGTTATATAATATTAAATTTTAAATTTTACGAATATATGGTGGTTTAAAATTTATGACATAACACTCTAATTACAAATTATAAAGGGTGTGCCCTTTTATTCAAAACAACAGTCCACCCACATAACAAAAAAAAAACAGCAACCCATTGTAAATAATAGTCTTCAAGACATCGTAATTTATATAAGATCAAATATTACAATTTGTTTATTTTTAAATTAACTCAAATTCTTTGCTTTAACCGTCATGCCACGGCTACTACTGCGAATATTTTGAAAAAATTTTTCAGCTACTTTAGTTTTGATATACATATTTCTGTTGGCATAATAATTTTAAGAATCTATGTCACGAAAAGATATAGGTTTCGGCCAATGAATATCGATTCTGAGCCACCGTGCGGCGGACACTGTATATATATAGATACACAAACATATATATATATATAAATATATATATATATATATATATATATATATATAAATATATATATATATATATATATATATAAATATATATATATATATATATATATATATATATATATATGTATATATATTTATATATATATATATATATATATATATATATATAAATGTATATATATATATATATACATATATATATATATATATATAAATATATATATATATATATATATATATATATAATATATATATATACATATATATATAAATATATAAATATATATATAAATATATATATATATATATATATATATATAAATATATAAATATATATATATATATATATATATATATATATATATATAAATACATATATATGTTACGACATTTCAAAATAGTTATTTAAACTTTTCTTGCTTGCTTTGATTATAATTGGATAATATTGTATGAGTAGCATTTAAGTTTTTTTTTTAGATGTATACTAGCGAAGAAGAAAATAAAAGTGAATAAAAAAACTAATTCGAATTTATTTAAATCAGTGATAAACTGCTTTTATTGTAATGCTCTGTGGTAAACAACATTTGTTGTTTTTCCATTGTCGGTGTAAATATACAACACCGATAGTTTGCCAACGCACGAACAGGCTACACAGAACTGTGAGAAAACTGGATACACTAAATTCAGTCCACAAATTTCTAAAGATTGGCCTTGCGCTTTATTAATGGTAATCGCAAACGCAAGGCGAACAGGAAACTAAAGTGGTTTAAATTCAAATGGTATATCAGACGGAATCCAGTTAAAATAGAATTTTCAATTACATAAGCCACCAACCTTTTAATAGCAAGTCTTATACTATTACACAAACGGGGTTGCCTGATATTACGAAGCATAATAATAGTGGCTTCAACTTCCTATTGGAGATTATGCGGAGGCAATCCTCGTAAGTCCAACGAATTCTAAAATTCTGTTGGATAATTCAAAACATCTTCTTCACAGTATCGACAGACTTGTACAACCCCACTTCGCCAGGAATCTTTGATTGTATAGCCATGTTTAATTCAGTAACATCTTTGTTCTTTGCCGCTAAAATTACTCTGGCACACAACCATGCATGGCTTGTGTATTGTTGTTTTATGTAAGTGAAAACACATTCAAGAAATTCTTCTTTTGACTGTACGAACCGGAAAAAATCATTTGGCAATGTTATCTATCCAGTGTCATCACTAGACATTGCACCGTTCCCAATTTTCGGAAATTGCTTAGAGGACTTATCAGCAGATGTATCATTCTGCAACTGAACACGAAAGTTGATAGTGAGTTTTGATATTTTAACAAATCTCCATATATATGAAGACTTTAAGCAGGAGTTAATTTCATCAGCAGCTGCCGATCTAGGAATGACGGGCAATGTTTGCCTAAAATCGCCTGGCAATAAAATCAACGCACCACCAAGAGTTATCTCGGAGATATTTCATTGTTCCTTCTAAAGCTTCAACAGATCTCTTATTCGCGTTCTCAAGTATATGACGTGGCTGTGCATGGACCGTGTATCATATTTTGCACAACAACATCATATATTTCAGGATCACTTATTTGATATAGAATTTCGGAACATATAACATTGTCAACTTCATGCGATGCGATTTTATTCACCAACCATATGGAAATGTGAGCGTGTGGCAAACCACGCTTTTGTCACTCCACAGAACACATCCAGTATTTCAATTCACCAAACACTTTAGATTTCTGCTTAAAAACACGGGTAGTGATATCATGGCGGTCGGTAGAACTTTGGCCAGCGAATAAATTATCCATTGCGGATTACACGTAAATATTATAAATAAATCTGGTCGACCGTAATGACGCACATAAGTCGTTGCATCCTGCGCGTAATCATGCATATGACGTGGGCTGTGCATAATGTATTTAAATATTTATGTTTATAGTGTTGTATTTATATGTAGTTTATTTCATAGATCTCCGAAGTTGTGATTTAGAAAAACAAAGTATATAAATTAAATTAATGGTTTGACCAAAATTTAATTGTAATGAACTTAAAAACGGATTTTAATTCAGTTTTCTAAAATATTAACTCAAATATCTCGAAATTATTGCAGTGTTCACTAAAGTGTCTATAACTCAAAAACCAATACACACACAGAAACTGTGTTTACATAAAATCCTTGGTATTGACGTCGCTTTTCATATAAATCAGAAACCAAATCGGTTCACGCATTCCGGAGAACATTTATTACTAACACAATGCAACTTATTTATATATATATATATATATATATATATATATATATATATATACTATAACGGAATTTCATGTGTATTTCTTGCTTGTAAGAATTTTTGAATATTATTGTATGAAGAATATTTCAGGTTTATTTTTATATATAATAAACCGCTTGCTCACCAGTGAAGATCTGGGAGTCGAGGATTGATTTCAGAGTTCTCCCGTTGCAAAATTCTATCCTGGAAGCGACTCGTCTGGGTTGAGAAGAGTGGTATCGGGCTTCCTGCCACTTGATTGTACCAACACCTTCACTGGACGAGTCGATGACCACGGTCGAGCTAGTGAAGGGCTTGCCACACCAATCCCGTATAGAAGCGGAAAGCTAGCTTCCTCTCCTGCTGCCTGACGAAGTAACCGGGCTGGGGTCCCCTGTACTATTAAATACTTCGCAATAGTTAAAATATAAGATTATTGCAAGTAATATATTCATCGAAATAAATAGCAGAAATCAATTGAAGATACGGACACACCCAGGGGGAACGTATCTTTACAATATACATTATATATATATATATATATATATATATATATATATATATATTGTTACGTTTTTATACCTTTTCGTAAAAACGGTTTTATTACTTATCCTTCAAGGTTTCGTTTTATTGCATCAAATTAAAACACGGACAAATTAATTTAGAAATATAATGCGGCAACAATTTATTTATTACTTTATTTACACGAGTACTTGTACTACTCAACACTTAGCGATGTTAACACGTCTATCATAAACAAATTAGACATGACAACTGTGTATGTAGTGGTAATGTTTTCGACCGATGTTGCGAGAGGGACAGCAAATTTCTTTGATTGCTGTCTCTTTTCTTTTTCTTGTCGATAGAAAATGACATATTTTTGTTTACAAAAAGTTAAAATTTCTTGGCAGGATTATTGGTGAAAAATTTAAAATAATTAAATTATCGTAAGATTTAGTGCTTGAAATTGGTAATTTATGGGTGAAACATTATCTACTCTGTCGTCCACGAATTACCAATTGTGTGAAATGTCAAAAAAGCACACAAAAGCAAAAAAATCGGTGGTGGTAGCAGCAAAAATATGTAAGTAAATTTTTCTTATACATATATAAATTTAATAATATCTAAAACACTTTTATTTTTTAGGAGCCAACGATATGTAAATGGTATAGAGAATTAGGAATTTGTTTCCGAATTATACGACGTATATTTTTTGTGATGTGTATAATATAAAATAGTGATATTAGTGCGGTGAAGTTAATCCTCCTTTCCACCAGTGATCAAGTGAATATAAAAATGGTAGGAAGAATATGTAAGCGTGTTTTTAAATTAATTAAAGTGAGAGAAAAATAATTTATATGAATGTTTGTATCGGAACATAGGGTAAAACTCTAAGTTCGTGTGCTTTTATGTAGGATATATGGCTTTGCTTTTTGTCCCGGAACATGTTGAGAAAAAAATGGTTTAGGCCTATTGGGGAAGCCAGCCATTTAAAAAAATTGGCAACGCACTGAGTGTAGTACCTCTATGGTAGTGTGGAAACCTACACAATATCAATAAGATTTGTTAATAAATAGATAAAATTTAGTAGTATATTTTAAAGAACTTGAATTTTTATTGAGAGTAAAATAAATTTAAGAACATTACTGCATGGTGTTTATCAATATTTTTTTATACGTATAAATTTTGAATCTTAAAACCATCACAATTGCATTTACTTTAACAATTTTCGACTCTAATGTTTTCCAGCTACTTTCAGACTTGTTTCCAATAACCTTTTTCTTTAGCGAATTCTTTGTAGACAGTGTGACCCTAAAAGAAATATAGAAATTTCGATTAATACTTTTAAATTAGGTTTAACAAACCATTAATCTGATAGAGATTACATTTATAAGTTTCACATTTTTTATAACAGAATAATACTTACATTATATACACTCTTGCTCATTCCTATACAATCCTTTCGTTTCTCTGATATGCAGTTCTGATTGCATATCTTTATGCAAGTTATGAAACAGTCTAACATTCATTCAGCAGGTTTTCTATGACTTGTGCTATAACCAAAAATTTATTTTCATAATGTTGGTTTTCAATTTCCTTATTTGCCACTAGAATTGACAAAGGCGCTCAGGTTGGAAAAACACTATTTCATAAACGATAAAAGAAAATTGTTCTTATTTGTTTTAAATAAATAAATATGTTGACAAACATAAATACCTTTACATCTATACAGCAAATTATCAGTTAAAAAATAATATATTTAGAAGGACTGGGAAACATGAAGGATTCGAAGCTACAGTAACATAGGGGTGTAGAATAGGAACACGGATCTGTTGCAAATTACCAGTAGTTTTGTGCAAATGCTCATTGAAGTCAACACAAGCCTAGTACGGAAACATATGGAATAGTAAATTGTATATAAGTAAATTTTATAAAGGATCCATTGTAAGCATAACTTTTGCTAAAAATAAATAATACATACCTACCGCCTTCTTCTAAGTCTGTGGAATTTCCAATTTTGTTGCAGCAGTTCAACTTAAGTCGTACCTCTGGTTAGAAATTGATTTTTTTGATGCGATCTTCTGTGACTTCAATGATACTCTCATTCCCGGCTTAATTTATAGTTTAAGGTTCTCATTACGCCTGTGAGCATGCCTTTTTAGCGGCTTAGCCATCTATTAGCATGCACTAAGCACTTGTTTCGCCTCCCATAGTCCCATTTAATATATGTATCCAGGTTGATTACGTGATGATCAGTGCGACGATTTATATTTTAAAAACATTTAACAGTTCTTAAACCATTAACAATTACTTTTCTGAGCACTAAAATTAATAAAAATTAAAAACAAAACTAATTTACAAGAATTTCAATCCTTTGGGAATCTTGGCTCATTTTTATGTTGATTTCTTACGGTATTGACCGCCAGCCACAAATTAGGACTTTTGATATATTATTTTAATGTTTATAAACAGTTTAATATTGTCTCTTAATCACTCAACACTTATTTTTATTATTTATTTCACAATGTTTTAACTAAACGAAATTTTTGTTGAATTTTCAACCCCCATTATTTGCGTAAATTGTAAAACATATGTTTAGAGATGACCATATATAGCCATTTCTTCTAACTTATTATTTCAGCTTTGCGTATACATATTTTGTACTCGTTTGCACTATCGTTAGGCAAAAGCTGATACGGGCCAAAATGAACTGTCACTTTTGAGTTTTCTGTGTTTTCTGTGACGTCTATGTCTGATTATTGCTGAGTTCTGGCAGCGCCTTTATATAGCAAAAATGACGTCGTCTGGTAACCTCGCGAAAGTTCTGGGTATGGTGGTTGTATTTTACTTGGCATGTGTGTGTTTGTATGACAATGCTGACTTGTTTGGTTTGCTTATTGTAACTATGTGTGTTTGAATGTATGACTGTTCTGTGTGTTTTGCCTATGGTAACTATGAGTGGTTGTATGGATGAGTGTGTGGTTTTGTTTCTTCTACGTGTATATGGCTGTGTATACTTGTGGATCTGTTTAGCTTTATTAGCAGGGAATACTTGCATACAAGATCATTAAGAATAACATCTCTTAGCATTTATGTTGCTAGGTTTGTTGTTGTGTGGTTTACTCTTATTGGCACAGCCTTGAATGATCTTGTATATTCTTGTATATAGTGTTTGTAACATTTTGACAACTATAGATAATATTGCCAGTGCTGCCAAGTACGTATAGCCACATTGTCGTTTTATTTAAATCTATTTCTAATCTTTGTAGCAATATATACATATTGTTACAAAGATTAGAAATAGATTTAAATAAAACGACAATGTGGCTATATGTACTTGGCAGCACTGGCAATATTATCTATAGTTGTCAAAATGTTACAAACACTATATAGATAATATTCAAATTAACGGAAATGGAATACTCCAGAATATACAAGATCATTCAAGGCTGTGCCAATAAGAGTAAACCACAACAACAACAAACGTAGCAACATCAATGCTAAGAGATGTTGTTCTTAATGATCTTGTATGCAAGTATTCGCTGCTAAAAAAACTAAATAGATTCACAAGTATACACAGCCATATACACGTAGAAGAAACAAAACCACACACTCATTCATACAACCACTCATAGTTACCATAGGCAAAACACACAGAACACTCATACATTCAACCACACATAGTTACCATAAGCAAACCAAACATGTCAGCATTGTCATGTATACAAACACACACATGTCAAGTAAAAAACAACCACCAAACCCAGAACTTTCGTTAGGTTACCAGACGACGTCATTTTTGCTATATAAAAGTGCTGCCAGAACTCAGCAAGAATCAGTGTGATATCAGACATAGACGTGTTAACATCGCTGAGGGTTGAGCAGTCCAAATACTCGTGTAAATAAAGTAATAAATAAAGAGTTGCCGCATTATATTTCTAAATTAATTTGTCCGTGTTTTAATTTGATGCAATAAAACGAATCCTTGAAGGATAAGTAATAAAACCGTTTTTACGAAAAGGTCTAAAAACGTAACAATATATATATATATATATATATATATATATATATATATATATATATATGCAAAGATATTTGTGTATAAAATCCAAAATACCAACTCTTCTGTAAAACTCCTATACCCCATTTTATACCATGCCAGATCCGACCGTGAGCACCAGAGAAATTTTCATGATACAAGATCTTATATTTATTTAGAAAAATATGTGTTTTCTCTTGTGCTCATTTCAAAAGTACTTTTTTATAAGATTGCTTTTTATTTTAATTTGTATTAAATAGTTTTATTCAGAATTGCTTAGGCATAGCGTTTATATGACATATGTTTATATTTACAACTCCGTCTAATAAGGAACATATCGCAACTAATTATGGTAAAAACAATTGATATACATCAAGAGCTGTTACAGATAGAAGTATAAAATCCAAACCCATTAAAAATTAAAAGGGAAATTCCGTGTGAACGTGTTCGTTTCTTGCTTGTGATATTACCTGTCTACCAGAATTTTTTTCGTTAATTATTTGCGAGTAAGACTATATAAAGTAATTTCTTCATAATTGTTATATATTAAAATTTCAACTCAGGGTAAGTACATTCAAAGAGATCACGCCGACTTTTTCTTTCAAGAATATGATTTACACGTTATTGAATTGCATATACCAGGCAATAAAATGTTTAAAATATACAGTACAGAAGAAATTGAACTACACAAACAAAAAATTAGAAGTTTTGGAAAAAGATTAATATCACGCTATATATAATGCTCTTATAACAAGAAAAGGATGTACGAACGTATCCATTGCCACAGGAACTTGTTTTCGATATTATATCTACAAATACCAAATGTGGGAAACAGGGTCGGCCAGCAAAAAAATTGATAAATGTAGTGAAAGAACTCGAAGACGCAAACTTTATAATATCAATGAAGAAATATTTCCAATACTCATCAAGGAATCATTTTTGCACCAAACTCAACAAACACAAAATAAGAAATCGAAAATTGAGATAATTGAAGCAGTAATAAAAGCAACTCCAAGGCGCACAAAAAGGATTTAAAAATAATTATACACCGAATGAAGACAAAAAATTTACTCCAGAAGAGGTGTTAGCATTATTTTTAGGATTTGAGAAAACCGGCCAATGGAAAGAATTCTGGGATTTTCCCAGAGTATAAGGATTTAGTCTCTGTCAAAAAAGAATGTTTACCTGGATCATTTCGCGAGAAGGCGGTTTTTTTGTTTATTAGGTAAGACTATAGGCTTTAAGTTAAGGTAATAACCTTTGAAATCGAGTTTTTAGAAAAATAGTTATGATGGACTTAAAACGCATTTTAGTTCTTTGCTATTTTTAGTACAAAAGTGAAGTATTGAAACTTGTTATAAAAGATTGTTTTACACACAGCATGATATTTTAAGTTACGTTTACAACTTATATACATTAAGAAATTAAAATTTTGTCAGAAGGTGCCAAACTTAGGTCCCTGTGAAATTTTTTATACTAAAGGTCGAAGGCTCATTTTTGGAAGAAGTTTAAATCAAAATTTAGTTCATTAAGTAGCATAAACAATAAAAAACATTGATTAAATTTACTTTAGATAAAAAGGTTTTAATGAAGAAGACGTAAGTTTCTATATTCTATAAGTTCAAAATGCACATTATATGTAAACTTTTATTTCAAATTTGTAAATTTACAATTGTGAAATATAACGATTTATTTGCAATATAACTATTTGTTAAAGAGTTTTAGTAAATATTTCTGCTAAGTAGCATTGATGCTCATCTTCTAGAAGTAGTTTAGCTTTTATATCTAATTAAATAGAGTTGGTTTTTAATTTGTATCAAATATCGGACATATAGGTATCCGATGAGCATAATCAAATAGTAATCAGATCTTCATTAGCACAACTTCTGAAAGTTTTACTTGTGTTGTGCTCGCGAAAAAATCTGTAGTCTTTATTTTTTTCTTGCGCTTCTTCAGATAGATCTCCTATTGCCAGCATATTGTGTTTAATCATTTGCTCCCCATGGTACAGAATTATGTAAACAGTGAATAACATAGACCTCCATGAGAATTTTTCATTTTAAGGTACATCTGTTTTTTTCGCGTATTCTCAAAATTTTTTTGCAATTATCTTTCCGCTGCATGCTTAAACTTGTAATATAGCGTTGAATCGCCCTATTAGTTAAAAATATACACCTGTGAAACATGCTGCAGCTTCTGGATCTGAAAAAAATTTCCTTGCAGTATTTCCATCATTTTTGGTTCCTTCAGCTTTGGCTGATCAATAATTAGGCCTAATTCTAAATATTTTTCTTGAATTTGTTGTTTTCTTTGCTTTCTTTTTTCTTCATTCTCCTGATTTTCTCCCACTGCTTTGCATAGCGGGCCAGAATCCAAATCATAACCTAATTTAAGAATATGCTGCCTTAAAACTACCGTCTTCTGGAATGGGATGGCTTAATTGCCTTGATGTCTTTTGGCATATAGCGCAGCTTGATGATGATTTTGTATCAGTGAAAGCTTGTGCAACTTTTATATCATATATTAAAATTTATTTCGATTTCCTGATCATCAAGTGTAAATACAGCAGGTTTTTGGACTTCTTCAATTATGACATCTTTTGTTTCTTTTTTGAAGGTAAATTTTATTGGTCTGCAATACTTTGTTGATGAGGGTATTTCTATTTGCCATACATAAATTTCTTTTGCTCTGCTGCTTGATGGCTCTAACCCGGTATAACTTTTTATTGAGCGCAATGGAATGAAAGATACCATTAATAAGCCAGCATCTGATGTATATTCGGCATTGTATTGCTTTTATTGTCTGTGACCAGAGGACCCATCACATCCCCATTTAGAATTTAAAGTAATACTGGTATTTGCAATATTTTTTAAGTGATCAGCATGAAGCGTACTTAACAACCGTCCAGCAGTGCGTTCAAGATCTTGCAATTTAATTTCTGCTGAAGTGGAAGTGACAGTTATAGCTGTTTGTGGGGGTAAATATTCTTTTCTTGGCAGAGAATAAATCCCTACTCAACTCCTTACACTGGTTTTTAGACTATATTAAGTCCAAAAATCATGCTAAAGCTTCTTCAGGAATAAATTTCTTGTCTTCATTCGGTGTAGAAATATTTTTCAAAATGTGCGCCTTTGGCTTGCTTCTATTACTGCTACAATCATCGTAATTTTCGATTTCTTATTTTGTGTTGGTTGAATTTTCTGCAAAAATGAGTCCCTGATGATTTTTGGAGATATTTCTTCATAGTTCTTTCACTACATTCATCAATTCGTTTTGCTGGTCGACTCTGTTTTCCACATTTTAATAATAATATCGAAAACAAGTTCCTGGGACAATGGCTACGTTTTTACATCCTTTCCTTGTTATAAGAGCATTATATACAGCGTGATATTAATCGTTGTTCTAAAATTTCAAATTTTTTGTTTGTGTAGTTCAATTTATTCTGTACTGTATATAGTAAAAATTTTATTGCCTGGTATATGCAATTCAATATCGTGTAAATCATATTGGTGTAAGTATATATCGGCGTGATCTCTTTGAGTGTACTTACCCATAGCTGAAATTTTAATATATAACAATTATGAAGAAATTACTTTAAATAATGTTACTTGCAAATAAACATCAAAAAATTCGGGTAGATAGGTAACATCACAATCAAGAAACGCACACGTTCAAACACGCACATACGAAGGATGAGAAGACTACAGTACAAACAATAGACGTGAGCCCTTGACGTATTTTTTCCAGGAATTTCCCTTTTTTATTTTTAATGGGTTTTGATTTTGTACTTCTATTTGTAACAGCCCTTGTTATATGTCAATTGTTTTAACCATAATTAGTTCAGATATGTTCCTTGTTAAGCGCAGTTGTGAATATAAACATATACACTATGCCCAAGCTATTCCGAAAAAAAACTATACAATACCTTTAAAATAAGGATACAAGCGATCAAATAAAAAAGTACTTCTAAAATGAGCACATGAGAAAACACATATTTTACTCAAAAAATAGTTCACCTTGTATCAGAAAAATTTCTGATGATCACGGTCGGATCGAGCCAGGTATACAATGAGGTATAGGAGTGTAGAGAATTGTTCGCACCATAGAATATTACTAGTCTTTAAACGAACTTTTATGAACTTTAGAAGTTATGCTCTATTAAAAGGGAGGAAAATTTCGAGCCTTTAAAACAATAAAAAATGATTTCAAAAAGTTGCAAGCATATTTTTTGCTGGTAGTATAGCTACCAAATTGGACAATTATGCAAAATTTATTTTTACATGGTGATTTAAACTATTACCTAGCACAGTTTTTGTCTGGAAATGGTTGTTTTAGGTCATATCTATTTGTTTCAAGCGCGACGATTATCCGTTCTATCCATATTGCAGTGGGAATGTTGTTGAGGATGCTGGAAATTTTGTCTTTGTCTTCTCACGATTCAACAACTGGAGGTTGGGGCGGAGAATATAATTCCGGTCGTGCTGGAATCCTTATTAAATTGGACCAGCGTGTTTAATTTTTTACAGCTGGTTCTAACAGAGCTTCACAGATTAAAACAGATTCTTAGCAGAATTAATACGTCGTAGAATTCGATAGTTACTAACGATGAAGTATTGGCATCAGTTCCGAACCTCCTTACTTAGGAACTAAGGAGGACGTAGGAATAATACCTATAAGACTACACACCCTGTCAAAATTTCGAAGCTGTTCCGGAGTGGAGCTAGTGAAGTTGTTGTTGAGCCACTATTGATAGTTGCTATTATTACGTTAAAAAAAAATATACATATATATATATATATATATATATATATATATATATATATAATATATATATATATATATATATATATATATATATATATAAATATATATATATATATATATATATATATATGTATATATATATATATATATATATATATATATATAAATATATTGGGATACGTGAAATGAATACATCTTCGCCTTTTAATTTTCCAGTTAAAATAGTAGCTTCAATTACATAAACCACCAACCTTTTAATAGCAAGTCTTCTACCATTAGTTGGTTAATTGATATTACGAAGCATAATAATAGTGGCTTCAACTTTCTATTGGAGATTATGCGGAAGCAATCCTGGTAGTCCAACGAATCTTCTTCATTGGTAACAGTATCGACAGACTTGTACAACACCACTTCGGCAGAAATCTTTGATTGTATAGCAATTCAGCAACATCTTTGTTCTTTGCCGCACCACCATAAAATCAACGCACTACCAAACAACTCAGAGTTATCTCGGAGATTTTTCATTGTTCTCTCCAAAGCTTCAACAGATTTCTTAT
Organism: Linnaemya vulpina; assembly: GCA_963675445.1. Classification (NCBI taxonomy): domain Eukaryota; kingdom Metazoa; phylum Arthropoda; class Insecta; order Diptera; family Tachinidae; genus Linnaemya; species Linnaemya vulpina. Next base: position 40,120,344 of record OY776279.1, on the reverse strand, counting down.
TCGCGTACTCAAGCATATGACGTGGGCTGTGCATGGACCGTGCATCATATTTTGCACAACAACATCATATAATTCAGGATCACTTATTTGATCTGGAATTTCAGAACATATAACATTTTCAACTTCATACAATGTGATTTTATTCACCAACCATATTAAAATGTGAGCGTGTGACAAACCACGCTTTTGCCACTCCACAGAATACATCCAGAACTTCACGTCACCAAACAATTTAGATTTTACGCTAAAATCCAGAAGCGCTTTCAATTTCTGCTTAAAAACACGGGAAGTGATATCATGGCGATCGGCAGGAATTTGGCCAGCGAATAAATTATCTTTAATGTCACTCCATTGCGGATTACACGTAAATGTTATAAATAAATCTGGTCGACCGTAATGACGCACATAAGTCATTGCATCCTGTGCGTAATCATGCATATGACGTGGACTGTGCATAATGTATTTAAATATTTATGTTTTTAGTGTTGTATTTGTATGTAATTTATTTCATAGATCTCCGAAGTTGTGATTTAGAAGAGCTAAGTATATAAATTAAATTAATGGTTTGACCAAAATTTAATTTTAATGAACTTAAAAACTAATTTTATTTCAGTTTTTCAATATATTAACTCAAATGTTTCGTAATGATTGCAGTGTTCACTAAAATGGCTATAACTCATAAACCAATATACATACAGAAACTGTATTTACATAAAAACCTTGGTATTGATGTCAGCTTTGATATAGTCGCTTCACGCGACTAACACAATGCAACTTGTATATATATATATACATATATATATATATATATATTGTTACAAAGATTAGAAATAGATTTAAATAAAACGACAATGTGGCTATATGAATCACCAGGTAGTTTTAATTCCGTCCCGAAGATAATTTTGGCTGGCGTTCTCGATGTTGAGTCGTGTACAGCTGACCTATATGCCATCAAAAATTTGGGAATGTGCTCGTCCCAATCCCTCTGATGGTTGCTTACTACTTTTCGTAGGTACTCTTCTAAGGTGCGATTGAACCTTTCTACCATGCCATCAGACTGTGGATGCAGCGGCGTCGTTCTGGTTTTCTTTATCCCATACAACTCGCACATTTCCCTGAATATGGCAGACTCGAAATTCCTTCCTTGGTCGGAATGTAATCTACATATGGGACAACAGCTGATGATTTGGCGTAATGTGGAAATACCCCTTGATGTTGGATATGACAACAAACCGCAAGTAACAAGAGTATTTGCTATTGAGAGTCAGACAATACCACCGCAGTCTGAAACAGTCATATGGGCGCGGATGAAGGGAGATTGTGACGACAATCGGTTGTGGGTTGTAGAACCGGCAGATCTAAAAAGAGAGCTTATAACAGCGAAAGCTCTAGTGAAAACTAGTGAAGGAGGAATAGTCCCTATAAGAGTGCTTAACTTGTCAGACCATGAAAAAGTCATCAAAGAAAATTCCGATGTTGGCCAGTGTACTCCAGCAGAGGCAATAATAAACTGCGAGAAGAAGATAGAGCCTACTAATTTGTCCGCAAAAGAACGTGAACAATTTGAGGAATACGTAGAGAAATGGGTAGCAGGGCTATCAGCGACAGATAAAAATAAAGCCAAGCAGTTACTAAAAAGGCATGCCAGTATCTTCGCCATGGGAAGCCAAAGCCAGGGTAGGACTGCATTGGTTAAACATGAAATTAACACAGGCGAAGCTAGGCCGATTAAGCAGCCACCCAGAAGCGTACCCCTAGCAAAGCGGGATAAAGTGAAAGAGCTTGTAAGTGAAATGGAGCGTGATGGCGTAATCGAGCCATCTTCTGGTCCTTGGAGTTCGCCTGTATTCTTAGTTAAAAAGAAAGATGGCAGTACTATATTCTGCGTAGACTACAGGAAGCTCAATGACATAACCAAGAAGGACAGTTATCCGCTCCCCAGGATCGATGACACTTTGGACACGCTAGCTGGTACCAAATGGTTCTCTACGCTGGACTTGCGAAGCGGATATTGGCAAGTGGAGATCGCAGAGAAAGATAAGGAGAAAACTGCCTTCAGTGTCGGCAACGGATTATGGCAGTTCAAAGTTATGCCATTTGGTCTCTGCAATGCTCCGGCCACATTTGAACGCCTAATGGAGAAGGTGCTGATAGGACTTCACTGGAAAGCATGCTTGGTATATCTCGACGACATAATCGTGATGGGGAAAACTTTTGATGAACACCCCAAAAACATGGCAGAAGTTCTTGAACGAATATCATCAGCTGGATTGAAACTCAGCTTGAAGAAATGTGCATTGTTCCAGAAAGAAGTAAAGTATTTGGGGCATCGTGTTACAGCAGACGGAATCTCAACAGATGAAGATAAAATAAAAGCAGTAAGGGACTGGCATCAACCTAAAAATCTTCATGAATTGCGCAGCTTTTTGGGCCTTTGCACATACTACAGACGTTTTGTGCCGAATTTTGCCAGTGTAGCTGCAAGCTTGCATGAGCTGACAAAGAAGACAAGACCATACCATTGGGGCGAGCCACAGGAAAAATCCTTCCAGAAACTCAAAGAATTATTATGTACGTCACCAGTGCTAGCGTATCCCATAGCCGGAGAAAAATTTGTGCTGGATACTGATGCGAGCGGCTATGGCATAGGGGGTGTGCTATTCCAAGTAGTAAATGGCACTGAGAAGGTCATAGGAAAGTAATTCCTGAAAGGAATTACTGTGTGACAAGACGTGAGCTCCTGGCGGTATTGGAATGCATTAAACATTACCATAAGTACTTGTATGGTCAACACTTTACATTAAGGACCGATCATTCTGCACTGAGATGGCTATTGCAGTTTAAAAATCCTGAAGGGCAACTGGCAAGGTGGATTGAGCGCCTGCAGAGCTACGACTTCAGCATTGAGCATAGAAGGGGCACAAAACATAACAATGCGGATGCTCTTTCGAGAAGACCGTGCTGTTTAGAGTGTTAACATTGTGTTAGAACCGAGCAAAAGGAAGGCGTTGTGGATGTTCGGCTAATGCACATCGGCCCTGATGAAGACTGGTCAGCGGCACAAAGGGACGACGATATACTAAGGAAAATTATTGCGGCCAAAGAAGAGGACAGACGACCATCCCGGAATGAAATTTCGGCTGAAAGCTCACTCGCCAAATCTTATTGGGCTCAGTGGAACAGCCTTAAGCTAATAAAAGGGTGTTTATACCGCGTATGGGAAAGTGTAGATGGCAAAACAACTTCAAATTTAATAGTTGTGCCATACTCCAAGATAAGTAAAGTGTTACAGGAGTTTCATAATGGACCTAGTGGCGGTCATCTTGGAGTAACAAAAACACTTGAGAAACTGAAGCAGCGTTTTTATTGGGTTGGATGTCGACAAGCCGTAGCCGACTGGATAGCAAACTGTCCACAGTGCAAAGCAGCCAAAGGCCCAGTAAGAGGAAGCCGGGGACAGCTACAACAGTACAACTCAAGAGCTATTATGTCCCAAGAGAAAGACGACTTAAACGAACTGCATGAGTTCGTGCGCAATAGAATCAAGATGGTCAGTGACAAGATGAAGGCTAGGTATGACCGCGCAGCAAACTCGGAGGGATTTATGGAAGGACAATTGGTTTTACTGTATAACCCACAACGAAAGAAAGGATTGTCCCCAAAATTACAGACTCACTGGGATGGCCCGTATAAAGTGATTAAGAGAGTGAATGACGTTGTATACCGGATACAGAAGCACATTAGCCCAAGGTCGAAAATGAAGATAGTACATCTCGAACGATTGGCGCACTATGGAAGAGGTGATTGTATGCCTATTCGGGACGAACAGGCTTAAGTGGGCGGCAGTGTTACAAAGATTAGAAATAGATTTAAATAAAACGACAATGTGGCTATATGTACTTGGCAGCACTGGCAATATTATCTATAGTTGTCAAAATGTTACAAACACTATATAGATAATATTCAAATTAACGGAAATGGAATACTCCAGAATATACAAGATCATTCAAGGCTGTGCCAATAAGAGTAAACCACAACAACAACAAACATAGCAACATCAATGCTAAGAGATGTTGTTCTTAATGATCTTGTATGCAAGTATTCGCTGCTAATAAAACTAAATAGATTCACAACTATACACAGCCATATACACGTAGAAGAAACAAAACCACACACTCATTCATACAACCACTCATAGTTACCATAGGCAAAACACACAGAACACTCATACATTCAAACACACATAGTTACCATAAGCAAACCAGACAAGTCAGCATTGTCATACAAACACACACATGCCAAGTAAACATATAGCCACATTGTCGTTTTATTTAAATCTATTTCTAATCTTTGTAACAATATATATATAATTATATATATATGAACATGCTATTTAATACTATACCTATAAGCTGTATATACGAAAAAAAATCAAAAACATGGGTGAAACTTTTATTAAGTTAGATTGATTTTTTGAAATTTTAGTTTATAAGATTTTTATTTTTGTACTCCTTCATACTTGTATGAAACTTTTTAGAAAGTGTGATATTTTCCTTGCTAACAAATCTTTAAACAATAACTTTTTGCTTTTATTTGCAAATTGTCTATGCAAACAAAGAACATCTGATAACATTCCGAACTAGTCCAAATAATATGTTCGTTCAACTTTGTACAGGAAGTTAAAAATATTTTTTAATCATTTTTTCTTCAAATTGTACAAATATATTTAAGTGAACGCGAGTTTTGCTATGGACTTGGCACATAATTAATAATATGTTGTGGTTGTTAAATACTTTTATATTAAGATATAAATATCGAAGTAAACTTACATGGTTCCAGTGTTGTTGCCAGTAGGAGTGTTGGCAGGCAAAGTAAAATAATACGTATTTCGAGCATGTGCATTGACATTAGCTTTGGAATCATTTGTACTAGATCCACTAATTGTACTTCCTGCTGCAATAATTATGTTGGTATAATTTGGAGGCAGTGATGTTGCTCGTTGTCACACTTTCAACATCTGTACTTATGTAGTGTGGCAATGATGTATGTGTTGTTGTCGTTGTTTGATTGGTTAGACTGATATTTCTAATATGTTTAGGGTTATTTTTTTATTTCAATCACAATGCTGTAATTACATGTAGAATACCGATTGATGATTTACATTTGGAAAAATTCAGCCTTAAACGTTGTTGCTGCTCTAATGCTGATTATGATGTTAGTTTGAAAATTTACAATGGCTATAATATTATTAGTTTTAAATGTATGTTATATATTGCTTCATATATCGCCGGTGTGATGTTTTCTAAAGGAAACTTATTCTTATTGGTCCAAGTAAGGTATTTCTATTATGTGAACATGGTGAACATATAATCTTTATGTTTCATAACTTTTCATGTATTTTGTTAGCGATGATTCGATTATTTCTTTTCTTGCTTCTTAGCTGGTTTCAATTGATGTATTCTCTTAACCTCAAAACTGATGTTTTGTGTTAAGCCAAATGATGAGTAAAAACTAGTAGATGGTGCATTTTTATCGAAGTTACTTTTATATACGACATCGTCTAAGTTAAAGTTTTTTTATAGCAATGCTATTTTTAAAATTCATTTGAAAGTCTTAAGGTATCAGCTTAACATTATATTATTATTTTGTGTATACTTAATATGAACTCATGACTGAAAATTTTGTGTGCTTGAAAAGTTTGTATTGTTAATTTTTATTTAAATTTGTTTTAATTTTATTATTGCTTTCGGTTTGGTTTCCTTCATCTATTCAACTTTGCAGTAGATTTCCATTCTTTTGTTTGATTCCTTCATTTGAAGACATTTTTGATTAAACTCCATTCGAGCTGCAAATAGGAATGAAGAAAAATGCTTTTAAGTTCTGTTGCTTTCAATTAGAATAATATCAGATGATTTACTTGCAATATTAATTTATTTAATCAGTAGCAAACAAAAAATAAAACAAAATAGAAAAGTTTGATATCCGCTTTGATGTATCAAAAGGAAAAGGTTTTTTTTTCTGTGCAATATAAGTGTTCATATATACATAGATATATATTAATTGGCATGTATTTTTTTATTCTTTTACCGGCACTCAGTATCTGAGCTCAGAAAAGTACACACACCTTACAATTATCTCGTACATAGTATACGTAAATGAACACAGCTCAAAGCAGCCAACACATGCTTTTATTTTCATAACATTTACGTGTGTTTCCAAATTTTAGTTATATTTTCTTCACGACCATAAAAAATACTTGCACTGTTCGATTAGAGCCGACTTCAAACACACAGTTTCAAATGTACTAGAGCTGTACGGAACTGAATCAAACGCTCTCAAACAGTCGTTTTTGACAACAACTTCTAATCAAACCCATGTAATTTAAATGGGTTTGATTAGAGGTTCTCGTCAAAAACGATCGTTTGAGAGCATTTGAATCAGTTCGGTACAGCTCTAAAATGTACCAAAATTTTAAGTTCGGGTATGTATGCGACAAGAAAGCACATGTACGATAAACAGATTCCAGTGTACGTTATGTTCATGTTGTGTATGAAAAGAAAAGTACATGTACGATATGAAAATTCTCGTGTTCCTGAATTTTAAGTAAAAGTTTGTGCTTGAATAAAGTACATGTGCCCTAAAAAAAACGTACACTTATGTACGAAATTTTTTTTTTATTTCTCAAATTTCTTATGGCAACTACGTATGTTTGAGTATCCAAAAAAAGGACTTCTTTAATTTTTATTTTCGTGCTGATTCTTTTTCCCAAAGTTTTATTAAAATTCAAAGTGATGAATTGAGGGGGTTTAGCTAGTTCATATGCGCATTTCACTTGGGCTAATGCAGATTATCAGGGAACCTAGTTAAAAGATCCTTTGATCTTTTTTTTTAAACTATATATATTTATGCGCGATGAGCTGTTTCTTTATTTTATATACATATATTCTTTATTTTTTACTTTTTTCCTTAGTTCACACATGCATTATCACTTATACACTATGGAGAAGGTAAAGCTAAAAACCTGATTAAAGAAAGTATTTACGGTCTTATATATACTTTCATCATACATTAAGGGATGATAACTTAAAGATACATTCTTTATCAATACCTTTGTTAGAAAAATTATTTTTCTTATCGAATATTTAGCTAGAAATATTAGTTTCTTTCTTATCTCTATTGCCTACAGCTAAAGTTTGTTTACAATCATCACTTGTTCTTAAAATTATTCCGTCTGTATCTGAGGATGACCTTAACTCTCTATCTCCTAAAATATAAGTCGTCCCAAATTACGCTATGCTAGGTTGAGCATTACGCATTCTTGCTAGTTCTTGTTCATAAACAATTCTAAAGTTCTCGTTAGCTCCATTTTGTTTATATATCAGCAGATACTGCCAGCAACTTCTATTATTGTTATTATTTAAAAAAAATGACCTAGATCACCTAGTAATTCTCTATAGGTATGGTAAACTTCCTTAAAGAATCTAGATTATTAATAGAATATTCTGTTTCTGAATGTAGAGTTCACAATTCACAATGTACAGCAAATTGCCTGTAATATTTTTGTTAAGTTAGTTATATAAAATAAGCATGCATAGTTGTCGAATAATAATACGTCGTCACTTAGTACATATTTTCGTCCTGTTAAATTTTTTTGTGCAGAGTTTGCTTGTGCTAGTGCTGCGATTCCGATTACCTTGAATATTGGGAACCTCTTCATCATCTTTGTTGAGTATATAGTTCTTTTTGTTGTCTTTATGCATAATCTGCCCTCCTTAAGATTGGGTCCTCACGATCTTCTTTAACTATGGCTTTTTATAGCGACTGTCACTTTTACTTCGTATATTGTTGTGAAATTCCTATGTTTTGTGCCTTCGTTCAATCTTTGCAATGTCTTAGTTAAGGCGTTTTTAAGTTTCTTCTTTATTTCGTCTTTGTTACAATTAATTAAATTGACGTGTATATCTGTTGGTTTCTGTCCCGTGACCGAATGGCTCGTATTGTTTAATTCATTCACTGATAAGAGTAATTAATCCGGGACTGATTCTTTCATACATATATATTTATTTATTATATCTTCCAATTGGAACTAACATTTAGTATTCAAATCTTAAACCTAAATATAATTAGTTAATTAGGTCCGACCAGTGTCGGACATAAGATTAGTGATAGTTATTAATAATACATAAGTCGTTATAAACAATAAAACAAAAGTAATTTCAAGCAGTTTCTTCTGGAGTGTTGAGTATGAGAGCCCTTGTGTATCTCTTTTTAAAGCGGATGTATCCAGTAAAATTAAAGATATTTTGAGCAAGGAGATTAGGATGGGTCGCGAGTTTCGTTAAATATTTGCCTACGTATCTTACAATTTCTTCAGTCACTGTTGGCATATTTAAATCACGATGTAAATTTAAATTTTTGATATACCATGGAGCCGATGTTATTTTTCTTAAAAAATTGTTTTGTCTTCGTTGGATTCTCTCTACAATAGAAGCTGAAGCAGTGCCCCATAACTCTATTCCGTAGCACAATTTTGGTTTCAAAATAGACTTGTATATTAAAAGCTTACAATCCAGACTGAGAGTTGAATTTCTACAAATCAGCCAGTGTATCTGAGTTAATTTCAAATTCATTTATGTTAGCTTTGAGTCAACATGGGGTTTGAATGTAAGCCGTCGATCAAGGTGTATACCAAGGTATTTTACGTGTGAATGTTGAAGAGCAACTTGTTTGTTGATGTGAATTGGGGAACAAGTATCTGTTCGCAGGGTAAATATTACCTGAACGCACTTTTGCTCGTTTACTTTAATTCTCTATTAGATTTAACGATATTTCCAGCTGTGTAATATGTTCTTGAAGATATCGGGTTCGTGAGGGTTTTCGTGCATACTAAGGCAGGCTGTATCATCGGCAAACGTAGATGATTGGATATTGCTGCTCAAAGGCATATCACAAGTGTAAATCAAATACAAAACTGGCCCCAGTATGCTCCCCTGCGGCACACGGGATGATATAGATTCGGGGACACTCATGAAATCAACTTCCACAACCGTAAACTTCCGGGTAGTAATGCAACTTTCTAGTAGCTTCAGAAAATTTATTGGTAGATATGACTTAAATTTTAAAATAAAGCCTTCATGCCACACTTTATCAAATGCCTGCGAAACGTCAATAAACAGTGCAAAACAATATTTCCTCCTCAAATGTTTTTCTTATAAATTGAACCAATCTATGCGTTTGTTCAATGTAGCTATGTTGACTTCTGGAACCTAATTGATGGTCTGGAATGCAACCACTACCAATTAAAATAGGGGACAATTTCGTCATGAGCAGTTTTTCGAAAAGTTTTGACATTGTTGATATCAGACATATTGGCCTGTATGACTCAGGCTTGGTAAGATTTTTGCCCAGCCTTGGAATCATTTTAACATTTTCAAGCTTCCAGTTGTGTGGATAATACTCCAGTCGTAAAGTGGCATTAAAAATAAATAACTGGATTCTAATTGCAATACGAGGCAACTTTATTAGTATCTGGTTACTAATTCCATCAATACCCGGGGCTTTCTTTGGGTTGAGTTGAGCAATAAGTTTTTGTACATCACCCGTTTTAAATTTTATGGGTCGAGGGGATAGCGCAACTACATTTGGCAAATCAACATCACCAGAACATGTGTTAGGGGTAAATACTGATTTTAAATGCTCAGCAAATATTTTACCTTTTTCAGAGTCGCTTCTTGCCCAATCTCCGATAGATGTGCGCAGAAGTGGTTTAAACTCAACGGCTTTCTAGCAGCGCGCCACAAAGAGTAATTAGATGCTGGTGTGATATTAAGACTTTCCAGATAGTTTTTAAGGGATGCAGGTTTTTCTAATGCAAGCAACTCTTGGAGACGTTTAGTACACTCTTTAAATCTGATTTTATGTTGAGGTGATCTGTGCTGTTGCCATTCACTTCCAGCTCTTCTTTTTTCACTTATGAGACGTTCGATATCCGTAGAATATATTCTATCAAACCCATTAAGCGGATGGGAGGCAGTGGCATGCTCAGCAGACTGTTTTATATCTTTCATAAGATTGGCAATGTTAAATTCAATATCTTCGGATGCTCTTAGCGTAATGTGTTCCGTACAATGACTACTGAGATAGTTTTTGAACCCAGCCCATTAACACGGTTGATAATCTTCACATATGGGGGAGATAAGTCACTTCTTATTGGCTACAAATTGTAACGATAGTGAGAGAGTGATCGGAGGAGAGATAAGCTTCCATTTGAATTCCACGGAATTTTTTGTATGTCCGTAGGCCAGTAAGCAAGCTCTCCACTCGAAATGACGTCCAAAACCCATTTTTGAAATTGTGTTGAACAATGCTTGACCTCTAGGTGTAATAAGACGCGAGTCCCAGAACGTATATTTTGCATTGTAGTCGCCAGCTGCTACGAAACAAGGGCCAAGAGATTTGTATAAATCCTCATATTGATCCTTAGTAATTGTGAATCTGGGAGGGGAGTAAATTGATGATATCACAATTACGAATTTCGTAATATTTCGACACAAATATTTGTTGCTTGTAGATGTTTTTCACAAATGTATTCCAGAATATAGTGCTTGATTCTCGAGTTTATAAGAATTGCTGAGCCACCGCATGCTCTTCTTCTCGGATCCTTTGAATCATATAAGGTGTAGCCATTAATTTTAAAGAGACTTCTCGAAGTCAAATGAGTCTCAGAGACCAACATTATATCAATGTTGTTTCCTTGAGGAAGTGCTCAAGTTCGTTTTTGTGTTGGCGAAAGCCATTTGCGTTTTTAACGTGTTCATGGCTTGTTGACTAATGTTTGAAGCAGTGTATTCTGCATTCGCAACATTTCTTGCATCATGCTTGTCATATATGTTGTAAAATTGTTTATACTTTGCACCAGATTCTCAATAGTAGCTTCAAGCCGATTAAAATTAAAACCTGACATTGTAGCCGTTAAAATATTTGGTCATGAAAAATTTTGGTTGGCTCTTTTGGGCAAAAGTGGCGGAGTGAGAGTTTGCTTATTTAGCGGGGGCTAATTTCGGTTTTTGTCCCATACGAAAGAATATACAGGACATCCTCTGTAGTTAGCGGTATGATTACCTCTACAATTACTTTTTTTTCTGCTTGATCTTTTGGTTTAGTACAACTAGCAGTACCACAAACTGTATGTAGTTGCAGTAAGCACTGTACAGGTCCAGTTGCTGATGTATAGTTTTTTATCTTTAATATTCCTGCTAGTTCTGATATTGAGCTGTGCACGCGTTCGACTTGTCCGTTTGCCTTGGATCTGTATACTGGCGTTTGAATCCTTCTTTCATTATTTTTTTCACACAATTGATTTACCAGCTTCGTTATCTGACATTAATCGTTTACGTTTGGGGTAATTGCTTATAATCATTTTTTCTAGTTTTTTCTCCACTCCAGTTTTTGATTCTAGTTCTTTGATAACTATGTATTTAGAAAATTTATTTATTGCTTCTAAATATGATCTATGCTCATTATAATAAATATCTGCGTGCATATATTAATCTGATTCAGCTGGTATGAAGAATCTTTTAGTGGTTCCTTTGTTGGTCGTCTTTCGTACTTACCGAACAGACATTTCTTGTTATATGCTTTACAGTTCTTATATATCTGGCCAGTAATTTTTCTCTAAAATTTCTTGTGCGGATGCGATCCATCATGCATGTTTTTGACTAACTCAATTTGTTTTTCTTTGCCATAGACATCAATTCATTTTGTAGGAGTGTACAAGAAATTCGTATTATTAAAATTATTTTGTATTATGGGACTCAATACATAAATACTTTCTCGCGTGATGTGTATTGCAATCAATTTCTCCGTTTGCAAGGTTTCTTTTAGTTCCGCTATTAAGTTTTGTTTGGTTGTAAAATTTACCGTGTGCCTAACTTTGTTCATGAATACCGTTCGTGTTCGCGTTTCATTTATTTTATTGTTTAGTAAAAGTTCATATTGTATGGCGTATACGTTTAGAGGTTCTATTACCTGCTTGATAACTTCTGTGTTGTGTCTGCTGATGAAGTGTTTATTTGTTGTCGAGAAAGGGCGTCAGCAGCAACGTTTTGTTGACCTGGCTTATATCCAAGCTTAGCACCAAAATCTCCTATAACTGCTTTCCAACGTTTAAGTTGCAAGTTGAGATTCTTGTCCGATATAGCATATGTTAAAGATTGGTGATCTGTATATATAGATAAATCTGCTGTACCATATTTACAGTTTCTAGGTTTCTGAAGTGCCCAAATAGTGGCTAATAACTCCTTTTAATTTTTTTCATTTCATTTGGCTTTACCAAGATTTTGAATTTTTATTTATACCAAGATTTTGAATTTTTAGTTTTTGAAAATCAACGACTCCAAATGAAAAAACTGATAGAAACTTTTGTGTACGTGTGATTTTGCATCCCTCTCTAACTTGTGAATAATATCGAGCTGGTCACTCTAATGTTATTGTTCCTTATAAATTTTTCACTAGTGACTGGTATGGTGTAACTTGTGACCAATCGCATTTGACGGGTATTGTGTCACTGGTGACCGGTCACCCTTGTCTGGTATGTCACCAATGATGGGATATCTAACAATCCTAACCTAGCCGCATCCAATATAGTTAAACGCATTTAATATCAATTCAATTACTTTATTTGTAACAAATTTATTATTTCTATTTTAACAAACACATAAAAAACTGATGTAGTTTTCGCTTACGCTTCCACTTCTACTCCATCATAACCGATGTTTTAATGTGACATGGTAAATATCAAAGATTTTAATGCAAATGAGAGGCGAAAATCAGACTTTTTTATACTTACGATTGCCTTCTAGTTGATCGAAAGATCCTTCTTGTTTAGTGGTGGTCTGCTCCTCGCGCAACGGTTCCTGCTTAAGACAATTTTTATATTACTTTTGCCACATTTAATGTTCTATTATTATTAATAATACATATACTTACAGGTATTTTCTTCTATTTTTCACCACAACGATATTTTAAATGAAAACAGGTATAAAAATGTTAAACTTAAAACTATGAAACATACATTTATCACATTTGATGTAGTACTCCATTAACAGTGATAACCATATGTTGGGTTAAAAAAAATTTTTGTGTAAATTTTTATGTTTATTAGTTTCAGGCATTTATTTTCTCTAGGGTACTAAAGACGTGCCATGCTAAAAAAATGTTAGAGTGAGAAACAGGAAATCAATTATTTTTAAATGGAAATCTATGCAGTTTACAAGATTTCATTTCAATACAAAAAAAGTGATAGGGAAGATTCCCTCTTGATTTGTCAAATTCCACATGAAAAAAAACGTCCTTGAAATTCACCTCATCTACGTTCACACACCATCAAGTATATTATTTGTACAGCGTAGTATTTTTGCATGCATTATGGAAGAAATGCGCAGTCGTATCTGTTTGTAGTGTAGATTTTGACGAGTTTTCGACAAAGTCTAGGAATGACTTGATTATGTTTTGTATGAGAAATCAATATCTACTAGATTTGGCTCAAAATTTCACAAGCAATAGATTTTGTTCAGTGTAAATGATCTATGTATAAGCAAAAACTTTAATGTCCGTGGAAATTTATATGTACGATAGAATCAAGGACATGAGTAGTTTTTAGGATTTCGGTTTTCGGTTACCATTGAATCTGATTTTGTAGACAAGCATACTTATATATGTTGAGTAATAAGATCGCCGACTATATGGCATCTGCCTTAATGTGCATTTTCTCCAATCAACTCATCTGTTGTAATTACATAACGTGTTGGACTTATTCATTAACCGGAAACAAACTAAATGATAAAATGCCTTCAGGAAAGATCTCCTTAGTTAGCACTTTTGTGGTAAAATTACCGGTAATTAATAACATAGTACATTAAGAATAAAGTTAAGTTGTTGGTGGCTAAGCCATGTCTATATACATAAGTATGTACATTTCATTGGTGCTTTCCCAAAACAACAGTTGTCTACAATCACAGTTTATAAAAGTTTCAAAACTCCCATCTTATGCAAAGACTTTTTAAAATTGTGGCATAACTGTACGACTTCTCAGTGTAAGCGAACGAGTTAAAGATAATATGCAGCATAAGATGGGAGATTTTCATATCCGCGAAACTAAAAACTGTTTTGGAACTCATTCAACACGATCGCTTTGTACCAAGTTATGGGTCCTATATAAGAATTTGCCAACAAGCCGCTGTATGCGTTCTGATGTAGATTCCATTGTAAGGCTCTCCTTTCGTATTGTCACGAGTATATTTAAAATTAATATTAGTATAGTTACTTATACGTCACACTCGTACAAGGTTGTTATTGCCGTTCATGTTTTTATCTGCTCATAATGTGTAATTTTTGTGTATTTTTCCACATTAAACCAAAACACACATGTATATGTATGTATAATAAAAGTAAACGACATGTCAAAGATATGGATGTAAAATCAGTAATTTAAAATATATTTGAAAACCAACAGGAATAATCAATGTATATATAAACGCTTGCAGCTTATTTCTAATACACTCTCTTTCATCAATGTTGCTGTATTCTGTAGACATTGGTTATATAAGAACGAATTTTTATTGCAATATATGCTTAAGCGTTATCAAGCTTGTTTCGAATTTCCTTATCTATGTTACCACCTAAGCCATAAATTTTAAATATTAGTGGCGTCATCTAATAGTTTTATTTCGGTATAGGACTAACTTTAAAGCCAAGCACCATGTTACATTTAATGTTTGATGTATTTAGAATTCTTTTAATATTCTTTACCAGGAATCAACTCTAAAATGTCTATAAATTTCCCAAATATCTCAGGGTATTACTTGCCAACCATGTTGATTGCCAAGGTAAGGATGCCTTATTCCAACCCACACAAATGGCCTGGGAAGAGATGATGTTACAAGATGTGATGAACAATTTATATCTTGCGTAAAGGTTGTCCGTATATCATCCAGAGCAATGATCTGCTACAGGGTACGAACTCTCACCGTTCTTTTTAAGTGGCACTAGTTGGGATGTTTTAGTCTTGTCCGTTTTATATCCCAAAGTAATATACAGATTATATGCTATAGTTATGACCAGTGCCGTATATGCACCAAAAAAAAACATTATTTTAATTTTGATGCACCTATTTAAAAAAAAATCGCTTACATACTGCAATAACTATATAACCAAAAAGGTATTAATTCCCCTATTGTCGTACTAAACTCAACGTTTGGTCGTGTACCAGTCAACTCAACTTTCACTAAACCAAACTATTTTTTGATACTGCGGAACCCAACTTTTAGTAGTTGTCATTTCTATGGTGTTGCCAGTATGAAATTTCAATTTTATGTTGGTAACATCTTGAAATTTATTTGAAAATAGACGAAAAAACGCAGAAATAAGTTACAATTAAGTTTTTGAAAAGAAAAAATAAATTAATATTTGATTTAAGTGTGGATTTATTTTACGAAGATGAAAATCATGACGCCAATATAAATGTTCTTCGTATACGTAGATATATACGCGATGATTGAAATCCTCTCGAACTAGGCGGTGCGTAGTAAGAAATGTCCAAAATTATTAACTAAAATTTATAACAAGTGATTTTGTTTTATAGATTTATTAGCTATTTTCGGCTGAACAAAGAAGAATTTTGTTATATGCTTGATAAAATTAAGGACCACTTAAAGAAAGCTGTGCGTATGGCAGCTATTCCACCGATATTAATGCTGTCCGCCCCCCTGCGACTTTTTGGCTGACTGAAGCTATTAAAAGTGTAATGGAAATGACTTCAATGTTTGAGTAGCTCAATCCACAATACCACCTATTTTAAAGAAAGTGTTACCAGCAATAAAAGATCACATTTTGGAAAATTGACAAAATGAAGTATTTAATTGTTTTAAATATTTTATTATATATTTAATTAAAGCATAAAAATTTATTTACGATTTTTTAATTTTTTACCTCTTTTTCTATTATTTTTAAAAAGGAAATGTAATAAATATATAACTCACAGAGACTCAACTGCTCATAAGCAGTTGTCTATACTTATTGTTTTTTTTTTTTCAACCAATCTTATACAAAGTGGTGAATCGCAATACTATTAAACACAACTTTAAAACAATCACACAACCAAAGTCAACTAAAAAGTCAACCGTATTTAAGTTGAGAATGGTCATACCGATTTGTGAAAGACGACCAAACTACTAAAAAAGTTGTCAAGCGGAATAGGGGCCTAAGTATCGAATACCGCGAAAAATTGTTGGTATTGAGTACTCAGTAATCAAAAATTTAATTATTTACAACACTGGTGCAAGTTATAAAAACCTTGAAACGATGCACAGAGGGTTAGAATAGCCTGTTTTCTTGGATTAATTTTAAAAAAAATTTTGAGTATTGTCAAAATTTTTTGTACCCGGTTAGAGTATATAAAATTCTACATCACTTGTCGTTAAAATAAATGTCAAAAGTGCTCTGGTGTTTTTGTAGTGGAACTTCAAGTCAAACTTTATAGAAATTTTTTTGCAAAAAAGGCTGAAAAAAAGTGAAAACTTTCCTGTTGAAAATTTTATTTATTTTAAAAAGTATTTCAAGGGAACCATCAAGTTCAGGTTATTTTGCAAATAGTTCGTTAACATTTGTGTGTCAAATTGTATGTGGAAGTGTTTTAGATTTAGTTATTTATATTGGAAATGCCAAAAAAATTTGCATTTTTATAGTTTAAATGGATAAATAGTTATTATTCGTCCATATTCGTGCCATAATTTTTAGTTTATATTAAAGGAGACATAAATCTCTATTACATTGCAAAATTTTACGCTGCCTTTTTGTGCCTTTTAGAAGCTATGCATTGTTTAATGCAAGTGTTGCAGCAGTCAAATTAGCTAAAAATCACATTGATCTCGCGACTGCTGCTGTTGTTGTGTATTGTGTTTTGTTGTTTTTCATGTTACTTTTTTCCATTTATTTGTGCTCTTCTTTTCAGTATATTAATGATGTTATTTTTGTTTCTTTTAATAATATTCTTTGTTTCAATAATATTTTGTTTTTGTTTATTTTAATAATATTCTTTGTTTTGACAAACAGTGATCGTGTTGTTCAGTTTTAAGTAATCGGGTAAAAGGGATTTTTGAAAGGTTTTTTTTTGTATTAGAATTATTTTTTGTTTTTTATAGAAACAAGTTCGAACGTTGTTTTTTATACTCGTCGAAGCTTATTTGATATTATGATGAATTCAAGCGCTCAAACAATGAATGACAAGATGAAATTTTTAGCTGAAGAAATCAAAAAACGCACCAACTGCTCTGAGGATAATATAATAAAAGAATGGATGTTTTCTTTTATGAATTTAAATCTAGGTGGACTAGAGCGCATAGAATGGAAATGAGGTTTATTGCTCAAAATAAAATCTGGTTGGAATCCTCTATTGGTTTTACTCTTGCCCCGACTGCAAAACGTGGTCGAAAAGAAATTAGTTTTACCGAGTCCAGTGGTTGGAGTAAATATAAAAAAACAAAGATTTTAAGAGACACCATATCATTGCCAGAGTTACTTTATGCTTCACAGGTTAAATTACAGAGCGCAGGTTATGTCGAGGAATCCAAAGTGTTGCGAGCCATATATGAAAAGTGTTGCAAGGGCATAAATTTAAAAAAAAAGTTGAAACAACCACTTCCCACCTTGAAAATATCGAATACAAAAGCTTTGGCTGTTTTTGTAGAAGCTAAACTGACACGAAATCAATACAATGTTGTTAGACAAGCTGCTCCTCAAATATTTCCCTCCTACAACAATATTCAAACTGAAAAACAAAAAACTTACCCAGAATCGGCCAGCTTTAAAATAAGCGAGACCTCCGTTGAAGTAACTTTACAAGGTCTTCTTAATCACACAGCGGAGCGACTAATAGAACTTCAAGAAACTGTTATTGACTCATTAGGCATTACGAACTCGAATGTAGTATTATATTCAAAATGGGGCTTTGATGGAAGCTCTGGCCATAGCTCATACAAACAAGCCTTTCATGGATCTGATGCTAGTGATTCATCAGTTTTTTTAACCACAATTGTACCACTTAGGCTTATGTTTGAGGAGAAGGTAATTTGGCAAAATCCACGGTCGTCTTCAACTAGATTTTGCAGACTCTTGAAAATTGAATTTACCAAAGAAACCGCATATGTGTCAATTAGTGAACAAAAAAGAGTTGAAGAGGAAATACAGAATTTAACCTGTTCAACTGTCACGATTGGTGAGAAAGTTGTACATGTTTTCCACAAATTAACTTTGGCAATGGTAGATGGAAAAGTTTGCAATGCCTTAACAGAAACCACATCAACACAAAAGTGTTACTTATGTGGCGCTACAAGTAAGGATTTTAATAATATAGAAGTCATGATCCAAGGACCTGTGCCTGTAGACAATTTAAGATTTGGCCTTGCCATTCTTCATGGCTGGATTAGATTTTTCGAATGTCTTTTGCACGTGGCATATAAAATACCTTTACAAAAGTGGCAGGCTAGGACTGATTCTGAAAAAAGAACAGTAGCTGAAACAAAAAAAAAAAAATTCAGAAAAAATTTAAAGAGAATATGGGATTAATAGTTGACCAACCCAAACCTGGTTTTGGAAACACGAATGATGGGAATACGGCAAGACGTTTTTTTCAAAACGCTGAAAAATCTGCCGAAATAACAAAAATAGATGTTAATTTAATTAAAAAAATGCACGTGTTGCTTATTGCTGTATTCAGTGGCCATGAAATTAATAATGAAAAATTTAAAATATATGCGCACAATACAATAACTACCTATTGGGCAGTTATCAGAAGAAGCGCAAGAAGCTCGAAATAAAGATTTAAAAAAATATAGGGAGTTTCATTCACGAAAGTGCAGTCGCGAAAAATCAAACCAAGACATTTTTAATATGTTTTTGATAACCTCTGACCCAATTATTTCAAGCATGCAAAAATTGCCTACAAAGAAGGTTCAAAGCTTGCCAGAGGAGGCAATTGATTTAATTGTACCTGCAGCTCCAAACAAGAACAGTGATGTTGAACTTGCTGATGCTGCTAATGATGATGATGATAATGATGATGATGATAACGATGATGATAACGATGATGATGATGATGATAACGATGATTATAATGATGATGATGATGATGTTGATGATTAACTTTAAGATGTATAAAATGTAATGTTTAAGTTCTAATATGTACTCCTTGCACTATATACCTACACTGATATTTGCCATTATTTAATAAAATTATACTCAAATATACTTAGAAAACATTTTTTTTTACTTATTTTAATGGTATTAACTGAAAAATAAAGAAAAATTATCCGAACATAGCTTCCCTGATTTGATCCAAGAAAACATGCTATTCTAACCCACTGTGCGATGAGATTAAAACCAACGTCTTTTAAATAAAGAAGACACAACGTTAAACAATACCTGTATGCAGAAAGGCCATACGAACCGATTCTATAATTCTTCCACAACACAGTGAAGCTCCAAACTTAACTTCGTTCAAGTTATACATGTATTAAATAGCCAATAGCATTTTTACTGTAGTTTTGTTTTCAAAGCTATTTGTGTATCTTTTGATTTTTGTAATTTTTTTTTTGCAGTTTCGTATAATAATATTGGTTTTTTGCCGGCTTAATTAATTTTTAATTACTTTATACCTTTAGCTTTTCCTTCTACCCGAATGATTCTTTGCTTTTGTTCTCATTAGCCTTCATATTCTGCCATCTTAACTGCGTTCAATTTAAAAGAAAGACGAGAGAGAATAAAAAATCTACGCAAGCAAAATCATGACTAACAATCAAAAAGAAAACATCTTAAGAAGTAATAATTAATGAAAAATTGTAACGAAGGAAGACAAAAACAAAAAAATTGCTATTAATTGTTTTAATTTTGCTGTCTCCAAAGAAAAGCTTTTTATATCTTTTATAAATTGTGAGAAGCTTCTTTTAACATACATTACACTTCTTATGGTTTTATGTCTGCCGTTACCGAAGTAGATGTAGAATTCATTAGAATGACTGCAATGTACAACTTGATCAAACTTTGCCCACTGAACCTAAAGTAAGCATTTAGAAATAACTTATAACAAGTTTAACTATTATTATGAAATTGTTGTGAAAGGCTTGTAAATAATTACTAAGCTATGAAACCTAATACCTGGTAATAATATTATTAGTCAAACCTTGCAAAAAGCTTGGCATATGATACGCGTATAAAAAATTATTTTTCAGTCATAATTGAAATGAGCTTTGACTCATTTTGTAAGCTTGCGACTTAAGCACATAATAATTTATATTTTTATTAATTTTTTTTTTGCTTAATCAAAAAACAATAAAAGTTTATTTGAAACGTACATATTTTAAATGACTGAAATAAAAACTACTATTCCTTGTATCTACTTAAAATAATGAAAGAAGGTAACAGAGATACAAAATATTACAATGTAATCATAAAGCTGTTTTTTGTGTTGATTTTGTATTTCTGTATTTATAGTTAGGTCTATATCCTGCAAACCTACTTCGTAGTTTATTTTTAGTTGTACCGACATATGTACATCTTGTTACAATTTTCATTACCACCAACCAAACCACATGGCATTTTATACACTAAATTAGACGTTTCTAATTTATCTTTTGTGTTACTGAATATTGTACTTAAAGTGTATATCATCTTATGAGCCATATTTCTCACTATTATAAATATTTGAGTTTTCTAAACTTTCAGATAAAGGAGGTATATAAGTCAATGATTTATAAATGTTAGGTTCAGTAATTGTTATATTATTAGAATTTTTGTTTTTAAATTGTCTTATTATATTATTATTTTTATATTACGAATTGGTTGAATTGAGTAATTATTATCAATCTATCAAATAATCTTTTATATTTTC
This sequence comes from Linnaemya vulpina, assembly GCA_963675445.1. Lineage (NCBI taxonomy): Eukaryota > Metazoa > Arthropoda > Insecta > Diptera > Tachinidae > Linnaemya > Linnaemya vulpina. The sequence goes on along the minus strand of OY776279.1, from coordinate 40,099,403 downwards.
TATATTGGTTTTGTGGAATTCCGTATCACTTATTTTGAGTACTCCCTCTTAGGTGTATTAATAATTATTCTACTTGGATGTCTTGAATAATAATTTATAGTTCTACCAGAACATGTTGGTTTCTGGTACAGCAGAGGTGCTTAACTTTTCCTAATTCTTAACTTTTCCGTGATATAAAAAATGCTTATGATTATACGTGTATTTACACTTTGTATTTATTTTTATTATGTATTTAAGTTAATATTAACACATGTATTAATTTTTTAAATGTATTTTATATAATTTTATTACACACGAACAGAGAAAAATAAAATAAAATAAAAAATTACTCTAAAAAGTTAAGATAACCTTTACTTTTTAGAGTTCCGTGTAGTGACTGAAAGCTGCTTAACTTTTCCGTGTACTTAAGTTTTTGCGCGTCTTAACTTTTAGGAGCCTCTATTGTTCCAAACTATTAAGGTGTCTTCTCTTTTAATTAAAATCTATACCGCTTATACCACTGTTTTTGACTTATATCCAGATTTCGTTTCAACATCAAAAAAAGGTGAAGGCAAGTTTTCCACTTTTCCCCCACATCTTTTCACGTATATATGATCTTTTACAGCATAGAGGACAAATAGCTTTCAACAAAGACTATAAATTTAGATCTGCAGTCTTTGCTTTCAAATTTGTTTATTGGGTAGAGCCTTTACAAACATCTACACGCATATACATAGTTTTGTATAAATGTGTATGCACATATGTATGTATATCTGAATGTACATATTAAATTGAAATCTATGTAATGAAAATATTAATTCAAAGTTTTTTTTTCCGAAAGTATTAGGAAATTGTTTTTCTGTAAAATGCCACGAGCTTCTTGGTTAAATCTAAAAGTGAGTACTTCGTCTGTGTGGTCTCAAATTCCATATAAAGTAGTACATAATTATAAAAAAAAAAAGTTTCTTAGTAATCATTTCAAAAATTTTCATAAATTTAGAGCGCAAAATATTAATATTTTACTTTAAAAGAGTTGCGATCATTAGACTAAAGGAGCACTGAGAGGGGAATATAAAAGACAACCCTCGGAAAAGAGCACGCATTAGAGAATTACTTGCGAATGCAAAATCTATATCAAATACATAATAATCCACGGCACTATCTAGTTATCAATATGAACAATTACAGAAAACAAAAAGCTGTTGTTTTATGTGAAAATATTATTCTTTCCGTTAATAGCTATGCTGTTTTACATTCCATTGCATTAATGACGTTTATATAAACGTCATTAATTTATATTAAATTTTAACGACACAATCTGGTTAAATGCACTTGGCAGCACTAAAAACACCACTATGACAGTCAAGAGCTTCTTTATTAACAAAACAATTGGGGTACTCACACTGTGTGCTATTTAGACATATTGTCATAAAGCCATAATATTTTAGACCAGTTTAAGAAAGTTTTTGTTTTGTTGTATACAAAAAAAGTCATAGAATAATAGCACACTTCCAGATATATTTTTATTTTGTCATAAATTACCCTACAAGAACAGTAACGGTAATATCACCGGTAAAACGACTGTCACTGCTGACAAGGTTTCCTAGTAGAACCAAGTTTTTTATCATTTTATTAAGGCCAAAATGAAAAAAAACTTATTGAAACTCTTTTGCACGTGTGATTTTGCATACCTTTCTAACTTGTGAATATATATTCGAACTACTTACTGGAATAGTATCACTGGTGACCGATCACCCTTGACGGGTATGGTGTGACTGGTGACCGGTCACACTTGATGGGAATGATGTGATTGGTGACCACTCATCGTTGATGTAGAAAGCTGTCACTGCTTACAAATGCATTCTTATATATAAAATACGATTTATTTACCAATATTGAAATATTATTTTATTGTATAAAAACCATTTGGTATGAGGCCAAACATAAAATTGAGTTATTTAAAGAAAATTATATAAAAACAAAATATATATAATAAAAATTCATATAAACTGAACATAACTTAATCTATTTTTTTATTTACTTTATATAACTTTTTAGTTTCATATGGTGAGCTCGTTCCACTGCCTTCTTATCATATTTTTTAACTCATAGATTCAAATATTTTACTTGAAATATATATTTCAAATTTTTTGCAAAAAGTATTAATTTATACATCAATAACTATCTTGTCCCCTTCAACGTAATCCCCCTCAGATCTAATACACTTATGCCAGCATTTTTTCCTATCCTCGAAACACTTCTGAAACGCGCAAACGGCGCATAACTTCAAGGTAGGATTCCTTATTGACTGTTGTCAATAAGGACGTTGTGGCAAGAATTCATGATGCACCACGCCATTGCAGCCGAAGAAACCAGTAAACAAAACCTTCACATTTGACCGAACTTGACTCGCTTTTTTCGGTCTTAGGTCTTCTGGACGTTTCCATTGGGATGATTAGGCTTTGGTTATGACCTTCTTGAAGAAATCTGGATCGTCGTTGACGATGTTCAACAGCAACGTTTTTTTTCGCTCAAATTTTAACAATTTTGGAACAATCTTCGCTGCAGCACGTTTCATGCCTAAAACATCCGTAAAAATTGCTTGGCATGAGCCGAACGATATGCCAACATCATAAGCAACTTCTCTGATAGTGACTCGACGATTATTCAAAATCATTTTCTTCACTGCTTCAATGTTTTCATCGGCTGTTGACGTGCTCGGGCGACCAGGACATTGACATTTTCTCGGCCTTCCTTAAACCGGTTATACCACAGCTGAACTTGTGTTCTGATCATAGTAGGCTCCCCAAATGCCGCAGTCACCATTTCAAATGTCCTTGCGCATATAATTTCATTTTTTACACAAAGTATAATACAGTTTCTTTGATCCAGATCAACCAACATAACAGAAAAAAATTCAATAATCGTACACACGCGACTCACGAAATTTGAAAATAACGGTTGCATATTTATCAGACCTAGTATATATATATATATATATATATATATATATATATATATGTATATATGTATATATGTATATGAAAACTATGTGTATGTACGTAGTCTTCATGCACTTTTCTTATCTAGCTATTGTAAATTTTAGTTTATTAATATCAGTGATTTCGAGGTATAAAATTTAAATATAAAATCACTATTTTAAAAGCTTATATATATATATATATATATATATATATATATATATTATTACAATTAAAGTCACTAAAAGTAATATATAAAAATAAATACAATTATGAGAAAAGTGCTTTTCAAATAAAAAAAATTTATATAATGTCAGCCAAGCCAAGTGCGGAGAAGATTTACTTAATAACAATTATTAGAGGTAGATACAACAAGGAAATTATTCCGAGAATAAAAATTATGTTCTTTTTTGCTACCCAATCTCACATAAAGTAACAAGTGGGGTCAAAAATTACCCAATCAAACCTATTTTTTGTAATAACTAAAATCTTGGGTAATTTTCGGGCCCACTTTTGAACCCCTAAAATTTAAATTGAGTAACTAAAAAAAATACGTGTCCATTTAGTTTGTATTCTCTAAAATATATCTAAGTTTTATTAAGATTTGACAGTTAGCATCGAGATACTTCCATTGCAAGTCTAATTGTCTAAAATTAAAAAAAATTAGTTAACGTTTTATCTTAGCTATTTCCCATCACAAATTCAAATGCACAGAAAAAGAAGGACCGGTTAACTAAGGGACAACACCCAAAATAAAATTCATTTATAAAATATTGTTATAAATTTTTGAAAACTGTGAATTATTTTTATATTTTAAAATGTATTAAATATATTGTTGCAAGTGGGATTCGTCATTCCTCGGAAAGTTTGTATAGTGTGTAATAACAATACAATAGTGTCGGAAACAGTTTACACACCCGGTATGCATATTTTACAGTTACATTTTTATTTTAACTTATTTTAATATTTATATTTATTGTTTTTGACAAAGATAATCTATAAACTCACTATATGTTTTTATTCTTGTGTTTTTCAAACAAACGAATTGCAAATACAAAACAAATTTTACAAAATTTCCGATGAATTATGAATACCACTGTTATATTATTATATAAATTCAATTCCTTTTTTTACTGTAATGTTTTTTACTTTACATGTTTATATTATTATTTGCTATATAATATAATAATAATTTAATTTATATATCATTTATTACATAATTTAGTAATTCTGCTATTTATTATATAATATCATAATAATTTAATTTGTACAATTTTAATAAACTGAAGTAATTCATAACATAAATAGAAAAATATCTCTTTCTGTAATCTGACTGAAAAAAGGATTAAAAAAAAAACAATCAGAAATACGACTAAAAAACGACTCATAAATGATGCGCAAAAGATTAAAAATATTACTGAAAAATGAGTCGCAAAAGACTCTTTGACGATAAAGAAAAATAAAATAATTAGAAATACGATCAAAATATGACTCGCAAATATGAGTCATATATGAGACGAAACTGATCAGAAAAGCGGGTCATAAAAGACTTCTCAAGAAGAGTCGCGGGTAGGGTACCATTTTCTCCCGAAAAAACAATCATTTTCGATTAGAAAATAAGCTCATTTTAAAGCGCATGTAAAGTTTCATAACGCACTATCACTTTGATCACGCCTTCAGCTGGGAGATGCGATTTTTGACACACTAGGTTCCTTTTCTCGGAGAAGGTCACATACATTATATCATGGGGATAATCGGCGGCAAGTTTTTCATAAAATGCTTGCAGGGCATACACAAATATCCATAAATACATATGTATTTACATACATTTTTACAGATAAATAAGACCATATTAATTCTGGCGCATGGTTTTCTATATAAGTATGTAGTTTGATATCGAAATGCTGAATACATGAGTGTAATTAAAATATTTACCCTTGACAACGAAATAAACACATTTCAATTTTAGTAAAAAAATATATAATATACATTTGTATAATTTTTATTTTAAATGGCTTAGTAAATAAGCAGAATTTTCGCGTTTGGAGTGAGTAGCATCCACCAGATTTTGTCCCAACACCAGCACATCCACAGTGTCATCGGCCCATATATCTTCAAGAATGATGGTGGTGAGAATGTTATTGCCACTGGTGAACGGTATAGGAACATGATTTGATATTTGTTCGTACCTCAATTATGTGGCATTAATCTTGGTGATTATGTGGTTCCAACAGGATAGAGCTTTTTACCATATAGCGGTCGCAACAATTGATTTTCTCAAAGAAACTTTATATGAAAGAAAAATTTCACGTAATGGCCCAGTTAATCGGCTACCAAGATCGTGTGATTTTACTTCACTGGATTATTTTCCCTGGGGTTAGGTTAAGTCACTTGTATAAGACGATAAACCCTTGAATACCTGGAAATCAACAAGTGAAGAGTTGTTGAAAATTGGTGTCCCAGATGGTGCCTCCAACGCGCCAGGCGTGGTGTGGTAAAAATCATATTTAAACATGAATTTCATCAAATTTTCTTTAAAATAAAGCCAGTTTCATTGATATTAATAATATATTTCCTTTAAATGTTATCACTCTATAAAAAGAAGCACCCATTATAAAATGCATATCAATAAAATTTCGAAGCAAGAAATTGATTAGCGAACTAGGAAAACGGAAATTATTTTCAAAATAATATCAAATTATTTTATTTTCTGGTCTTATATCTCTTAGTTGTTATGCAAAAGCTCAATATTTAATATTAAATTGTTGATGGGGGAAACAATATACGTACATATATGTATTAAGAATTCAGTAAAATACGGGCGTTGAATATCGGTAATATTTAAGTTTTCTTTATATACATATCCATATATTACAAAAATGCTGATTTTTCGATAAACTTTTGTTTATTTCAGTCTAATTTATAATTACGGGCAACATGTGAATACAAATAGTGTTAGATATGTATATGCATTTCAAATTACATTCAGTGTATGTATGTATGCGATTTTATTTGCAAAATATGCAACTATGAAGAATGAAAAATCAAAAGCAAAATAAAAACGAACGGTTTTTCCCCCAAAGCTACATACATACATATGTACAAGCAAAAGTAATTTTTAAAAACTGCAACAATTCAATTGGACTAAGGAAAATATAAAATATAAAAAGCAAAATTTTGTGTCTTAAAATGGATAGATATTTTTAAAAGAGTGACGGCAAGCCAAATTTAAATTCACGATGAATGAAATTAATTTAAATTAAAATATTTTTATAGATTGAACATAGTGCTAGTGAACATAGTGCTAGTACATCAGGGAGCCAATATATTGTAACTACTTTTGAAATCGAAACACAAGCGATGTACAGACATATTAATGCCATAAAATCATTTGAATTTCTTAGGAGCTGAAAAAAAGCGCTAGTTGAAAGCGCAATGGATTGATCGTGACATTATATGCTGAGCTGAAAAAAGAAGCAAACTTTTTTTTGAAAATTGTGCAATGTTCAGCTTAAAGCTTCTTCTTGAAAAAATGATTTAGTATCACATTCTCAGACAAAAAAACATTTAGCCGCTGCAAATGACATATCATCTCAAAAAAAGACAGATGTGACCTTCAAAGCAGAACAGTACCCTTCAAAAAAGACAGAAATTAGAATGACCCTTTTTATTGTGGAACACAAGATTCCATTTACAGTTTCGGACCATTTAACTAAAGTGTTTCAAAGTTCTTTTTCTGACTATGCATATGCCAATAATATGATGATGGTACGAACAAGGGCAAATGTCATTATAAAAAACGTTGTAGGAAAGAAACAGTCTTTAAATGTCTGTGAGCTATTGAAAAATAACAAGTTCTCCCTGTGGGTAGATGAGTCAACTGACCTATCCAACAGCAAGTCATTGTGTTTGGTTGCATACATATATAATTGGTTTTGTTAATAATATTAACAGAATATTTCAAATTGAGTCCACAAAAATAAATAATCTATAAAATCAAATGAAAAGACTTCTTAAAACTGTGTAAAGCATAAAATTGCATAAAAAGCGATATTTTAAAATCTGAAAAAATTTATTAAATGGAATTTATGGATCCAGAGAATTTTTTTGAATTCGATGAGGTGTATTTGGGTTTATTGGCTAAAGAGTTAATATCAAAATCAAAAATAACAAAATCGAAATCAACAAATTGTAAACAACTGTATTAATCAATCAAATTTTAAAACGTTTTGATTTAGAGCATAAATCTTATATGTAAGTATCTAAATATGATTAACCTTAACAAAATTATTAAAAAGGACAAGAAGTTTTTCATGGAAGTTGTAAAAGAATTTCCCAGCTTTATTTCTGAAAAAGAAAAACATATACTAGATTCCGAAGTTAAGATTTTTAAATTTTGAGGAAATTTTTGAAGAAAAAGAAGTTAGTTAGTAAAACTTTTGGCAAAAAATTTGTGGATTTAAAACATGGGGACTTTTCAAATGCATTTCCAGTTCCGTCAAAATGTGTACAACACGTTATGATTCTTCCACATTCTTCCGCAAATGTGGAAAGAATTTTTAGTAAAGTCAATCTGAACAAAACAAGATTGCGATGTTCTCTGGAAAATTAGTATCTAGAAGTAATTCTTTTTCCTAAATATTATTTAAATATTGCAATGCTAACTGTTTAAAAATTAAAAAATCTCACATATAAATCTTTAAAGATTCGTTCATATACTTAAAGTACAAAATACAGTAATATGTAATATCTGAATATATTGTTATACATTAACGGCCCTTTTCACAATATCCGATTATTTTGTTTTTAACAGAAAATTAAATAACTGCCAGTTTGCTTAACAGGCACCATTTAACTATCGGTTACGCATATACGTTTCACCCTCCTACTTTTAATTAACAATCATGTATAGTAGAAAGTGTGGCAATACTGAGTGAATTTGTTCACGAAAATCAGTGCAATACAGAAAAACAGGGCGCATTTTTGGAAAAAGAAATATAAACAACATTGTACGTTTGTTTGTTTAAACTTTTTACGTTTGTGCAAAATGTCAGAGAATATTGTTTAGCTTGTGGTGGTTATCATTTAAAAACCAAAAATCAAAACAATGACATATTGTCATTGTACTATTATATTTATTTAACATAATTCTCAGATGGTTTTTGGAAGTCTTTTAATAAGTTGAGAAGTTTGAAACTTTGCAAAACTGTGGTTGAAGTCTACTGACGATTTGGTAAGAAGCGCCAATGAAATGCATATAGACATTGCTTAACCACCCAACATATAAATTTCATATTATATATATATATATATATATATATATATATATACTATCGACCCCCCTGTACACTTTGTAGTGCAAAAAAAGAAAATAAAACAATTAATTCGAAGTCATTTAAATCAGTGATAAACTGCTTTTATTGCAGTGCTCTGTGTTAAACAACATTTGTTGTTTTTCTATTTTCGGTTTAAATATACAAAACCGATGGTTGGCCAACGCGCGAACAGTTTACATACAACTGTCCATGTAAGAAAACTGGATACTCTAAATTTACCCCACGAATTTCTAAGGATTGGCCTTGCGCCTTATTAATGGTAATCGTAAACGCAAGGCGAACAGGAAACTAAAGTCGTTTAGAAGAAATCATTGGGATGCTTGGAATAAATACATCTTCACCTTTGAATTTTCTAGTTAAAATGGTAGATTCAATTATATAAGCCATTGACTTTTTAATAGCAAGTCTTGTACCATTACACAA
>OY776279.1:40025684-40085684 GCA_963675445.1 Linnaemya vulpina | reverse complement strand
TATATATATGTATATATATATATATATATATATATATACATATATATATATATATATGTATGTATATATATATATATATATATATATATATATATATATATGTATATATATATATATATATATATATATATATATACATATATATACATATATATATATATACATATATATATATATATATATATATATATATATATATACCAGCGAACCCCCTGTACACCTTGTAGTGCAAAAAAGAAAATAAAACAATTAATTCGAATTCATTTAAATCAGTGATAAACTGCTTTTATTGTAATGCTCTGTGGTAAACAACATTTGTTGTTTTTCCATTTTCGGTGTAAATATACAAAACCGAGAGGTTGCCAATGTGCGAACAGGCTACATAGAACTGTCCATGTGAGAAAACTGGATATACTAAATTCAATCCAAAAATTTCTAAAGATTGGCGTTGCGCCTTGTTATTGGTAATCGCAAACGCAAGGTTCGCCTTCAGGAAACTGAAGTCGTTTAAATTCAAATGGTATATCAGACGGAATCTTTGAGATACGTGGAATGAATACATCGTCGCCTTTCAACTTTCCAGTTAAAATAGTAGCCTCAACTACCTGAGCCATCAACCTTTTAATAGCAAGTCTTGTACCATTACACAAACGGGGTTCATTGATATTACGAAGCATAATAATAGTGGCTCCAACTTTTTATTGGAGATTATGCGGAGGCAATCCTGGTAAGTCTAACGAATTCTAAAATTCTGTTGGATAATTCAAAACATCTTCTTTATTGGTAACAGTATCGACAGACTTGTACAACACCACTTTGCCAGGAATCTTTGATTGTATAGCCATGTTTAATTCAGTAACATATTTGTTCTTTGCCGCTAAAATTACTCTGGCACACAACCATGCATGGCATGTGTATTGTTGTGTTATGTAAGTGAAAACACATTTAAGAAATTCCTCTTTTGACTGTACGAACCGGCAAAAATCATTTGTCAATGTTATCAATCCAGTGTCATCAATAGGCATTGCACCGTTCCCAATTTTCGGCAATTCCTTAGAGAACTTATCAACAGATGGATCATTCTCCAACTGAACACGAACGTTGATAGTGAGTTTCGATATTTTAGCAAATCTCCATATATATGAAGACTTTAAGCATGCGTAAATTTCATTGGCAGCTCCCGATCTAGGAATGGCGGGCAATGTTTACCTAAAATCGCCTGGCAATAAAATCGACGCACCACCAAACACCTTAGAGTTATCTCGGAGATCTTTCATTGTTCTTTCCAAAACTTCAACAGATTACTTATTCGCGTACTCAGCATATGACGTGGGCTGTGCATGGACCGTGTATCATATTTTGCACAACAACATCATAAAATTCAGGATCACTTATTTGATCTGGAATTTCAGAACATATAACATTGTCAACTTCATGCGATGTGATTTTTTTCACCAACCATATTGAAATGTGAGCGTGTGGCAAACCACGCTTTTGCTACTCCACAGAATACATCCAGAACTTCACTTGACTAAACACTTTAGATTTTACGCTAAAGCCCATAAGCGCTTTCAATTTCTGCTTAAAAACACTGGAAGTGATATCATGGTGGTCGGTAGGACTTTGGCCAGCGAATAAATTATCTTTAATGTCACTTGATTGCGGATTACACGTAAATGTTATAAATAAATCTGGTCTACCGTGATGACGTAAATGGCACAGTGTTCACTAAAATGGCTATAACTCATAACCCAATATACTTACAAAAACTGTATTTACATAAAAACATTGGTATTGAGGTCACCTTTCATATACACCCAAAATCTAAACAACAATTCCCTGCGACTTTTTTCCCAATTCCTTGTTCCCCTATTCTAAATAAAATCTCCCAGGGAAATGTTTCCCTTTTCCCATTTCCCTTATTCTAAATGAAGTTCGAATTGTTAAACTCTTCCCCGGGAATAAAAGTAGGTATCACGAATGTCAAATATTGGGAGAAAGTAATAAAAAAAACTTGGGAGATTTTCCGCCAAAAAATTCAAAGGGAATTGAATAACAAAACTTGTCTTTATGCATTTCTTTGATATATATTTTTATTTTAAAAAATGATTGAAACTAACGTATACATATCTAATTTTGTTATAATAATATACACATTTATAGTCCAATATTATTCCTAATGGTTTAAGCAATGGACTAATATTGCGACGACACTATGGATTCACAACACTATCTTGAATATTTATATCATCTGCATTTTCGGTATCGGTTACTTAGGTGTTGCATTTAAAATGAATGCATATATTATGTAAGGCACAGCAAATATTTGTTATTTTGTTGCCTTTGCTGGAGCGTAGTGTAGCTCTGAAGTACCTAGAATGCATTTCCATCTATTTTTTAACTTAAGTTGTGGTTGGGTGTTGGCCGTTAGCTACTCTAACAGATACTTGAATGCCGGTTTATTTACTCAATAATATTTTTCGAACCTTTGAAATTAAGCATAATAAGAACGTATGTAAAAATAAATATTTTTTTATGTACTTACAAGGTTTGCGGCAACTCGAGTGGGTTAATAGCATCCCGTAGATATCTCCTTTAAATTTTTTGCTGCTTTTACTCTACTTCAGCGTATTTCATTTCAGCAACATTAATCATAAACGCAACACTAACTTTTTTCGTTTATTTTTGGCACTTTTTTATTAATATTATGAGAATTTTGTGATTGTGGATTTTAAACTTTAATTGCAAAATCGTTCACAAAACTTAGCAGCTGTAGAAAAACAGCTGATTTAGATTTTTCGAATTCCCTTTCCCTTATTATTCTCTTCACCAATTGTTTGGAATAAGGGAATTTTATTTTTGGGAGAAATGATTTCCCAGGGAACTCTATTCGCTGATAATATTTAGAATTGGGGTGATAAACTTTGCAAAATCGGTTCACGCATTCCGGAGAACATCAATTACTAACACAATGCAACTTTTATATATATATATATATATATATATATATATAAATATATAAATATATATGATACAGCATTTATTCTCCCACCCGTGAATTCAACTTGATTTGCTATTCTCTATTGTTAAAACAGCTAGCTTGGAAACGGGGCGGCGAATCAGGCCTTTAGAAATTTCCATTTTAGCTAAGCGTATTATTCCATCCTTTGCGGGGAATACTTTTACAATGTCGTTTATTTTTATAGTAACAGGTTTATCTTTCTACTTGGTAATTTGAATGAGTTGATATTCACGAATCCAGTGGTTCCAAAAGCGATCTTTTAAATTTTGAGCAATTCTCCATTGCTTATGAAGGCAAATATGTTCATCAGCTGCAGCTGGTGTCCGTTTCGAATTAACACAACCGAACAGGAAATGGTTTGGAGTAAGCGGTTCATTGTCAGCTGAATTTATTGGGATTTCGGTGAGGGCTCTGGAATTAATTACATTTTCTGCCTCAATTAGTAAAATTCCGAGAGTTTCTATTGTTGGTGAAATATTTTTTAAAGTTTGACAATGAGAATCAAAAGCTCCCCAACACCTCCATAACTTAGATTACCTGGGCAATAAAATAGCCATTCAATGTTTACGACGTATTTGAATCATCGTTCGAATGTCCGATGCTACATCAATTTTTCCTTCTAGAAACTTTAGAATTAAGCTTAGTAACGGCTTTGCTTGCTCCGGTCCTTTCTATACCAAGGAGTTTAATGAAATTTCGGATGTTGCGGCAGCTGCATCATATACAATTCTTAATTTTTCTGGGTATGCGAACTTTTAACGTAAACGCCTTATATGTAAGTACGCAACAATAGAACCCAAGGCACCGCTAATGGGGCAACTCCCAGCTGATACGGTGACGCCATTTGTAAGACCATTTACTTATACTGGTGTAGATCTGTTTGGACCATTTTACGTTTGTATATGTCGTAGAAGAGAGAAGCGATTGGCCGTAATCTTTACATGTGTGAGGATACGCGCAGCTCATATTGAACTAGCTGATGAATTATCCAAAGATGCATTCACTTTATGTTCAGGCAACTTTATTTGTCGTCGAGGCACTCCAGTTAGGGTTAGAAGTGATAATGGTAAGAGTTTTATTGGTGCTCAAAAGCTACTTAAAAAGGAAGAAAGATTGTTTGTTGTTTAAAAATTACACGAAGAAGTAACAAGCAAATACATTCCTAGACTTTTCTGAATAGTTGAACGTCAGTTCATTTTTATTAACTGTGAATTTTCTATTAATTTTGGGTTCATAACATCTGCCAGTCTCTTTCTTCTTATTTGAAAAGAATCCTCTTAGCTCGAAACCACCTTCAGAATGTATTTCAACAACTTCTTGGCAAGCTAGAATTACTTCATTTTTATTTTTAAAACTGCATACTTTTCAATTATGCCTTTGGATGCTTCCGGATATACATACATATACGTATGTATGTGGAAACTCATTTGCATTATAGTTCTTAATGGACTCTGCACAACACGGGCATCAAATAGCACCAAATGTCATGGACACCTGTTTGGACAAGCCTCTCTGGCCTGTTCATACCGAATCTTTTGGAAGCGCATCAACTTATGGCGATTACTATATTTAAATGTTGGAGTTGTATCTTTGTAGTTGGCTATAAACAATGGCCATCCATCCGCTTGACCAGATAATGATGGCAAATCATACAACTTTAAAAAACACTCACAGGCTATTTGAATCTCACTATTTTGACCACTGCACAGTGAACGGTCCCCATAGTAAAAGTGAAAAAAAATCGAAGGAGCTTAATGAAATTTTTGGAACATATGTCTCTTGGCTTACCATTTGCGAAAATTGATAAAAATTTTTAGAAATCCTTTTATTTTTCCGGTGCGGGGACAATGAAATACCAAACATTCCCCCCATTTTAGTAATTATAATTTTTTTGAATTTTAATCTGTCATTTCACATACAAAATGATATAGCGTGGTAGTTTTCTTATGAAATAGAACCAATCACTAATTATTTAGGGTTGCCGTATACCTTTTTATATAACATTATTTTAAACTTTTAGTATTTTTTTTGTTTACAGTTTTGAAAACAATCATTGGTATTCAAATAACATTATGTGAATAGGGTTGCCAAATTAACAACACTAAATATTTCAAAATTAAATTACTATTTAAGATAAAAAACATATTTATATAAAGATTAATAATAAAGTAACAAACAAGTTCAAATAACACAACAATTTCTCAATCACTAAAATAAGTTTCTGAGTCTGAATTAGTGTTAAAAGATTCATCTACTATTATGTAATTACTAATTTCTTGATTATTGTATAAATACCTTGTATTTATTGTATTTCTATTAGATGAAATTAATGGATCAGAAGAAATTAGGAGGTTATTCATTAAATATTGATTACAATTTTCTCTGCTATTTTTTCAGTGTGCTCAAGTCTGATCTTTCTAATTGTTTCATTGTTATTTAAAAATATTTCTCGAGTTTCCTCCGTTAGCTGTTTAAAGTTAGATATTTTATAGGTTTTCCAGAGAATACTATTTTTAAGATTAAATTCAAATTATATATAAATTTTTCATTAACTCCTGTAATCTCGGACGATTTTTTGAATTCGTTAAAAAAATTTCGAGCTGTATAGCCATCATTACTAGTGCCAAAATTAGATTTAACTTTATTAACAGTTAATCCCGTCTCAGATCGAAATTAATCTTAAATTCGTTTTTTTCTTTTATTATACAGTATTTTCTTATCATTCCTAACCTGCCAAGTCTTAAAAGGCAATCGACACGCAATGTGTAACATGCTCTCAAAGCATCTAAGCAAACAATGTAAATGTTGAATTCCATGTCTATAATGATCTTGGTACGGAGAATAAGTAATGCTATGTTTGTTCATATCTTTATATTTAGCTTCTCATATAAACCACTTTGACCCCGACTTTTTGACGTTTCTCGCTTAAGTACGTATTTGTATCAAAAAGGGTTGGTTTCACATGGTGTCCAAATATGTGAGAATAAGTTTTATATGTGTTAAAGCCATCTTACTTGGTATTCTTTGGTTTAAAGCATCATACATTATCAAACATTAAAAATATCAAGTGATAATTTTAACGAATATATAAAATATGAATGATTTTTAAAATCATTATATCTCAAAAGTTGGCATAGAAAACACCTAAATCTTCTTATACATGTTTTAGTATATATATAAGAAAATAAGATTATTGATTCAAAAAAGACGTTTTATGATGTGCCAAGTTTTTCGTGTCCAGTAAAGCTGACTTTTCTTTTGTTTAAGTACATATTTTGACTAATTTCTTCACATTTTTTTACAGTGTTGTTATAAATATTTGAATTTTAGGACTTTTTTGTTGTTTCTGCTACAATCCTGAATAAAACAAATATAATTGCAAGCATTTTCATTGAAAAATTAATCTATTATATGCATTTTTCCAAACCCATTTTTTGTTACTTAAAAGTTATGAAAAAATTATGAAAATAGTTCGACTTTAAGGCCGTATAACTTTTTATATGTGTAACGCACATGAAAAACCAAACCACCTCTGGAATCGTGGGAGTGCTTTCATCTCATACGTATTTTATTGATAAATTCGAAATTTTTTTAAATTTTTTTCCACTACACAACTTACTGTGCACTAGGTTAATGTTCATGGACGATGCTAACTTTTCTACATGCCGCCCTCATAACAATAGGAGTAATACTATTTCTACTCAATACTATTTGTAATATGCTATTTTCGTTGGATAAACTTGAACCATTCGCAGATTGAAAATATTTCATTTCATCCTTCAGTGTATCAATATCTTTACGACTTTCAACTACGACTTCCGATAGATTTTACAAACCTTATACATACATACATATGTATGTATGTACATATAATTTCTGCTAATTGATTTTTCAATATTGCTGACTCCAATATGATGTTTTTTTGTTTACCTTCCTCCACAGCTAAAGGAGAACCAGGCACAGATCGTGATGAACGTAAATTGTATCCACCAGGCACCATATATTTATTCGTAAAACAAAATATGTATATTTTATTAAAATTTTAAAACTGTTGTTGATTATATATGTATGTATATATATTAAAAAGTTTCCATAAAATCGTTTTAGAATCTATCATGGTTCAATGTACTATGGAATCTGTCGTGTGCCCACAGATGTCGGTAGTACCGTGCGCTATCAGCTGTGTGGATTCTAACAGCTGATGTGTGGCTTGTATCTGATTTGGTTGTTTACCTGGAAAATAGTAAACAAATATGTTAGGAATGTTAGCGGGTAAGACAAATATTTAAATATGTTAGGAATTTTTTTAGTGTCAGTTTTTTGGTGATGTGTGCAGAGTAAAGATTATAAAAGATATATTCGAGCGGGATTTGAGATTAGAGAGGAGTTTAGACCGAAAAAAAACGAAGCGCGGAATTTAAGCGCAGTGTGCCAAAGAAACAAATCTGTTAAATTTTTGAAAGGAAAAAGGAAGGGAAAATGTGTGAAGTAGACCCACACAAACATAAATTCCAAAACATAATTCCGGAGAATTTCGAGAGATTAATCGTGTTGTAGATCAATTATTTTAATCCTGTATTTGAATATAATAGATAAGAATATTTACAGAAAACCATATGCATTAACATAAAAATTTAAAACAATAAAGAAGTTAAAATAAAAAAAAAACCCAAAGTGAATAATAAAAGAAGACATATATAAATATAAAAGGCCAAAGACTCCAAACAGACACACAAAAACAAATAACTGATATAAAGAAAAAGCCAGTGAGATTAAGCCATATTGCCAGGAAAGAAGTGTTTAGTGCCCGTAACAACGAACTTAAGGAGAAAAAGAAGAAAAAAAAAACCTTTCCCACCACAAAACGTATGGGGACAAAAAAACTTATATATACATATATATATATATATATATATATATATATATATAAATGTATATTTAAGAGATTCTGTCCGTAACCGTATGTCGAGTTGTGTCCTAGTCTAAATAATCAAATGGCACGATACCTCTACCAACGGGACGTTCTGGATGGCGGCAACCCTCACGTTGGCTTACTTCTTCCAAGACTGTCGTTCCTGGTGGCTGAATTGGAATTTTTGGTTTTTTTTTCTTCTTTTTCTCCTTAAGTTCGTTGTTACGGGCACTAAACACTTCTTTCCTGGCAATATGGCTTAACCTCACTGGCTTTTTCTTTATATCAGTTATTTGTTTTTGTGTGTCTGTTTGGAGTCTTTGGCCTTTTATATTTATATATGTCTTCTTTTATTATTCACTTTGGGTTTTTTTATTTTTTTCATTTTAACTTGGTTATTGTTTTAAATTTTTATGTTAATGCATATGGTTTTATTTTCCCTTCCTTTTTCCTTTCAAAGATTCAAAAATTTAACAGATTTTTTTTTTGGCACACTGCGCTTAAATTCAGCGCTTCGTTTTTTTTTTTTTTGGTTCTAAACACCTCTCTCATCCCAAATCCCAAATCCCGCACGAATATGCCTTTTATAATCTTTACTCTGCACACATCACCAAAAAAACTGACACTCAAAAAAATTCCTAACATATTTAAATATTTGTCTTAGCCGCTAACATTCCTAACATATTTATTTACTATTTTCCAGGTAAATAACCAAATCAGATACAAACCACACATCTGCTGTTAGAATCCACACAGCTGATAGCGCGCGGTACTACCGACATTTGTGGGCACACGACAAAAACCCAACCACCAGTTGCCTCCACCTGTGTGGGATTATGTCTAACATCAATCTTGCTGAAACCGCAAACGCTGTAGTATCATTACTATGGTTGTGGTTTATCTGATCTGGCATCTCTACCTCCCTACGAATGAATACACCATGAATGACCTTCGCGGCGAATTCATACGGTTATATTCTTATTATAAACTAACATTCTTATGTTGGTACGCAGGCCATTGAATAAAAAAGAAACGAGTGTTAAATTCTACATGTGAAGCTAAAATTTACAAAAAAAAAAAAAATAATAATTAATTTGTGGCTAATATTAACTTAAAAAAAATATACCAAAAAGGAAAACAACCATAAGGGCTAAGCACAGATGACTGCGTTAGTTCTGTGAAGGTGCAAAAAAAGGTAAATATTAAATAAATAAAACTACTCTCACGTTCATACATGTACGTATACTTACGCTCTTATGTCCCATGCGTTGGATGTTGAGGTCGGGAAAGTGCCACATTTGAGGCAGAGGATATTATTTTTTATTAACAGGTAAGTTCAATCCAATTATTTTATAATTATATAGAAACAAAAAAAAAATAACATGTTAATTCCTTTTGGAAAAGAGGTTAGGTTTAACACCAGGCCAGTTCGTTGACGGCGGCAATTGGTCGCGCCTAAACAAGACTATTATTAGATGTGAGCTGGGTGTTGCCTTCAGATTAATGAGTGAGTAATTTGAGAAAAAAAAAGAGAGAATTATATTCGAATCACAGTATCGATTAACTGCTATATGTATATAATATAAACTAAAGCCCTATGTTTTCATTTCAGCTTATCACACTATTCATCACCTAGTCATCCAAACTAATGACCTGCAACAACAACAACAGCAACCTACAAGACGTAAGTCCTAATATTTTCTTAAATGTTATGGTAGTTAGATACTAAAAACAACTATATACACGTTTACAAATCGGTTTCTACCTATGCCTGCCTATACATATGCACCTATATATATATATATATATATATATATATATATATATATAACCATATACCGTTTTCGTGAAGCAATTAATTTCAAATGTGTGACGTGTATTTGGTGCTTGCCAGGAACCGCCGGGACTGAGCCCACCAAGAACATTAAAGCCTATGGCTTTAAGTCCTTGGCATGAAACACCCCCAACGATTTGCCTTGTAGATTTTCTACCTCGTAGAGGCTTTTGCCTATCGGTTTTACTATTCAACATTTTAGAAACTTTCTTGCAAGTTTTGCGTTGAAATTATTTTTGAAATTGCTTTGCTGGAAGTTTCGGCGATAAACTTCCTGTCCCGGGATAAACTTAACTTGGCTGCATCGTGTATTATAGGACTTCTCATTCCTCAAATATGCCTTATGCAGGTTTTCGCGCATGTTCGCTTGAGGGAGAGACATTTCTTCCGGTTTTGTGACAATTCTTAGCTCTGGGTCTTCTAAACTTTTTAAACTTCTTGCTAATTTGTAAAAGCTACCATGACCAATCATGTTCATACCAAAAAGAGCGAAATATGGTGTGACTCCTATTGAGGACTGCAATGACGACCTGAGCGAAAATTCAATTTCGGACAAATGTTTGTCCCACTCTGATTGATCGTCCTGCAGGTATGACCGTATAGCTGCTAAAATGGATTGATTTACGCGTTCGGCCGCATTTGCCTGTGGTGCGTGCGTTGCCGTGCGGATATGTCGAATGCCGCAACTTTCCACCATATTTGCAAACTCTTTGCCCACGAACTGCTTACCATTGTCCGACACTATCGTCTCCGGTGTTCCAAATTAGTGAAACACTTCAGAAATGAAAAATTTAATCACATTCTTGCTACTAGATTTGGGCAAAGCTTTAAGCAGGACAAATTTCGTTAGATGATCTCACACGATAAAGATGTAGCAGTTTCCGTTCTTAGAACGTGGGTAAGGGCCTAGAAAGTCTACAAATATTCGTTGGAACGGGCGTTCTGAAATTGTTTCAGCGCCTATCGGTGGCCGCAGAATCTTATTCGATGATTTTGATTCCTTGCAAATTTGGCAGTTCAACGCGAATTCTCGCACCTGAGCGTTCTGGTTTGGCCAATAGATGTACTCTTTTATGCGACGGAGTGTCTTACCAACGCCTCCGTGAGAAGCTTGCGGGGAGTTGTGCGCCTTGTCTATGATGGGCTTGGTCAATTCCTGAGGAACCCATAGCTTCCATGCGAAATCCTCATTCAAGACCACCCCATCATAGGGTCGAACTCGCTTATAGGCGATGCCTTCAATTACTTTCAAGTCAGGTAATTGCTCAGAATTTGCTTCAATGGTAGAGACAAGTTCTGTATAGTCACTCGACTTGAAAGCAACTGAGTCTAAATCGATCAGGCCTTCTACCTTTGCTGAGACTTCCTCCATGTCATAACGAGATAGGGTGTCGGGTACTATGTTTTGTTTCCCCTTCCTATGTTCAATGGTGAAATCATATGTTTGCAGATGTAGACTCCACCGGGCTAACCGTCCACTTAGGTCCTCATGTGACATAAGCCACTTCAGGCTGCTGTGGTCAGTTATCACGGAGAAAGGCATCAGTTCTATATAGGGCCTAAACTTCTTAATCGCCAGGACAACTGCCAGACATTCACGTTCAGTTACCGAATAATTCTTCTGCGCAGATGTTAATTTATGTGAAAAATATGCAATTGGATGCTCATTTTCAGAATCGTCTTTCTGAAAGAGCACTGCACCAATGCCTATATCTGACGCGTCACACTGAACATAAAAATGTCTGTTGAAGTCTAGGTGATTAAGCAACGGACTTGACACGAGAGCATCTTTGAGACGATCAAACACGACCTTGGCTTCATCCGAAAATCTGAATTGCTTACCTTTCTTCAGCGTGTCAAAGATTGGAGCCGCAATGGTTGCATAGTCAGGTATGAATTTTCTATACCAGCCTGTTGCTCCCGTGAAGCTCCTCACCTGCTTGGCTGTTTTAGGGTAAGCAAAACGAGTAATCGTTTCCACCTTGGAAGGATCAGGTTTAATTCTGCCATTTCCAATTATGTAGCCTAGATATTTTAACTCCTTGAAACAGAATTTGGATTTCGCCACATTGATAGTTAACCCTGCTTTCACCACACTATTAGATACTTCGGTCAGCAGTTCCAGGTGTATCTCGAAATCTGGAGATACTATCAAAAGGTCATCTAGGTGGACAAAAACTCTAGCACGAAGTGCTGCGGGTATCACTTTATCCATTAACCGACATAACCTTTGAGCTGCATTACACAGCCCAAAAGGCATGACTGTAAACTGATAGAGTGGTCGCCCAGGCACCGTAAATGCAGTTTTTTCTCTACTAGACGGCTCTAGTGGTATCTGCCAGAAAGCGTCCTTCAAGTCGACACTTGATATATATATCGTGTGTCCTAGCCGACTGAGCAAACCCTCAATGTGTGGCAAAGGATAGGCATCCTTGACTGTTGATGCATTGAGTTTTCGAGCGTCCAGGCACAAACGGTTCTTTTCGCCCTTACGGACTAAAGTCACCGGGTGATTCCATGGACTCTCGCTAAGCTCAATGACACCAAGGTCAAGCATCCTGTCTAACTCTGCAAACATAAGTGCTTGTACAGCCGGAGAAACAGGATAATGTCTATCTTTAACTGGGACTGCATCTCCTGTATCGATAGTATGCTTTTCTAGGTGTGTTTTACCTAGTCCCCTTTCTGTATAACAAGGGAACCTCGATATCACCAAATCTAAACTCTGGCGCTGTTCAGCTGTCAAGTTATGAGTTAAAACCTCTGGCGTATTTTCTATCTCTTCACTGAGATTTATTCCATTCGTTGTGAGACTATCTAAATTGGCAAACAATTTAAGAACCTTCATAAAATCGACTCCTAAAAATAGCTCGCGACTCAAGGTAGGCACTAAGTAAAACGTGATGGTCTGCGTTGTTTGGCCAAATGTAACTCTCGCCCGCACGCGGCCTACGATATGATGTCGGGTACCGTCGGCTGTCTTGATTATCGTGGAGAAGTCATGGATCTCTAGACCAGCCCGCTCCACAAAATCCAGACAGTCGCGGCCCAAACATGTTACCGTCGCTCCACTGTCTAACAATTCCTTAATTTCGTGACCTTTTAAATTTATGCGGGTATACAGACGGGCGTCTCTACCCTCATAAATTGAAGCGGACGAAATTTCGTGACGTAGTGCCTTACGCTTCCTATACCTCTCTCGCGCTCACTTTATCCTATTGGAAATCAATCCTAATCTAATTTTTGCTTCCCGGTACTCTTGCATCCTAACATGCAGAGGCTTGAGTTCTCTTACCCGGGGTGTTTGGCTAACTACATTTACCCTATTATTATTTTCTAAAATTCTAACCACTAGGTAGAACGCGCCTGCCCAGTTCGCGGCGTGTTCCGTTCCCGGTTTCCCTTACTACGGGGACATTTTGGTGCTACCACTTCCTCCAATCCACACCTAAAACAAAAGACGCGCTTAACTGGTTCTGGGCAGTCCATGAAGGCATGACCCACCACCTTGCAGTTCCAGCACCTGTACTGGCCTGTAGCACGCAGAGCATCCACTTCCATTTCAGTCGCTGCGATAGCCCCCTCTTCACAGCTCACCTCGTTCACCCTATGAGTAAAATTGTGCCGCTGTGGATACATTTGTTTCTGTGTGTTTAGCAGATTTTCCGCTCTTCTGACCTCTCGGCAAAAGTGTGATAGAGTGCGAAGGTGGACCGAGAAAAATATCTGGGCTAGTGACGGTTTCAAGTTTCCCCGCATTATCTCTACCAACTGCTCCTCATCATACGGTGTCTGCTGTTGGTTTCTTAACTTTATCACTGCATTATAAAATTCTTCAAATGGCTCTTGGGGTTGCTGCCTGCGGTGTAGTATCTTCATTTGTACTTGATACTCTTTCTCGTACTGCCTATACTGCGCCAACAGTGCCTTTTCCAGTTCCTGCCAAGTGTTGATTGGTACTATTTTGAGGTAATCCCAGTACCAATCAAGTGCTGGCCCTTCCAATAGCAAATGGAAGCTGCGCAATATTTCACCATCAGAGCAATTATAATCCGCCCTCAATGCACCTATTCGGAAAATAAATTCCTGAACATTCACCGTCTTCGATGTACCGTCGAACTTCACCCCCCATTTACTCAGCTTGAATTTATCCAACGGCTCTGGCTGTCTCGGCATCGACATAGCCAAATTATATCCAGTTGGCTAGTGCGGCTGTGCGTACCCATTTGACTGGTAATTCTGTTGGTGTCGAAAATTTTTCCGTTGCTGTGATTGTTACGAATTTGGGACTGACCAGACATCTGGTGGGTATACTTGTTGGGAGGGGTCCGAGACGGGACGGATATGGTGTGGCAGACTTGGCGGAACAGTATTGTGATCCAGTGGCGGATGTAATCCCGATCCCCTAACTGGTGGCTGTGATGATAAAAAACCTTGGCGGAAACCCATTGGACTGTGGCACATTGTACGTCTGTTGACCCATGTTCTCCTGGGGACGCGTATAGCCGGGTATGCTGTTCTGAGAGGGCGGAAAATAATTTGCCTGTTGTTGCGCCTCCCTTAGCTGAGGCTGAGTTACCTGTGGCGGCTCAGTCTCTACGCATACTTGACGAGGCGCTGGTATCAAAGTTGGCATTGCAAGCGGTGGTTGTTGGCTAATTCTTGGCCCTGTTGGCGGCACATATTCACTAGCGATCTGCGGATGATGTCCCCGATCACCTCCCGTCACTGCCGTAGGGCGAAAGCCAGCTGTGTGTTGGGGTAAAAATGGCTGATCTCTGTAGGGCTGTGGGGGTATATACGTAGTAGGGCCGGCTCCCATCGCCCGGGATGTCTCTGGTCTGTCGGCTGCTGCGGCGGCCAAAACCTGCTTCATCTCCTCCAGCGCATTTTGAATTTTGGCGTCTATTTCGCGGTACCATTTAGCCTGGTTCAATCCAACGGTTGCCTCTATTATCTGTTGTAGGCTGCTTGGGTCCGCTGACATATTGGCTATTGGGCTAAAGCCGGCATCAACATGTATCCCTCCGTTGCCTACTGTCGTGCTGTTGAAGGACGACGAGTCTCTCACCTGCTGTTGTACTACCACTGGACTAATATGAGTTGCGGCTGCTATCGTACCTATAGGGTGGCTAATGGTTGCGAACGTCGTTGTCGTAGAACTGTTGGCTGGCTGATTTGCAAACGTTGACATCGTGGTCGTGGTTGCACCGACGGTGCTACAAGTCGTACCAGTGCTGGTGGTAGGCATATTCTCCATGTCTGTCACCATCCTACTAGCGCTACGAGTCAAAACCATCTACCCAATTCAAAATAGGAAAACTTACCACAACTTTCAAAACAACTAATCTTACACCCTATTAAATATATATACTAATGCTACAAAAAAAAATATATAAGAAGTATGACTAAATAAAAAAATTTAAAAATTCAGGGCTACACTAAAGCTGTAACTAAAAAAATTCAATAATAAAAAAAAGTTAAAAAAATAAAATGCTAATGAAAAAGGTATATAATATATAGAATAAAGAAATATAACAATAATGAAAAAAAGTTTAATAACGGCTGCGTTTGCTTATTTATAAGCTTGTATGGCTAAACAAAATGACTGACTTCAATCAAACCAAAAAAAATTTATTATAATAAAAAAAAATTTTCTTTATTTTCCAGCACTCGATACTTATGAAGTTTTCCTATGCGGTGTTTTCGTGCTGAAAAGAAAAGCGATCAAGGTACTAGTTCTTATTTTATTAGGTTTTGTTCGTCCGTACTTATGTGTGTTAGTATAAATATTTCATCTCTGTCTTTTGGTTTCAGGAATGAAAAATTAGTAAGAAGACCTACTAACAACTCCACAAATTCCCAACTGCTGGACCGCAACTGGTGTCAACATTGTAGACCTTAACAATTGTGGATCTGTGAGCCGGTAAGTAAAATTATTGCTAGTCTCACTCTAGTATTTTGTTCCCCATATAACACTTTTCCGTCGGCTATCTACTCTTTATTCAGCAACTCTAGCAATTAAAACATTTACTTGTATATTAATTCCATAAATTTATTTAATATTAATCTATAAAACAATCTTGAATAAGTTAAGTCTCGAGTTGCGAATAAAGGCTAAAACGCTGAATTAAGCAAATCCTCATGACCACATCACAACCACTCTATGTCGCAACGCCTTCCCAGGTACTAAGCCTTACGAAACGGGACTTACATAGGTGATTGTGATCTGAGCCCTGAACATTCACTTGTCTTGCCAACTACAGAAAGGTGTTATACAGCAGTGGACTGATTTTCACCATAAGGTGTCGCTACTGGATAGGGACTCTTGAATGACCTACCAGGTCATACGCCTCTGATGATCATCCGTCAACCACTGCTTCAGAGAACCCACTTCTAACCTTCGGTCTGTTTCGGGCCCCACGTTGGGCTCCATTTTTCTATATAATATATATTTATGATATTGTTGGTAGGTGTTGGTGTATTCTACATATGTGCACTTACATATATGCCAAAAGAACATGGTGTCAAATTGGTGGTTATCATCTGTCTATGACAGATAATCGCCATCTGACAGAATGGGTATCCAGACTGCTGGCCGCGCTGGTATTATTGCGTTTTGCTCCGGCTGAAGCTCGCCGTCTTGGTGGGGTTCTTGCCAGCCAGTCCAGAATATCCCGTATCTGTGCATATTTGTACCTACACTTAATATTTATATAAAAAAAATATAAATACCAGCCTTTTCTCATTTGTGGTTAAAAACGCACAAATGCCTGCCTTTAAATACAAAAAAAACGCCATCATTTTCATTCCCTGCACACGCAAATAGCCCGGACGATACCAAAACCCTCTGGCAGCTGTTCTGCCAGGAATTTACCCTCCCCTTAGAAGTCTTTTGACTCCTCCATGACATCCTTCCAGGATTGGAAGTCCCAAATACGATCCCATGACCGCCTTTGCTTCCCGCCTTACTTACCGCATATTACAGTTCTACTCGGCCATTTTCATGAATTCTGGAAAAATTTCATATTATACATAAATTCATATTTATTACAAAATTAGGGATTTACAAAAAACTTTAAAAAAAAATTCAATGTTGCGTTACACGCGGCAAAATAAAAAAAAACAAAACTAAGCAAAATAGAGATTAATACAAAAGCAAAAAACTATTTACATGGGTATCCAAAAAAACTAGTTACAATATATATATATATATATATATATATATATGTATATGTAGGTGTATAAAGCAATAATCAAAAAAATTAAATTCAATTCTAACGTTTTTATATAACTAAAATTTTCAAGCATTTCATGAATCTCAAGAAGCGGAATTACCGCGATATACAGGATACGGCCGTCTGTCCGTGACGTGTCCTAACTAAATATCTTTCCGTTGTCTATCGTCGCATTTGCTGTTCTATTCACGATATATATATATATTTTTTTCCTTCATACTCGTATTTCTTTTGTTTTAAGATTTTTTTTTTTTAAATATACAAAACAACCGCCGAAACCCTAGACGAGCTCATTTATCAATTTCGCGCTCTTTTTGGTTGTTAACGCGCCAAAAAGGGATGGATATGCGGTAACCAAAAAAAAAAAAAAAACCTTTCCCACCACAAAACGTATGGGGACAAAAAAACTTATATATACATATATATATATATATATATATATATATATATATATATAAATGTATATTTAAGAGATTCTGTCCGTAACCGTATGTCGAGTTGTGTCCTAGTCTAAATAATCAAATGGCACGATACCTCTACCAACGGGACGTTCTGGATGGCGGCAACCCTCACGTTGGCTTACTTCTTCCAAGACTGTCGTTCCTGGTGGCTGAATTGGAATTTTTGGTTTTTTTTTCTTTTTTTTCTCCTTAAGTTCGTTGTTACGGGCACTAAACACTTCTTTCCTGGCAATATGGCTTAACCTCACTGGCTTTTTCTTTATATCAGTTATTTGTTTTTGTGTGTCTCTTTGGAGTCTTTGGCCTTTTATATTTATATATGTCTTCTTTTATTATTCACTTTGGGTTTTTTTTCATTTTAACTTGTTTATTGTTTTAAATTTTTATGTTAATGCATATGGTTTTATTTTCCCTTCCTTTTTCATTTCAAAGATTCAAAAATTTAACAGATTTTTTTTTTTGGCACACTGCGCTTAAATTCAGCGCTTCGTTTTTTTTTTTTTTTTTTGGTTCTAAACACCTCTCTCATCCCAAATCCCGCACGAATATGCCTTTTATAATCTTTACTCTGCACACATCACCAAAAAAACTGACACTCAAAAAAATTCCTAACATATTTAAATATTTATCTTAGCCGCTAACATTCCTAACATATTTATTTACTATTTTCCAGGTAAATAACCAAATCAGATACAAACCACACATCAGCTGTTAGAATCCAAACAGCTGATAGCGCGCGGTACTACCGACATTTGTGGGCACACGACAAAAACCCAACCACCAGTTGCCTCCACCTGTGTGGGATTATGTCTAACATCAATCTTGCTGAAACCGCAAACGCTGTAGTATCATTACTATGGTTGTGGTTTATCTGATCTGGCATCTCTACCTCCCTACGAATGAATACACCATGAATGACCTTCGCGGCGAATTCATACGGTTATATTCTTATTATAAACTAACATTCTTAAGTTGGTACGCAGGCCATTGAATAAAAAAGAAACGAGTGTTAAATTCTACATGTGAAGCTAAAATTTACAAAAAAAAAAAAAAATAATTAATTTGTGGCTAATATTAACTTAAAAAAAATATACCAAAAAGGAAAACAACCATAAGGGCTTAGCACAGATGACTGCGTTAGTTCTGTGAAGGTGCAAAAAAAGGTAAATATTAAATAAATAAAACTACTCTCACGTTCATACATGTACGTATATTTACGCTCTTATGTCCCATGCGATGGAAGTTCAGGTCGGGAAAGTGCCACATTTGAGGTAGAGGTCATTATGTTTTATTACCAGGTAAGTTCAATCCAATTATTTTATAATTATATAGAAACAAAAAAAATAACATGTTAATTCCTTTTGAAAAAGAGTTTAGGTTTAACCCCAGGCCAGTTCGTTGACGGCGGCAATTGGTCGCGCCTAAACAAGACTACTATTTGATATGAGCTGAGTGTTGCCTTCAGATTAATGAGTGAGTAATTTGAGAGAAAAAAAAAAAGAGAGAATTATGTTCGAATCACAGTATCGATTAACTACTATATGTATATAATATAAACTAAAGCCCTATGTTTTCATTTCAGCTTATCACACTATTCATCACCTAGTCATCCAAACTAATGACCTGCAACAACAACAACAGCAACCTACAAGACGTAAGTCCTAATATTTTCTTAAATGTTATGGTAGTTAGATACTAAAAAAAACTATATACACGTTTATAAATCGGTTTCTACCTATGCCTGCCTATACATATGCACCTATATATATATATATATATTTATATATATATATATATATATATATATAACCATATACCGTTTTCGTGAAGCAATTAATTTCAAATGTGTGTCGTGTATTTGGTGCTTGC
Organism: Linnaemya vulpina; assembly: GCA_963675445.1. Classification (NCBI taxonomy): domain Eukaryota; kingdom Metazoa; phylum Arthropoda; class Insecta; order Diptera; family Tachinidae; genus Linnaemya; species Linnaemya vulpina. Next base: position 40,066,348 of record OY776279.1, on the reverse strand, counting down.
CAGGAAACGCCGGGACTGAGCCCACCAAGAACATTAAAGCCTATGGCTTTAAGTCCTTGGCATGAAACACCCCCAACGATTTGCCTTGTAGATTTTCTACCTCGTAGAGGCTTTTGCCTATCGGTTTTACTATTCAACATTTTAGAAACTTTCTTGCAAGTTTTGCGTTGAAATTATTTTTGAAATTGCTTTGCTGGAAGTTTCGGCGATAAACTTCCTGTCCCGGGATAAACTTAACTTGGCTGCATCGTGTATTATAGGACTTCTCATTCCTCAAATATGCCTTATGCAGGTTTTCGCGCATGTTCGCTTGAGGGAGAGACATTTCTTCCGGTTTTGTGACAATTCTTAGCTCTGGGTCTTCTAAACTTTTTAAACTTCTTGCTAATTTGTAAAAGCTACCATGACCAATCATGTTCATACCAAAAAGAGCGAAATATGGTGTGACTCCTATTGAGGACTGCAATGACGACCTGAGCGAAAATTCAATTTCGGACAAATGTTTGTCCCACTCTGATTGATCGTCCTGCAGGTATGACCGTATAGCTGCTAAAATGGATTGATTTACGCGTTCGGCCGCATTTGCCTGTGGTGCGTGCGTTGCCGTGCGGATATGTCGAATGCCGCAACTTTCCACCATATTTGCAAACTCTTTGCCCACGAACTGCTTACCATTGTCCGACACTATCGTCTCCGGTGTTCCAAATTAGTGAAACACTTCAGAAATGAAAAATTTAATCACATTCTTGCTACTAGATTTGGGCAAAGCTTTAAGCAGGACAAATTTCGTTAGATGATCTCACACGATAAAGATGTAGCAGTTTCCGTTCTTAGAACGTGGGTAAAGGCCTAGAAAGTCTACAAATATTCGTTGGAACGGGCGTTCTGAAATTGTTTCAGCGCCTATCGGTGGCCGCAGAATCTTATTCGATGATTTTGATTCCTTGCAAATTTGGCAGTTCAACGCGAATTCTCGCACCTGAGCGTTCTGGTTTGGCCAATAGATGTACTCTTTTATGCGACGGAGTGTCTTACCAACGCCTCCGTGAGAAGCTTGCGGGGAGTTGTGCGCCTTGTCTATGATGGGCTTGGTCAATTCCTGAGGAACCCATAGCTTCCATGCGAAATCCTCATTCAAGACCACCCCATCATAGGGTCGAACTCGCTTATAGGCGATGCCTTCAATTACTTTCAAGTCAGGTAATTGCTCAGAATTTGCTTCAATGGTAGAGACAAGTTCTGTATAGTCACTCGACTTGAAAGCAACTGAGTCTAAATCGATCAGGCCTTCTACCTTTGCTGAGACTTCCTCCATGTCATAACGAGATAGGGTGTCGGGTACTATGTTTTGTTTCCCCTTCCTATGTTCAATGGTGAAATCATATGTTTGCAGATGTAGACTCCACCGGGCTAACCGTCCACTTAGGTCCTCATGTGACATAAGCCACTTCAGGCTGCTGTGGTCAGTTATCACGGAGAAAGGCATCAGTTCTATATAGGGCCTAAACTTCTTAATCGCCAGGACAACTGCCAGACATTCACGTTCAGTTACCGAATAATTCTTCTGCGCAGATGTTAATTTATGTGAAAAATATGCAATTGGATGCTCATTTTCAGAATCGTCTTTCTGAAAGAGCACTGCACCAATGCCTATATCTGACGCGTCACACTGAACATAAAAATGTCTGTTGAAGTCTAGGTGATTAAGCAACGGACTTGACACGAGAGCATCTTTGAGACGATCAAACACGACCTTGGCTTCATCCGAAAATCTGAATTGCTTACCTTTCTTCAGCGTGTCAAAGATTGGAGCCGCAATGGTTGCATAGTCAGGTATGAATTTTCTATACCAGCCTGCTTCTCCCATAAAGCTCCTCACCTGCTTGGCTGTTTTAGGGTAAGCAAAACGAGTAATCGTTTCCACCTTGGAAGGATCAGGTTTAATTCTGCCATTTTCAATTATGTAGCCTATATATTTTAACTCCTTGAAATATAATTTGGATTTCGCCACATTGATAGTTAACCCTGCTTTCACCAAACTATTAGATACTTCGGTCAGCAGTTCCAGGTGTGTCTCGAAATCTGGAGATACTATCAAAGGGTCATCTAGGTAGACAAAAACTCTAGCACGAAGTGCTGCGGGTGGCACTTTATCCATTAACCGACATAACCTTTGAGCTGCATTACACAGCCCAAAAGGCATGACTGTAAACTGATAGAGTGGTCGCCCAGGCACCATAAATGCAGTTTTTTCTCTACTAGACGGCTCTAGTGGTATCTGCCAGAAAGCGTCCTTCAAGTCGACACTTGATATATATATATCGTGTCTCCTAGCCGACTGAGCAAACCCTCAATGTGTGGCAAAGGATAGGCATCCTTGACTGTTAATGCATTGAGTTTTCGAGCGTCCAGGCACAAACGGTTCTTTTCGCCCTTACGGACTAAGGTCACCGGGTGATTCCATGGACTCTCGCTAAGCTCAATGACACCAAGGTCAAGCATCCTGTCTAACTCTGCAAACATAAGTGCTTGTACAGCCGGAGAAACAGGATAATGTCTATCTTTAACTGGGACTGCATCTCCTGTATCGATAGTATGCTTTTCTAGGTGTGTTTTACCTAGTCCCCTTTCTGTATAACAAGGGAACCTCGATATCACCAAATCTAAACTCTGGCGCTGTTCAGCTGTCAAGTTATGAGTTAAAACCTCTGGCGTATTTTCTATCTCTTCACTGAGATTTATTCCATTCGTTGTGAGACTATCTAAATTGGCAAACAATTTAAAAACCTTCATAAAATCGACTCCTAAAAATAGCTCGCGACTCAAGGTAGGCACTAAGTAAAACGTGATGGTCTGCGTTGTTTGGCCAAATGTAACTCTCGCCCGCACGCGGCCTACGATATGATGTCGGGTACCGTCGGCTGTCTTGATTATCGTGGAGAAGTCATGGATCTCTAGACCAGCCCGCTCCACAAAATCCAGACAGTCGCGGCCCAAACATGTTACCGTCGCTCCACTGTCTAACAATTCCTCAATTTCGTGACCGTTTAAATTTATGCGGGTATACAGACGGGCGTCTCTACCCTCATAAATTGAAGCGGACGAAATTTCGTGACGTAGTGCCTTACGCTTCCTATACCTCTCTCGCGCTCACTTTATCCTATTGGAAATCAATCCTAATCTAATTTTTGCTTCCCGGTACTCTTGCATCCTAACATGCAGAGGCTTGAGTTCTCTTACCCGGGGTGTTTGGCTAACTACATTTACCCTATTATTATTTTCTAAAATTCTAACCACTAGGTAGAACGCGCCTGCCCAGTTCGCGGCGTGTTCCGTTCCCGGTTTCCCTTACTACGGGGACATTTTGGTGCTACCACTTCCTCCAATCCACACCTAAAACAAAAGACGCGCTTAACTGGTTCTGGGCAGTCCATGAAGGCATGACCCACCACCTTGCAGTTCCAGCACCTGTACTGGCCTGTAGCACGCAGAGCATCCACTTCCATTTCAGTCGCTGCGATAGCCCCCTCTTCACAGCTCACCTCGTTCACCCTATGAGTAAAATTGTGCCGCTGTGGATACATTTGTCTCTGTGTGTTTAGCAGATTTTCCGCTCTTCTGACCTCTCGGCAAAAGTCTGATAGAGTGCGAAGATGGACCGAGAAAAATATCTGGGCTAGTGACGGTTTCAAGTTTCCCCGCATTATCTCTACCAACTGCTCCTCATCATACGGTGTCTGCTGTTGGTTTCTTAACTTTATCACTGCATTATAAAATTCTTCAAATGGCTCTTGGGTTTGCTGCCTGCGGTTTAGTATCTTCATTTGTACTTGATACTCTTTCTCGTACTGCCTATACTGCGCCAACAGTGCCTTTTATAGTTCCTGCTAAGTGTTGATTGGTACTATTTTGCTGCGCAATATTTCACCATCAGAGCAATTATAATCCGCCTTCAATGCACCTATTCGGAAAACAAATTCCTGAACATTCATCGTCTTCGATGTACCGTCGAACTTCACCCCCCATTTACTCAGCTTGAATTTATCCAACGGCTCTGGCTGTCTCGGCATCGACATAGCCAAATTATATCCAGTTGGCTAGTGCGGCTGTGCGTACCCATTTGACTGGTAATTCTGTTGGTGTCGAAAATTTTTCCGTTGCTGTGATTGTTGCGAATTTGGGACTGACCAGACATCTGGTGGGTATACTTGTTGGGAGGGGTCCGAGACGGGACGGATATGGTGTGGCAGACTTGGCGGAACAGTATTGTGATCCAGTGGCGGATGTAATCCCGATCCCCTAACTGGTGGCTGTGATGATAAAAAACCTTGGCGGAAACCCATTGGATTGTGGCACATTGTACGTCTGTTGACCCATGTTCTCCTGGGGACGCGTATAGCCCACCGCACCGGGTATGCTGTTCTGATAGGGCGGAAAATAATTTGCCTGTTGTTGCGCCTCCCTTAGCTGAGGCTGAGTTACCTGTGGCAGCTCAGTCTCTACGCATACTTGACGAGGCGCTGGTATCAAAGTTGGCATTGCAAGCGGTGGTTGTTGGCTAATTCTTGGCCCTGTTGGCGGCACATATTCACTAGCGATCTGCGGATGATGTCCCCGATCACCTCCCGTCACTGCCGTAGGGCGAAAGCCAACTGTGTGTTGGGGTAAAAATGGCTGATCTCTGTAGGGCTGTGGGGGTATATACGTACTAGGGCCGGCTCCCATCGCCCGGGATGTCTCTGGTCTGTCGGCTGCTGCGGCGGCCAAGACCTGCTTCATCTCCTCCAGCGCATTTTGAATTTTGGCGTCTATTTCGCGGTACCATTTAGCCTGGTTCAATCCAACGGTTGCCTCTATTATCTGTTGTAGGCTGCTTGGGTCCGCTGACATATTGGCTATTGGGCTAAAGCCAGCATCAACATGTATTCCTCCGTTGCCTACTGTCGTGCTGTTGAAGGACGACGAGTCTCTCACCTGCTGTTGTACTACCACTGGACTAATATGAGTTGCGGCTGCTATCGTACCTATAGGGTGGCTAATGGTTGCGAACGTCGTTGTCGTAGAACTGTTGGCTGGCTGATTTGCAAACGTTGACATCGTGGTCGTGGTTGCACCGACGGTGCTACAAGTCGTACCGGCGCTGGTGGTAGGCATACTCTCCATGTCTGTCACCATCCTACTAGCGCTACGAGTCAAAACCATCTAACCCAATTCAAAATAGGAAAACTTACCACAACTTAAAATTTACACCCTATTAAATATATATACTAATGCTACAAAAAAAAATATATAAGAAGTATGACTAAATAAAAAAATTTAAAAATTCAGGGCTACACTAAAGCTGTAACTAAAAAAATTCAATAATAAAAAAAAGGTAAAAAAATAAAATGCTAATGAAAAAGGTATATAATATATAGAATAAAGAAATATAACAATAATGAAAAAAAGTTTAATAACGACTGCGTTTGCTTATTTATAAGCTTGTATGGCTAAACAAAATGACTGACTTCAATCAAACCAAAAAAAATTTATTATAATAAAAAAAAATTTTCTTTATTTTCCAGCACTCGATACTTATGAAGTTTTCCTATGCGGTGTTTTCGTGCTGAAAAGAAAAGCGATCAAGGTACTAGTTCTTATTTTATTAGGTTTTGTTCGTCCGTACTTATGTGTGTTAGTATAAATATTTCATCTCTGTCTTTTGGTTTCAGGAATGAAAAATTAGTAAGAAGACCTACTAACAACTCCACAAATTCCCAACTGCTGGACCGCAACTGGTGTCAACATTGTAGACCTTAACAATTGTGGATCTGTGAGCCGGTAAGTAAAATTATTGCTAGTCTCACTCTAGTATTTTGTTCCCCATATAACACTTTTCCGTCGGCTATCTACTCTTTATTCAGCAACTCTAGCAATTAAAACATTTACTTGTATATTAATTCCATAAATTTATTTAATATTAATCTATAAAACAATCTTGAATAAGTTAAGTCTCGAGTTGCGAATAAAGGCTAAAACGCTGAATTAAGCAAATCCTCATGACCACATCACAACCACTCTATGTCGCAACGCCTTCCCAGGTACTAAGCCTTACGAAACGGGACTTACATAGGTGATTGTGATCTGAGCCCTGAACATTCACTTGTCTTGCCAACTACAGAAAGGTGTTATACAGCAGTGGACTGATTTTCACCATAAGGTGTCGCTACTGGATAGGGACTCTTGAATGACCTACCAGGTCATACGCCTCTGATGATCATCCGTCAACCACTGCTTCAGAGAACCCACTTCTAACCTTCGGTCTGTTTCGGGCCCCACGTTGGGCTCCATTTTTCTATATAATATATATTTATGATATTGTTGGTAGGTGTTGGTGTATTCTACATATGTGCACTTACATATATGCCAAAAGAACATGGTGTCAAATTGGTGGTTATCATCTGTCTATGACAGATAATCGCCATCTGACAGAATGGGTATCCAGACTGCTGGCCGCGCTGGTATTATTGCGTTTTGCTCCGGCTGAAGCTCGCCGTCTTGGTGGGGTTCTTGCCAGCCAGTCCAGAATATCCCGTATCTGTGCATATTTGTACCTACACTTAATATTTATATAAAAAAAATATAAATACCAGCCTTTTCTCATTTGTGGTTAAAAACGCACAAATGCCTGCCTTTAAATACAAAAAAAAAACAGAGCGCGAAACAAAACGCCATCATTTTCATTCCCTGCACACACAAATAGCCCGGACGATACCAAAACCCTCTGGCAGCTGTTCTGCCAGGAGTTTACCCTCCCCTTAGAAGTCTTTTGACTCCTCCATGACATCCTTCCAGGATTGGAAGTCCCAAATACGATCCCATGACCGCCTTTGCTTCCCGCCTTACTTACCGCATATTACAGTTCTACTCGGCCATTTTCATAAATTCTGGAAAAATTTCATATTATACATAAATTCATATTTATTACAAAATTAGGGATTTACAAAAAACTTTAAAAAGAAATATTCAATGTTGCGTTGCACGCGGCAAAATAAAAAAAAACAAAATTAAGCAAAATAAAGATTAATACAAAAGCAAAAAACTATTTACATGGGTATCCAAAAAAACTAGTTACAATATATATATATATATATATATATATATATATATATATATGTATATGTAGGTGTATAAAGCAATAATCAAAAAAATTAAATTCAATTCTAACGTTTTTATATAATTAAAATTTTCAAGCATTTCATGAATCGCAAGAAGCGGAATTACCGCGATATACAGGATACGGCCGTCTCTCCGTGACGTGTCCTAACTAAATATCTTTCCGTCGTCTATCGTCGCATTTGCTGTTCTATTCGCGATATATATATATTTTTTTTTTCTTCACACTCGTATTCCTTTTGTTTTAAGATTTTTTTTTTTTTTTTAAATATACAAAACAACCGCCGAAACCCTAGACGAGCTCATCTATCAATTTCGCGCTCTTTTTGGTTGTTAACGCGCCAAAAAAGGATGGATATGCGGTAACCAAAAAAAAAAAAAAACGTTTCCCACCACAAAACGTATGGGGACAAAAATCCCTATATATATATATATATATATATATATATATATATATATGTATATTTAAGAGATTCTGTCCGTAACCGTATGTCGAGTTGTGTCCTAGTCTAAATAATCAAATGCCACGATACCTCTACCAACGGGACGTTTTGGATGGCGGCAACCCTCACGTTCGCTTACTTCTTCCAAGACTGTCGTTCCTGGTGGCTGAATTGGAATTTTTCGTTCTTTTTTTTCTTCTTTTCCTTAAGTTCGTTGTTACGGGCACTAAACACTTCTTTCCTGGCAATATGGCTTAATCTCACTGGCTTTTTCTTTATATCAGTTATTTGTTTTTGTGTGTCTGTTTGGAGTCTTTGGCCTTTTATATTTATATATGTCTTCTTTTATTATTCACTTTGGGTTTTTTTTTACTTTAACTTGTTTATTGTTTTAAATTTTTATGTTAATGCATATGGTTTTCTGTAAATATTCTTATCTATTATATTCAAATACAGGATTAAAATAATTGATCTACAACACGATTAATCTCTCGAAATTCTCCGGAATTATGTTTTGGAATTTATGTTTGTGCGGCTCTACTTCACACATTTTCCCTTCCTTTTTCCTTTCAAAAATTCAAAAATTTAACAGATTTTTTTCTTTGGCACACTGCGTTTAAATTCCGCGCTTCGTTATTTTTCGGTCTAAGCTCCTCTCTAATCTCAAATCCCGCTCGAATATATCTTTTATAATCTTTACTCGGCACACATCACCAAAAAACTGACACTAAAAAAATTCTTAACATATTTAAATATTTGTCTTACCCGCTAACATTCCTAACATATTTGTAAACAACCAAATCAGATACAAACCACACATCAGCTGTTAGAATCCACACATCTGATAGCGCACGGTACTACCGACATCTGTGGGCACACGACAAATCTATAACGAATAAAGTGTTTTTTGTGTACTATATATATTTATATATATATATATATATATATATATATATATATAATTCCTCTATTTAAATATGGCTGTAAGTCCGAAGTATCTAACTATAGAGGTATCGCCAAAATTAATGCAATTCCAAAACTACTTGAAAAAATTATCACTGATTACTTAACTCATCAAATTTCTCCCATTTTAACGCCTTGCCAACATGGTTTTCGTAATTCCCGTTCAACTATTACTAATGTTTTGGAACTCACTACTACTGTCAACGAAGGTTTTACAAATAAAATGCAAACTGATGTAATATACACTGACTTCAGTAAGGCGTTCGATAAAGTTAACCACAATCTTTTATTACACAAATGATCACTTATGGGCTTTAATAATTCTGCTTTAAAATTGTTAAACTCTTATCTGTCTGGAAGAACTCAACAAGTTAAGTTTGGAAACACTATATCAAATACCATTTATGTTCATTCTGGTGTTCCTCAAGGCAGTCACTTGGGTCCAATTTTGTTCACTTTATTCATCAATGATCTTCCGACGGTTGTATGTCATTCTAGAGTGTTAATGTATGCTGACGATGTAAAAACTTTTAACTCTTTTAATGATATTAATGGACATAATTTACTGTGTACTGACTTTACACATTTTTCTCAATGGTGCAGCTATAATTTATTAGAGTTAAATGTAAAGAAATGCAAACACATGTCATTTTTCAGACACAATCTAATTGAGACGTCCTATTATATTTGTAATGATATTTTAAATAAAGTTGATACTATATTGGATCTTGGCATACTGTTGGATCATAGACTAAACTTTCGTGATCACATCTCTATAATGGTCAACAAAGCCTACGGTGTACTTGGATTTATGAAACGCTGGTCTAAGGAATTTCTAGATCCTTATATTACAAAACTATTATATACATCTCTTGTTCGGCCAATTCTTGAGTATGGATCGATTGTCTGGGACCCTTGTTACTCCATTCATATCAATAGTATTGAATCTGTACAGAAACAGTTTCTAATTTTTTGTCTGCGTGGGCTTGGTTGGAATTCGTATGTCTTACCGCCGTATCAAAGTAGACTTGCTCTAATAAAATTGCCTACACTAAAAAGTCGACGATCGACGTTGAGTGCTTTATTTGTTATGGGACTGGTTCGAGGCGATGTTGATTCGGAGTTCTTACTTAATCAACTATACTTCAACGTTCCTGTAAGACCTACTCGCAATTTTGAAATCTTGGCATTAAAATATTACCGCTCTGTTTATGCTAATAATGATTCTTTTCGTCGCGCATGTGTCAACTTTAACAAATGTTACCATATCATGAACTTATCTGAGAGTAATACCGTATTGAAAAGAAATCTTATTTTATATTTAAATTCTTGAACTAATTTGTTATCTAGTCAGTAAGGATGTAAAATCTATTGACTTATTAAATAAATAATTAAATAATAAATAATTAAATATATATATATATATATATATATATATATATATATATTTAAAATGTAGTTTGACGTTTCCCTTTTAGAGAGAGAGAGAGAGAGAGAGAGCGAATGAGAGTAACTTGTTTCGGAACATGAATTGGTTAAATTTAAATTCGCGCTGTGAAACATTGCAACTGTGCTGCCAGTAAGTTTAATTTTTTTAAATAAGTAGAACTGAGATGCCCAACATATTATATGTACATATGTATAATAGAATACAGAACTTCTTTCATAATTTTGTATGTATAACAACGCACTTGTTGCATATTGCTTGTGTATAAAATAAAATACGGAGCACTTGTTTTGTATTGTTTGGCATTAAAAATATATAACTGGTGAATATTGTTATAAATAAAATTAAATAAATTGTGGTATTGCCCAATTGTAAAACTCACACACGCAGTTCTGAAACCATGGGTGAATCTAGCTTTATTTACGTTGTACATGAACAATATTTAGTTCAGTTTGGTAATGTTCAGGGAAAGGGGTTTCATGCAAATGAATATTTTTTCCCTTAAGCCGGATAAAGGAAAGACTGGCATCAATTTGTTAGTGAATATTTTGATGAAAATGCATATTTTATATGTATTTGTTACAAATGCATAATTAGTGAAAAAATTCAGAAAAAACTATATGCCGTTATTAAAAAATATATTGGATTTAAAAAAATAAGACTAGTAGCTGTCGTTTTCGCTTCAATACCTTGTGTTGCTACCGTTAAAGAAATTTCTTTCATTAATGAATAGATTTATTTAAATATAAATATGCGCTGATAACATCCGTAGATGTTGAAAGGTCTCTTTCAATGTACAAAAGCTTTTGAGCTTAACATTTGAGTATATGTATAAAGCAAATGTTAGTTTTAAATGTAAATAAATGGAATAGTTTTTAATTTCAATATACACACATACATATATATATATATATATATATATATATATATATATCTGTGTATATATATATATATATATATATATATATATATATTATATGCGAAAAAAAACTTAGAACAATTACTCGAAAATTTTAAACTCCATAAGTCGTCGGAAACCTATACTGCCATACACCAATAGATATGTGATGACTAGTTCTTTCAGAATATATGCTTAAAAACTCTACATTTAAATTTACTTTAAAAATTTAGTTTCATTTTGACTTTGTAAAATAATATCAGCTGTGTGATGTTTATGTTATAAAATGGTGAATATTAGAAAACTTTATTTATTTAGACAATAAAGATTCTGATTGTTGTGTATGGCATGCCCAAGCAATCATTTGTAATAATAAAATATGTATTTGGATTTCGATGTATAAAATAGTAGTGAATCTCTGATTTTATAGAAACTATAATGAAACCGACTTGCCAAAAAACCATTCAGTTACATAATTAGTAAACATTAATTATACCCACTATTGTGCAGGGAAGTGAATTATGGCATTAAATACACGGTCACACTGGTCAAACATTTGCAAAACAAAAGCGTAAACGCTAAACATTAAAGAAAAATATTTAGACTTTGAAACTGTTAACTCAATAATAAAATAACTACTTGTCTGAATTAAAATGTTTGCGATGAATATTTAGTGGCTTCGTTATTTTGAGAAAATATTTGCCCAAATATAACCGTAACTTTAGTTGCATATTTTTCTGCGGTGTTTTCTGTTCACAGCACAAAAAGTTCATAAACGCATTCATATCTACATATGTACTATGGATATGGTTTCAATAGAAAGATTTAGTTTCTTGTAACCTCTGGGAACATTTTATATATACATATTAACGTTTGCATGAATTTGACTGACTATAATATAATACAGATGTTTGAAGTTAGAAAAAGTGTTGTTCGTAGACTGTTTTATACTCTAGAGTTATTTATAAACCAACCATTCGTAATAGTAGAAACAAAGCGCAGAGGTCATTAAACCAAGTGCAAATATCCTCCCTAACGCTGATTTACATGCAGTGAAAATATGTATAATAAAAAAAAACATACATATAGAACATAACAAAACTCGAATGATTATGAATGTAACGAATAATATTACGAAATTAGTAAACACAGTTTAACGACTATAAAGAACAAAAATAAAATTAAAAACAAAGAGAACTTAATTAACCACTGACAAGAGTATAGTTGAGATTTTAAACTTAGTCGTACAATGTAAAAACAAATATTTAAAGAGATTTTATAATAATTTATAAATATTTTTATGGATTTGTTTAGATGTTTGTATGAAATCGCATAATGTTTGAAATCATATAAAGTTCTTAAAACTTTATTCACAGTGTATTAAGAATTCCGTTTCAAAAATGATCTTTTGATTCAAAATATACCTAAGCCACAAATGTCCCCGAATTGCCATATTAAAGTATCAGGATTTAGCAGAAATAAAAAGGGTGCCTTTATTTGGTGTAACTGGCTGAATTATGTATAAAAAAATGAAGTATCATTATATGGCTCTACTATAATGAGAAGATCTGAGAACATTGGGGCTTACATTAAAAATGAAACTTTAGGAAGAATAAATATGGCAAAATTTATCTCTATTTGTTTGGACGAAAGTGTTGATATTTCTGACGCAAGTCAAATCATAATTTACATTAGAACCACAGACAACACGTTTAACTCTTTTGAGAAAATTTTAAAGCCTCATTCCTTTGATGGTAATGTCACAGGAAAATACGTTGTCTTTAATAGATAAAAATAAACTGCCTGCAATATCCACAGATGGCGCGGCAGTTATGGCTGGTGCAAAAATAGGTTTAATCGATAAAATAAATCACGCTGGAATACAAATTGTATCATTCCATTGCCTTATACAGGCCTTGTTCGCCAAAAGTATAGGTTTAACCAATTCAATAGAAATGGCGATAAAAATTATAAACCTTTCAAGATGGAGGCATAATGCTCTTAGCCACTGAAAACTTATAGCCTTCCTGAAAAAAATTGAAGCGCAATATAAAGAGTTTTTGCTTTTACCGACGTACGGTGGCTAAGTCGCGGAAAATGTCTGGAAAGACTTTTTTCCTTAAAAATGAAATAGCGCTATTTTTAAGATCTCAAGCAGAAGCCAAAGATACAGAATTATTAGACGCAATTACAAATCCCGATTTCTTGTCTGATCTGGCATTCGGAACTTCTTCCTTTAATTAATAACCTAAATCTTGTCCTTCAAGGAAACAATAAATATATTTGGGATTTGTTATTCAAGAAAACTCAAAATTCAGCGGGAACAATTGGCAGCACGAGATTTGTCAAATTTTAAAAATCTTTATGAATTATGTCAAGATTTTCCGGCCGATGAAAAATTGAAGTTATATCACGAAAAACTTAATGAATTATTGGAAAATTTTTAAAAAAGATATCAGGACATATGCAATCAATTGGGCCATAGACATGTATAACGACCCAATGACTTGTTCCATGCAAAATATTCCAGAAAATATCTCGCTCGAACTGTCTGCAATGTGCACTGTTATAAAAATCCCAATACAAAAAGGACTCGATTTTAGGAAAAACATATGTCCAATTAAATACGGAGGATGCAGAGATCAAATTGTATTCAATGTTCAATTGTACTCAATGTTTTCTACCACATACATACATGTGCGAATCCACATTTTCGGCCATGTCGCATATAAAAAGTAAATACAGGATTGCACTTACTGACAGTAATTTGGAAACATTATTAAAATAATATATTGTAGCAAAGTAATATGGACCAATATTTTTTTAAGCTTAAGGTCTCTTTATTTTTATTAAATAATAAATTGTTTTTCGATATTTCGTCACTCCTTTGTGTGACTTTCAGAAAAGATATAGACATAGAAGAAGTGAGTAATAAAGTGTGTAAAATGAACTTTTTGATTGACACATACGCAATATTAGGTACTGTCCTCTATTCTATATATGTACATAGTATTGATTGTTAAAAATTGCCAAATATATTAATTTTTAATTTAATATTTTTAATTTTGCTGCATAAAATGAGGTATGGGAAATTTAAATAAATAGAACTTTCTAATATATGATAAGAAAATTCGGAAATAAAATTTTAAAATACTCGTACAGTTGAGTATATAATAACATTTCTTTGAATTCAAAATATGTTCCTTTGTAGGAAATGCATTTGTTGTTGTCTATAAATAAAATTTTCTCTTTTCTCATTGATGTGAATTTCGTTACTGTTCGTGTTGCGTATGTGAACACGTGTAAAAAATTCGCTGATTTATGAAATATATATATATATTAATCTTGTTGTACTAGGAAACAATTATATTAAATAAATAAATTTAAAAAATAAAAAATAATATAATTTAACTTGTTATCTATTTTTACCGCAATTATACTAAATATTCCAATATAGCCTCCATATATGCTTATGATATGTACACATAATCACACACATCCGTCCACTGATGCGTTCTTTAGTATTTTGTCATCTGATTTTTAATTACTTTCTAAATTAGTACTAATCAAAATATAAGATGTAATTATTAAATATAGTTTAAGAAAATGGAAAAACAGTAAGTGAAATGAAATGAGAAAAATCCACGTTATTGGAATTTAAGTCTAGGTTAGGTGCATTGTCGAGACAATGCACTTGGGTCCGTTAAACCGATCCCGTTATGATAATTTAAGTCTATATATGCTGATAACTAGATAACTTTGCAAATTTTGCTCCACACATTTCTTCTCAATAAAATATTTTTCACTCAGAAAATCTATACACAAACAACAAAATTTGACAATTTTACATTACAAAAACATGAAGCAGCTGAAATAGAGGTGTTACCTGATTATTGTACCATGAGAAAACTGAATTTGTAAACATACATACATATGTACACACATACAAATAATATATCTAATTTGTGATAAAATAACATATACAGAACTTTAGCATAATTTGTTTTGTCTTTCAAAGTTTTAATATCATAATAAGAGCAATTTTCTTCACGAACTTTACCTTTGACGATGTTTCAACGCTATCCAGGCAAAGATTTATGCCATTACCTAGTTAGCATTAATAATTGATAGGCTTGGTTTAAACATAGAACTATAGACATTTGTGGTGATAGTTTTGCGGCAATTAGGGCCATGGTTTCAGGATGGGTAAACTCGAAGTGTGGATTTTACCATTCAATCTCTAGCTCGACTTAAAAGACATGACGTCAAGGTAGTCTGGGTTCTAGGGCATGAAGGCATTCAGGGAAAGGAAAAGGCTATTGATATTTCTTCAAATGAGCTAAATTATTAATTAAACATTACATATTAAAGAGAGGGCAGAGGAAAGTAGCAATCACCTTCTCTCTGATTACTCTACCACATGTAGAGTATTCAAGTCGCTATAGCACTTACTTACATGCGTCAGGAACAAACAGCTTGTAACTTTTAAGAAGAGGTCGCTGGCACTCCTGACAGGGCGATGTGGGATCGGCTACATGTCAGACGGCTTAGGCTTTGCCCACGATGGTCGCTGCAGGAGCTGCTTCGACGAAGAAGAAGAGTTAAAACAGTATCTTCTCTGTGACTGCTTGGGCCTGTAGGAGTATAGGTTTAGACATCTCAAAGATGTACTACTGGCTGCCTTGATTGGGCTTGTGAGGTTTGTGTAATGTTCAGCAAGCAGTACTTCATTTGAATGGATTGTGAAGGGTGTAGTCCTCTGGCCATCACAATGGCTTTTATGGCTTCCGAGTGTTTTCTCGGTACTTTGCAGGCAGCTGCAAGAGTTTTTGTTAAATACTTTAATGTTTTGGTTATTAAAACAACGCTCAACACGCTACTTGCGTGTGTAAATGCAAGTAGACAAAGTTAATTTATTTTGTTTAAATATACGTACATATGTATGTCAGAGAGTGACATGAATCTCACTCAAATGGCAATTTTTTGACTTTGGAAAAATGAATATTGAGCTAGCAATACGCACCAACGAAATGAAAATTGTTATAGCTTGATTAATTTAGCATGTCGTTCGCTACAAAATGCTTGTAGTTGATCGCAAATTCTAAACACCCCAACTAATCATAAAAGCAGTAAGTATTTTTGAGTATTCCACTGTTTAAATGTGAATAAATCAATTACGAACAAAAGAAAAACAATACCACAATTGCAATGAAAAAAATGCAGTTTCTCGTACTTTTTTAATAAAATACTCTGCTTAGAAGCATTCTTCTTGTTTTTAGTTTATTAGTACTAAAGCGTATGTATAACAAGTAATAAATATTATTAATTTGTAAGAAAAAAAATAGTTTACAAAATATCAGCTATACTTCAAAAGTTAAAAAAGAAAATTATGGTAATTTCTTCAAGTAAATTTTATATTCATTAAAAACAAACAATTTATATTTCTAAAGTCTTAAAATAAGAAAACAGGTAATCTATATTTCACTTTAAATAAAAAAATTATTTAAATAATTTTTTAATTTTATTTTGAAACATTTGTATAAAAAAGAATTACTGCGGTTACAAATTAGGTCTGATATGTACTATATGGTCAAAATTAAATTTTTTTTCCTAAAACATCAAATGTTTACAGAATGTTTTTTTTAATATAAAAAAATCAACATCTTTTTAACTTGGTAATAAAATCAGAAAGATTATTGTTATATATTAAGGTTTTTTATATCTGCGAATTTGCTAAATTTTGACCACAATTTTGTTCGAACAATTTTCTGTATTTTCTTAGTTCCATCTTAAAGTATTTTCCTATTTTTCAATTAATATATATAGTTCGTTATCAAACTTTAATATAACAAGAAAAAGATTACATAAATACATATTTGCATAAATTTTCTTTGAAATTTAAAGACTTAAGATCATCAAGCTGGTTTTTTAAATTATACTTCATCTTTTTCAATTGAAATTGAGAAATTTTCATTTGAATCTTACTCAATTTCAATTGAAAGTTTCTCAATTACATTTGAAAATGGTGTAGTAATAAATATTACAGATATTTATTTATTTTGCATAGGGAATTTAAAAAAAGCAAATTATTCACATTTTTTGGACCAATTCCGTTACGCTTTTCTGTAATTATATTACCTGCTGCAGAAAAAATTCTCTCAGAAGAGGCACCGCTGGCTGGTATAGCCAGAATTTTTTTTGGCAAATTTGTATACACGGGGAAATTCTGAACTATGGTTTTCCCACTATTGCACCACGTCAAAATTTATATGAAAGCTTATTTTAGAATATATAGTCATCAAAATACTTTCTTCCGCAGTTAGATTTATTGAGGTCATAATATTGGAGAAAAATAGTTGGAAATCCTGGGGGGACTCATCATGTGCTGAAGAATTGGCTGGACTCTAGGATAACGGAACAGATGTCATTATTTCGGAAACACAAATATCTTTCACGTCATTCAGTTTACTTCCATCCAAACAATAATTGGTTGGTGGATATAGAAAACAAGACATATAGTGTACTGTAGATAAATTAGCAATCTATTTATTTGCCATTTCTCTTAAAATATTTATTTTAAGTGCCCCATCTTTTTCTTCACAAATAGTTTTAACGGTATTAATGGTTAAATAAATAAACATAATTTTCTGCTTATGAAATCAAATTTTTCAAACATTTCCTTTAATGCATTAAGCTTATAGCAGAAATTCTTTCTGCTTTATTTCGGGAAGAAAGAATTTCTTGTATTTTTTGGTAGATTTTGAAATTTATTGAAACAAATTTAAATGTAAATTCCATCTTGAAACGCAATAATTATTTTGAGAAGTTGAAAGCATGTGCTGCAAAGAAGTCTTTTTGAAATATTTGACTAACCTTTTACAAGCATCAAAAAGCGGAGTTAGTTCTTCGGTGCTTCTAAGACCGGAATACAATACATATTTTAAGAAGTGATTTGCACAGTTAAGCCTTTTTTGATCTTTAAGTGCCTTTACTATGTTCGATCCTCTGTCAGTAACGAAAGTTATTTTTTTCCTACCATTTATATCGAAATCTTTCAAAATATAATTTCATTTTGCTAAAACGTTCTTGGTTGTGGGTTTTTGGAAACCCATTGATTTCACTCCCAACACAATTTCTTTCAACTTCAAATCTTTTATAAAAAGAAACATTGCACATAAAATGTTCCTCGTCATGATGTTATCAGTCCAGAGATCGGACGTAATGGACGCAGTACCGCTCGCTACGGCAAGACCCAACTCCTCTTTAATTTCTAATCTCTCTCCTCTGAAATGTCGCTTATTCGGCGAGATATTGTTCTGGAAGCAGGCAACATGTTGTTTAAGTCCATATTACAAGCGTATTTTGTACCAATGTCGAGGAAAGATTGAACCATTTTTTTAAAACCTCCATCGTCTACAATTGAAAATGCGCGACTGTCCTCCATAATCCACTGCGAACACGATATCAAAAAGCTTTCTATATCTACATTACTTACTTTTTTAAAGCAACAAACAGTGGTTCAAGTTTCTAAGGAAGGCGGTCATACGTAGTTTACTCAGCTATAGTCATCAAAATTAATATGAATATTTATGTTTACGGTATCTATGGGCCAATTAGAGTAAAATAAAATTAAAAGAAGTCTTTAAATATAATATAATAAAAAAAACTATTTATTTAAAAAACGGCAATTTAATACATTTGTACATTATTTTCAAAAACTTAACATACGTAAAGCCTCAGGTGATAGCATAGATTTCTTCTTTTGTGGTATTTTACGTAAACAAGAAATGAACGGGTCAGAATTTAGAAGAAGTCTATGCAAAAGATCAGTGTTAGTGACAACACGAGGCATATTTCGCTTGTTGTCTCGTCTGAATTGCTTAAATAATTAATTACAAAATTCAGCGGCTTCTTCAGAGAGCTCGCCTATGGAAACTAGACAGTGATCAACTATTTCCGTTTCATGAATTAACACTTTATGAACAGAAGCAGGCAAATTATAACATGGATACGTACTAATAAGCATTCGCGTGGTTCCTAACGAGTAATCTCTAAATTCGACACTATTAGTTTTGTTTCCCGGCGAAAGACATTGCAAAAGATGATGACACCGATAAATAACTGCTTGATCTAAGCCAGTTATTTCAGCTGAATTAAAAAAAAGTTCTTGCAGTGTTTCCATTATTGGATGTGCCACTTCCGGCACTTTTAGCTTTGTTGACAATTAAACCTAATCGTGTCCAAAACTGCTGCTTAACATATAGTTTTTTCTGTGCAATAAGCTCTTTTCATGTGTTGAACGAGCCTGCCACTTTTTAAAATCCAATCGGTAAGATAAATATTAAAAATATTCGAAAAATCTTATCCATGAATGCAGAGGAGATAAGCCAAACTGATATCTAGCAGTTTCAATAACGGGTTTACTTAAACACGTGTCAATATTATTCATTTCTTTCGGTGTTGCACCATAAATATAGCATATACTACACGCTGTGTTACTTAAAGCACTACACTCTTTACCATCGACTAAGGTTAATTGTAATGAATGTACAAAGTTAATTTAGTTCTTCTTGATGTTAAGAGTGGATGGTTGTAAATTGCTAATATTATTTTTAAAATATGCTTCTTCTTTCACAAAAATATTTTATGTTTCTTTAGCAAACTTAAATCGAATAGGCCTACAAAACCTAGTGAAAGAAGGGCGTGGGTTTTTCCATATAATTTGATAAAAAACTCTACTAATGTCAGCAATACTGAGGACATCATTTTGATTTTCTAGTATAAAAGAAATTATATGATTTAGCAAACATTGTGGCTCTATTTCGGCAGAATGATTCCAATGAAATAAAACAATAAATCGAATCGTAAACATGAACTGTGCAGTGGGTAACAAACGGTAAAAAATTTGTAGAAAATATGTACATATGTGTTACGAAACTAGGCGTAGAGACGAAGACGCTCTGTATCATGCACATTCGCAAACAAACGCTGATAAATTCTTTTTAAATTAAAAGTACAGATATAGTGTAACATTTAGATATATAACTTGAAGGTGGCATAAGACGGCAACATAGTTACTTTACTTTAAGTAAAAAAAAGTCGTAAAAAATATACGTGAAAATTATTTTTTTTGGTGAAACTGCCCTCCGCAAAATACGATTTGCTTTCAACTTATATACCCATTGTAAGACAAATAGGTAAAAAAATTTTTTTTTCTTTGAAAAACTCGCTCTAGAAATTAACTTTATTAGCACTGCTGAAAAAGATAACAAAAGTTGGTTTGATTTGTTCACTTTCGATGCACAGAAGTAAATGCAAGAAACAACTGATATCAATTCTTTTTGCATGTTTTAGTAGTACCACTAATAGTGAGTATTAGAGCGAACTAACGGTGAAAAAATCGAACTTCGTCATTTGACCACTATGTTCTACTACTACTGAACCACTGTGCAACAGTGAGATTTCGTAGGTCATAACACTTGTGGCGGACGAGATTGGATGTTTGTCTTACATTAAATTTTAAAATACGATTACATTTTTCACAAATTACCACTCCTTCTATAATTTTACCATCTCCATTTTCAATGTGAGGAAAAACTTCCCAAATTTTACTTCTACTATTTCCCTTTCTTAAATGAAAAACACCATTTTCAATATATTTAAACGTTTCTGAATTAATTTTTTCAATAATATTTGCAATTAATAACAAATAATAAAAAACACTATTTTAGTCAAAACAGTTAACTTCTCAGTTGAGCTTTAATGAATCATTTGAATATTTTTTATACAAAGGAATGTTTTGTATGTTGCTATTCCTAACGGTATCGAAAAAAATAAACAATGCATTTACAGAAGCAAACTTTACTACAGTGATGTCAGCTCCATACACAATTGTGGAAACAAAACTCACACATAAAAAAGACTATACAACTTACTTATTTGCTTAGTAATTACTTCAAAGGCTAAAGTGCACTTGTTCTTCACAATTTTCATTTTACTATACTATACCAAATGCCTCATGTACATACTAATATAGCGAGTATTCATAAGTCATATGATACGCTAAAACAGCACACCTAAAATATTTTAATTTAACCTCATTTTGAATATACATATGATAAAAATGCGTTTTTACGTTTTTGAATTGAATAAATTTTTTATTATTTTTTTTTTAATTCATTTTATTTACAATCTATCCAAGGATAATAAGTAAATTTTTTAAAATAAAGAATAACATGCATTGTTGAACTCCAGTAAGAACAACAATATACAATACAAAAGTTTAATTTTTAAAATTATAATAATACATTATATAAAAAAATTTTAAAGTTCTATCTATAAAAATATTAACATATATGAATTAAATTTATGTGTAGTTAATTAATTACGGAATGGCAAGTCTAGTATGGATTAGCGCGTATAGCATTAAGGTAAAAAATACGTCAATCATATTCGCAGCAGTATATCGATCACCAAGCAGTCAGGATTCAGAATTTTATGAAGTATTTGAACAAACAATAGAAGAAATATGTGATAGGAGCACGGACATAATTATTGCTGGTGATTTTAATGTCGATTGGGCAAAAGAAAGTTTTTATAAAAACAAATTACAACAGATCATAAATGATAATGGACTAATGCAAATAACATCTAATTACACAAGAGTTACGCGAGACTCAAAAACAATAATTGATTATGTTATAACAAACAATTTCAATGTTAGTTTAAATAATAGCAGAATAAACAAAATATCTGATCATGAAATAATAGAAATATGTATAAAAAATAGTTTGAATAAAGACCATGACAACAAGAAACAAATAGAAATTTTTAGATATGATAAACAAAAATTTAGAAGAGAAATTAGTGAAGTATTAAAATTTGATGAAAACATGGAATTAAATGAGAATGTCAACAATTTTGATAAATCTATTGAAAATGCAATAAAAAAACTTACGGTGAGAAAAACTATTCGAGAAAAATGCTATGTAAATAAGTGGTTTAACAGGCAATTACGAAAACTAAAAAAGGATAAAATTGAAAAATACAATATAGCAAAACGTGAAAATACTAGTATATCCTGGAATAACTATAAAATAGTCAGAAATATTTACAAAATCAAACTAGAAAATGAAAAGAATAGATATATTAATAAAAAAATTTGCAACACCAAAGATCAAAAACAAATGTGGAATAACATAAAAGCTTTAGTCCTAAAAAGAAATAAACATGTGATAAAAAATGTGATATTTAACAATGTAGAATATAATAATAGTGTCGATATAGCTAACCAATTTAATAAATATTTTGTAAATAGTGTTAAAGAAATTAGAGAAAATATAGAATATGTGCAATACGTTAATAAGATAAATGTGACAAATAGTCAGAACTTAAAAGTATTTGTAAAGCCATGAAGAAAAAGCCAGATTTTAATAATCTAAATATAAGTCTAATATTTGATAACTGGCAAGTATTTGGAAATATAATGTTGGAAATAATAAATTCATCTTTAAATACGGGAGTTTTTCCAGAAAATTGGAAAGTATCGATGATTACGCCAATTGAAAAAATAGCAAAGACAAATAAATGTGAAGAATTTCGTCCAATAAACACCTTAAAACTGTGTGAAAAGATACTAGAAAAAATCGTTAAGCAATAACTTGAAGAATACATGAAAATAAACAATTTATTATCGAAATATCAATCGGGTTTTCGGAAAAATTATTCGTGTGAATCTACTGTGAATTACGGTATTAATAGGTGGAAAAATATTAACAGAAATAATAAGATAATGGCGATTTTCCTAGATTTTAAGAGAGCTTTTGAAACTATTGATAGGGATATATTGCTGCGTAAAATGTATAATATGGAATACAAAATAAGGAATTGAATTGGTTTAAATCATGTTTATCAAATAGAAAACAGAGAACTAAAGTAAACAACATTATTTCAGATAATATAAACAATGATTATGGAGTACCGCAAGGGTCGGCCCTGGGAGCTCTTTTATTTATCATATACATAAATGATTTACCAAATGTACTAGAGAAATGTGAAATAGTGTTGTATGCTGATGATACTCTGATATTTAATGAATCAGAAACAGAAGAGCAGTGTCAAACAGACTTAAACTATGATATGATTGATAATCGTAAATAATTGGTTGAAAATGAACAAATTGAAATTAAACGCAAATAGAACAAAAATATTAGAGATAAACATGAACAGCGAATCAACATTTAAAATTAACGATAAAATCATGGAGAAAGTTGGAAATATAAAATATTTAGGGTTTATAATAGACAAAAGCTTAAAGTTTAAAGATCATATAGAATACATATGTAAGAAAATCGGGGAAAAAATTGGATTCTTTAAAAGAATAAGAAATAAAATGTCAACAATAACTTCAATAAACATATATAATACCATAATTAAACCACATTTTGAATTCGGTTCTACAATTTTATACACATGTTGTACTAATATGCAATTAGATAGGCTACAAAAGCTACAGAATAAAGCTATGAGATCAATAATCAGATGCAACAGATATAGCCCAATCCAACACATGCTAGATACATTAAAATGGCTAAACATCAGGCAAAGACTACAACTTAATACGCTTACATTTATTTACAAAATGAAAAATGGAAACGCACCGGAATATCTAACGGATCAATTGAGATATGTTAACGTATGCGAGTGATTTTAGAATACATAGAGCAACTAATAACGCAATGAAGAGATGGTTGTTATACAAAGGACTACAAATATTTAATGCACTACCAATCAATGTTAAAAATGAACGAAATATTAATATATTCAAAAGAAACTGTGTTCAATTCATTAAGACTAATACTTATCAGAATAATGAAAATAGTAGTAATGTAATTTAATTAGATATATTGATCAATTAATGTAATTATTGTAAATTAAAAAGTATTTTAAATACTACTTAATAAAATAATAATAATAATAATAATAATAATAATAATAATAATAATAATAATAATAATAATAATAATAATAATAATAATAATAATAATAATAATAATAGTATGTGGTTCCTTTTCAGTCTTCTTACTTCATTTGTGTCATCTAATAGCATTATTGCCAATGAGTTATAATGATTAGTCAGCCTCTCCAAGTAATTTTCGCTATAATTTCTAACTTCTTCTTTAACCATCGGAATTGACAAGTCATCATGAATTATTTTGTTTGATACAAACCATGGAGCATTAACTAAAGACCTCAATGTTTTAGACTGAAACCTCTGTAAAATTTCAATGTTAGAATTGCTGGCCGTTCCCCACAACTGTATACCATATGTCCACACTGGTTTTAACATTACTTTGTATAAAAGTATCTAATTCTCGAGACTTAGTTTTGATTTGGGACTTAGTAACCCAAATAGGCGCTTGAACTTCAAACCAAGATGCTGCTTCTTAGCTTTAATGTAGTTTTTCCATGTGAGCCTGCGATCAATGTGCATGCCTAAATATTTGACTGTTTCAGATTGCGGAATATCATTGTTGTTAATTGATACCCGTGAGCAATTTCCACGACGCAAAGTAAACGTTATGTGTAAAGATTTTTCGGTGTTGACTTTTATCTTCCATTTATTTAACCAACTTCCTATTTCATCTAGCTCTCTTTGAATATATAGTGATGCAACTTCCGAATTTTTGTCAGCAGCTAATACAGCTGTATCATCAGCATAAGTTGCAACTAAAACATTATTTATTAGGGACATATCCGATGTAAAAATAGTGTATAAAATTGGGCCTAACACACTACCCTGAGGGACACCGGCCTTGACTCTGTAAATTCCAGAAGAATCTCTGTTGACCTTAACATAGTAATAACTTTCGCTGATATAAGATTTATGTACAAGGTAAAAATGTGTTGGAAATAGTTTTTTTATCTTATACAGTAACCCTGCATGCCAGACCCTATCAAATTGCTTGTTGTACATCCAAAAATACACCTGAACAATATCTTTTGTTTTCCAAGGAATTCCTTATAAAATTTACAATACGATGGCATTGTTCAGGAGTGCCATGCGTTTGTCTAAACCCGAATTGGTACTCTGGTATTATATTTTCTTTTTCTAGTATAGGTAACATTCTTTTCAGAAATATTCTTTCAAATATTTTGGAGAATGTGACTAGCAAACTTATCGGGCGATATGATGTTACAACATTTTCTGGCTTTCCAGGTTTAGGAACCATTACCACTTCCGCACATTTCCATTGCGAAGGAAAATGATTTAGCCTCAAAATTTAATTAAATTTAAGCGTAAGAAATATAATAGCTTTCTTAGGCAAGGCTTGTATTACCTTTCCATCAATAGAGTCATATCCTGGTGATTTTTTACAATTAATCTTAGCAATCTCCTCTCGTACTTCATTTGGTGAAATGTGTTTTATTGGCCAGTCTACTGGACATGGACTATGAAGAAATTCGTAGATTTCTTTTGTAGAAGAACAATCTTTTATTTCATGTGGCTGAAAGGTTTTTGATAAATGTACTGCATATGCTTCAGCTTTGCTTCGATCTGTTCTGCACCATAAACCATTTTCGTCTCTTATAGGTGTATTTTCTTGACTGGACGCTTTAAATATTTAGTGGCATTCCAGAGGTAATGTTCATCATATCTTGTGACGTTGAGATTACTAACAAAATTTTCAATCTGTTTATTCTTTATTTCAGTCAGCCGAAGCTTAAGATCCTTTGTGGCCCTATTAAGCATTCGTTTGTCATTCTGATTTCTACTGGTTTGCCATATTCTTCTTAGTCTTCTTTTATTTCGTATCATTGTTCTTATTTCAGCTGTGATATAAACCTGATTTTGGTTATTATGAGTTTCAGTTGATGATGTAGATAGGAATCCAGCTTCATGAATTAAGTTGTTAAAAGTTTCAACTGCATCATCTAATTCCGAAGCTGATTTTAGTGAAACGTTGACTATGATTTATTTGTAGCAAATTATTTGGTATGCCATAATATACAACAAAATCTAATAAATCTGGCGTTTTTGTCAAATCTGTAGGCCAATATGTTGGACTACCCGTAGATAAAATTGAATAGTTATTATTGCTGATGCAACTAAAAAATTCTCTGCCTTTAGGGTTTATTAATCTCGAACCCCACCAATGATGTTTAGCATTGAAGTCACCTCCTGCTATAAATCTAGGCCCGAGTTTGCTAAAAAATTCTTTAAATTCGTGACACTTTACAGAATACCTTGGAGGAAAATAAATAGAGCTAATGGTAATGGAATTAGAATCGCAAAATAGTTTAATACATGCAGCTTGTATTGATGATTTTATAAGTATTGCTGCTCCTCCATGTGCTCTATTGTCAGGATGGTTAGCTTTTATTATGTCAAAATCTTTTATTTTGAAAAATGATCTGTCTCTGAAATGTGTCTCCGAGATATCAATCAAATTATTTTTAAGAAATTTTCTACCTCTTGAGTATGATTGGAAAGCCCATTAGCATTCCATTTTGCAATTCTCAAATTCAATTGCATAGCTTTGATATTAAAAGAGACATCATATTTATTAACTTATTGGTCTGTTCTATTTGGTTTTCAATTAATTTTTCAAGTTTTTCAAAAGAATTGTTTAATGGACTTAGCAGCTGTGGTTTCCGTAAAATTGCAC
The DNA here is from genome assembly GCA_963675445.1 of Linnaemya vulpina. Taxonomy (NCBI): domain Eukaryota; kingdom Metazoa; phylum Arthropoda; class Insecta; order Diptera; family Tachinidae; genus Linnaemya; species Linnaemya vulpina. Next base: position 40,039,774 of record OY776279.1, on the reverse strand, counting down.
AGTATGAAAATCTATTATTTTGACTATTATTGCTGTTTGCATTTTGGTTAAGTTGATTTGGGTAACTTTCACTATTAAATATATATTGGCTGGTTTTATCATTTCTGTATAAATTATTATTTTCCAATTTTCTCTTTAATATTTGTCTATATACTATGCAGCCTTTATAATTTGCTGGATGGTTTTGTAGACAGTTCACACAACGTGGAGATGTTTCCATATTTTTATTGCAGTCAATTGTAAGATGCCCTAAGCCATATTTAGCACATCTTTCTTCTTTTCGGCAGTATGTTTTGGTATGACCAAATTCTTGGCATCTATGACATTGCACAAGATCGTTACTTTTTCTTGGCGGCTCAATTGTGACAAAGGCGTTATTTATATGCTAATATCATATACCTTTTTGTTATTTAGGTCAGGTTCTAAATCAACGAAGAACATTGGAAGAGGATGTTTCGTTATTCTACTGCGAACATTAACAATGTTGCGAACCTTGTGACCATTTTTTTCAATATCGTATTTAATATCAAGAGTTGACGTAGAATGATGTAAATTTTTTATAACTACTCTATGCGATCGGTCTTGCTTCAATGGATATGTATGGAACTTAATTTTCTTGTCATTTAAATGTGTAACAATAATCCTGTATGATTTAACATTCTTTATTAGCAGTCTTATTTGTCCATCTTTAAGTGACTTGTATTGAAATTCAGAGGTAGAAATAATTTTAGAAAAAGATTTTATCATTGCGCTAATATCAGCAACAAATGGTATAAATATAGGTGGTGGCTTTGGTTCATAGTTCTTACTGTTTTCATTATATTCTTCATCCTCAGTATCAATTTCTTCATTATCAAGACTATCAAAACGATTACTGTTTTGGTAGCCTGAAATATTTGCCTTTACTTTTTTCGATGTACCAGCATCTTTGTTCTTCATTATTGGAATGTTGTTTATGTTTAAAAGTGTACACGCCTTTATTGATGTACTTGCATTATCGTTAATATTTTTATTTGAAGTTAAATTATCACTATCGAGATTTTGTCTTTTGTTTTTGAACAATTCTGGTGATACAATTTGTCGCCGCTTTTTTGTTTTTGGTGAGGTAACTACCTGCCAGCTAATATCGTTTTCTTCACTTGATTCACTGCCATCATCCATGACGAAAGCAGTGTATTTTATTAATATATAAAGGTATTTTATATATTTTTTTTTCCTTTTAATATTTTATTTTTGTTAAATTATAAATATTTGTCACTTCCAAACAAGACCAATATGCAATTCAAAGTATTGGCTAATGTGCAATTCTTATTTAAATTATTTGTAAAAATATTAAAATTTATTATATTATATGTTTTTTTATTCGACAAAAACACGTCCGCTTGCTTCAATTGAAAAATTTCAATCGCCCCGGAATATTAGTACATGAAAGTGACAAAAATTTTTACAAATTTTAGTTTTTCTTATATAAAACCGCCTTATACATCATTGAATAAAAAATAAATAAGAAAATAAACTAATGTAATCAGATAATATTATTTTAGCTCTTTATTGCTGACCGGAAATATGTTCAACTTGTTACGGTTATCATGGATGCCATTTTTCTCAGCCATATCAACAAGTATTCGTATGGTGGAGAGTATGCGATGTTCTCAATACTGTACTTATATGTGTGATGATGAATAAGTATCAATATTGGAATTTATGTAGACTTGTATTTGATTCTATTTTTTGCAATGCATTTAGTACATGGGGGTAGTATCCGTTTAATGTGGTATATATTCACATATATTGTGAGAAATTTCATCACTGTGTCTATTTTATCATAGGTCATATAAACGTTATAAACATTATGGATGTATGTACGTTGACATGAATATAACAGCTCAAGCACGATTTAATTTTATGATTTTTCAATTGTTATAAGAATACTGGAAAACAAAATGACATGAAATATGTACATAAAACGAAACGAATAAATGCGCACTGACAACAGTTGTCAAGAGTAATAATGGTTTTAAACGACACTTTCATCTCAATAGTATTTATTTATGATGAGCATTTTCATCAGTTTAATAAACATCACAACACAATGGGACTTATATGAGAGATATATGTTGTTTCTCTTTGGTAGTTCTGGTTTTAATAAAATTTCTGATGCCATGGAATAAATTCATTTTAAAATAAAGTTTTTAAATTGCACATAATTTACTTAAATATATATATATATATATATATATATATATATATATATATATATATATATATATATATGGTACCATCCTTTAAGGCTGGTTTAGCCGAACGTTGATGTTTCCCTACCGTACCGCATTTGTATGCTTGTAGAACATTGACATCTGATGAGAATTCGATTTTATAAAAGCGGGGTAAGACCAATACCTTCCCACTTTTTTAATTTTCAGTTTTCATAACGGGAAGTTAAAAAGCTCTTAACAAATATGCCTTAATAAATTAACTATTTGACATACTGTCATTGTACTATTATGATATGAAATTTATTTGTTGGGTGGTTAAGCAATGTCTATATGCATTTCATTGGCGCTTTTTACCAAATCTTCAGTAGACTTCAACCACAGTTTTGAAAAGTTTCAAACTTCTCAACTTATTAAAAGACTTTTATAAACCATCCGAGAATTATGTTAATAAATTAACTATAAAAATTCACAAATGATTTAAAAAAATCACACTATGATAAGTGTAGTAGGCTATGAAATGCTTATAGACATTGCTTAACCACCCAACAAATAAATTTCATATTATAATAGTACAATGACAGTATTTCAAATAGTAAATTTATTAACAATTAAATTGAGATTTTGTTTTTTATTTTGCCTTATAAATACTTTTATTGTTATCCAAAGGATTTCTAATTGTATAAAGGTGTAGAAATATAAAATAGCCATATCGAATAAAAGTTTTTTGTTGGGTTTTGGTTTGTATAAGTTTCATAGCCTACTACACTTATTGTAATGTGATTTTTTGAAATCATTTGTGAATTTTTATAGTTAATTTATTAACACAATTCTCGGATGGCTTATAAAAGTCTTTTAATAAGTTGAGAAGTTTGAAACTTTTCAAAACTGTGGTTGAAGTCTACTGATGATTTGGTAAAATCGTCAATGAAATGCATATAGACATTGCTTAACCACCCAACAAATGCATTTCATATTATAATAATACAATGACTACAAAATGTCAAATAGTAAATATATTAACAGTTTGTATTTTCATTTTAGAAGCCGAAAACTGTATCGAACTGATGGCAAAACACCTTAAGCTGCCGTGTTGATTGTTTTCTTCGTGTCCTAATCTTGAACTGAAAATTTTGATTTCTGCTGCTATCTTTAGATAAATAGATACTTTCATATTGCTCATTTACATATGTTGTTTTACGTTGAATAAATATATGAAGATTAATTCCACATCATTAAATCACAAATTACATATTTTGAGTTAGGTCTTGTTTTAGTAAAAGAGCGATGTCTGCTAAAAAATAACTATTACATTAGGTTTGATCCCGTACTCTACATTGGAAGCCCGCGGGATTCCAATCTCAACGAAAACTGTTCCCGTACTCAAAGTTTGGGCAAGTGAGAGAGAGTTTAAGAGAAAAATATTCGTCTTGTAGATTGGGAAAAAAGTCAACAGATACACAATTAAAAACTGCAAAAAGTTATTATCAAAAGATTCTAAATAAAAATTTTATCATATATAATAATAAAAGTTAATGGCGCATAAAGTAAGTACTGCTTGATTTTAACTTTTATATGCATACCAAGGCGCATCTATACTAGGTGACCTTAATACGAAAAATGGTGAACAGGTGATATAATTCGCCTGATTCGCCTTGAAGTCGTTTGTCAAAATCTTCTGCTCTCGCCTTGGTTCGCCTTGAAGTCGGTTGTCAAAATCTGCTTTTTAGCCTTTGCGCCAAAAAGAAAAATTTGTGAAGAGTTCAAAAACAAAAATTGTGATAATTCCTAAAAAAACAAAAGTTATTTATATAATATATAATTCATTTGATTATTATTGTTAAAAGAAATAGTTTTTATTTAAAAACATTTTGTGAACTCATAAAACAAAGCGCGTTTGTGCAGTGTGCAAGCGCAAATTCTTCAAGGGAGAGGGATCGTTGTTCCAAGCGCCGAAAGATGCGGTATCCAGGATGAACCATTTTTATTTTATTTCATTATAAATAACTAATAGTAATAGTAATAATAATAAGTTATTTGTTCTAATAAGTTAATTAAAAGTTGTAGTATATAATTGTTGTTAAATATAAAATTGAAAATAGTTAAGTTCAAATTGTATGATTTATTCGAAATTAAGATATTATTGTTAATAAAAAATGATTATTATTTAAATAAAAAATTATTTCCAATAATGCAATCGATTTGAATGACACGATAAGCAATTTCAAGGTAACAAAATCATTTAAAGTGCATTATATATACATTTAACACATGAATTTGAAAATTATTCAAACAAATTATTTAATGCATACTGGTGAGTTGGCATTAACACGTAATGAATTCATATATTTAGAATAACAAGAAACAAATATTTCGTAAACTGCAGTACTTTAAATAAAGCAATCATATACCCTCATGTAACTTTTGTTTTCGGTTGCTTTTATTTAATAAAAAAAACAACTTTTATTTTTTTTTGATTAATTGAACGATTTATTTTACTAAAAGAAACTTTATGGTTTGAGGATGGAACTAAAACTAAACTTACAATAATTTTATTTCTTAACGTTTACCTTATTCTTAGCAACCACCTTATTTCTGATTGGCCAAACTTATAATTGCGAAATGGCTAAGTCTGCATTAATAATATTTTTTATGTATATTGTGTTACTTTTAATTTTAATAAATTTCAGATATTGTATTACATTTAATTTTAATAACTTGCAATGTTGCAGTTTATATAAAAAACAATTTTTCGTGTGAACGGAAATGCATTTAAATTTACAAAGTTCTTTGACTTAGTGTTTATCAAAATTTGTTTATTCAGCACTTTTAGACTTTAATAATTTCTTCAATAAATTTATCAATGCTATCAGGGTTTATATACGTAACTACTCTCCCCTTTTGATTAGAATTCTCCTGAATTCTATTGAATTCTATTGTTTAGTTTTATTTTTATATATTTATGTTTAATACAAAAAATGCAACATAAAATTACTATCAAAATAATTATTAACAAATTGCATCCGTAAGTGAATTTACTGTGGTATTTTAAATTAAAAATATTTTCACTATTTACTTTATTATTTTCTATAATTTCCTCCAAAGTTATCTTTTTTGCAAAATTCTGAATGTTATCATATTCTATTTTTAAGATGTTAATATTTTCTTCTGCAATTTCCATAAGATTTGAAAAATAGTAATCTTTAATTTTAATAGAACAATTACTGTATTGGATTAGGTAGTTTCCATTAACAATCGTCTCATTTTTAGTGCAAGTTTGCTTAATTGGTAAGTTAATAGCATTCTTAATAATAATAGTTTTTACATTAATTGGAATTATTTCAACCTCTGTATTTTTTATAAGTTTACAATTTGATTTCATAACGCAATGGTTAGTGGTTTTTAATTCCCTTAAATGTTTATTTTCTTTATATTCATATGTTTGGTTTTCATAGTTAAATATTTTAGCTATTTTTTCTTCTATTTCGTTATTTTCTTTATTTGGTATAGGTATGAGAAATCTAATATTTACGTATATAAATGTTTTTGGTACCTTTATACCAAATATTAAGTATGTATCATTAAAAACTGCTGTTCCTAATTGTAAATATTTCAGTTTGTTATAATCTATCTCATATTTTATTATTTCTTTACTTGTTAAAATATTAGGATGAATTATTTCATATTTTGCTGACACTATATTATCTTGAATATGTTCAATTTTATCTCTTAACATTTGTATTTTTGATAACTGTTCTAAATATGTATTTTGTTCTCTTTCTTTTTCATTAAATTTATAAATGCTATTTATTGCATTCTCTATATTTTTTCTATCACTTTTGACAATATCTTGAAGTTGTTCTAATGCTGTATTAAAATAATCATTTACTTGAATTTGTTGACTAATATTTCCGTCCGTTTTAAGTAGATGATTCTGTATGTCCTGTCTGTCAGTATCGTCCATCGTACCAAATAACCAGTTTGACATACTACCTATTGCATTTATCAGTCCGCGTTTGTGTCTGATTTTCCTTGGGATTAGTGTTAATAGCTTATTTCTTACGTCTAGTAGTTCCCTCTGAAGAATGTCTTTATTCTTTATTTTCATTAAAATAATATTATCGGTCATGTCATTTATAATTTCTTCAATTTGTTCAATATTGATCATATGCATTACTATGTCTGTGTCTTTTACTATTTCCTGATGTCTTGTTTGAAAGTCCACAAAACCCAATTGATCCTTTATTTCCGTCATATTGAAATATGCGTTATTAAGTGGTGTCCACATCATTATTGACAGAACGATCCACAATGTCTGAAAATTTTTGAGGTCGCTTAATATTACATGGGTGCATATTGTCTAGATTTAGTTTCCTGAATTTTGGTAGTTCTTTATGTCTAGTCGCTTTATAGTTTCTAACAAACCCTTCTTTTCTATTTTCGCTATAATCTTCTCTATTTATGTTTAGTTTGTCTATAATTTTCTTCTTTTTTTTCTTCAATATTTTGCTTAATTTTCACTATATCTGTCTTACCGTTTTGAACATCTAAAGGAGTACTTTTGATTGTAGAATGATACCTGCTATTGTAATTGCGTATTGCTTTCTGTATAATTTGTTTTATTGGTAAACTTTTTTCTAATATATATATATATATATTATCCTAAACTTTTCTGTAAGTGTGTTTTGCATCCTTTCTATATCTGCGTTACCCGTATGACTGTTGTGTTTTGTTAAATGCAGTTGAATTCCTTCTTGGCTTAGGAACTCCTGAATTCGTGCTGCCTTAAATTCATTGTCAGCTATAATTTTAATTGGTTTCCCAATTTTTGCAAAATGATCTTCTAATTGCTCAATTATTGTAATAGGATTTCTATCGTTTAGTGAGTAAGCCGCTCCAAATTTTGAGAATTTGTCTATTATCGTTAAGAAGCAAAAGTTTTTTATAACAAAAGTATCTATATGAATTATTTGATTTTTATCTGTCGGTGTTTCTGTCAGTTCGTGTTTTTTTCTAATTGGGTTTCTGTCATATTTAATTTCTTTACATACATCGCATTGGTTAATTACCAAATGAACAAGTTCCACCAATTTTGGAAAATAAATTTTATCTTTTATTTCATTATAGGTTTCTTGTATACCTGAGTGCATACTTTCCTTCATATGGTAGAGCGATATCTGTTTTACTGCTTCCACTTCGGTTTCAATATCTTGTGCTCTTTTGTTACATTTTATAAATTTTATATTTCTGTCATTGGAAAACATCTGAATCAATTTTTGTTTTACTATATTATACTTATGCATTGACAATTCGGAATATATGCCTACCAATCCTTTCGTTAAAGATTTTCTAAATATCTCCCCCATATTATCAAAGTCCATTTCTGCTATAAATATTATTCTTTTATTGTGTAACTTCTTCATTTCTTCAACTTTATTATTTGTTAATATTATTTGCGTTTTATGTTTGTTCACTATCTCATCCTTAATATAAAACTGATCATTTAAATTTTCTTCGGCAGAATGTATTGTGGCATTACAATTGCTTTCTTCTTCAATATTACCTATTATGTTTAGATCTGACGTGTTATCCTTCATAAATTTTGAAAGCGTATCCTCATCCGTATTCTCCATATTTTCATTACATTCCAATCTACTGAGAAAATCAGCAACTTTGTTTTCTTTTCCTTTTAAATACTTAATTTCATAATCATATTCGCCTAATTTTAATAACCACCTTTGGTGCCTTTATATTTAGCCTGTAAATATTTTATTGGCTGATGGTCCGTTCGAATTTTGAATTTTCTTCCGTACAAGTATGGCCTGAAATAATTAACGCTCCATATTATAGCTAGAAATTCCTTATCTGTAGCCGAATAGTTATTCTCATGGTTGTTCAATGTCCTGGAGGAAAAACATACTGGGTGCCCCTCTTGAGACAAAACTGCTCCCAGTGCATAATTCGATGCTTCAGTCGTCAAGGTAAATTGTTTTTCGAAGTTTGGAAACCGTAATATTGGATGTGTAATAATTAGATTTTTTAACTTTTCGAAGGCTTCAATATAAGTAGGATCTCTAGTATTAATTCTTACTCCCTTTTTTAAATATTTCGTAATTGGTTGTGCTACTTTTGAGTAATCTTTTATAAATTTCCGGTAGTATCCGGTTATTCCCAAAAAACTTTTAATTTGCCTTTCTGTTCTCGGCAATTCTAATGTTTCTATAATTTTAATCTTATCCGGATTTGGTTTCATGCCCTTGTCAGTTAATACGTGTCCTAAAAATTCTGTCTCTTTCTTTAGAAAATTACATTTATATAATATGTCAAAATTTATATATATGTCAAAAATTTCCCTTAATGCTTTCATATGTTTCTGTAGTGAAGTACTGAAAATTAATATGTCATCTAAATAGACAACACATGTCTTGTTTATGTAATCCCGCAATATTTCATTCATAAACCTCTGGAAAGTTGCCGGGGCATTTTTTAACCCAAACGGCATTCTTACGAACTCATATAAACCGTGTGGCGTAACAAACGCCGTTTTCTCTCTATCTTTTTCCTTGACTAATATCTGATGGTACCCTTTCGCAAGATCTAACGTAGTAAAGTATTGGGCTCTTCCCAATTTGTCCAATATGGAATCAATATTTGGTAACGGGTATTTGTCATCTATTGTGACTTCATTTAACTTCCGGTAATCTATTAATTGTAATATATATTTTCTATATATTTTCTCTCCAGAATTATCTATTTTCTTTGGAATAACAATTAACGGGCTTGAATATTTTGATCTACTTTTTCGAATAATAACCTGTTCTTCCATTTCTTTTACTTGTTTTCTAACCTCTTCCTCGTGTTGAGGAGGATATCTATAAAGTTTTGAGTTGATCTGTTGATCAGTAATCGTTCTTATTTCATGCTGTACTTCTGTGGCATTTTTCAACTGATCGCCTTCTTTAAATAATAAGTTCTCATATCTTTTTAAGATTTTCATCACTTCTTTGTATTCTCCTATATTCAAATGATTCAGTTGAATTCCATTTATTTTATTACCAATTGCTTCTAATGTGTAGATTTCATTAAATTTATATGGATTATTCAAGAATGGATTCTCTTTTTTATTTAGACTTATTTTTCTTTCTTCAATATTTACAACTGCGTTTAGATAATTTAAAATATCGATACCAATAATAAAATCATATATTCTTTTTGTTAATTGTGTAACTTTCCATCTTATTCTTGCATTACTCGGCAAGTTGAATTCTTCCGGTGCGACTGTATGTACTTCATATGTGATTGTGTCTTTGTTAGTCTATGTTCTAAATATTAAAGGTCTATTCAATTTGTGTTTTGAAAAATCATTTATTTTATTATTTATAAGACTGAACGACGCTCCTGTATCTATAAGTGCTACATATTTTTTCTTATTTATTGTAATATTTATTCTGGGTAATCCCTCTGAGGCTGTTTCATAAAAAAAACTGTATTATTTATTTCTTCCAAATCTTCATTTAGCTCTCTCTGGCCTTGCCTAATCTGATTCCAGCTATCTTGGCTGTGGTGTCGATTAGGGTTTCCTGCTCGTTGAGACCTATTATAATCTACTTCCATGGGTTCCTCCTGATTTCTTCTAAATTGTCCTGATCTGTTGTTTTGATAACCTTTATTAAAATATTGTTGATTTCGTCTGATCTGATTAGAATAATTTTTCCTATTTTGATTTTGATTCTGATATTGTATATTACGCGTATTAAAATTTTGTTGGTTTCGTCTAAATTGGCTCGAAAATTTTTCTTTATCTTGATTCTGGTAATGCGTATTGTTATAATTTGGTTGATTTACCCTAACTTGTCCGGAATAATTTCCTCTATATTCCTTATTTTGATTGTAGTTTCGGTCCGGTAAATTATTGTCATAAAATCTATTCTTATTTTGGTATCTATTTTGTGGTTTAAATACGTTTGGTGAGACTGGTCTATTCTTTTTAAATTCATGTCTGATACAACTATCTTCATACCTTCTGCGTGTCATAATATTTATTATTGTGTCTAGATTATGTTCTTCATAAATTTTATCTAATAAGACACCTTGTGTGATTTCTTTAATTGTATTTGTCAATAGACTATTTATATTTGTTAAATCAATATCTATATCTTCTCTATAGTATACCATTAACTCATCTGCTTTATGTTTAATTTTTTGAATTTCTAATGCTAAATCACTTACAGTATTTGCCCTTAGGTTGTTGATTCTTCTGTATAGTTGGTGTGGCTCCACATATGGCTTATATCTCAACTTCAATGCCTGTTTGATTTGTTCCCAATTGTCTGGTTGTGGTAAGTTAATAACTGTGTCCTTAGCTTCTCCTTGTATCGTACGGTAATAAATTGCCCTTGTAACCTCTTTTCGCTGGTCGTCATTTTCCAATGTTGAAAGCAAATATTCCGTGCTGCTTAAAAACGAATTTATCGTAATGTCGCCATGCCCAGTGAATATTGGAAGATGGCTCACGCTGCTTATGATTCTTTCCATTTTTTGGTTGTTTACTTGAATTTGCCTCTGCTGCAATTCTATATAGGCTCCTCTCAACTGCTCCAGCTGTTGTTCTCGTCTTGCTAGTTGCTCTAATACTGACGTATCTACTCCTTGAGCTTGTTCCATCCTTCTCTTGTCAAATTCTTTGTTTCTTCTGGATTTAATTTTGATGGTTTGAATTTTCTATTATTTTTGATCAATCCTTGGGTGGTGTCTGCAAAGGATCTTTGAGTCCAGTACACTGCCAAATTAATTTTGATCGATTTTTTTTATTGTCCTGGATTCGCAGGATTTTTAATCGTATCTCTATCCTCTCTTTTATAAGGAAGGACTACCGACTGCGCTACTTTTGTTTTCGGTTGCTTTTATTTAATAAAAAAAACAACTTTTATTTTTTTTTTTGATTAATTGAACGATTTATTTTAGTAAAAGAAACTTTATGGTTTGAGGATGGAACTAAAACTAAACTTACAATATTTTTATTTCTTAACGTTTACCTTATTCTTAGCAACCACCTTATTTCTGATTGGCCAAACTTATAATTGCGAAATGGCTAAGTCTGCATTAATAATATTTTTTATGTATATTGTGTTACTTTTAATTTTAATAAATTTCAGATATTGTGTTACATTTAATTTTAATAACTTGCAATGTTGCAGTTTATATAAAAAACAATTTTTCGTGTGAACGGAAATGCATTTAAATTTACAAAGTTCTTTGACTTAGTGTTTATCAAAATTTTTTTATTCAACACTTTTAGACTTTAATAATTTCTTCAATAAATTTATCAATGCTATCAGGGTTTATATACGTAACTTCTATGGGCTGTGGTAAACCAGCTAAGCTTTCGTGGTCATCAATGAAAGAATAGCCAATAAATTTATTTCGAGATATATCTAAGAATTGATCGATATCCTTTTGGCGAACTTTTGGAGTCCAGGGCAAACGCGTAGTTATTTGAGGTGCTTGTACAGACGGTTGCGCACTGTAACTGTTATGATTCGCAGTTGTTATGACAGCGGTTGATGTATTCGATTTTTTCACCATTTTGATTACTTTCATTACCAGAACCATTGTTCCCACCGTTTGGGGCATTTTCATTGCCGGGACTTAACTCCATGTCCATCTGCTCTTGCTCATCTAAATATCTTGAGCCAAATACAATATACATCTTGCAGCTTGCATACGGAGCGAGCGATTCGAGACCTTCTTTGTGCATTTGAGTCTAGTTTTTGCCAGTTGGGTGGCAAATCATACATTTCCATTTGGTCTTCGAATGCTTTGACGTTCTGCTGAAACTTGCTAAACTCCGTATAGCTGTATAATTCAGCAATTTCATTTTGATAAGTATCTACGTTTGCATACACAGTCTAAATCTGGCCCATCACAGTTGGCATTGGTATCATGTGTATCCTGCTCAAAGGAATTGTTTATCGATGAAAGCATCATTTTGTTACTCTGTGGTTTTGTTTGCACAATATTAAAGCACATATGTATTAAATTAACTTCTTGATATAATGACTCCCTAGTTGGAGTGAATTGTACTCTAATTGGAAATAACCAATTTTTATTTAGACTTTACATCGACTTGCTGTTTATTCACACTAAATACTATGGCATTACATTTATGTAATATATGTATGCTCAAAAATGTAGTAATAGAAATATTTTCTTATTTTAATATATTTAGTTCCAGTTTAACAAAAAAAGACAGAATTTAATATGCAAATATAGATGTGCCTTGGTGCCTGTGCTGTTTTTTCTTCTGTATCGCAATTTTTCTTATGTTTTATTTGTCAAGTCCATTTGACAGCCGAAAATATTTTACACAAACAAAATACATATCAAGGCGAATCCACGACATATATTTCCTGCAGGGTTGCAAATTGAGTATACCTAGTATAGATGTGCCTTGATGCATACCATATACCATGTATTAAAATGTAAATACAATTCGGCGTTTTCTTTTGGTAAAGAATTTTGGCTTTTAGTGGTGCCGTACCTTTATACATTTTTAGCTATATGTGAGAGAATTTTTTGTTTACTCTCACTTTATGTATGAAAGCGTTTGTAGATTCTTTGATTGCTTTATATCTTTACACAATAATAAATATATTTACTGCTCGTTCTCGAGCTAGGGTGAAATATGTCTACGTACCTGACTAATTTTGGGGGGAAAATTGCCACGCCCATAAAAAAAATTCCGTTCTTATGGAAAAAACCGAAAACGGATTTGATTTTAGCGCATCAAAATTCATATAGTCCACATAGTTTTATTTAAAGGAAAGATAAAAACTGATTTTTTGCAGATCAATATAATCACCAGGCAAAGAATGCGAAGATATGGGAAAATTTGCTGTTATTTTTTTAATTTGGTTTTTTCCTGTATTATATATTAATGTTAAAGAAAACTACTACAGAGCAACATTGTTCATCAGATATAGCAGATATTGTTCATATAGATATAGAATATTTGTGAATACGGTTTTTCTCTAAAATAAATATTACTGAAGTTATGAACAATTAAAGCGAGCCATAGCATTTTTAACAAACTTTGTGGGCTCAAGGCACGAGCAATAATTATGCAAATGATCTAACATTTTTTAATATAAATTTCTTTCTTATTTGAAATCAATCTAAAAGGTTTGCCAAGTGAAAATACGAAAAAAATAACGGACACACTAATATACATATATAATCAGTTAAATTGCTTTCTTGTAATGGAAAACTTCATGAATCATCATTCCAGCATTGAATATCACAATAATCAGGTAAACATTTGCTAATAAAATTATCGGGAAGTTGCAGGGAAGGCCCTTAGGGTCAACCGCTGATTTAGGAGACCAAAAAATATTTGATTTAATTTATATTTGCTTTGAAAAGCTCTTCAATTAAATCATTAAGTGTAGCAACACTTAATATATTATCTTCTCTAATTTGATAGTCATTTTTATTTATAGGAAATGAAGTATAAAATTTGGACCAAGTTTAAAAACACGTGAGTGTGCTCGTACCGTGCATACATTCAAAAATATCGAAGGAGGTCTGGTTGAGAGTAACGGATCGACTTGGTTACTGTAAAGCTAGCGGCGGGAGTCATATGAATGAAACAATAATTTATCTCTAACCAGAAAAATTTTACTAAACAACAAAAAAATTAATTTAACACAATTTGCAATCGTTTTTGTTTTATATAATGTTTAAATTAAAGTTGGGCGCGGTAGCAATATTCACGAAAGCGTTTGGAAAATTCTAATGTTATTATTCACTATCCTGCACAACCGCACGGTTAATTTAAAGGAAAGTCGCACAGAAACCTCAATATGATATTGTAGGACA
>OY776279.1:40008184-40020684 GCA_963675445.1 Linnaemya vulpina | reverse complement strand
GAACTGATTCTGTCTATATGAATTGAATTGAAACATAAACTCATTCAAGATGAACTAAAAATTTTTAATACATTCGCTTTTTTAACATAGAAGAATTGATTTTGTACTAGAAATTAGTTGCTAAGGAATTAAAAGAAAATGATTGTAATTAATTTTTTTATTCATATAAAATGGTCATATATATATATATATATATATATATATATATATGTTATATATATATATATATATATATATATATATATATATATATATTTAAATTCTATAACTTATTGTTGAGGCTAAAACGTTTAGGTTTTCGGTAAAATATAATATAATAAAGGATACCTTTATTTTGGTAAAATCTAGAGATATGGAGATTTTGATAAAAACAATTTACACCTTTTTAAAAATGTTTGTATAGAAAAAAGTTTTTTTTTGTTGTTTTAATTATTTTTTTTTTGCCCACGAACAGTGCTTTTGAAGGAGAACCAATAATAGAAAGACCAACAATTGCTGTTTATGGTTGGACCAATCATCACATATTCATTCTTGGGTTGACAATTCAATAATAAATGATTTTATACCAAAATATCTTCTAAAAAGTAATGTGCACATACATATGTATATCGTCAAAATCAACATCAACCCTTTCATTAGAGCTTATTTCAGTATGTTCACTTGAAGAATATATGTATATCATAATCATTACTTTTTGGTAAACATATATCATAAGTATCAATTTGGTCAACTTCGTTTTGTTTAACTTCACAGTAACTGGAAAAACTTGATTGAATAATTTTAGCAACCATAACTTTTGCCAAAATAGTCTTTAACTCGGCTACGCTTCCCTTTTGCTGCAGTACAAAATATATATTTTCTAACTTGGCCTGTTTAAGAAATTTTGTCATGAAATAATATAAATCACCCCCTTCTTCAAAATATCATTAACCAGTAAATGGACTGAATTAAGAGTTAGCTTCATACCATTTAAAAAGAAAACACGCTTTTTCTGGTCAAAGAATTCCACGTCATCCAGATATTCCATAAAGATTTGTATAAATTTGTGAGGTTCATTGTTAACTTGAACTGCGGTAGTTATCGCCATAAAGGGAACCACTATTAAGACAATCGAAACTTTGTTAAATTTTTTCGACAAACTGGGTTGTTGAAAGGGCCACTTCTGCGAAACAGCTCTTAAATTGTGTAGTTTTGCACATTGTTTTAATAGCAGATGTAACAGTTCTGCAAAAAAATTGAGTTGCGAGTCTCACACAAATTTTTTCAAATTATACTCCAATTAGAAAACAATGCTTTTACCATAGAAACACACGGATGAGTACCAATGCTTTAGTTCTTACAAAACCTGTTGTGTTGAATCCATCTTTTAAATCCGACAATGCATCATTTTTCCGTTTTAAAACAATATTTAAATTCGTCTATAAGGCTTTGAGATATGTCAAGTGGTGATGAGTTGGCTGTGATGTATTGATTTTTACGAACTGAAATCCGCAGTATATTATGCGCAGGTGTTCTAACAGACCTATTAGGGCCAACCTTTGCCGATTTGCAGCGTTTTTTCCGATTATAAAAGTCCTTCTCTTTTTCCAGAATTTCTATATCTAACTCTTCAGAAAATTCTGCCAGATTACCTTGATTACTAAAGAAATTTTCACCAATTTGGTTATCATCAATTGATTGCTTCGAAGCAGTTTCATGATCGCTTCACTGAACAGATTTAAAGGCAGAATCTTAGCTAAAATCGCCACCTTCTTCGTCGTTTAACCATTCGTTTATAATTCTCTCAAAATTTCCAGCAGATGCTCGCACGGAAGTGAACGGAATATTATTATTCATGTTAAAATTTATTAAACAGAAGTTACGTTCTTGGTGATTTGGTCTGGGGGACCACACTTCCAAATGAAGGTAGCTGCTATTAATTAAATAACAAAAGAATTCAAATGTCCACCTCAAAACGTGCAGTATCACTGAATAACTTAGAGCTACTGAGAGACTCAGAGAGTTATGTAGGAGAGGGAACGTTTTACAGGCTTTTAATTTTTATAAGGTGGTCCACCGGACCAACGTCCTCTTAACTGTTAATAATATATATCGCATGCAACATCTTTATATTATAGAATCCTTGCTTTCGCCTTTAGTTTTTTATCCAAATGAATGAGCTTTCAAAATTACGGTCGCATATATAAAGATTTTTGTATAATCTTCTTCAGGCATTAGACATTTTCCCCGCCAAAATTTCCCTAAAACTAATAAGAAATCGTAAACCTTTAAAATATCTTCTAGATCTTTTACACATCTTTACGCAGCATTTCCTGCCCGATAATAAATAGTGTTTTTCTCACTTGCATTCATCATGTAAAGCAAAAGGAAATTACACACGCACGTAAATATTGTAGCTCAATAATTAACAATGTTTTGAAATAAGAGTAGAATTTTTCGTAAAGATCTTTAAACAAGTTAAAGATTTTAATGTTTTATTTCATGCTTTGTTCGACATGCGTCTTCTTATAGTGTGTATTCTTGGCTTATACGTCCTTTAATCATTGTCATCTAAAAACTATCATTTTATTAAAATCTTCATATTGTATATTTCCAATCTAGTATATAAAAATTAATGCCACTTTTCGTTGTAATTTTATAACTCACGAACGTCAAAACGAATGTTAGGGTCATTTAGATGGTTTATCTAAGGTTTGTACGAAATCGGGTCGACGCGTTCGTGAGTTAAGACTTTTCATGACAATATGTGTTTTGTCCATATAAAATATACATATATACGTCTATGAGCGTGTGCTCAACGTTAAGTTGGCGTCATTCTGTCGTTTTGTCGAACAGTGTTACCGTTGCGGGTTTTGTGTCAGCAGTGTTGCCGTTTTTCCGGTGAAAAACCGGGAAGTGTGGTATGTTGGGGAATTTCCAACGTTTAATGGAAACCCAAAAATGGGTTTTTTTCACCACCAAGTGGTGGGTGTCTGTGCCATGTGGTTCGTGTCTCGCTAAGTATCCGGGCAATGCCAGGTCATGCGACCTAGTCTACTATATTAAAATTAATGACGCTTCGTTGTAATTTTGTAACTCAAAAACGGGGTCACCTATCCAAACCAAATGTTTAGGCTTTGTTCGGACTATTTAGTAGATCGGGTATGTGAAGTTTGCTCAAAACCGGTTGAGCGGTTCTTCATTTATCACATGTTTAAGAAATTAGTTCAATAAATGGCGTATCATTTTGTCAATTGGGATTTTTGTGTCAAATTGAATTTTTTTTAAGATGGGGATATCAATCTGCCATAACTGTGTAATGGCATTGGATATGGAGTGAAAAAGTAGTTGCCGAATTGGATTGAAGTTACGATCTTAATTGCTAAATCAAAAGATGACGTTTGTTTCATACCGCGTATTCCTATGATTCCAACTGATATGACATTTCAATTCAAACGATTACAATATGTGCGTTTATCATTTGCGATGTATATCAACAAGGGCAAACACTTAACGTTTGTGGTGTGAATTTGGAGGAATCATGTTTTTCACATGGTCAACTTTATGTTGCCTGTTCCAGCGTTGATGCCCCCAACCGTTTAATTATTCCTGCTCAAAATGGAAAAACAAAATATATTGTTTATCCAATGTTTTGGATTAAGTTTTAAAATACCTAGCAATTAATAAACTGTTTTTTTGTTTGAATACATGAATTCGAAGTTAAAATAAAATGTTTCTATTCAATCACTTTATACGTAACAAATCACGTACCGGGCCGCTACCCTATAATTACATATTTAGGCCACACTACCATATATTTGTAGTAGCCAAATCAAATTTGGCGTATCGCAAAATTTTGTAGCATTGTGAATCAATGTCCTTATTGATATTCTGAAATAAAAATTTATTTATAAATAAGTTTCTATTGTACTTAAAGTGTAATCTGGTCTTAGGTACATCAAATGATTTTCCAAACATATTTTGACAATAATGTAATCCAAATTGAAGATTATATCATATTCGCATAAATAGTTAAAACATGTATGCAAATGTTCCAATAGTTTCAACAACAACTCCATTAGCTCCAACAACAACTCCATTTCATACATTCGTACATATGGATGTATTTGTAGAATGCAGTATTAAGTTTCTAAAAAATCTGTGTAGAGTTCGTGAACACAAAGAAGACCGTAAATAATATTTTGTTAAAAATCTCATATTATGTGTTGCATTTTACGTAATTCTTGTATGTATTACAGTTTGCATTGTTATTTTATGTTGTATATACACACTCATTTTTATATTATTATTGTAGTTGTTATAATCGTCATACCTGCCACCTGTTATAATGTTATCCATCTGATATTCACTTCAAACGATATCAGGCTGCCATGGTTACCAGGCTGCTGGCCGCGCTGGTATTGTGGCGTTCGCTCCAGCTGAAACTCGCCGTCTTGATGGCGTTCTTTGCCAGTCAGCCTGGATGTCATCAGGTATGACTATAAATACATTTATAATACCAGCTTTTAGTGTCAGCTGTTCGACACAAAGAAATTTTTTTGTTATTTCGAGGCCCGAAATCAAACGCTTATTTCACCCCCTGCAACACACATATACTTACACCAGGCGAAGCAAAACCCTCTGGCTTCTGATCTGCCAGTTCTTAACCCTCCCCTTAGGAGACTTTCGGCTCCTCCTTGACATCCTTGACATTGGATTGCTTTTTCCTTTTTCCCCTTACTTTTGCATTTTAAAAGATTTCGGCCATTTTAAAAAACGCTAAATATTTTAATCTATATCAAAATACATACATATTTATTTAAAAAAATTGTAGATTTAAACTTTAGTAATTTCAATATCAAATTTACTTTTCGATCAATAAAAAAAACACAATCGAAAAATAAAATTGAAATATAAATTATTTACGAAATTAAAATAGAATTATTGAAATGCAAACAAAAGAATACAAAAATGAAATGCACAATAAAAAATTAAATTGCGCCAAAGCGAAAAAAAATAGATTGTTATAAAAACAAAACTCCAAGATGACACTCAGGTCACGATCGTCCGTTGGTGGCGTGTCCTATTTAATACATTCCGTCGTCTCGTAATAATATATTCGATCCTACATATATAAACTTTTCGTTCCTATTTTTGCTATAGGAAACCACTAGGAAAAGTCCTTTTACGACGACGATTTCCTAGCTGAGCTCAACTATTTTGCGCACTTTTTGCCTAAAAAAAAGCTCGCAAAGAGATATACGACTGCGTAAAATTTCCCTCCACAAAAAAAATTCATATACATATGTATACACTTACTAGAAAAAGTCTGCGTACATACAAATAAAGCTAAGATAATGTGGTTAAAAATAAGTTACCGTAAAATCTATTAAAAATTAACACTTTAGTTTCATTAACTAATATTTTTTCATGCTTTAAACAAGCCCCATAATAGAAAATTCAAGAATCATACCAAATAAATCCAAAAGAAAGTGTTATTATAGAAAAATATGCTTAGAAAAAGTCTGCGTACAAAAGTGCATTGACCAATAAAATGCCATTATTTTAAATAAGATAAACATTATTGTAACTAACTTAATAAGTAGTTGGATAGCCTTTTCGGTTGAGGACTTCAGCCAATCTTTTTTGCATTGAATGGCCGAGTTTTAAGATATCCTCACGAGATATTTTTTCTCATTCCGATTGCAAAATTTCTTGTAGCACATTTTTTAATTAATAACGTACTGGCGGATTTCTCGTTCTAAAAAATGCCATAAATGCTCAATGGGATTCAGATCCGAAGACTTGGGAGGCGTACGTAACTGTTTTGGCAAATTATAAAGCAGCCAAAGCTTAACAATATGATTGGGGTCATCAAGTTGTTGAAATTAATAATTTTTCCCGAGACCAAGCTTTGCTGCGCATTGCTTAAGATTTCCCTTTAAAATATCAAGATACATTCGCTAGTTCATTGTCGATTCAATAAACCGCGGATTACCTGTGTATATGTATATGAATATGAGGAATGGTATGAACATTGCAATTATAAGTTATATAATATGGTACGACAAGTCATGCCGCCTTATATTAAATTTGTCCTATTTTGATATTATTTCAAAGATATATAACATTGCGACTTACTGTCACAATTTTCAAAAAAGAAATACATCAGTTCCCAAGAATTATTGGACAGTGTTGCTCTATGTGCTTTTGTGTAGGTTACGAAAAAACAAGTAAACAATGCAAATCAAGCGTGCGCGCTGCACGCAAAGCTTTAAGATAGGAGGTCAATGTACGCGGCATGCGATTGCGAGCGGCAGTCACCTGTTTAATTTTCCGCTTGAAGTTGCTTATGGTAGGCCAATGAACGCGGCATTTCTAGGTAATAAAACCCAAAATATTTAATTACATCTTAAATAAATTTACATTTATTTCTTTTATATATATTTTTGTAACCAGCCGAAAATTTTTCATACAAATTTAAATGTTTTTTCACATCTGCAATCAATTTTTCGTCTTCTATGGTATCCATCTTGTTTCATTTGGCATATTTCAAGCGGCAATGACAAAAAGTAGAATATAGTTCTACTTTGCCGCGCGGCAGATTCCTTTAGTGTTACCAGATTTAATTATATCCTCCTCAGATATATTTTTATATGAATATTTTTGTAAACAACCCAACATTTTCTGCACTGGTAATACCACGACCGCATGTAATAGCATGCCGCGTACATTAGCCTTCTACCTTTAGCTGAGACTAAAGGTTGGAGTAGCCGAACGCTAAAATTTTAAATGTAAGCTAAATGTAAGTTATCTTTAAATGTAAATGTTGCTACACTTATAGAACCCTTAAAAATGTGTCATCTGTCTTTCACATACCACCAACAACATATAATTATTTATACACAACGCAATTATTATACATACAACATTGATGGCACTTTGATATGTTTATGGCTTTGGCGTTTGTGTTGAAAAAGTACGCAATTAATTAAAAGGTGCTTATAGACAACAGAAACACCAACATACAACTAATAGGACAAGGGACACATTTATTTCCATATTGCAATATATATGAAATATTTTCTAATATGACTCATGTGTATTAATATGCACAAACCGATTTTAATACCCATAGTACTCAGCAACGCACAACCACATTCGATATTTCAATAAAAATAAAATATTTATGTAGAAAGTCAAACATATACAATACGTCTATCATGTCTTAATATATAATTTATCAACTAAACATATGAAAACAGAAATAAGTACCAAAAAAGGCCTTTTGTGCCCCATTCTCATACAACGTACATACAGTCCATCACTGTCTTACATCTGTCATGTAACCGTGGAATGAAATTCTATTTTCTGGGACGTTACGGTAACATTTTCTTACAGTGAAGTAAAGGCCCAACTATAATATGCGTACGCTAGCGCAGGCGAATTTGCGAATGCATGCAACCAAATGTGTACAACCATAATTTGCTTTGCTAGCTTTTCGTTGAATTTAATTTTCCTACGCATAGAGCGAAACTGATCACATTTTGTTTAAAGGCCAACTGTTTGTTCGTTATTATTGATAATTATTTTTAGATACACACATACCATAGACTGTGATACGTGCACACAAGAGAAGCTGCAATGTAAGCCGAAATTAATTCTACACATAATTGAATAAATAATGTCAAAAATTAATGGAAACATTAAATGTTTAGCGTTTGTTTATTGTATATATATTATAGTGCATTTGTGTACTTTCCTACCATTTATGATACGTTTCCAACAACTTGCAGACATTGTTATACATTGTTGTACATTGTAGTACTTTCCAATTTATTTCTTAAATTACTTTCTAAATTGGTAATAACCTACTTGTGATAATATATTTATGTATGTATAAATTGAAAATATTTATATATGTATTTACATGTTATGTATATATCATAACTTAGTTTTTGCAAAAGTGCATTGCTTTACAACTGAGTATAAGTATAATATAGCCACACAAATGTTCGCTTATGCATTTGACAGTCTTTTCGTCGAGTTTTGACAGTAGCGAAAGCTAGCGTACGCATATTATAGTTGGGCCTTAAGTGTTTGCACAGCTTGCCATATACCAGGTTGGATCAGCTGACACATTTAGCTTACATTTAAAATTTTGCTGTTCGGCTACTCCACCCTTAATGGTAAACTGATGTTTTGAAACGAACAAAGTAGTTGTATACGTGTGAATTGCCGGCCGTGGCTGTGTGAAAAATACGATTATTGACTGCTCGCGAGGCTATGGATTGGCTATCACTGTTATAAATTATAGCCTATGTGTTATTCTGATGTATTAGCTATATTATTGTAAAGTTCCATTCCATTCTGTGGTTTTTGAGTTAAAGAGTAGCAAACATCCACACATCCGCACTCACAAACATTCGGATTTTGTTTCTATAAAAAAAACGCAGCGCAACAAATCAGCTGAGCGAACAACGGCCACACATCTGACAGAACCCTGCCTTACCCACACACAGGGTGTACACGAAATTGTGTTATACATAAACTTGTATTTTACTTGCTTCCTGTGGACATAATCAATATGAGATATTTTTGAGGCAGTAAAGAATATGATATGCTAGCAAATTATACCATTATCTTTCACAGAATTCTAGGAGATAAAACGAGCTTGTTTTTGACGTGTTCGAATAATGAAAAAAAATGTTACTAAAACATTAGAATATTTTGAAAATTCGCCGATACGCTTAAGATTCTACTACAAGATTTTGGCAGAAAAGAAAAGATGTATTCCTCAAATTGAAATGCTCCCACGACTTTTCTTCTGCCATATGTATTTCTGAAATACCTTTTGCATTAATCACTATAATAAAATTCTTCAAACCACTTCTGATGACAGTTTTATCACTTCGGCGGTTTAAAAATTGTTCATATCTGCATCATATATTATTTCATATACATATTTATATAACAGAATTCGGTTGAAACATTAACACAAATGTTTAGCATAAAAAAATCGATGCTATGCCCTTAAAAGGTTTTAATATTTCTATGAAGCAAAAACAAGTAATTATATTGCTCTGACATGTGGAATGCACTTCATCTTTATACTTTTACTCCTTGCATAATACGAGTATATTAGATATTTTCTTCTGTACTCCAATATAGACAAAATAGATAGATACATTACGGACCAATAATTGGGTTACTCGCAATATGTGTTATTTAGTCATATTGTCATATAATCATCTTTTAGAACAGTATACATATATAAAAATATTGCTGTTGTGCTACATGTAGAAGAGTCTAAGTAATAATATATTTATGATGTGCTAAAAATGTAAGAAACTTTTTAAAAAATAGTTTTCTGTTGCTTGGAGCAACGTGAAAAGTATTAAAAATACTTTTTAACAGCACTCGAACAATAACGCAACAGTGTAGTCCAAATAAGAACACTCTTTAAGTTTAATTTTAATTTATTTGATAAAACCACTTAGTAATATTTAACAAAACTATTCATATATTATAAAAAGAGTGATTGGTTAGCGACCGAACAAAAGCGAGCGCTTTAAGATTTAATATTTTTACCGGCAAGTTTGGCGACTTCAAAACTATTAAAATCTAAATCAGCAGAAAAACAAAAATTTATGCCTACGTTACAAACAGGAAAGGGCCGTTATTTTCAGGAGAAAATAAATATATAGAGAATATAGTATACATAATGTTTATAAAACACGTACATGAGGTTAATATGTAAATACATACATAAAAATAATTCTTGAGGAATTTTAAAAATGTAAGTAGATATGTATGTACATAACAGTAGAATTCTTGAAAAATTGCGAAAATACACTGTGCTACAAACTACATATTTGTTGACGGCGGTAACAATACATATACATTAAACCTTATTTTTATAACATAAACATAAGTAAAAAGAATTAAACATATATGCACGCAATTGATGTGAAATAAAATTTTTAGAAGATATTCCAAATGTTCAATTCGATTTTCCTTTGAAATAAACTATAAATATATATATATATATATATATATATATATATTTTTTTTTTTTTTTTTTTTTTTTTCTTAGCATCTCACCGAATTTCAAAATAGCACTCTTATTATAAAGATATATATGCACCAATTTATAAATTTTTATGCTATTATATTAATATTAATAATATCTAAATCTTAGCATCTATGAAAAAACAATAGTGTAGTTTTTCAATAAAATATTAGTAGTAAATGTTTTAAAGAATTACAAGCACAAGCAAGCAGTATATAATTGCAAAATGATTAAGAAAGAGCTTTCAAGCAACCAAAAAAAGCTAATGACATATGATTAAATTGGTCATATATTACTAGTTCATAAAACGACTACAAGTCCAAGTAAATATATTGTTTCAGATTTATCAACAAAATATGTTTACTGGGTAACAAATGTTTTTTATATTGAGAGACAAAGAGTCTCAATGGACTAATATACAATTTATTTGGTTTTAGTAAGCAAACGATTTATTGGCGATTGACTATGTTGATTGCTACTGCTGCTATTTAATTTTGTGCATTACATATTCCGTAAGTGTTTTCGATATAACGGACGGGAGAATGTTTTTAACACAAATATATGGGATATCAGATATATGACGTCATATCGTATTATTTATGACTTCTGACTTGCACTCAAGGATGACTCCTACATATGCCAAGCAATGTGTCCGGACTAGAAAGGAGGTACTTATGGAAACTATTTTCACTTCGCCGTTAAAACAGGTACAGGTACCAACGAAGGGGGGTGTTGTAGTCTACTCTATTCAGCAAAAAGTACTAACACAATCTTGCATTAATGGAAGTCACAAATATTCGACATTGCATTCAAGACTGAGTGCGGAATCGAACTCTGGTTCTTAGACTGCGTAGTCTTGGGTTAACTACATCATCCACATATATTATTATCGCATTAGCGCCACTTATCGAACCTGCCGAGCTTTGGGTTTGTTAAAAGCTCGTTTATAGAGATAAGCTGTAGATGTCTCAAAAGCTAATTAATTTTGTATGATAAGTGCTATTCAGTTTTTACATGCAATGTCCTACGAAACACAGTACTCAGTCGCCCAGCATAAGTTCCATCTAACCACAAACTACCTAAGTTTGAGTTAAGCAATTGTTAAGTATATTAATATAATAAAAATAATTTAGCTTGGGTTGAAGTTGTTTAATCCTAAACAAAGTTTTATAAATAATACTCTTTCAGATGTCAATATCCATTTCACGATATAACGTATTTTATTGGAGATAAAGAAAAATAGCCAAAATAATATGGAGTTACACAGAAAAAAGTATCACTAAAATGGAACCAATAAAAGGAATTGTTAGTATTTAATTTAAAAATTGAGTATTTAACATATTGTATTATATAATATATGAAATTTCATATAAATTCTCAAACGTATTATAAAATTCTTTCCAAATTTTTCAAAACTGTGGTTGATGTCTACTGATGGTTTGATAAAAGCGCCAATGAAATGGATATAGATTCTGCTTAACCAGCCAATAAATAAATTTCATATATAAATTATATTCAAATGTATATTTGATTGATATGACTATGTAGTTTGTGTATGTTACAAATGCAGAATTATGTATATAAAATACTTTACAAAGTGAGTTTGTAAAGTACTTGGTGCACAGATGCCAGTGGGTGAATGAGACCATATACCGGAGATTATGCTAAACATTATTCTATCCGTTTCTGTGACTGACTGTACACGACTTATGCCTTCACATAGAAAATAGCAACGTAGTAAACCACGGAAAATTTCTCAGAAGAACCGTAAATCAATACAGTTATCTGAGGCGTACACATTAAATAGTGCGAGTGAGACGCAAAACTCTCGAAATAGAGTAAATGATCAGTTATCTGGTTGCACTTAATATATAATTGCTAACGAGGCTTGATGTTGACTGACTCAGATTTTTTAATTATTTGTTTTGTTATATACCACGATAAAGCTCAACAACTTTCATATGTATTCATATGTGAAAATCCATATATTTACATGTGTGGCTATTTCATCTTGGACTAGCACTGAGGGGATGACCCCTAAACACGCAATGCATTTAGCCAGAACTAGAAGGAGGCGGTTAGTTTACGAGGCCAGATAAAAACAAATTAGAAGATAGAAAATTTTGATGTAGCTATTTTTACTTTTTACTTCGATGGCGGATTGTTTGCTACAAATACCATTGAATGAGTGTGCGCTGCATTTCGCTTTTTTGGTAGATGACGTTGTTATGTAATCGCTGTTAATAATGCCTTCGTCATTGAGGTAAGCCGACAACAATTAACACAATCATACACTATAACAGACGATTGATTACGGAGTTAAACTTGGGATTTAATGCATCGTAGTCTTGTATTCACTACTTCAGCCAACATCATGATATACAATTTATTCAACTATTCCTATGTTTTAATTTCCAATTTGTATTTGGAAGTGCGTGAACAAGACCGT
>OY776279.1:39958184-40000684 GCA_963675445.1 Linnaemya vulpina | reverse complement strand
AATGTACTGAGTGTTCTTTTATATACTTTTTAAATAAGATTTAAATTGTTTAGAGCAACTTATTAAAATGGATAGCGATGAAGAAGCTGGTCCATCAAAAAGAAGACTTACAACATTCTGCGAAGTATGGAAAGTAATCCCAGAATATGCAAAGTGGATACGAAAAAAAGATAATTACACGGTAGAGTGTAAATTGTGTCAAACTGATATTTTAATAAAATATGAAGGAAACCGGTCGCTAAATAAACATATAAAAACCAAAAAGCATATCAAAATGGAGATGTCGCAGAAAATCTCTCAAACAATTTCCAAGTTTGTAGTTCCAGTAGAGACGAAAATTGAAACACAAATCGCCAGGGCAGAGTTAGTATGTGTTTACCATAACGTTTTGCACGGACTAAGCTACAATAGTCTCGATTGTCAAATTAAGTTGAGTTCTGTTTTATATTGTGATAGCAAAATCGCCAACAAGATAACCTGTGGAAGAACAAAAGCAGCAGCAATTGCCAGACATTTTTTGGCTCCATTCTCACAACAAGTAACTGTAGATGCTTTAAAAAAGAACTATTATTTTTCTGTAAGTAGCGATGCTTCCAATATTGGTAATGTTAAGACTTACCCATACGCTGTTCAATTCTTTGATCCCGAATACGGAATCCGCAAACTAGTTTTAGACTTTTATAACGATCCCTATGAAACTTCTAAGGATATTTTTTCAAATATAATAAGAATAACTAATGAATGTGATTTAGAAATACAGCAAATATCATCATATAGTGCAGATAATGCTGCAGTGAACTACGGTATTCACAACTCGGTTTACCAAAAACTGAAAGATACTTCTGATCAAATCGTAAAAGCAAATTGTAATTGTCATATTCTTAACAATTGCGTTAAAAGAGCACTAAATGCTTTATCTGTTGATGTAGAGAGCATTATTATAAAAATATTCAATGAGTTCAGTTCATCGGCAATGACCACTGAGAAATTAAAAGAATGTTTTGCGTTTGCTGGTATAGAATATAAGGAACTTTTGAGGCATATTGCAACTAGGTGGCTCTCCCTACTGCCAGCTGTAGATCGTCTTATTTTTTGCTGGCCTGCTGTAAAAATGTATTTTTTAAAAAAAGGACAAAATAAGTGCCAAAAAGTTTTATGGGAATTTATTTCATATGGAACTTCTGCAAATGATATCAATGATGAAGATGAATGCAAAACTGAAGGCTTATCGGAAGCATATTTATATTTTATGCACAACATAATGCAGGAATTCCATACCACAATTTTGGCTCTTGAAAGTGACTCTTGCACAGTTTTAGAGATGCACGATATAATGAGCCGACTCATGAATAATCTTCAATGTAGATTAAATGACAAATTTTTTGGCAGCAAGGTAATTACTATTTTAAAAAATCTTTCTAATAATGAACAACAAATGTTTATTAAAGAAGCTGAAGATTTTTTAAAAACAGCTATCAGTTATTTAGAAAATCGCTACGATTTTGGAGATGACTCTTTTTTAAAAAAAGTTGCATTCTTAAATTTAAAAAAAATCTATTTTCTTGGGAAGATTTGCAAGAACTCCCAAAAGTTCTAAAAATAGATAAAGCGATAGATAACGATAAATTATACTCGGACTTTTGCAGTTTACGTAAAGTATATGAACAATTGCCAAAAGATTTGTCAAACTACAAAATATGGGCCAACTTTTTTTATAAAAGTGATGAAAATGAGTTCGAAAACTTAAGAAAAGTAGTATGCTTCGTATTTTCTATACCCGTAAGCAACGCCTTTTGTGAAAGAGTTTTTAGTATACTAAATAATCTCTACACAAAAGAAAGAAACCGAATGGCATTCGACATAATTAAAGCGGAAATATTAATTAGCTTAAATTTAGAGAAATCTTGTAAAGATTTTCAACAATTTTTACAGACACCCAAAGGTACAGAATTGGCGAATTCTGTAAGTTCAAATTCGAAATACATGTGGCAGAAAAAGTGATTTTTTAATTTATGATACAAAATAATTTGCAGTTTTGGTATACTTTAGTAACTTAAACTAGATTAAGTTGTTATTTGTTCTGTTAATTTTTGTTCGTTTTTGTTTTTTTTTTTTAAAGGAGTTAGTGAAGTCAGAAACATTTTTGCAGGCAGGTTTACTGCAGGAAAATCGTTAATATCAGCAAAGAAAAATATAAAATTTAACAGCGAACCCTGCAAAAAATGTAGCCGACTTTAGTTACTTTTTAGTGTATTAAGATTTTTGTTATTTTGTTTTGTTTTTAGTATTAAATTTTAATTCCAACAGATTTAAAAGACTGAATTGAATAATTTTAAATTTTATTTTTTTATTTTTTAATAAACGATTTTAAATCTCATATATTTAAAAGACTGAATTGATTTTTTTTAAGTTTAACTTAATTTAATAATTTATGTTCCTAACAATGTGCAAAACTATTACCTTAAATAAAAGTTTTTTAAACAAAATATGGCAACGTTGTTTCCTTTAAAAAAAAATTTAAATGTCCAGCTTTTTTTGGAAAATCCAGCTTTTTTGAACCTGATGTCCAGCTTTCAGCTATTTTGGATCTGGCAACCCTAATTGTCATGTATACAAACACACACATGTCAAGTAAAATACAACCACCATGCCCAGAACTTTCGCGAGGTTACCAGGCGACGTCATTTTTGCTATATAAAGGCCCTGCCAGAGCTCAGCGATAGTCAGTGTGATTTCAGATATAGACGTGTTAACATCGCTAAATTTTGAGTAGTACAAATACTCGTGTTAAGTAATAAATAAAGTGTTGCCGCATTATATTTCTAAAATTATTTTGTCCGTGTTTTAATTTGATGCAATAAAACGAATCCTTGAAGGATAAGTAATAAAACCGTTTTTACGAAAAGGTCTAAAAAAGTAACAATTGGTGTCAGAAGGGGGATTGCAAAAACAATTAAAAGGACATTGCATTTTAAGGAAAAAAAGGGCATTAAAAAATTAAAATAAATAATCATGAAATTTGATGAGCTAAAAGTTGAACAGCTGAAAAAGGAGCTCAGTAAGCTGGAATTGCCAACTGCAGGTAACAAGACTGAACTGCAGAAGAGGCTGATAGATGAGCGTAAGAATCGCGGCATGGACATCGGGACATACGAGTTTGAGGACAAGGACGATGTGCAGGTATGCCCTCCTGCCACTACCAGCTGCATGGACATAAATTCAATGTTCGTTACTATGATGATCGAAATGAAACAGAACTCTCAGCAGATAAAAGCAATCAGTGATGCACAAACTGCATCAAAAATCAGCAATGACAAGCTTGTAGCCAAAATAACTGAAATAAAACAGAACTCTCTGCAGATGCAGGACAAGCTTGTAGCCGAAATAACTGAAATAAAAGAGAACTCTTAGCAGGTGCAGGAAAAGTTTGTAGGCGCAATACAGAAGTCAAATAAAGCCATGAACGAGACCCTGGTAGAGGTTTCTGAAGCCATTAACAGGAGGGTGGATTCTATTGAGAATAAATTCTCAGAGCTGGCGGATAGAGTCCAACATCTAGAAAGCGGTGGCCTGGAACAGCATGCAAAGGAGTTCGAAGAGACATTGAATGCTCTAGAGGACAAAGTGCATAACCTGGAGTGCAGTGGAGGGCCATTACGGGCAGTTGCGGAGGTTTCTGCGTGGATAAAAGCGCCATGCTTCAACGGCAACGTACCATTAGGCATCTTCAAATTCCAGTTCGAGGCGGTTGCTAGCAGAAATGGATGGGATGCTGAAGAAAAGGCCATAAAGTTGATTTTGTCCTTAAAGGGTTAAGCCGCAGAGGTACTTGAGTCTGTGCCAGTAAGCAGAAACAACTATAATGAAATAATGGCAGCATTGCAGCGCAAGTATGGTGGTGAGCACAAGCGCGATTTACACAGAATGAAATTGCGATGTAGAGTTCAGAAGCCTAACGAATATCTACAAGATTTCGCAATGGAAATCGAGCGTTTTGTGCAGCTCACATATCCAGGCGAGAGTCACCCGTTCCTGGACCACTTTAAAAATGAGGCTTTCGTTAACGGCTTTCGCGATTCTGATGTTAAACTGGCAGTGTGCGCTACGCAGAAAACCTCTTTCGCTGAAAAGCCTAAGTGCCTTAACTGCGGAAAGATCGGTCATTTTCAGCGCAGCTGCAAAGCACCAAGGAAGAGAAGTAGACTGCGAAATGTGGAGGTTTTGTCTGAGGAGGATAACGACCTAGTTGCTAACTCTAAGGGGGCAATACGACAACTGCTGGCAGAAAGTGCTACCAAAGAAAAGTCTAACTGCGTTAGATCGGTCATTTTCAGTGCAGCTGCAAAGCATCAAGGAAGAGAGGTAGATCTGTTTCGCCACCAAGAAACTGCATTGAGCATAGAAGGGGCACAAAGTATAACAATGCGGATGCTCTTTCAAGAAGACCCTGCTGTTTAGAGTGTAAACATTGTGTTAAAACCGAGCAAAAGGAAGGCGTTGTTGATGTTCGGCTAATGCACATCGGCCCTGATGAAGACTGGTCAGCGGCACAGAGGGACGACGGCATACTAAGAAAAATTATAGCGGCCAAAGAAGAGGACAGACGACCATCGCGGAATAAAATTTCGGCGACTGTCTCTTAAATATTTATGTATTCTAGTATAACTGAAAATAAAGAAGTTAGTTCTAGATCTGCTTAAAATTCCTGCGAATTTCAACCGATTCAAAATAATAAGTTTCAAGATATCTCAAAATAACCGCACTTCTCACAGAATTTTTTTATAATAACTTTCAAGTGGTTCGATCGATCAATTCCACAAATTAATGAGGCTTTAAGATTTACAAACTTCATCCGTTCATGTTATAACGTAAGCAAAAAATATCGAAAATGGGTATTATTTTGTTGCAAAACTCTAAGTTAAAGATCTTGAAAATTACATCAATCACCTCTTATCACATGGGAATCCGTTGAACATCAATCGAAGATCTCATAAACATAGAATACCACAAAATCCAGGTTTCGATATCTTTGCGGTTAAAATTAGCTAGAAGTCACAAGGATAACCGTTAAGATGGCCATATTTACCAATCACCTGCAGTGAATTTCGGTAGAAAATTAAAAAAAATTGCAAACAAAAACAATTCCTTATATGTTGCTACGAGTTATGTTATATATATATATATTATTTTATTAATTACACCAAAATTGGATAATTATTCTGATTGGATTCTATTTTTATCTACAGTTGGACGTAAGAAAGATCGGAGTACTGCCAGAAATAACGTTTGTCATCATCAACAGGTGATGAAGCTAATGTTCCTATATTGAGCACTTCACTTCACCATGCAATTTGTTAGCTGTTGCAAATTGTGGAAAATTTTACTTTAATGATTGTACACATTAGAAGCGTCAAAAACCTCTAAAATAGTTGGGGGATTCACATTGTAGTCATAAAGCCATAAGTCACAAAATAATAGCACGAAAAAATGACTAGTTGAATAACCCGTTCTAATTTAGTCGGCTAAATTAATTTGTATGTGTAAATCAAAACAGCTGATATCTAGATATGAGCTAACTACTTCTTTTTGGTGGCGGTAATTAGAAAAACATTCGGTGGTAGCCAGTTGCATAAATTAAACGAGAGAGATTTTTGTCTATTTCATATATGTATAGATTTTGCGATTTAATTCTCTTTCACATACTTGTATTTTATGAAAATGTGATTTATTGTGCAGACATATAGGTATGAATAATTTTTTAGCCGTTTTTTAGTCGTGAATTATATATAAGTATTGGCGGCAAACATATACTATCGCCGTCTCGCCTAAAAAATTTTAGCCTTTCCACTCAGATCTTGGGAGCTATTTTTTGACAAAACAAAAACATACCTTAAAGAGTGCTATTATTTTATGACTTTTTTTATATGCAGCACAACAAGAGCTTTTTTAAACTAGTCTAAAATATTATTACCTTATGACAATATGACTAAATAGCATACAGTGTGAATACCCCAAACACGTAATTTACAAAATAAGCGGCACTAGTATTTCAAAATGTGAAATTGTTTAGCTAAAATTTTAAATATCGCATACTTTCAAAACAAATTGTCACTGCTACGAAAATAAGTTAATCAGTTATCAACTGAACAAGCTTAACTGGTTTTATGATGAGATAAAATAATTGTGGTGAGGAGATTAAACTACCTTTATTATACACGAGTATTTAGAACGTAAATCCTAGACCTGTGTAAATACAATTATCATAAAATGTGTATATATATATATATATATATATATATATATATATATATCTGAAGGTATGTAACTTAGTAGACAAATTTGTGTCTGTAACTGCTTAAAAATAGAAGTTATTGCTCCACATATTTGTTTTTGGGTCGCTTAATTCATCTCTCCTTTCTTTTAATTTCCCTCATTTTTATATGTGTATATTCATTCAATGAAACGGAAATTATCTATTTTATTCTCCTGAGATTTTCCTTAACAGCTTTTTGTATGTGTGGATCTCCAATTTTTCTAAGAAAACAATTTCAAACATAACAATTGTTACGTTTGAGTTCACATACATTAAAAGTGCGTTATAGTTTCCATTGATTTCCCTTAACACTATTTTCCGTTTCATTTTTTTTATATATTTTAGTATCTTTTCTATATAATATTGTTATTTTTCAATTATTATGTATAGGAGTGTGTTTGTAAACACAATCGTATACACGCTTTACCTTCCTTATTCAAACTTCAGGAGAGAAAATGCGGATACTAGCAGTCTGTTTATTTTTGGGTAAATAATATATATATATATATATATATATATATATATATATATATATATATGTATGTATTTAAGTGAAATGGTTAGATGGTAAGCAGGACATACTTAAGCTTTCTGCTTTAGTGTTTCAGAGTTTCTAACAATAGGAAATGTGTGCTTAACCTGCCATTCAAAAGAAATAAGTTTTGTTGTTCGCTCTATATGACCCTTAAATTACATCTTTTGTTTTATTTCAAATTGTTTGCTATTTTCTGTCGTTCTCATATAACCAACTGATACATGAGTAGAAAAGTTAGTCTTTTAATGTGAATTTTAACATCAAGAGCCGTTGAATATATTGTAACTTTCATATGCTTTCTAGATAGTATATTTGCACTGCAATTAATGATTTTATTTGAAAAGATGTTATTTCTGAGTACAACACCACAATATGCATACGTACTTTTGCGTATATGTTTGTACTATATATAGAGAGCAGACATATGTATATAATTAAATTAATCAAGCGAAACGTTGACTTTTTAAAGCAAACTAATTGATTTATTTTTTTTAAATATTATTCTGATAAATTGTAAGGCTTGCTGGTGCTAGCTTGGGATTCGAGCAAATATCTTAGATTTGATTTAAATATTTATAAAGATCTTTCTTAAAATAACAATAAGAACATTAAATTACAATTTTTGCAATTAAAATTTTGCCAGGAGCTCTAGGAATTATATGAACTCAAAAAGCTTCGTTTTGATATTTATTTTCGTGCTAATTCCTTGTTACCAAAATTTTATTAAAAAATTCAAAGTTTTAAATTGAGGGGAGCTAGTTCCTCTGCGCATTTCACTGGAGCTAATGCAGATCATCAGGGAATAGCAATAGTTATATATACATATATAGATGTATATATATATATATATATATATATATATATATATATATTATATATATATTGTGGTATTATTCTATAGATTTTATAATAAATAACTCATAAACAGTACTGAGCTGCACAATACAAAAATAATGGCATGTAGGAAATGAGCACGTGTAGTAGAGTTTGTAAAACAATGATTTCTCATAAAGGTAAGTTTTCCAAACACTTGTATATATGTATGTACATAACAATTAAATTTATTACAACGGTTAACTTAAAAAATTTTAATTGATCACGAGAAAACTGCCTAGTAGAATCAAGAAGATTTTCTTTATGAAACGTTATTGTTTTCATGAGCTAAATTTTTTAATTTTTTCATTAAGTAAAACACATAAAATTAAGAAGAAAATCTTATTATATACCATAATTTTACCCAAATTCCGTTATTTTTGGCACCAAAACAACAAACCATACACAAAACCTTTTTGATTGTATTCGTTTTTTTTATAAATTGTATAAAACAAGAATTTATTATTAATTTAATTGGGTTATCTTATTAATTTTTTCAAAAAATATTTTTTATACATGTATATCATTAGGCCTACTTAATACTTTTTTTAATTAGGGTTTCCTTCTTGATTTCATTACGTTTCTATTTGGTCATGTAAATTTCATGAATGCATACAAATCAGCAGATAAAATTTTTTTGATCTTTTTGTTTTTACTGTTATAATATTTTCTTGCGTGTTTGTATAAGTGTTGCGGGGTATAGTTATAAATCTTTGCACTTTAAATCAAACTTTTGGTTTAAGGTAAACAAGTAATAAGTAAAGAAGTGGAAAACGTAATAAAAATACTCCTGCTTAAAAAAACTAAGGTAAATTTAAATAAATATATTAATTACTGACAGTAGATATTGTTTAAATTAACTAAGTATTATGGATGAATATTCTATGTAATATTTTGCATTTACTAAGTCTTATATTCAGATTATAAGTATTGTATAGGGTTATCCATTTTTCGGTTTCAAAAGTAAAGGTAAATAAAACACATAAAATATTTTCTTTCAGTCCTTTTTTTTAATAAAGTTTGATCGTTGCCATTATGTGTGAAACGCTACATCATTTAAATGACCACCACGCGAAGTGTTGCAACCATTGATTCTTTTAAATTTTCGACCACTTTTTTACACATATCGGGCGGTATCTCAGCCATAACTTGACGAATGTTGGTTTTTAAGCGCTCAAGAGTTAAAGGTTTGTCTGCATAAACATGGTCTTTCGCGTAGCCGCACAAAAAAAGTCTAATGATGTCAAATCGCATGATCTAGGTGGCCAGTTGATATCGCCACGACGAGAAATTACGCGGCCAGGAAATACCTCTTGCAATAAAGCCATATTCGCTCGAGTTGTGTGGCATGTGGCACCGTCTTGTTGAAACCACATATTCTCCAAGCCGTATTCTTCAATAGCAGGCAAAAAAAGTCGGTTATCATATGACCATAACGCTTCGAAATGACGGTGACAGTCTTTCCATCGTCGTTTTCGAATAAGTAAGGTCCAATGACACCTTCGAACTAAAGAGCGCCCCAACCATGACTTTTTCTGGATGTAATGGCCTCTCTTCAATTACTTGACGATTCTCAGAACGCCAAATACGACAATTCTGTTTATTAACATACCCACCGAGTGAGAAATGTACTTCATCACTTAAGAAAATTTTTTTCGAAAAATCGCCATCCACCGTCTGTTGTTCAAGCACCCATTCCACGTATCTATGACGTTGTGAATGGTTAGCTGGCTTCAGTTGTTGTGTGAGCTGGACTTTATATGGATGTAGGTATACTAGATCTAAATGCAAAATACGCCATAATGTGCCGTAATACAGTCCTAACTCCTGAGAACGACGAGGAATCGACAAATTCGGGTCTTTGGCAACACTTTCACTTACAGCGGCGATATTTTCAGCGAAAGGATGATGCACAGGCCTCACAACATTTGTAACCGCTCCAGTCTGTTTAAATTTCGCCAATTGCTTGCGTAGTTGGACGATTATGCGTTGTGTGATAGTTAAGCGATCCATTTTCGTCAATGTCAGACATTCAACTGAAAAGAAAAAAATTGGTTTAACAACTTAGTTTGACAGATGTCGAATTTCAGTCCTATACTTTTGAAACCACGAAATGGATAACCCGTTATATGTACAATATTGCTTCACCCCTTGCTACAGCAGCTGCGACTGAATAAGGAACATTAGCCTTCGATAACCGATGGTCAAATAGATTTCGTAAATTTAGTACCAACTCTTAATGATATTGAACCAACAATCATGCAAATTATTAACATATATGCAAAAAAGAGAGATTTCAGCCAAGAGTGATGGTTGTTGGATGTGATTTTTCCAAAATTTCTATATTTTGTCGTGTTTTGTGATGGCCGGAAGAGGAAGTCCGAATCTTATATTGATCGATTTAGACGGACCGCCTACTCATTTTTACGTACTAAACATTGGACTTAAAGTAATTCGAGCAAAAAACTTCACTTTATATATTATATTTTCTTTTTATAATTATATTATATTACTTTAAAAATTTTTAGTTATATATTTACTTACTGGATATATATTTTACATACTGCTCTATAAGTGACTTAATTGGAATCTAAAAAAGTTTTCAGACTAGTTTAAACCATTAAATAAAGTTATGTTATATATATATATATATGTATATATATATATATATATATATATATATATATATATATATTTATATATAGCATATATGTAACTGGTAAGTCTACATCCCGTAGGAATATCGAAATAAATGTTGAGAGATAAATTGTCTCTAGCTGTAAATATGTGTATAGCTATTAATAATTACGATTTCATATTCACATTTAAATACAACTGCGTTATCAGACATATTACAAAAATTTATACCTACTAACGGCAAATGTTATATTCACAAATTAAAAAAAAATACAACCTAACCAAAAAAAAAATTAGTACAATATCGACAAATATTATATTTTCAAATTAAAAATATGAAATATTTTTTCCTTCTTACTTGACACTTATCTTTATATTTCGGTCAATTTAAACAACATTCTTATAAATTATAGCCCATCTGTTATTCAGATGTATAAACTAAATTATTGTAAGGTTTCATTAAAATCCATTCGGTAGTTCCACACTCACGAACATTCTGCACTGTAGTCATAAGTCATAAAATAACAGCACGAAATGTATGACAAGTGTGAATAACACGGCATAGATTGGTCTGCTAAGTAAATTTGTATATTGGGGGATTCACACTTCGTGCTATTTAGTCATATTGTCAAAGAGTCATAAAATTTTAGACTGGTTTAAAAAAGTTGTTATTGTGCTGCATATAAAAAAGTCATAAAATAATAGCGCTCTTGCAGGTATGTTTTTGTGTTGTCATAAAATAGCTCTAGAGATCTAAGTCGAACTCTGAAAATCTTTAAGTGAGACGCCGTTACTTATATATGTTTCTCGACTAAAAAGCGGAAAAAAAATTATTCATATCTATATGCCAGTATATTAAATCACATTTTTATAACATAAAATATATTAAAGGAGCACTAAAAAGCAAAAACTAAATACATAAAATTGAAAAATTTTTTTCGTTTAAATTACGTAGCTGGCAGCTACTGAACGTTTTTCCATATGCCGCAGCAACGCAGCTCATAACAAGGCAGCAGCTGTTAGAGTTTATATATACAACTTTATTTAGGAGACCCAGTTATGACGGGTTGTTCACCCTTGTCATATTTTTAGTTCTATTATTTTATGACTTATGACTCTATGACTGCAGTGTGAATCCCCCATATATGTATAAACTCTAACAGCTGCTGCCTTGTTATGAGCTGAATAATTTATAATTTTTTTTTTGCGGCGGCATTCGGAAAAACGTTCAGTGGCTGCCAGCTACATATATTAAACGAGAAAAATGTTTCACTTGTATGTATATAGTTTTTGCGATTTAGTTCTCTTTTAATATATTTTATGTTACAAAAATGTGATATAATGCACAATTTGTGATATATGAACAATTTTTTAGCCGTTTCCTAGTCGTGAATAATATGTAAGTAACGGCGGTAAACATATACTATCGCCGTTTCGCCTAATGATTTTCAGCCGTTCGGCTCAGATCTCTGGAGCATTTTATGACACACAAAATATACTTGAAAGAGTGCTATTATTTTATGACTTTTTTATATGCAGCACAACAACAACTTTTTGAACTTTTTTAATTACGACAATATTACTAAATAGCACTTACTAATAGCAAGTGTGAATACCCCAATAAAAACTATATAAATTTCATATAAAGCCATACATATTCTGACAGACAAAAAGTCCAGTGGTGTGGTGGATTTTTCTTAACATTCTTCAAACGTTATTAATATATAACTAGAAGACTTAAAACCAGTTCAAAAACGATTTTAAGTTGATTTGAACAATAATAGTTGTATGATTAAACCAGGTTTAAACTGTTAGTTTCAATCAGCGTTAGTAACTTTTAAATTTCTAAAAGCACTATAACCAATAAGCAGCTTTAGCACTAAAGCACTCAACTTAAAACCCTTAATTATATATAAATACAATAACATTCACGAATAAATAAATGTGTTTGTTTATTTGTTTGTTTTTACCTCATGAGATCAGAACTGCGAAGCACTGTCACTGAAATTTTTTAGCATATAATAGAAAGGTGGAATGATAAATATTGTTACAAAGATTAGAAATAGATTTAAATAAAACGACAATGTGGCTATATATACTTGGCAGCACTACCAATTAATCTATAGTTGTCAAAATGTTACAACCCTGGTCAACACTATATAGATAATATTCAAATTAACGGAAACGGAATACTCCAGAATATACAAGATCATTCAAGGTTGTGCCAATAAGAGTAAACCACAACAACAACAAACCTAGCAACATAAATGGTAAGAGATGTTATTCTTAATGATCTTGTATGCAAGTATTCGCTGCTAATAAAGCTACATAAATAGAGTCACAAGTATACACAGCCATATACACGTAGAAGAAACAAAACCACACCTTCATTCATACAACCACTCATAGTTACCATAGGCAAAACACACAGAACACTCATCCATTCAACCACACATAGTTACCATAAGCAAACCAAACAAGTCAGCATTGTCATGTATACAAACACACACATGTCAAGTAAACAAACAACCACCATACTCTGAACTTTCGCGAGGTTACCAGACGACGTCATTTTTGCTATATAAAGGCGCTGCCAGAGCTCAGCGATGATCAGTGTGATTTCAAATATAGACGTGTTAACATCGCTGAGGGTTGAGTAGCACAAATACTGGTGTTAAGTAATAAATAAAGTGTTGCCGCATTAAATTTCTTAAATTAATTTGTCCGTGTTTTAATTTGATGCAATAAAACGAATCCTTGAAGGATAAGAAATAAAACCGTTTTTATGAAAAGGTCTAAAAACGTAACAATATATATATAGGATATAGTTGTTTCATCAACGCCGCAAATAAATGATTGTCCAATAATATTGTCGTACATATGTGGACGAATTTAAAGTTTTTATATGACAATAGTTGCTTAAATATTATTATAATTCTATTTTTGGTGGAAATTTTCGTTCCTAAGAACGATTATAAAATAACTGTTATTTTCTTTTTGGGATTTGTGGGGATGGGGAAAGCAAAGTGCCAGCCCCAATTATAATGTTACGTTTTTCTAGACCTCTTCGTAGCAAAACGGTTTATTTTCTATGCTATGCCTCGTTTCTGTAACTGAAGTGAGATAAAATACTGACTTCTTGAATTAAAAAAAAAGGCGGTATTACTTTGTTTACTTTAGTAATTACTAATAAACACTTGGCGACGTTGACATGTGTAAGTTTAAAAACACACTATATCAGCTGCTGTAAAATGACGTCTTCTGGTAACTTCTAGACACATCTGAGCATTGTTTTTGTCTTGTTTTGCTTGTGATAGCTATGTGCAATGCATGTATATATGTATGTTCACTTGCGTTAGTTACCTTTTTCTTATTATTAGTAGTATTATAATTAGACATAACTACATGAAACTAATGAGACAAAAGTAAACAAAACTGTCTAGACCTAAGTAATTAAAATAGCTTTCGCAGGCAAAAGTAATCCGTGGACTTAAGTAAATAATAATAATCGATACACATAAGTTAGTAAACAAATATATTATATATTACCAAACAAATGATAAGTGTTGATAACAAGGACTAGACTCAGATATGTAAATAAGAGAGAGATAACACATACATTCGTAAATCCTAAACAAACACAAGAAACAAAACTAAGAATCATAGACAAAATTGTCTGAACTAGGGATGAAACCAGAGATAAGACTTACAGATTACTCCTATAGACGCTAAGTTGCATTTTACAAAGTAGTGTTATGGCCAATAAATCAGTGAACCGTAGTTTTAGTTAATTTTAATGAAAATATAAACTCTATTTGAATACGCTTTCAGTGTTACAGTCAGACTTAAATACTTCAATTAACTTATGCGAAAAATATGGTAGCACGCACCGTGAAATGTGTAAACAAAAATCGCGATTGTTCAAAAACAGGTCTTATGCTTTGACTACAAAGAATTTCAAGTGTTGTTTACGAAATTATTTAAAGTTTTTCCATTGTGTTAAGAGTCTATATCAATGATAATTAATTTTATTTACATGACCTTTTTAAATTTTTTAGCATATTTTTTTCAATCAGAATGTTTTCTTTTTGTTAAAAGAAAGAAAAGTCGAAGTCATATGTTTACTGAGCACGATTTAAATTACATTTAAATAGCAAGGCTCATTTGAGTTTCATTTAAGATGGCGGTAAAAAACAAAATTTGCTATTTAAATGGCATTTAAAGATAAACTACATTTAAATAGCCACTGATATATTGGGCCTTAATATTCATTTT
Organism: Linnaemya vulpina; assembly: GCA_963675445.1. Lineage (NCBI taxonomy): Eukaryota > Metazoa > Arthropoda > Insecta > Diptera > Tachinidae > Linnaemya > Linnaemya vulpina. Next base: position 39,986,051 of record OY776279.1, on the reverse strand, counting down.
ATAAACGAGTAGAAACATTAGAAAACTTGGTGCATTTACTTAGAACAAATAAAAAAAATTAAAACCAAAAAGAGTAAGTAATATATATAACTGAATAAAATCGTTGAAATATTTAAATTTTTTTAAAAGTGGTTCTACAGTAAAGAAAAAACTGAATTATATATATAAAAATAATAATATTAGTAATATTATGAGTCGGATTCAATATGACGGAAACATTCAAGTTCTACCGTACTGAAAAAATAAGCAATTTAAATGAATTATTTAGTATATTTGAAAAGTGTAAATATGAAATAAACGATATATGTATGTATATATAGCTGACCAATATAAGCCTAGTATATACAAACTAGAAAAAAGTAGATGGACCTATACGAGCACATATAGGAGAACATGACATAGTTATGAAATACAGAAAGCTTAAATTATTAGATGATACTAGAGCGAATGCATTTAACAATAAAAGTAATATAACATATAATAAGAAGCAAAATTACAATTTCCACAAGCCGATGCCAAATAATAACTTTAAATATCCTAATAGCCAGGAAAACGTTGATCCAGGACAAAGTCTTAAAAATAAATAAGATAATAAATAGTTTGAGTAACAATAATTTTCAACAGAAAACCCTAAATTATAAACATTACCGACAGGGCATAAATAACAATAAAAATTCCATTCAATAATCAACATCTAAGTTTTTTCAAACCCGACAAAAAGTTATCAAAAGCGAAATTATCGTAACAGTGGATAGCAACGCCAAGCAAATTATTATAGACAAGAACCAGAGCCGATGGATATCGGAAATTTAAAGTAAGAAGAACACATCAATTTTTGTACAGCACCTCCATTACAAAATTACTCATAGTAGTTAAAACAGATTTTAGACGAAAATACATGAAATAACGAAATTAGCTAAAGTAATTCACCACACAATAGTCCTTTATGGATAGTTCCAAAGAAGATCGACAATTCAGGCAATCAGAAGTGGCGGATGGGTATCGATTACCGAAAATGAAATGAGAATACAGTAAATGATAAGTTTCCAATTCCTAACATAGATGAAATTCTGGACAAGTTAGGAAAAGCACAATATTTTTCAACTACTGACCTGCAAAGGTTTTCATCAAATTTTGATGCATTAAAAAGACGTAAAAAACTGCATTCTCTACAGCTTTTTGACACTATGAATTTATAAGAATGCCTTGCGGACTTAAAAATGCTCCATCTTATTTTGTTCTTCGTCAACATATAAAGAAGATCTGTGTTGTATACATGGACGATATATTAATATTTAGCACATCATTAGTTGAACATATAAAAAGCATAAACTTAATATTTAAAACTTTAAAAGAAGCAGGACTTAAAAATGAAATCGATAGATGTAATATTTTAAGGAAAGAAACTGAATTTTTGGGCCATGTTCTTACATCCGAAGGTAAAAAACCATATCCTAAGAAAGTTGATGTTATTCAACAATTAAATCTTCTGACAGCTAGAAAAAAAATAAAATCATTTTTATGAATTACAGGATTTTATCGGAAATTTATAAAAAATATGAAGAAAATCTCAAAAGTCATCATAAGACACAGAACTACTCTACTATTGGAAAGGAATTATTCGCTATATTTCGGGGCATGAAATATTATACGCCTTACATCTTTGGAAGGGAATTTGATTTGCAAACAGACCACCAGCCACTGAAGTGATTACAAGCGAAAATTCGGGAAGGGATATAAATCACAGATTATAACGACGGTTAGTGCAGTTAATAGTGAAATATATAAAATAACTACAAAAATGTTTAGTATCAAGGATGTACATGTAGGCGGGCAACGGGAGCAATTAGAAGCCTCTCTGTCGGTCCGCTCTGGCCATTCTCAAGAAAAACGGTGAAACTGTACACTAGCAAGCAGAATATTATAATGACCATATTCCGATTCTTGATACAATTGTAAATCGCTTTAAATACCAAATAATTTTAAAAGAATATAATGATATTGATATGACAATAATTTTTGATAAGAAGAAGTATAATTTTTGATTTGAGAAGCATATTGAAAACGAAAAAGAACTCGAGAAACAGATATTGTTTTTTTTTTCATAAAAGTGAGGTCATGCCGGAATTATTCCGACTTATGAAAGTATGAAACATAAAATTAATATACATGAGATTGTCAATAATTGCGACATACGCCCCGGAGGAAAGTATGACCGCAATCCAATCAACCAAAGTTTAACTTCACAGCAACGCCAACTGCAGTTAATTAAATTGTTCACGTTGATACATATGTAAATAGTTAGCAAACACTCATTTATATGTTTTATTCACAAATTTTCGAAACATGTTGTAGGGTTTCATTTGCCAGATAGGAACAATCAAACGATTATAGGCAAATTAAATAAGTTTTTGGCAATAAAAGGACCAGTTAAAACTCAAAAAACGTGAGGGATTTCTTGACACAAGAAGGAATCGAATTTCATGCCACTGAGCCAAATAGTCATACCGGAAATTTTGATATTGAACAACTTAATAACACTTTGACTGAAAAAATTAAAATACTTAACTTGGAAGAAAAATTGCTAATAATTACTGAAATGACAAAAGCCATTAATTTTTACAATAACACGATGTACAGCACTATAAATTGTACTCCATTTGACGTTATAAATGGTTCCATATCACGAACTTATCAAAAGTAGATTGAAAAATAAAAATATATATATTATTCAAACACTTAACCGCAGTAACGAATCTTATATTGAGAGAAGGAAAAAAGGAACTAAAAAATTACAAGAGCTTAAAGAATAAGGAAGAACCTAAATTTAATAAGCGAATTTTAGAATATGTTCACTTAACAAATGTAAAAATACCATCTCAATTTACAGATCTAGACAATCATAATACTGATTATAGTACTGACGACCCAACATATTAATACCACTACCGAAGAATCAGGATACGCACATATTAAGTTAAGAAAAGTTGATGTGGTAAATCAAACTTCCACAATCTTAGATATAATTGATACCACAGAATTGAATCACATTTATAATATTATGGGGTATACACATATGTATATTATACACATATGTATATGTATACATATATGTATATTATCTGCCATCGACAAATAACCACCATCTGGAAGACTGGGATACCAGACTGCTGGCCATGGTGGTATTATCGCGGTTGCTCCGGCAAAAGTTCGCCGTCTTGGTGCGGTTCTTGCCAGCCAGTCTAGACCACTCAGTATCTGCGCATACCTGTATATACACACAATATATACAAAATTTATAAATACCAGCCTTCCCATTTGTGGTTCAACACACACAAATGCCTTCATCGAAATAAAAAATAATAATTAAAACACCTTTACCACCCCCTGCGACATACATACTTATATCAGACGAAGCAAAACCCTCCTGTTCTGCCAGGACTTTAACCTCCCCTCAGTAGTCTTTTGACTCCTCCGTGACATTCTTAAAGGATTGGATGTCCCAAAGACGATCCCTTGATTGCTCATTCTTTCCCCTTACTTACCGCATATTAATGCTTCTACTCTGCCATTTTTTAAACGCTAAAAATTTTCATAATTCAAACAGAATACATTATTTTTATTACAACTAACTCTAACATTAACAATTTATTCATAGCACTACTAACTTATAAAAATTATATGAATTTATTAACAATAAAAAAAAATAAAAATTAAAAAATTTTATATAAAAAAGCTTAAACTATGAGAATAATGATTTTTTTTAGCAAAATTAATAAGTAAAATTCAATCGTTCGCTCATAATTCTTATTTTTCACGCATTACAATATCTTTTATCATCCTAATATATGTATATATATATATATATATATATATATATATATATATATATATATAATTATATTTGCTTTTCTCCAAAATTTTTCTCTAATTCACTTTCCTTTTCTTTCTTTTCGGATTTACAATAAAAAATTAAAAGGAATTGAACACCTAACTAGCCTACCAAGGTTGAGCTCACCCTAACCAGACTGGATAAAACAAAACCGCGCAAATATTAAATTTCTAATGTATATAAAATTAAGCTCTGGTAAAACGAAATGAATTTCATATATATCTATATATATATATATATATATATATATATATATATATATATATATACATATATATATAAACATATATATATACAAAAAAAATTAAATATAATAATAATGATAATAAAAAATTATAAAATTAGATACTCAGTCTGTCATTGTGCGTGGTCATTCGTCTGTCCGAGTACCTGGCTTAATATAATCATATTCCATTTTGTTCCTCTCCTCTCCAGGATGCGTGGCGATGACGCTGGCTAACTTCCTTTTTGTTCGATTAATTTGTTTTTTTTTTTTGTAAACGTAAAAATATCTTCCCAAACAGTTTTTTTTAGTCCTTTTATTTGGTACAGTTTTCCACGGTTTCTTTCTTTTTGTGCAATTTATTTCACTTTTGTATGGGGCTAATTGTTTATGTTTCCCCCTTTTTTCTTAGTTTCGATCGGGTATTTAAAAAAACTTTTTTATATATGTATATATAAATATAATTTTTCAAAAGTATTAGTTTGTTTTTATTTTCTTCGTCTTTCTGACCACCACACGCATCGGCTTTTGTTCCAATATTTCAAAAGCAATCTCTCAAAAAAAAAAAAAAAGATTTTCTTTATGTGTCTATGGATTTATGAGATCTTATAAAGAAGATCGGTGTTGGTTTCTTATATTTTATTAATTAACTCTATTAAATCAAACTTAAACTAAATAGAAATCAAATATTTACACGAAACTTGTTAATCTTTCATTTTATCGAATCATCCAGACGAAAGTTAAAATTGTAATGGCGGATATCTAAAAGGGCAAGCAAGCATATGCGTGCCATTACGGTGTCTCTACCGGTTACTGTAGGTATTTGATAATTAACCTATTTTAACAGGGTGCCACATCACTCCCCTCGCTGGTAGAAGGTCATCTAAACCTTACTGGAAGATTTATTTGTCTTCCTCTTGTTGCTGTTTTGGGATCTTCTTGAGGTAATTTGTTGGACTGTAAACTCGAAGTTTCTGCGGTTGGGCTTAGATCATGTTGGGATGATGCTTCAAAAGTTGGATTGGGAACATGTATGGAATCTTCAGCAGTATCAGAATGACTTGGGTTGAAATCACATGATGTAGGTAAAGATGTATTTGTTGCTACATTTGGACTGGTTGATTCAGATGATGGTAAAAAACATGGTTTTAGGCGGTCTATGCTGATGTTTGTTTTCCGGTTGCGCAGGAGTATCGTAAAATATTTAGGAAAGCGTTTTAAGACTTGATACGGGCCGTCATATGGATGTGTAAGTGAGGGACGAATTGAGTCGTTTCTGACGAAAACATGCGTTGATGTATTGAGATCTTTTGAAATAAACGTTGGTTTTGTAGAATAATGTGCGGTCTGCGCTGGTTTTAAACTTAACATCGAGCTGCGAAATTCTTTGACGAAATTGCTGGTGGCTTCCGTATTGTTACTTTTGAAGAAAAAATCACCAGGAACTTTCAAGGTTGTGCCGTAAACCAGTTCTGCGGGAGATGCTTGTATATCAGGCTTGTATACCACTCGAAGGCCTAGAAGAATTGTTGGAAGATGATAAACCCATTTAGATGAATCGTGACATAATATGGCTGACTTTAGCGTTCTGTGCCACCTCTCTATCAAACCATTTGCTTGCGGGTGATATGACGTTGTCCGCAAGTGTGTCGCACCAATTGTTTGCACTAGCTCAGCAAAAACAAGGGATTCAAATTGTCTACCTCTATCAGACGTGATTCGCTTCGGGACTCCAAATCTCGATATCCAATGAGTTATCAAAGCTTTCGCTGTCGTCTCAGCGGACATGTCGGGTATCGGGATCGCTTCCGGCCATCGTGTAAACCTGTCGATGATAGTCAAGCAATATCGCTGACCTTCGCACAAGGGAAAGGGTCCCACGATATCGATGTTGATATGCGAAAAACGTTCTTGTGGTAGCTCGTACATCACGGGCGTTGATTGGGTATGGCGTTGCGTTTTGGATCGTTGACAGGGTAAGCAAGTTTTAACAAAATTAGCGATATCTTTTTTTATACCTGGCCAACAAAATTTTGATTTGACTAGAAAAGTTGTTGCACGTACTCCAGGATGAGCTAGGTTGTGTAACGAATGTAAAATTTTCTGCCGCAAATTCTTGGGGACGTAAGGTCGAACATGTGAGGTTGAGGTATCGCACACAATCTGTTCATCACATCCTAAAATATGCATATGTTTTAGTATTAGTGAATTCGTACCTTGATTATTGAGAAGACCTTGTAATTCTTCATCATTTTTCTGTGCTGCCACTAAATCCGAGTAATTTAAGGTTTGCCGGACAGATTGGATTCTTGATAGAGCATCAGCTGTTGCATTGTCTCTACCAGGAATGTGACGTATGTCAGTAGTAAACTGACTTATAAAGTCAAGTTGTCTCAAACGGCGTGGTGATGCTTTTTCCATTTTTTGTTTGAAGGCAAAAATTAACGGACGATGATCCGTAACTATGTAGCATGATCGACCTTCTATGGCATAACGAAAATGGCATACAGCCTGATAGATGGCAGCTAACTCTCTGTCGTAAGTAGAATACTTCTGCTGCGTTGGCGTCAGCTTCTTAGAATAAAATGCCATCGGTTTCATAACATGATCAACTTTTTGGTGGAGGGCCGCACCTACGGCAATGTCGGATGCATCAACATAAACGCATAATTCGGCGCCAGATATGGGATGAGCTAATAAAGTGGCTTCAGACAACTCAGTTTTACATTGTTCAAATGCTGCTTCAGTATTTGATGTCCAAACTAATGGGGTTGTATCGTTCTTTTTGTTGCCGGTAATCATTTGTTGTAAAACTGCTTGGTAGCGAATGCAGTTTGGCAGGAACTTTCTATAAAAGTTCATCATTCCGATGAATCTCTTTAGCTCTTGCGCATTAACGGGCTTTTTGTATTCTTTGATTACGGCGACTTTCTCCGGTGATGGTCGAATGCCTTCGGGGGTGACAAGGTGTCCAAGGAAAACTAATTCTGATTTGCCAAACTCACATTTGTTGAAGTTTATGGCTAAAGAATTTTCACGAAGTCGTTGAAATACTACACGAAGGTCTTGAAGGTGTTGGTCTAAGGTGGCGGAAGCAACAAAAATGTCATCAATATACGGGAATACAAAATCGAGACCTCTGAAGACTTCGTTTATAATTCGTTGAAAAGTCTGCGCAGCGTTTCGTAGGCCGAATGTCATATAATTGAACTCAAATAAGCCGAAGGGGGTACTTATTGCCGTTTTTGGTACGTCGTCAGGGTGTATTGGAATTTGGTGGAATGCTTTCTGTAGGTCTAATTTTGAAAAGTACTTCTTACCTTGTAAATTGGTCGTAAAGTCTGTTAAGTATGGTAGAGGATAGCGATCCGGTAAAGTTTTGGCATTTAATGCGCGGTAGTCGCCACAGGGTCTCCACGTACCATCACTTTTCTTAACTAGATGCAAGGGGCTGCTCCAATTGCTTTTAGAGGGTTGACAAATTCCAACCTCAGAGAGAAAATCAAATTCCTTCTTGGCTGCAGCCAGCTTCTCCGGTGGCAATCGTCGAGGACGACAAAATGTGGGTTGACCAGTCGTTTCAATTCGGTGAAAAATTGACGATTTAGTTTCCGAACCATAAGGCGCAAGTACCGTGATGTCGTTAAATTCGTGCAAAAGATTTGCGAACGGATTGACTGAGCTGAATGTTTCGATTGCTGCAACCTCTGTTGTCGATGGCAATTTTAGCTGTAAATCGTGTCCGGTGACGTTGTCTATTAGTTTATTGCGCCGTAAATCGATTAACAAGTCCTGATGTTTGATAAAGTCAGACCCAATTATTGGTGTTGTCACATCAGCAACAACAAATGACCAACAAAAATTTCGTTTTAGTCCTAGGTCTAACCTCAATTTTTGTTCACCTATTACTTTGATTGACGAACCATTTGCAGCAAAAAGTGTTATGGATGTAGGACGAATACCTTGCGCTTTTAAAGAAAGAGGTAATACTGAGACGTCAGCACCACTATCGACTAAAAAATTTGTTTGCGTGTATTTATCTGTTACTTGAAGGCGGAAAATTTGGCACTCAGTGTGAGGATTTCCGCTGGAACCCTCTACCGGCCTAAGGAGTCACTTCGGTGGACGAGTTGCAGCGCATGCTTGTCCCTGCTTATGACGGCATGGGCTGCGACATTTTCGTGCATCACGTCCGTACTTCTTGTGGTACCAACATTCATCAGTATTTGAATTTTGGTTGTTTCTGTCATTTGATGATCGACGGTATTGAGAACGAGAACGAGAGACGGTTGGTCTGCGGGAACGAGAGCGTGGGCGTGTAGTAAATTGTTCAAATTTTCTACTTAACTCTTTTATGGCAGTAAGAAGTTCATTAACTTCATTTGCAGACTCTCTACCAACTTTGCAGATTTGTGACGGTGATACGGCATCCATGATGGAGTCAGCTATTTTGGTGAACTCTGCTGCCGTACCTGTTGATGCTGCTACGACCGGCTGTACAAAAGTTGGCAATCTTTTCGTCCATAGACCCTTGAGTGCTGCCTCACCTACAGAAGTACCTGCTACACGACGCATTTCGAAAAATAATTCTGAGGGCTTCTTATCACCAAGGGGCATCTCAGATAAAAGTCTGTTAAGACGTCGTTGTTCGCTATCAGCAAAATGGTCAATAATGCGACCTTTGACGTATTCAAATCGATCAGACGATGGCAAGGATGAGGTTATGTCCGTTAACTGCGCTATTGTCTCAGGCTTTAATGCTGCAAGAACGGTGGCGGCCTTTTGTTTGTCGGCGGTTATGCCCGATGCACTAAACCAAAACTCCATAGACATAAACCAGGCTTCGATGTTTGAGTTGCAAATTTCTGGAAATGGTAATCGAGCGTAAATGGCTGAAACCGTATTGTTGGATCTTTGACGTGGAGAGTCTTGATCGCCGTCGTCAATTGGAACAGTTGATGTCGTTGATAATTTTTTGTCATTGGTTGCCATTGTTCAGTTTGCGGGGTCACCAATATGGATTTATGAGATTTTATAAAGAAGATCGGTGTTGGTTTCTTATATTTTATTAATTAACTCTATTAAATCAAACTTAAACTAAATAGAAATCAAATATTTACACGAAACTTGTTAATCTTTCATTTTATCGAATCATCCAGACGAAAGTTAAAATTGTAATGGCGGATATCTAAAAGTGCAAGCAAGCATATGCGTGCCATTACGGTGTCTCTACCGGTTACTGTAGGTATTTGATAATTAACCTATTTTAACAGGGTGCCACATGTCCTTTTACTGTGTTTTTTTTTTCTTAAACTTTGTAATTAAAACTTTATTTTTAAATGTATTTGTTTATTTTTATTTCAAAAGTCTTGTTTCTTTTTCAAATCATTCTTTTATTTTACAAAATCCTTTTTTTTCTAATCCAAAATTTAACTTTAAGCAACCACCTCCGATCTTTATTATCTTCTTTTTTTTTATTCCTCAAATTCCCGCTCGGGTATCCTTTATATACCTTCCCTTTTTGCACTCATCACAACAAACCTAACACTACCTAATTCCTAACATATTTTAAAATTTTTCCTACCCGCTGCATTCTTTTCATATTTGTTTACTAACTTCGAGGTAAACAACCACCTCAAACACAATCGACACATCAGCTGACTGTTCAAAATCCAATAAGCTGATTGCACACTGCACTACCCAATCCCAGGAGCACACGACACATTGTAAATGAAATTAAGAATAATATCAAAAACTTTGACTATATGTAATAAAGAGATAGTTGAAACAGAAATGAAAGCAATAAATTGTAATCGATAATCCCTTTAGAGCTTAGAAAAAAAGAGAAGTGTTAAACTTCGTAGATCATATTCAAGGATGGTTGCCTGGGGTTATGGAAAATGATGATCGACAGGAAATTTTCGAACATTTTAATGTTATGAATAACAATAGTCATAATATTATAGCAACTATATATAAGCAAATATATAAAATTACGCATTTTAATGAATCAATTCAAACATTAATATTGGCTACCGAAGATGGCAGAGAAAATATAAAACAAACATTAGCCAATTTTGAAAACAGACACAACGAAATAGTTCAAAGACTACTTTATGCTCACTAACTATTTAAGCTATTATACCTAAAAGGAAAAATTTTAAATTTTCAGGAAAATATAGTATCTACTACAAGCCTCATATTTCACCCAGTTATACTAACATCTGAAGAAATAGATAAATTCCAAATAGATGGAATACTAGTTCTTACAATAAAAATTCCAACTAATTATGTTGAAAATGATATTAGCTTTCCTTAACAAAAAGTATATGGAAATTAACGACCCAAACGGCTATGTTATTGATATTGGAAACCCTTTCAGCTCCGTTGTTACCTATATGCAACTTTATACAATTGTGCTTCTAACTCCTGTAGATATTTTTTATTTTATGCACATTGTTTTAATAGCAGCTGCAACAGTTCTGCTAAAAGTTTCAGTTGCGATTTTCACGCGAATTTTTTCAAATTATACTCCAAGTAGGAAACAATGCTTTTACCATAAAAACACACACATGAGTACCAATACTTTTAGTTCCTACAAAACTTGTTGTTTCGAATCCAGCTATTAAATATAAACGCTGATTATATTTTAACTCTTCTCTTCTTCTCATTTCGTCCTTAACCAAAACCATTTACGTAGAATCTCTTCGGCCAACTGTGCGCATTTTTGCTTTACGATCTCAAGCGCATTGTTCTTTAAACCAGGTTGAAGAAACTTTATTGGCGCCCATCGATTCAGGGTGGAAATATGGGGAAAATTAAAATTTAAGTTGTTTCCTAGAAAATTGTATGTGGATGGAGACTTGTAATATATATTTTGAGCTAAATACTTTACGTCTTCAGAATATTCCCTTGGTCGAGAAGTAACCAAAAGCTTACAAAATGTTTTGCTTTTCATGCTAATATTTTGGAGAGCATCAACAGAACATAATATCGTAACCTCTTTGTGACAGTTCTAGTTTTCTTTCTGGAACTCAAAACTTTCTTGTATTTTCGTAAAAGATCGTTATATTTTGTCTTATATAGATTTGACCATTTTGTTTGCTTTTCGCAATTTGAACAAAAGGGTCGACAACATTTTCAAAGTGAGGGTTTGTTGGCAAATTCTGGAATTCGGTATCTTCCTTTCCTGGATTTCATCTAAATCTATAGCAGGAAAGGCTTTTGCCTTTAGTGTTTTACCCAAATGAATGAGCTTTCAAAATTACATTCGCATATTTAAAGATTTTTGTGTAATCTTCTTCAGGAATTAGTAATTTTCCTCGCCAAATTTGCCCTAAAACGAATAGAAAATCGTAAACCTTTTAAGTGTCTTTTTGATTTTTACACATCTTTACGCAGCATTTCCTGCCCCATATTAAAATGCTTATTTTTTACTTGCATTCATCATGTAAACTTTATTGCCATATTCTTTTTGAAAAAAAAAACTTACAATTGGAGCAAATAAAACTGATTTTTAGAATAAAAAACTGATACCTCAAAAAAAAATGTATCCGAAAAATTATACAGCATATGTATATATGTAATCAGTTTCATTTAATTTCTTTATTGAAGTTCTAAAACATAACAATACTATGACATAGATCCCGAACGAACTTTTATAGCGTTTGGACCTGCTTGGTGTTTTGATCTTAATATATGCATATTTAAATCTAATATACCATCCTTTGCTTTATTTCAGAGCTAGAAAACTTACAAAAAGAATAACCATATTATGCATTCTCCTGATCCAACCCTTGAATAGTGGGTGCATGGTTTATTATAATTTGACAGTTTTCTTTTTGTGTTTTTGCTTGAACGAAGTGCAGCATCTTCAATCTGTATCGCTTCATATGGTGTATTATTATTTTCTTTACAGCAGTTTTGAAAATTTGACAAATTAGTATTCTATACTCATAGAAAAAATTAGTTTTATTATAAAGAAATTTCACCATTTCTTTTAAAATATTTAACCATCGTATGCTCAAAATTTTATTTATTAAGAAAATAAAAAAAGGAAAAGTGATCAGTGAGTTCTTGTTATGGCTTTGATATTTTTTAAGCTTCTCACTTATTAAAGTAAAAGTTTGAAATAAATATCTTTAGTTATTCCAAGAAATGCTGGGTAATGGTTTCCTGATGATCTGCATTAGCCCCAGTGAAATGCGCACAGGAACTAGCTAAAACCCCTATCAATTTGAATTTTTTAACAAGATTTTGGGAAAAAAGCACATAATTAAAATTAAATATATAAATATATTTCTTAACAATATGAAATTTATTTGTTGGGTGGTTATATTTTTTAATATTTTTATTGTAAACTTATATATTTTTTAGTACACACTATTTGAAAATTCCGCTTTTGATTTTGATTTTATTGCATTTCTTAATGCTTTTTCTGGATCTTCTGCACCGTTAATACGAATTGCATCTAGTTAATGATAAGAAATTAATTAAAAATTAAAATAATCAATTAAATCTGATTATTTCTGACCTTTCAAAGCATCAAAAACCCTTTTAAATTTTTTAAGTGGCGCCTTGTCATGCACTCCGTCTATGTTAGATTCCAGAATTAGATCTAAGGAGAGAACTTCTGTAAGAGTTTTAGATATTTGAAGGCCCAACTATAATATGCGTACGCTAGCGCAGGCGAATTTGCGAATACATACAATCAAATGTGTGCGACCATAATTTGCTTTACTAACTTTTCGTCAAGTTTCGTTAAATTTAATTTTTTCGCGCATAGAGCGAAACTGATCGCATTTTCCTTAAGGAAAAAGGGTTGCATTGAAAATAGTTATTAGATACACACGAACCGTAGGCTGTGATACATGCACAAAGGAAGCCGCAATGAACGCCGAAAATAATTTTATAGAAAATTTAATAAATAATGTGAAAAATTATGAGTGCCTTTATGATAAAAGGGATGCCTTTTATTATAATCGAAAAATAAAGAAAAAGGCGTGGAAAGATATTGCAGAAAAGTGCATAAAAAGTATTATATGTATTTTATCTTTCTTTGCTCTGGTATATACATATGTATATATGGCAAAATGTATTTGTGTATTTTCCTTCAATTAATGACCCACTTGCACACACCGTTGGATTGTTTAGTACTTTTCCAATTTAATCTATAATTGCTTTCTTAATTGAAATTAATTAACTTGCTTATGATAATATATACATTTATAAGTTGAACTCTTATATATATGCATTTATATTTTATGTATATATAATAAATTAATGTTTCATAAATTAAATATTTTTGCAACTGAGTGTAGTAAGTACTTAAACTCAATAAGTATAATATAGCCACACAAATTCTTGTTAAATTTGCCTAAAGGCCCAACTATAATATGCGTAGGCTAGCTTTGGCTACTGTCAAAACTCGACGAAAAGACTGTCAAATGCGTAGGGATTTTTTATTCTCTTGTGCACAAACGGTAAATTTCTCTTGATGGGTATTTAACGTGCATATATATATATATATAAATGTTTGTTGTTTTCTTTGAACATTATGTTACAAAGAGCAACGACAACTGGCTTACTTCTACATCAGATTTTAGCTAGTTTATGGCTAGTTAAAAATGAGTTAGCTAATTATAAACCATATTATGAGCTAGTCTCAAATGAGTTAGCTAATTATCAACCATATTATGATCTAGCTCACAAAATTCCTTCAGGGAATATTTAATTACCAATTAACAATGAACACGTAGACAAGACAAGATTATAACAAAACATTCTAATATTCCACTCTTAACAAAATTCGAATTTGATACATATTTGGGGGATTCACATATTAATTCATGTAATCATTGTTCCAATTACATGGCTAAAGTTTGAATCAATCATAAATTAATAGCAGTTAAAATATGACAAGTGTGCACAACCCGTCATAACTTGGTCTGCTAAATAAAGTTGTATATAAAAACTCTAATAGCTGCTGCCTTGTTATGAGCTAAATAAATTTTTTTTGCGGCGGCATATGGAAAAACGTTCAGTGGCTGCCAGCTGCATAATATGAACGACAGAAATGTTTCAATTGTATATATGTATTTACTTTTGCATTTTAGTGCTCCTCTAATACATTTTATGTTATAAAAATGTGATTTAATATACAGACAGATAGATATGAATAATTTTTGTCCGCTTTTTAGTCGTGAAACATATATAAGTAACGCCGGCAAACATATACTACCGCCGTCTCGCTTAAAGATTTTCAGAGTTCGACTTAGATCTCCAGGGCTATTTTATGACAACACAAAAACATACCTGCAAGAGTGCTATTATTTTGTGACTTTTTTTATATATAGCACGACAACAACTTTTTTAAACCGGTCTAAAATTCTATGACTCTATGACAATTTGACTAAATAGCACGAAGTGTGAATCCCCTAATTATAAAATATCTGTAGATTCTTAGATATGAATTTGAGCCTAAGTAATAGTTCTTACTTCAACAATTATTCCTATAAGTTCGAACAATAATATACAAATTTTGTAGTTTGTCTTAAGTAACAAATACAGTCCGTGAAGCGATTTTCTTCTCTGCGGAAAGCACTAAGACTTTCCGACAAGAATCGAGAGTAGATAGCGCTGCAACTTATGTAGGTACTTATCACCAAAGTGTTTATTAGGCTAAGGTTTGTATTGTCTTATTCAGCAAGAATTAAAAGAGATGGACACTCCAAAGAGCAAAGGCAAATTAGTAACAATTTAGCAATCCAAGATTTACAACACAACAAATAAACAAACCTCTCGAAAGTCACAATGTTTTCATCATCAGAGCTCGTTAGGCCGCCTTAGCACAGGCGATTTTACATTGCCACCATCTCGACCAGATTTAATATATTTATAGTCGATTAATCGAAAAACACAAAAAGCGGTGCGAAGTGCATAACGTTGGTTTTAACGTTAAAACCAGATTTTATTAAAGCTATTTCGGTATGAAAACATTATTGACATAAATTTTCATCTACAAGTGTGTATGTACGATTAATTCCGCTTTTGTTTACTTAAAGAGAGAAAGAAAGCTACTCTTTATATGATTCACCCAAGTTTTACTTATTTTCAGCTTTGAAATTGCAAAACAGGGAAAAACTCTCCACTTTTAGAATTTGTTTTTATAAGACGTGTTCGCTTTTATGTTTCTTTTTCACCAAAATATTGTATTAAATATTTAAAATAAGGCTTTCATGGTCTGAACACAAACTAACTAAAATGTGTTGAATTTGTTTTGATGTTACAATATGATGTTACGTACCGAAATTTGAAAATAAGCACACCATGTTAGAACTGGGAAATCTTTCGCTCATTCGTTTAAAAGCACATCAAATCGTACGAAACGCACCAAGTTAACAAATCTGTTTGTTCTATATCTGGTAAACTGCATAAAGCTAATTTATATGTATTTGGTTTTGTGTTGACTTGGATTAAATAAGACAAGCAGTGTTGAAAAATTAATAAGACAAGCAGTACCCCCGCGGTTTTTTCGCACTTCTTTATTCTTTACGATTTTTAACTTTTAAGTTAAACATTCTCAACATTTTCAACATTTTCAACTCAGCACTAAACTTAAATGTGTGATGTGATCATTTCGATAGCAGGCTTTGGTAGTCATGTGTTTGCTGCAAAATGTATGTTGTTGTTAATTAATCGCCAAAAGGCTATAAACATTATAACATCCGTACTTGGTCCAGAAAATAAAAAATAGTATCAAGGTTTTGTAATGATAACTACTTTTCAATTATCATTGATGAGAGTATGACTGCACCATTTCAAAAAGTTCATCGATCGTTCTTAGAACTTTTGATGGAACATGTAGAGATCGATTTCTATCATTAAAATCTTTAAGTGACCCTTCAGCAAACGGAGTTGTAGAAAAAATTTCAGAAGTTTTAAAAAAAAACAAAATCCCTTTGGAAAATATAATAGGATTTACGGTTGATAACTGTAACGTAATGATGGGTCAAATTAATGGTGTTCAGGCAAGGTTAAAAAAACTAGTTCTAAATTTGTTTGTAAGTGGGTCTTTATGTCATATTTCAAATTTATGCTCTTCAGCAGCATATTTATGTCTTCCAAAAGATGTAGAAAAACTTATGAAAGAAATAAGTTACTATATCTGCAATAGTTCAAGCCGAAAAGAGGAATTTAACACATTTCAAGAATACTTTGGTGCAGATGTTCACACGATTTTAAGGTATTCACAAACCAAATTTTTTCTAGACAGGCTGTTTTTGACAGATTTTTGGAGCAATGGGAGCCGCTCTTTCAATTGAAATAATTTTTTAATTTTGGCCGCTTTAAGGCCATAAAAGTGAACGAATTAAATTCATTGGAACTGAAATTTTAAAACCTGAAACAAAAATGTATTTCCTATTTTTGTCATATATATTAAAAATAATTAACGAAATTAATACTGATATCCAAAGCGGGGACGACGCCAGGATTCATATTTTGTTATCCAGAATGGAATATTTGTTCTTACAAATAGCAAGAAATTTTATAAAAATTGATTCGTTGGATAATATATCGGTCGAAAATTTAAATGAAAACCATTTACCTTTAAATGAAGTTTTTGTGGAACTAGTTTTGACATATTTATAAAAACATGTAAAGTTAACAAAGAAATTGTTTATAAATTGAAAGAAACTGCACATCATTTTATTTGACATTTTGCGAATCCTAAGAACAAAATTTTCTTTTGAAAATAAAACTTAAAAAATGATAACCAGCTTTATTCCAGAAAATATTGTTTCTGGGAACACCAATAGTATAATACCATTGTTATTAATGTTATTTCCAAACGAGAAAGAAAATTATGAAAATATCAATTCTCAATTTCGTGCCCTAGCGGATCTTTCAGAAATAAAGCATTTCAGAACTGAAAATATTAAAATTTTTTGAGAAAATGTAGCCAAAATTAGGAATGAGATGGATGAACTAATGTTTCCTGACGTAATTCTTTTGGAATTTTGTCGATACCGCAAAGAAAGAAATCGTTTACACGTAGAAACTCTTTCAAGTTTGATAAAAACTAAGGATCTATTGAAATCAAATGATAGTTGCTGTTATAATTATAATATTTCTAATGATCTCTTAAAGTAAATTTTCTTTATCGTATAACACTGAATTAAAAGCTTTATTTTTAAACATTAATGTTTAAAACTTTGTTTTAAAACTAAGTTCTAAGCATGTAATATAAGTAAAAATCTGAATAAAATAACTTTGCAAAAGTTAAAATATAATTACAAATGTGAATAATTTTCTTTAGAAAATACTGAAAAAACGTACCTTACGCTAATGTACAACAGAAATATTATTTACATGTGTAACTTTAATATAAATATTCTATGCTGTAAAATACATCGATAAATAAAAATTTTGATTTTATTTTTATAAATGATTGTTTTATTTTTTAACAAAAAGTACCATTTGGTGGGAAAAAGTACTGTTTAAATTGACGTTCAGTACCATTTAAAAATTTAAATTTTGCAACACTGAAGACAAGTGTTTTGTTAAACGTTGTGAATAAAAACTTTAATGTCATATACTATTAATTTTGATAGCTGAACTATAAATATGATATCGAGTATCATGGGAAAAATACACTGAACGGAACTTCACAGGATTGAAATTTGATTAACAAAAAAAATTATCTAGACACATTTGGCTCTTTTAATTTTTATTTTTATAAGAAATTTTAGTAGTGAGTAATAATATATTTAACCGAACCTCGATTTCCTCGCGTTATATGTAAATGATGAGATAATTGTTAGTCAAGTATGTTTTGTTTTTGTATCAAATACTGTTATATACTATGTACATTCATATGTATGTAACAACACATGTATGTATGTACGTATGTAAAATGAGGAAATAAAATAAATAAACGATATACATACATACATATACCCAAATGAAAGAAAGGTCATTACATTTTCCCGTTTTAAATTGCGTCATTGCAAAATATGTAAGTATGTATGGTTGTACTATATCAAGTAATGCAAGTAAATCTGGCTTCGAAATATATTTCGCTAATTACGTTCTCCCTGCAAACACTACATGATACACAATTCAGGAAAATTAAAAACTTTTTAGAAAAATAACAAACTGCATAAAGTTGTGATGATACATATGTTTTATACCTAATGCCCAATAAATCAGAGGTTATTTAAATGTAATTTAACTTTAAATGCCATTTAAATACCAAATTTCGTTTTTCACAGCAAACTTAAATAAGACTTAATGCCCCTCATTGGCCATTTAAATGTTATTTAAATCGAGCACAGAAAACATATGACTTTGACTTTTTTTCTTTTAAGAAGAAGAAAACATTAGGTGTGATCCTGTACTATGCATTGGGTGCCCGCGGGCGCCCAATCTTGCCCGTACCTTTTGGGTGAAGTTCGGTAAAGTGAGAGTAAGCAAAAAATTCTCTCACATATTGTTAAAAATGTACAAATGTACCTAAAAAGTACGGATGATGTTGAGAAAAATTTTCTAACAAATTTGAAAAAGTTACGTAAATAAAGTTAATTATCAATGGAATACAGTTCAAAATCAATAAGATAATATTTATTGTACAAATGGACTCTTAACACAATTGAAAAACTTAAAATAATTTCATGCACAACACTTGAAATACTTTGAATCATAAGCAAAACTCCTGTTTTCTGAATAATGGCGACTTTTGTTTACATATTTAATGGTGCTACCACATTTTTCGCATAAGTTAATTGAAGTATTTAAGTCTGACTGTAAAACTGAAAGCGTATTTAAATAGACTTTAAATATTCATCAAAATTAACTAAATCTATGTACATTTAAATAGCCACAAATTTATTGGAAATAAGTATACTAGAATGCAAACCGCTCTATCTAATATATATGTATGTACATTCTTCGGCATCAGTCTCTTTATAAATTGAGTGGTATATAATATAAATAACTAGCGAACCCCTGCACACTTCCTAGCAAGGCACATCTATACTAGGTAAACTCAATTTGCAACCCTGCAGAAAATATGTGTAGTGGATTTGCCTTGATATGTATTTTGTTTGTGTAAAAAATTTTCGTTTGTCAAATGGACTTGACAAGAAAAACATATTCATTGCTGGATGGAATTGGTGCTTATAAGGGTAAGCTTTTGTAATTTAATTAGTTCTGTCGGAGTTGATTCTGTAAGTTGACTGGACTAAGGTTCACATAAGTATTTCCTGCTCTTATGAAAGAATCGGACACAAATTTTGCATCTGCAATTGCTATAAATAGCTCTAAACATGTCTCCGTCTAAACCTAAAGTGATGAAGTTGTTGCAACGCTCTAACAATCAAGAATCAATGACATTGAACAATTCGTCTTTAGATGATGTGCCGGCAACTTTTTAGCCAATTCTGGTGGTTTTACACAAGCCACAAAATGACTATCAGTCTGCCAATTATACAGCACCCATAGCCAATCAAGCTATAAAAATTGTAAGAAGGCTAACCAAATCTACTGAAATCCATAATAATAGTGTACGTCCGAGGCAGCCTATAAAAAATTTTCTTCAAAGAGAACAAGAACCCAGAATATGAGAACAACGGTGAATATAACTTATTTTTTATATAACAGTTTAAGAATTATTTGTTTCTTGTTATTCTAAATATATGAATTCATTACGTGTTAATGCCATGGATACCGCATCTTTCGGCGCTTGGAACAACGATCCCTCTCCCTTAAAAAATTTGCGCTTGCACACTGCACAAACACGCATTGTTCTATAAGTTCACAAAATATACTTAAATAAAAACAATTGCTTTTAATAATTATAATAAGCAAATCAATTATATACTATATATATTTATAACTCTTGTTTTCTTAGCAAATTTCCCAAAATTAATTTTTGTTTTTGAACTCTTCACAAATTTTCTTTTTGGCGCAAAGACTAAA
Source organism: Linnaemya vulpina (assembly GCA_963675445.1). Classification (NCBI taxonomy): domain Eukaryota; kingdom Metazoa; phylum Arthropoda; class Insecta; order Diptera; family Tachinidae; genus Linnaemya; species Linnaemya vulpina. Next base: position 39,965,958 of record OY776279.1, on the reverse strand, counting down.
AAGCAGATTTTGACAAGCGAGTTCAAGGCGAATTAAGGCGAAAGCAGAAGATTTTGACAAACGAGTTCAAGGCGAATCAGCGAATTGTGTTCGCCTTTTTGCATATTAAGGTCAGCTAGTATTGATGCGCCTTGCTTCGTAGTGTAAAAATAAAATTAATTAATTCGAATTCATTTAAATCAGTGATAAACTGCTTTTATTGTAATGCCCTGTGGTAAACAACATTTGTTGTTTTTCCATTTTCGGTGTAAATATACAAAACCGATAGTTTGTGAAAAACTGGATACACTAAATTCAGTCCACAAATTTCTAAAGATTGGCCTTGCGCCTTATTAATGGTAATCGCAAACGCAAGGCGAACAGAAAACTGAAGTCGTTTAAATTCAAATGGTATATCAGACGGAATCATTGGGATACGTGGAATGAATACATCTTCGCCTTTTAATTTTCCAGTTAAAATAGTAGTTTCAATTACATAAGCCATCAACCTTTTAATAGCAAGTCTTGTACCATTACACAAACGGGGTTGACTGATATTACGAAGCATAATAATAGTGGCTTCAACTTTCTATTGGAGATTATGCGGAGGCAATCCTCGTAAGTCCAACGAATTCTAAAATTCTGTTGGATAATTCAAAACATCTTCTTCACAGTATCGACAGACTTGTACAACACCACTTCGCCAGGAATCTTTGATTGTATAGCGATGTTTAATTCAGTAACATTTTTGTTCTTTGCCGCTAAAATTACTCTGGCACACAACCATGCATGGCATGTGTATTGTTGTGTTATGTAAGTGAAAACACATTCACGAAAATCCTCTTTTACTGTACGAACCGGAAAAAATCATTTGGCAATGTTATCAATCCAGTGTCATCAATAGGCATTGCGCCGTTCCCAATTTTCGGCAATTCCTTAGAGAACTTATCAGCAGATGAATCATTCTGCAACTGAACACGAACGTTGATAGTGAGTTTCAATATTTTAACAATTCTCCATATATATGAAGACTTTAAGAAAGCGTTAATTTCATCGGCAGCTGCCGATCTAGGAATGACCGGCAATGTTAGCCTAAAATCGCCTGGCAATAAAATCAACACACAAACAAACAACTTAGAGTTATCTCGGAGATCTTTCATTGTTCCTTCGAAAGCTTCAACAGATTTGTTATCCGCGTACTCAAGCATATGACGTGGGCTGTGCATGGCCGTGTATCAGGATCACTTATTTGATCTGGAATTTCAGAACATATAACATTGTCAACTTCATGCGATGTGATTTTATTCACCAACCAAAGTGGCAAACCACGCTTTTGCACTCCACAGAATACATCCAGAACTTCACTTCACCAAACACTTTAGATTTTTAAACGTTAAAACCCATTAGCGCTTTCAATTTCTTCTTAAAAAAACTGGAAGTGATATCATGGCGGTCGGTAAATGTTATAAATAAATCTGGTCGACCATAATGACGCACATAAGTCATTGCATCCTGCGCGTACTCATGCATATGACGTGGGCTGTGCTTAATGTATTTAAATATTTATAATTTTAGTGTTGTATTTATATGTAATTTATTTCATAGATCTCCGAAGTTGTGATCTAGAAAAGCTAAGTATATAAAATAAATTAATGGTTTGACCAAAATTTAATTGTAATGAACTTAAAAACGAATTGTATTTCAGTTTTCCGAAATATTAACTCAAATATTTCGAAATGATTGCAGTGTTCACTAAAGTGGTTATAACTCATAAACCAATACACATACAGAAACTGTATTATTATTTTCATATATATATATATATATATATATATATATATATATCTTATATATATATATATATATATATATATATATATCTTGTGTAATTTATCAATATATTAGGTGGGGTTCTTGCGTTTCAGATGACCATATAATAGAAACTTTAGAACGCCAAAGATTTGAATTTCAATACGCAACAGTTGTTGATGGTGGATGGATGGATATATTTTGCTATACCAACAAAGCTGTAAATTATCCAACCGATTTCTTAAACTCACTGAATTGTCAGGCATGCCACTGCACCATTCGCAACTGAACATTGGACATCCAGTTACATTGGTCATATTCAGGGGACTACTGTAGAAAATAAAAACAATTTTTGAATACATAGTAAACTGTTTTGTTTAATTGTAGTTTTTATAGTGTTTTAATAACTAAGAGATGATAAAATTTACAAGTATAACGTATTGGGTTACAAAATATGTTTTGCACATTTTTTTAAAATGCATCTTGAACTCGCACATGACGCAACAAAAAATTGTTAACGTTTAATATGTTAGATATATTAATAGTTTTTTACTACTAAAATTTTAGAATAAATAAGAATTACTCTTACTATTTCAACTCCAAAGCAATTTAGCCAAAGCTAAATGCGATAAGACGCCGATTTGGTACTCTTAATCTCTTTAGCATAACCTTTCGTAAATTATTTGAAAAAGTGGCAACGCTGTGTTGAAACAAAAGTTACACTGATTGTAGGTGTTTTTACACAAAAATTAAATGGGTTCAGTAGCATTGTGGTTTGATGCTGAAAATGTACTTGTGGAACGTATAAAAAGGAGAATCTTAAGAGATAGTCCGATATACTCTCCTTGAACGATAGGAGGTAAGAAAAAAAATTCAGTTAAGGATTTCTTTAATATTTATAGGTTTTAGCTTTGTTCAAAATTTCTGCTAGGAAACGTTTGTATGTACATATTTTAAACACCATTAAGCATTAGCTAAAAGAAATCCACAGCGATTCCAGCTGTAATTAAAGTAGCTGCTGCATTGAAATTTTTTCTTTCATTGCAGAAAGCGGGAAAAACTGTGAATAATCACTATCTGTGCTTGGGATTTCTAAATATTTTCTTGGATTTCTAAAATACGTTCAAACCTATACATCCCCTATTGGAGTCCATTGGCGTTAAAGTCGTCCGGCAATTTTGTCTACTCACTGCCTGTAACAGCCTCTTGACCAATCGCAATGTTGCAACATAAAATCAGCTAGACTTTCAAATTGCTGTTGCTTTGTTTGTAATTTTTTGGCGTTGATTTCCTGAAAATAATAGTTTATTTGATATTTAAAAAATACATAATAAATATTTGTTTCCTTTGCTTTTACTCTTTTAATTTCGCAAGTTATTTGTGTTTTTCGAACAAATTTGATAGACGCTTTAGCATAACAGAGTGCGATGTTGCCATATTTGCGAACATTAGAAAAAGAGATGGGAAAGACGGATGCACGAAAGCTTTAAAAAGTACTAACTGTTCTAATTCGTATCAACTTTCTTTCGCATCGTAATAGAGAGCAACCCCACAGGTTCTTTTGTTTATTCTAATTCATTATTGTATTTGCGAATTTTGAAAAAGAGGTCAACGATTAATTCAAAATTAGCCAACTAATAACCGACTGCATCAAAATTTCAATTGATTAATCGAGCGTTTTTAAACGACTTACGCAGAAATTCGAATAATTTTATACCAAAATATGCGCACTATTAAGCTATTTTTTAGAGTTTTTATAAACGATGCGTGTTAATTTTTCAATTAGACAGCACAGTAGCAGATGAATGGAATTTGCTTGTTTTCTTGGCGTCACATTGATATTATTTATTTTTAATAACAAACAATATAAACCAAGTGCTCTATATTTTATCATAAATTTTGTACATATAATATGATGTGGCATCTCAGTTCAACTTTGCTTAAAAAATTAAAGTAGATGGCAGCACAGTTTCATTGTTTCAAAACAAAAATTAAAATTAAACCAATTCTTGTTCCGAAAGAGAGTCACTTTCTCTCAAAAAAAGAGACGACAAATTACATATAATAAAAATAGTTTCGGAACAAATACTTTGTTCGGAAACAATGGGTGAATCCAGTATTAGAGAACAACTTGGAAACGTACATGTATAGACATGGTCTGCATTATGTTAGGAAGTGGAAATTACAGTAAAATACGTTAAATGCCGTGTGGTTAACATCACTAACACTCATTCAGCATTTCTCGCGGATTTCTCTCATGTGAGCCTTATTGTCAAGAACAAGTAAATTAGTGAAATGCGTTATTCGCCATATGTTGTCAGCAAAAAATTAAATTAATAAAGAATTACGATTGCAATAAGCAACATGAGCAGTATATTAATTAGATTGTACATTATTTTGTTCTCTTGTATCATATTTTAATTAATAATTTCCAAATAAAGATAAACTTTACAACATCCACAGCAACAAGGATGACAATGTTCTGAATAGTAAGCAGTTAAATGTAAAAGTTTAAAAGCCAACAATACATATGCATTAACACACATTCATAGATGCATTTTATGTGCATACAGGTATATCTACATGTGAATACATGAATGTAATATAATTGAAATAACAGTTACAAAATCAGTAAGAATAACCTTCAAGTAACGTAAGCCATTTCTTAATTGAAATATTTTTGTGTATTTCGTTCTCAATTTAACTTTTATTTTATATCACACATGGGCGGACTGCACTAAAAAAGACGATGCATTAAATATTTTACATTTACCGTTTTCTGACACATTTTTTTTACCAGAAAATACAAGCGACCCTTGACAAATATTGGCTCAAAAGTGTAACGATATAAGTAGAAATTATTTTAATTCAGACAGTTGTGGATTGAGGCAGACAGTTTTTTATAATAGGACGCTGTCTATTAAGCTTTATTCACCCATTGCACTACGGGCCAGTAATCAGCTTTTTTGGCCAAAAGTCCAATTCAGGTAAAAGGGAAATCCGCATGTATTTCTTGAAAGTAGACAACTTACACTATGTTACGGTAAAATATTTTTTATCTTTAGTCCGTAGAATTTTGTCGATAAGAGCTGAAAGTCAAAATTTCATATTTTTAGTCTAGTTTTGCTATAAGTGTTATATATACAATTTTAAGATATTGAAAATATTTTTAATATAAACTATTGCATCAGATCCATTTTACATACCAAATGCAAAAATTGACAGTAAGTATTACAAAAACCGCGTAAAACTCCTCAGATATTATAAAAATTCACAAAATTTTTAAATTCGGGTGTTTTCAACTCTTAGATTTAAAACCATTTAAAGGATATTACAATAATTTTTATGTCAATCGAATCAATTATGTCTTACCTTTATATGTTTTCGCGACCCTTTGTGACCGTTCATAAACAAAAGAGGAATTGACAATAAACTGAATTATGTACCCATATAATTGAGGAATGTTCTAAATAAATATTTCACTTAAACAATATATTTTGGCATTTGCTAAAATATGACTCCCAGGAAAACAATTAACTCCCTTTGTATCATTTTTCGAATAATTTTTTAATTCTCTCAGGTTCGGTTTAGGTACTGTTAATTTGTTTTATTAAAACGAGAGTACAAATAATGAAAGTATATATGGGTCTGCTGCTTAATTAATATCATATCAAATTTCTGCTGGGTGCTGGGGTAGAGCTCAGCGATATGTCCAAGAAAAATGTAAAAAGTTAATACTCATATTTACAATAAGATACGTATTCATAAGTAAAACAGTTTCAAGTGTAACTTAAGCTGGATTCACCCATTGTTTCAGAACAATATTTTCATTCCGAAACAATTTTTTTTTATATATTGTTTGACGTTTCTCTTTTTGGAAAGAAAGATAACTTGCTTCCGAACATGAATTGATTTCATTTTAATTCTTTTATAATAATATGACCATATGTATGCATAAAACAATACAGAGCACATGTTCTATATTGTTTGAATATATAATAAAGTATAGAGCATTTATTTTATATTGCATATTACAAAAAATTAAGAATAATATCAAGTACACATTGAAATTGATTTAAATGAATCAATTGCACTGAAGCTTATTGACGATTTGAAAAACCCGACAATGGCTGGCTATTTAAACAAACACTTGACTTATAATAAAATTTTTATTTTATTCCATTTTTATTAACATATTTTGAAATTATAATTTGCTTATTACACAAGGCAAAATATGAGAGTGATGTATAAAAAACATGCAAATTGCATTTATCTAATTCTTTGTTGCTTAAAATTAACACATATCGTTTACAAAATAAATTCATATGGTAGCCTTATTTTTTCAGAACAAATGCTCGAACAGAACAAATTCTCAAAAAACTTTAATTGTTTCGGAACAAAAATTTTGTTTTTTTTTTAACATTGCATTTAAAGTTTTAGGTGCCTCTGATTTCAAATCTGATACCAAATTTAAAAAATTCAAACTTGTGACGACCAAAAGTCACAAGGTTCGTTTTTGGTCACAACCAAAGTCTATTGTAAAGACTGAGAAGAAGAAGCAACGCCAGCTGTATGCATTGATTGTAATAATTTTTTACTTTTGAAGATGTTCATATAGAATTACTTAGAAAATGAGCATTCCACAATTAAATCTCAATCACTGTTAAGTGGCGCAAGGCTTGGTCAAACAGTAGGAAAATAGTACTAGATGCGGTCTAACATTATTGTGGATTTAAACAAGCTACTGTAAATGGTGTCTTCTTTCTAAGATATTGAATTCTCCCAGATTTACAGAAATTTCAGCAAATTCTTCGCAATAATATAGCTATGCTACTATAATAGTCATGCAGTGATTCTAATACATGAGCGACAGCTGTAATTGACGTTATATTAAATAAAGTAAATGCACACACTTTGTCCAGCAGCGGGCAACGTGTGACATTGTTATCGAATATATTTGAAAGTGGACGAAGTGACAAGGAGTTCTTCTGTGTGCTGATAGAGTATATGACCCTACAGGAGCATGCAGAGTCAATGGCAACACAAGTCATACACAAAGTTTCTGAGGTATGTAATACAGCCATTATTAAAAGGAACAGATACGCAAACAAAATATCTTGTGGAAAGGAAAAATTTTGCCGCTGTGGCTTAAATGCATCCAAGCTAAATGTCGGTACGCAAAACCAAGCAAGAGAAGAGCGTTGAAGCTACCTATACGAGCCAGTAAAATATAATGCTTTTTACAGATATATGGGCATTTCCTCGAATTGGTCTACCGGGATCGAAAAATAAAATGTTGAAAATCACCGTTTGTTTTCTTCATAATTATAAAAATAAGTCTCTATTTTCATAATATGTTGGTTTTATATCATATTCCAGCTGTTTTACTTGAGAAAATCGGACTGGAAAGTGGAACATGTTATTATTTTCTTTTTTGTTTTTTTTAAAGACTTTTTATATTTAATTATTTTAGATATAAAATATATGTTATCTTTGCACTCCTTCTTCAAAATTTTTCTATTACAATCAGTTAAGAAGAGGAGAGTGTAAAAAGTACAAAAAAAGTTCGATTAACGGTTAACTTTTACGTTGTTTCTAGTCTATGTTTGAATCGTACGCTCGTGACCGAATACATAATTTTTTTTATTTTAATATCTTTGCATTAAACGTCAACAGGTGCCCACCAAAACACATTTTAATTAAGTTCGATACCACTTATTTGTAAACAAACAAACAAAAAATGTCTAATATTTTTAAGCTTAAGGTCTTTATTTTTATATTTATTAAGTTATAAATAGCTTTTCGATATTTCGTCACTCCTTTGTGTGACTTCTTCAGGAAATTTATTTTGTATTTGATGTGAAAAAATTATTTTTGTTTATGATATTTCTTTATGAAAAATATGAAAATTATTTGTGAACAAAATACAAAAAGAATCAAACAAAATTTAAATAAATTTAAAGTACAGAAACAATAATAAACAATT
>OY776279.1:39803184-39945684 GCA_963675445.1 Linnaemya vulpina | reverse complement strand
ATTTTTTTTGATAGAAGTGTTTAAAAATTACTACAAAAGGTTATATTGCTTGGGAAAATTTACTAAAAGTATATAATAGTCGTGCTCTCCATTACCTAAAAACAATTGCGTATTTAGCGAAGCAACAAAATAACAAAACAACAACCTGCCATGTTCTTATGTCTGCTTAACATTTGACACAGTCGGTGCATTCAATGAAAACTTGACTGCTGCCAGAAGTACACTTGACTCATTCAACACCATTTTACAATACAATGACTGCAATTAAGAAATATATGTATGTATAATGCAGATTCACGTCATTTGTCTTCTTTGCTGTGTTGTGTTATAGGACGTTATATGCTGGCATATTAATAAACAAAATGAATGTATAAATCCTTGAACAAGAATGTGAATATATAATATTATAACCTTCTTCTAAATTTGTCATCCACCATCTTCAACCAAAAGATTTAAATATGTATGTACGGATATACTTTTTGTATAGATTCGTACTCTAATGTACGTGTTATTTAAAAATAACCTATTGCTGTAAATGTTTATTGTAACTTAGTAACTCAGAAATCCAATTAAAAATTAAAGGGTTGCCATTTTTATTTAATAACTAATGTATATATTTTTTAAGTACATACCAGAGATCTCAGAAATGTACAAGAAATTTAATTAACATATTATACAATGTACACCTTCAATACATTATAGACATTGCCTTTCTTTCGTTGTGTACACCTTCTGCCTGTACTTGTGTACTAAATTTGTATATTTACAGGATGGAGAAAATTTTTTTCTCTTGATTTTTATTAATAATACAAGATGGGTCAAAAGAAGTCATCCGATGTTGTATTTGTTTTTCTATATGAAAAGCTTCAGAAAAGCTTTATAGTTTTATTGGTCAAGTTAAAAAGATGATATCGGAGAAATGGGCGCCGTCACAATTAATTGCTGCACAGGCATTTTATGGTTTTTTATGGCATTTTTCACCACTTCGGCGAAAGATTCCCGCACTCGTGTAGAACAATGTCTTTGAGGACTTTTAGGGTCTCAGGCTTGTTCACGTAAATACGGGACATCAAGAAATCCCACAAAAAAGCCTGAAACGGTTAAATCGGGCCGATATTGCGGGCCAATGTAGATCGCTTAAATGAGAGATGAGGCCACCCGGCACTACCGTTTTCGGTGATGGAATATCGCGCAGTGTGTGCTTTTGCTCTGTCCGTCGAAAAGTCGTCCAGCAGCTGATGCACGGACTGGACTTTTCACGGGAACATGCGCAGGTCTTTGACCAAAATTCGCCTTAGGGACGACCAGATGATGGCTAATTGCGAGGCACGGCGTCCGGTCGATGTTTCTGGTGACAGCTCGACATTCTCGGCAACAGCAGCGATATGATCGGCGGAACGGGTACTCCGAGGCCGGTCACTCTTGCAGCGTCTCGTGTGGTCTCACGACCGGGGAATTAAGCGACGGAATCTGCGCTTCGCCAACACCACAGAAGAGTTTTTACGCAAAAATATAAACACGACTATTCCGCGTTCTTGGGGGTTGCATCGCTCCATGGGTTGATCACTTGTATTCTACATCTGTCTAGTTTACAGATGCCAAAACAGGTTTGACATTGGCAGCTATTTGCAAATATAAGAGCATAAACCAATAGGGTGTTTTCTTTTAGCCCACCTTGTACAAGAAAAATAAATAACTCTGAAATTTAAAAAAGTTATCTGATATTGTCGATTCCTCTGCTTTTGCTAAGGAATAATCTAAAGTTGTAAGCAATTTATTTTATGCTTTCAACATCAGCGACAGCTTTTATTAGATCTTTTTAGAGCGGGACCGTATGCCATCGACATACAATATATATATATATATACATATATATATATATATATATATATATATATTTATTTATGATGAAACAACAGTTCGGGGAGAAGAGTCCAAAACATTTTCAAACTACAGTTTCTCTGTAAAAATGTTGAACAATTTAGTTCGAGAAAATTTTCCTGCACAAATCCAGACAATTGTTTTTCTGAATTTCTTCAACAACTGGTATTTTAAACAAACCAGGCTTTAATGGCTAAGATTGAAAAAGCTGTTTCTTCTGAAATAATGGTTGATGACATTGGCTATACGATGCAAAATTGGATTTCTTAGAAGCCCATTAGCAAAAGAGATAACTATCAAGAACTTGGTCCTCATATATATCAACACTTTTATTGGTCGATATATTAGGATAGGAACTTGACTTTACTAAGTTTTGAAAAGGAGAAAATAGCCCCCAAAAAAGCATTTTTCAGATATTTTTCAATAGTCTTTCAACAAGGCCTAAGTGTCCAGTTTGTAGATATTTTTCATTAGTTGTGTGCCAAGGGAAAAATAGTTAAAATCTTCACTTATTAGGGGCTTAGAATCGTACGAAGAAAATGTTACATTTTTTTTCTCATTGAAACAACATAATAAAAGCTTTTGTTCGGTTATTGGAACGAATAATAAAAAAAAAATTAAATAAACTAAAAAACAAAAATACATACATATGTATATTTACTTTTTATTTATATTATTTTTTTTCTCTTACATTAAAAAATTTGTTATATGTAATTTATAGCCATATTAAACAGTTACTAATTGTTTTTTGTAATTTGATATATCAAAGAATTGATTTTCTATTTCTTTATAGTTATACTTATAGTAAAAGTACAACTATAACTGTCATATTTACAATTCATTTGCTTATTATCGTTATGTACTAATTAATTAAAAAATAAAAAAACAAGTAAAAGTGCTATATTCGGCTGTGCCGAATCTTATATACCCTTCACTAACGTACGTCTGCTTTCTAACTTATAAAATAGTTTCAGTTAGCAAAAAATAAAAACAACTTCAGTTGCGATTTTTGGTTACTTAAAAAAAATATTCAAATTTCGCACCCTTGGAAATGAAATTTTAATTTTTCAAATTTTTTTTTACCAATACAAGTCCTCATAATGTGTAAAGCGGTTTTATTTAAGCAAAAGTACACATTTTTAACCATTTTGGTAACGTTCATTTTAGAAAAATATTGCAGTATCCAACTCTGGAATCTAAATTTTTATTCTTTTTTTTTAATTTTTAATACCAATTTTGTTTTGCCGAATAAAAAATAATTCTAACTTGGAAAAAAACGACATTAATTTGGTTATGTATTGTATAAAAAAATTTTAAATTTCGGAACCCTGGATGGAAACTTTAAATTTTTTTTCCATCTATGTAAATCTTCATGATACCAAAAATGTTTTTTTTTTAGATAAACTTAAAATTTTTAAACATTTAAGTTGCTGTATGTACCACAAAATACCGAATGTGCAAAAAAAAAAAAAAAATCCCATCCCTGGAGACGAAAACTAATTTTTTTCAAATAATGTTTTACCAATGCAAGTCTTTATGATATATAAAGAGGTCTTATATAAGAAAAACTAAAGTTTGTAAAAATTTTTTTCACTTTCATGTACTACGAAACATTGCAGTATCCAACCCTGGAAACGATATTTTGATTTTTTAAAATTTTTAATACCAATTTTGTTTTGCCGAAATAAAAAATAGATTTAAAATTAAAATTATTTTTACCAATGCAAGTCTTCATGATTTATAAAGTGGTTTTATTTAAGAAAAACTACAAATTTGTAATCATTTCTGTCACTTTCATGTACTACAATATATATCAGTTTTCGAGCCCTGGAATCGAAATTTGATTTTTTTTTTATTTTTGATACCCATTCTGTTTTGCTAGTACAAAAAATAGTTTTAACCACGAAAAAACGACGTTAGTTGATTTTTAGTTATTTCAATGTACAAAAAATAATAACATTTCCTAACCCTGGATAAGAATTTTTATTCTATGCAAATCTTCCTGATGTATAAAACGGTTTTATTTAAGAAAAACTTAAAATTTTTAAACATATTAATTATTATATATACCACGAAATACCGAATGTGTAAAAAAAAAATTAAATTTCCGATCCCTGGAATCGAATATTAAATATTTTTAAACTGTTTGCTAAATTGAAAATTTAACCTATTTCATGCTTTGGGACTCCTCAACTGTCTATTTAAAACTTTAAAAAAATTTGTTTCCAGGGATGGGAAATTAAATTTTTTTTTTTTTTTGGTACATTCGGTATTTTGTGGTACATATAATAACTAAAATGTTTAAAAATTTGGTGTAATGAAGATTTGCATCGATGAAAAAAAAAAATTTTAAGTTCCCATCCAGAGTTAGGAAATTTAAGTTTTTTTTATAAAATAAACTAAAAAAAAATGAACTGACGTCGTTTTTCCTGGTTAAAATTACTTTTTATTTCGGCAAAACAAAATTGGTATCAAAAATTAAAAAGAATCAAAATTTCGATTCCAGGGTTCGGTACTGCAATATTTTGTAGTACATGAAAGTAACGAAAGTGGTAACAAATTTGTAGTTTTTGTTAAATAAAACCGCTTTATACATCATGAAGATTTCCATTGGTAAAAAATAATTTAAAAAAATTAAATTTTCGCTTCCAGGGATCGGAAATTGAATTTTTTTTCTACATTCGGTATTTCGTGGTACATATAATAACTAAAATGTTTGAAAATTTCAAGTTTTTCTTAAATAAAACCCGTTTTATACATCATGAAGATTTGCATTGATGAAAAAATGTTTGGCTTCCAGGGGTGAGAAATGGAAATTTTATAAAAATCAAAGGGCAACTAATGCAGTTTTTTTAATTCAGCAAAAGACAAAATTAAAGTCAAGTACTTAAAAATATCTATATTTTTTGCTTAAATAAAACCGGTTTACACATTATTAAAATTATGGTAAAATATATTAAAATTTCGTTTCCAGGCGTGGGATATTTTGAATATTTTTTGTTTTATAAAAGTAACCAAAATATGCAACTGAAGTTGTTTTTATTACGCTTATAAATTAAAAAGCACAAAATTGGTACTTAAAAATACGTGTAATGCGCGACTTACGCTGGTGAGGGGTATATAAGATTCGGCACAGCCGAATATAGCACTTTTACTCGTTTTATTTCGGATATATAACCTAGCTTTTACGAGCAGTGTTGAAATTATTTATTTGAATATTCGACAAAAATTTTGGAATTATTTTTATTCTAAATTGAAATTTTTTTTTAATATTTTCTTAAATATGACAATTTATTACTCTGTGTCTACATGCATATATGGAAGGAATCTAGGCCTTCGAAGGAAATGTCTCGGTTTCTTATATTTGTAATTAGTTATGCGCCAAGGCATGCCGCTGCAGCAAATGTCAACTCTCTAGCTAAAGTGAAAACACCATATAATATTGATGAATGAGGTAGTGAATATATACCAATATATGAAATTTATACACTTCTTACCATCGAATATTGGTATTTCGGACACAAAATGACCTACATGTAAAACTTTAACTTATTTTTTAATTTTATAACAACGGAAAACAAAGTTATGAGAGTTTTTAAAAATAAGGTCAATGCTTTCGTTTAACATATACACTGACCTCAATCACAAATACATGTGTAGCAATTAACCAAAGGTTTAAGGAAGCAGAAAACATGTCGGTATTTATCGAACCTTTTAAAGCGATATTTTTGTATTGTTATTAATAGTTCCTTCCGAAGTATGTTAATTTATAAAACTAAGCTCGCATTTACAACTTCCAGGAAAATTTAAAACTTTAAAAATCGGTAAATTATTGGTTTCACACCGTTATGCAAATATTGAGTTATTGATCCTGACCTATTTTGAGAGCGTTAAACTATGTCTTTATGAACGTGCTTGTGTATGTATATATGTATGTGCCCCCACGTTCCTAAACATATCTCGAAAAAATTTAGAAAAACAGCATATTTCAAAATGGTTTTCTTAGAATCAAATTTAAATTAATAGGAGAATAATTTTTATTGTAAATTAATCAAAAACTTCGTTAGATATATTGAACTCAATTTATTGGATTGGCCACCTCAAATTCCGGATTTGAACGTCATAGAAAACGTGTGAGCATATATAAAACGTAAGAGAAATATTTCATGGAAAAAGACCAGAGAACAAACCATTTCTGAAATCACCACCCTTTGGAACGATGTCCCTACTGAAGTTCTTCAATCTTAGGTAGATTCAGTACCACGGCGGCTTCAAAAAGTTATTCAAGCCAAAGGGGGCTTTACTTTCTACTAAATCATAATAAATTTTACTACTTTTTTACACCATTAAGTTTTCACTTTTTACAATTTTCCATTGTAAAAATAATTATGCCAATGCACAAATTTTAATTTTATTCACAGCTTTTTAAGTTAATATGGACGACTCTTAATAAGTTGAGAAGATTGAAACTTATCAAAACTGTGGTTAAAGTCTACTGACGATTTGGTATAAAGCGCCAATGAAATGCATATAGACATTGCTTAACCACCCAACAAATAAATTTCATATTATAATGGTACAATGACATTGTCAAATAGTTAATTTATTAATATATATATATATATATATATATATATATATATATATATATATATACATATATATATATATATATATATATATATATGTATATAACTAGCTGATGTGACCCGGGTATGAACCAATTGGCACAGACACCAACCAGTTGGTGGAGACACAAACCCCTTTTGGGTTTCCATAAAACCTTGGAAAATCCCCAATATCCCGGAAAAACGTCAACACTTCTGACACAAAACCTGCAAAGGCAACACTGCTCGACAAATCTACAGAAGGACGCCGACTTAACGTTGAGCACGCGCTCAACAAAAGCACATGTTGTCATGAAAAGTTATAACTCACGAACCTTATATAAAGTATCTGCATGACCATACCAACAAACCCTACAAATTTTATCGAATTCGGTTTGTGTATTCGTGAGTTATAAAATTACAACGAAAGGTGGCTTGAATTAATTTTTATATATTAGATATATATATATATATATATATATATATATATATATATATCTATATATATTAGGGTAACAGCCAAAATTTTTTTCGCGAATTTTAAAGCTTTTTCAACGGAATATTGTGCCAATAGGTCCAAAAGTTTTGTGACGAAAATTTGAGCCAAATCGGACAACGTTTTCTGGACGCGCATCCAGGTCAAAGTCAGGTATTTTCATATTTTACAATATATACGAAATAAATTTTTTGAACTCGTTTATTTTTTTTCAATATTTAATGAAAAAATTTGGATTTATATATTTTCGTGAAAAAAATAGTAAAAAGAACTTTTTTGGTAATTAACCTTTCCTTTATGTCAGGAAATTAATAGATGCTTTTATTCAAAAATGCACTATTAAAGCTTTAAAATTCGCGAAAAAAATTTTTGTTGTAGATTCTACATGTCAAAAATTTTGAAATTGCTAATTTCCTAGACAACAGCCATTATTTTTAACGGATTCTAATGATAAATTTCAAGGCCTACTAGATTTTTAAAATACGACTGAATTATGTATTTCCCCCAAAATTATATAAATTGCATTCAGTCGTGTGAATTACTTGTGTAAAGTGCTTTTGGTTAGAGATTTTTTGTGAATTTGGTAAAAATATATAACAATGCCCTCGTTAAGGGAAGAAATATTTTTAATAGGCTATTCAAAACACCAAATAGTTGGTTCTAAACTTCCCTCGAAGGGGGACTGCCTCAAAGTTTTTTTTCATAATATGAGGACAACGAAATTAACTGCAAAATATAGTGCTGATCTTGTGGTAAGAGAGTGTATAATTTTTTGGGAAAAGGCCCGTATTCCTGTTCACGATTTGCACTGGTGTACAAAAAAAATGTTGCGTCTGTATGAGGAATGGAAAGATTTAAAAAAAATATATCTAGAGTGTCCGACATTCATAAAAACAGAAGAAAGCTGTGGAGCGATAATTTAGGCGATCTCTTCGATATTGCTCGTACCGATGCACTGGAACTAATAGATTTAGAAGAAGACAAGCAATTTTTAATTAAACAAAGAATGAAAGGTCGTGAAGGTTGTATGTTGGGAGTCGACTATAATCTAAAAAAAAAGATGAAAGAAAAAGAAATCGCAAAAAACAAGAAGAGTTGCGTAAAAAATTAAGTGACGAATTACCATCAACTTCATCAGGTAAAAATTTAATTAAATGTTAAATAACGTTGTTTTAAATTTTTGTTGGAAGTACTGAACTGTGACAAAATTTATTTCAGCCTGCAATATGATTGAATTTTCCGCGTCTGAAGATGCTGCAACATCAGAGGAAGAATATTCTGAATGTTCGAATGAGGCAAAACGTTTTCGCAGTACTTCTTGTACGAAAAAGCAAAGTGTCTTAACGTCAAGACTAGCTGCAGTTTTCGACAAGTTAAAAATAAGTCAGAGAGATGCTGTACACTTATTGGTTGCAGTTATTGACGCCGTCGGACTTAATACATCCGATTATATTTTAAATCGAACCTCCATAAGTCGGGAAAGAGCGCAATTAAGATTAACGCAAAGTGAAAATATTATAGAAAAGTTTACTGCAAGTGATCAACCTTTGACCATCCATTGGGACACTAAACTGTTATCGACAACAACAGGAAAATCAGAAGACCGTTTGGCTATAATTGCTACGGCTCAAGGCCTAGAGCAAATTATAGATATGCCTGATATTCCCTCTGGGACTGGAGCGGAAATTTCTTCTGCAGTTTATGATGCATTAGAAGACAAACATATTTTGGAACGAACGGAAGCGGTTGTTTTTGATACAACATCATCCAACACTGGTAGATTGAAAGGTGCATGTGTGCTTTTGGAGAGATCAATTGGAAGAGAAATTCTATTTATAGGCTGCAGACACCATATTTTCGAAATTGTTTTGGCAGCAGTTTTTACGAAAGCCAATGTTGGAGTGTCTTCTGGACCGGACATAACGATTTTTAAAAAATTCAAAAAACATTGGCCAGAAATAGATACAGATAGTTTTGTGCCAGGAATAGCTCATCCACGAATTATGGAAATTATAGGCGATAATATTGGTGAACTTTTAGATTTTGCTTTAGGAAAAATGAACGATTCATTCCCGAGAAATGATTATAAAGAATTTTTGGAGTTAGTAATTATATTCCTTGGTGGCAATCCTCCTTTAGGAATAAAATTCAGAAAACCCGGTGCACTGCACTACGCAAGATGGATGGCCAAGGCTATATACTCTTTAAAGATAGTGATTTTTCGCAATCAATTTCCTGAAGTGACAGATTTTGAAATCAGTGCTTTGATAGAAGTAACAGATTTCATTGTAAGTTGTTATTCAAATTTTTGGTTTGATTCAAATAAAGCGGATAAAGCTGCTTTAAATGATATTATGTTTTTGAGAAAATTGGAAAACTACAAAAGAGTCAATCAAAATATTGCGGACAAAGCCATTTCAAAGGTATTAAATCATCTGTATTACTTAAGCGAAGAATGTGTGGGCTTTTCTTTGTTTGACGAAAGGATAGACAACATAACAAAAAGCAAGCTAGTAGCGAAGATGTCTGTAGATATATCTGGAAATGAGGATGAAGAGATAGCAAAGAAGCTAATAATAAAGAAGGAAAACTTAAAAAGTTTTATTTTCAGAGACAACTCTGATATTTTACAAGATTTGTTTTCAAAAAATACCAAAAAAGTTTTCAAGAGATTTGGAATTTCAATAGAGTTTTTCAGCAACGATCCACGTTCTTGGAGTGTTACAAGAGAGTACCTAAGAGCGAAACAAATTATTCAAAACTTGGCTGTTGTTAATGATTGTGCTGAAAGAGGCATTCAGTTAATTCAAGAATACCATGACAAAATAACAAAAGATGAGGAACAGAAACAACATTTAATGAAAGTAACTATCATATATTATAACTTTTTTAATTTTTTTTTCTCTTGACATGGTTTAATATTTTACAGGTGGTAAAAAAATATAGGCAGCTGTATTCAAAAAATGCTAATCTATATTCTCTGCAAAAAGATTTTGATCTGTAGATTTTAAAAGAAAAAAAACCTACCAAATCATAATTTTTGTTTTTAAAATTAGAAAAAGTAGTAGATTGACCATTGAATGCGGACGACGCTGGTAGCGCAGCAGAAAATATATGCATATTCCATCCTGCTTTGTGTCAATTGTTTTTTCTAATATTTCTTTGCAATTATTGCATTTTCAATTTACAAAATTTGTCTAATATGGAGAAATTTAAAAAATATAAGAAGCTAAGGTTAGAAAAAACGTATCATATTGAAATGTAAGAACTTTATGTTAATTGAAAATTTGTATCTTAACTTTTTCCTGCAATATTTTTAAGTTATTTTATCAAAAGTACACAGAATTTATATACATTGCCAAGAATGGCATACATATATTAAACATTTTTTAAATAAAATAGTTTGTGGATCACTTTGACGCAAGGGAAATTTGAGAGTTAGTTCCCAAAAAAACTATTTGAGTGTCCTCTTTATTAAAAGTCTACAGAATCCAGATGTTTTTGTAAAATAAAGTAGAAAATATATGAGTTTCTCAACTTTATTTCATACTAGCTGTGAAATATGCAAATACCTAACCTTTGACCTGGATGCGCGTCCAGAAAACGTTGTCCGATTTGGCTCAAATTTTCGGCACAAGACTCTTGGACCTATTGGCACAATATTCCGTTGAAAAAACTTTAAAATTCGAACAAAATTTTTTTTACATACAAACCATTGTCACCCTAATATATATATATATATATATATGTATATATATATATATATATATATATATATATAATTATATATATATAAATATATATATATATATATATATATATATATATATATATATATGTATGTGTGTACATATATATATATATATATATATATATATATATATATAAATATATATATATATATATATATATATATAAATATATATATATATATATATATATATATATATATATATATAAATATATATATATATATATATATATATATAAATACGCTAAACATTGGCAAAATTATTCAAGCAACTACTCATCAGCCAAAACATTGCCGCGCAAGAAATTCTTTTCCTACCATTATTATAAAAAAAATCTACCAAAAACGCTTTTTTGCTTATCAGAAATTTAAATTAAGAAATTAATTTCGTTGTTAACAAGAACACTGATCCAATTACACACAATAAGTGAATATTAACAATATTAATCACACAAGATAAGAACACAGGTCTAAAAACGATTTATTGAAAATGTCCCGAAATACCATGTTTCTTTAAAAATGAATATAGTCATATTTTAATAAGTTTTATTAATTTTAATAATATACATTTTTTTTAACAGAAACAATTCAGTCCTTTGAACTTATGCTATAAACTAAAAATACAAAATCCAATTCTTGAACATAACTTAAAATTCATAAACATAACAAAAATAAAAACAATTCTTATCAAAATAAATAAAATAAATAAGTTTTTTCAAAATATTTTTGCATGGTGTAAAAAATTAAATGCTGGTAGTTAAATACATATATATTTATGTAAAATATACCAATCAAGTTTTTATACAACAAAAGATTTAAAATCAATCTTTAGAATTTATATTTACAAATAATATTTCATTAAAATATTTTCTGTCAGAGCCCAGCTTTGATCGTTTATCTGTTATTAGCGCTCGAGCGAAACTCTACAGTTTAGTTTATATAATAATGGAAATGGTAGTAGCAATATAAGAAAATATAAAAAATTTCTATATTATTTGAGTTCAAAAATCGGCGTTTTTTACCAAAAATCTTCATATCTCTTTTTGAAGTGGAAAAATCTAGAGCTGTACGGCTCCCGAATGAATTAATTCAATTGAATCATTCAGTCAATTGAGCGTTTTTATCTCAGTTGTTTCAGTTGATTCATTTGATCTGTCTCTTTAAGTAGCTCTTTTCAGTGATGTTTCAGTTTGTATGTAAAAATCCATAAGAAAAAAATGAATTAATTCACACATGTACTAATGCATACAGTGATGTAGTGCTCTTTATTTATAGAATTGCCAGCAAAAAAAAAACAACTGAGCTATTGAATGAACTGAAACAACTGAATGAATTAATTCAGTAAAGTGAGCGGAGCTAAAAAGAGCGCTCACTCAAAAGAGCTGTTTTGTACAGCTCTAGAAAAATCTGCAAAATCCAGATAAAACTGCACTTCTGGCAAAAGAGTTTGGTACAAACAAATATATCTGAATTATTTGTGATACCACAGTTATTTGAGAACAAAAAACAAATGTAATTGGTATTGAATGCAAAACAACAAATAACCGCTCTTGTTTTTATGAGTAGATTGAGTGTGCAAAAACAAAACCATATATCTGTTACACTCATTCGCTCATTTGTATCCATAGTAACCAGTGTGGCCAGAACTCAAAAATTTTTGGAGCTAGATCCATTAAAAAATAATGCTAAAAAATGCAAAAAAATCTTTTACAGAGCTAAAAAACAGAGCAGTCTTTGCGTACATAAAATAGCTTATTCAATAACAAAAGAAATTAACACAAAAAATTATAAGCATGTAACATATGTATGTAGCAGGTACAATAGTTCTTAACAATACGTCTTAACATAAGTAAATAAAATCGTTTGTTATGAGATCAAAACTTTGTATCGAACAATCACACAGTTGCTATAATAACGAAACTTAAATTAATTAACTCAAGAGAATTTATAAAATCTTTTTGAATTCTACCAATTACATTCACGAAAGACACAAATTAGTAGGTCTGTTAATGCATTTTAATCTTAACGAATTACATCTTTTAAATAGCGACATGAAAACTTATTTCAAAATTTACAACAAAAATATCACATGAATTCTAAATATTTTAAAATAACTTTTCACGTTGAAATAAAAGAATAAAAATTGAGTATAAAAAAATTATTATGTATTTAAAAATTAAATACATCTTCATATTCTTCAGTTTCTGACTCAGATGAAGTATTATAAATATTTCCACTATATTTTCTTAGTAGCTCTGAGCTAATTTCAAATGTTCTGCAACATTTGTTTAACCTTTTTAACCCGCATCTTATATAAAGTAGAGAATTAATTGTACTTAAACCCATACGATTTCTAATTTTGGTTTTTAATAGATTCATTCCACTAAAAACTCTTTCAACCTCAGCATTACTAAATGGCAAAATAAGAAAATTCTTTACAAAAGATGCCAAATCCTCGAAAGGATTTTCATTCAAAGCATTCTTATACTCGAATACATCAATCCAGAATTCGACAGTTGATTTCTGGTTAGCCCATTTATAAGAATTAAGCTTTTTCCACTGAAGCTCTATCATTGTTATTTTATCGGTTTTAAAGCTTGACATCTCTTCTTTAAAATTATCCATTAAATTGCATTTATTACTTTTCAAACTATTTTCCACAGAAAAAAATTCAGCCTTTGTTAAATTTAAAAAATTTTTTGGGAGCCGTTGTCTTATTTGGTGCACCAACTGTACAATAAAATTTCGACAATTTATTCTTATTTCATTTTCTGTATCAGAATCTATTTCATCTTTTATTGATTTTAAAAATTCCTCAAAATCATAATTGAAGTACGGCGTAGGAACAAAAAAGTCTTCTAAGCGAGAATGAAGTGGATCAAATTTGTCATCTTTCAAAACTATTTGATATGAAAGATTCTTTAAAAGATGATGCAGTTCTGATAAGAGCATGGTAGGATGTGCATCATTGCTTTCAAACATTTTATTTACCTTTTGTACATCTGACAACAAAGGTTTTAAAAATTTTAAATACAAAAGATTTTTATTATTGTATAAACCTCTTAGAACTTTGGCTTGGTGGCACGATTCAACAGAAGCAGCAATTTCAAAATGAATAAAAAGAGTAAGAAGTTATTTACCGCACATGATCATTAAAAGAGCTAGTGTAAAAAGATTGCAACAAGATAAAAAGAGATAAAAAGATGTTATAATAAGTAAACGTTAAAAAGTTGAGCTGCCAGAAGATTTTTTCATTGCATCGTTTTTAGAAGGTTACCACTATTTTAAACATGTTTTATAGGTTTATTTCTATTTTGCCGCAAATGAAACTTCTAATTAAAAAATAAAAGAACAGAATTCTGTTAGATTAAAAAATGCTAAAAATGCTAAAAATATTTTGAAAAAATGCTAAAATTATGCTAAATGCAAAACGAAAATTTTGGAGCTAAAAGAAAATAAATAATGCTAAATCTAGCTCTAAAAATGCTAAAATGGCCACACTGATAGTAACAGATATGTATATGGTGTATTTCTTTTGGTGATACTTTCAGTCCCACTGGTGCAAGTCTTTAGTTCAGTACTTAAGTTTATTCAGTAGCTCAGTTCTTTCACTAGCTCAGTTCATTCAATAGCTCAGTTGAGTCAGTAGCTCAGTTATTTCAGTGATGAAACGTGAAGAAATTGTGTGGCAATATTTCTGCAAGAAATACGGCTGTCAGCTGTATGATTCATTTATTTGCTTTTTACACCAAATCATAAGTAGATATATTTCTACCCAAATCCAAAATATATAAATTGTGTTTTATAAATAAAACTTTTTAAATAAATAAATGTAGTGTCGTGAAAGTTAAGTTATTTTTAATTCGATGTGACTAAACTTTACCTTAAACAATAAATAGTAGATAAGCCACATAGCAAATAAGTACAAAGTGGTTCTTAAGAAGTGGAATAATGTGGGATTCTTTAAAGAACGCCATGCAAGAAAATGCAAAAAAGGCGATTCGTGTCTCCTTTTAGAGCAATTTTATTGCAACGCCAACAATATGGTTCTACACAAGGTTGTTTAAGATCATCTAGATGAAAAAGTTCGCAAATTGCAAAATAACTGTACCAAAACTCAGCAAAAAATTTTTTTGCTGAAAATATTTTTAATATATACATATTTGAAAAAAGTTTAAGTATGTACTTAAAACTGAATTAACAATAATCCTAATAATATTGTCATCCGCTAGGGCTGCTGCCTAAAAAATTATTTTGATCTAAAGATTATTTTGATCCATTTCCACGTCACTCGTTAAATGATGATCGGCTTCTCAAAAATATTAACTCATCTGGACAAGTTTCTTAATTTGAGTTAATCACCCGAATACTTATCCCCGTTCATATTTAAGTGACAAATTGAAAGGAAGTAAAGCAAAACAAATAATTAAATGACTGATGTTTAATATATTTATGTAATTCCAAAAGACCAAACAAGAAATTGAGATTATGTTAGATAAGACTATATATAGCCCATTTCAGGATTTTCTTGAAATTTCAACATTACTGTAAAACAAATTTGCGCCAATCGTTTGCTGATGAACTCTTGCGAATTCTTAGCAGAAATTAATGGTTTCTTTCGCGGCGTCCTACTCTTAAAACTATTTTGATGGAACATATGTATTTATTATTATGTTTAATGTAAGGGAAACATTAGAATATTTTCCTATGTGTTCAGCCAATTTCGGAGCACTTATTCGTGGATTTTGGTGCACTTCTTTAAGAATACTTCGAACATCCCGACATTCCTTGGCCTGCCAGATATTGTTTTAGTTTCGGTGCTGTTTGTGCTTTCATAGTTTTTGATAATTTTGAAATTTCTCCGCAGGATTTATTTTCATTTCGAAGCTTGACCACTAAATTGCGAACGGACAGTTGTATTTCTTTTCTTTTTTAAATTAAAATATGCTTCAGCTTGAACTTGCTGTACTTGAATGATAGTTTTGTTTGTAAAACAACGCAAATTTGCAAAAATAACGGTTGTTTTATATGTTTTCTCTGAAACATTTTGAAAGCTACCATACTGTATGTACACTTTTTTCCTACAGATTTATGTTATAATCGCCAATATCTATATTGACATGAATATATTTATAATTCTTTTCTAGTAATAATGTAAACTATTAATGTCCGAACTAACTTCATACTAAGTTTTTATCTAATATCACTGTAATAGTTGAGAACTAAAATTAAATTTGTTGTATGTAGAGTTTTTTTCCTTCACTGTAGATATATAACTTCAAAAATACTTTATATGCATATATTATATAATGAGGAACCTTCTATCCTATACAATATGCAAGCTTTGATCTCTATCTTTTTTTAGGTGTGCAATAGAAATAATATCTGAATTGTTGCAATATATACAATTCAAGGTATTGCATATGTTCATCTCATCGATGCTTTACAAAATCATCAGTAGTTTTAAAAAATTTCAAGCATAGTCAATTTTTTAACTAACTTTTAACTATTTTTTAATATTTGACAATATATCAAATATTACATTTAGTTATTATATTTCAGTTTGTCTTACAAACGCTTTGATTCTAATTTCGGCGATTACTGAATCTAGACCTCCCTAAGACATAAGTTTTCTCTCCAGAACATCCTTCATGAAGAATTATCTCTAATATCTATGAAGTTTTCAATTTTTTATCTGGCAACCCTATAATAAAGGGCACTACATCCATGTATGTATCAGCACATACATATGTGTGAATTAATTAATTTTTTTCGTATGGACTATGACATAAAAACACTGAAAAGGGCTACTGAAAGAGACAGATCCAATGAATTAACTGCAACAACTGATTTAAAAAAGCTCAATTGAATAAATGATGCATCTCTCTCAATTGACTGAATGATTCAATTGAATTAATTCATTCAGGAGCCGTACAGCTCTAGGTTGCACTTAGGAATTCATAGTTGACAACAAGACTTGATATTGACTGACTCACAGCTGCTTTGCGACGGTAAGAAAAATATATTTTATATAATAGATAAAATTTACCTTTGTTTCTTAATGTTTATCTCAAAATATTTCATTCAGCACTTGGGGTTTTTTCAGCTTTTTTCAACAATGTTTAGCTTTTTTATAATTACAGTATCGTGCAAAATATTTCTATTTCAAAATAAATAAAAGTTATGTTTATGAACAGAATTTTCGCTTAATAAATAATTTTATGTTATTGAGTCAATGTTTCTTATTCAAATGAACCAAATATATATTTTTATACCCACGTAAACACCATTTAAACTATAAAACTATAGAAATAATGAAAAGCTGCCTTTGCAAAGCTATAAAAAAAATTTAGCTTTATCAATTGGCTTTAAATTCTTTCTTTAGCTCTATTTCAAACCTGATTTAGCTTTATATTACATTAAAATCTGGTCACACTGTTCACATACTATTTTTATAAAAAAAAGGAAAATACACAGAAGCACAAACACACAGCCAATACACACTGGATGAATTGTGCTGGTATAACTAGAGCTGTACCGAACTGAATAAAACGCTCTCAAACGCTCGTTTGTGACAAGAACCTCTAATTAAACCCATTTAAATTACATGGGTTTGATTAGAGGTTCTTGTCAAAAACGAGCGGGTGGCGGTTTGTTGGCATTTTCGGTGAAGGGAGTGGTTTTTGGTTGGCACAATTTTTCAACCAGCTTCAACCCCGCATTAGCAGAACAAAACTAATCATACGCGCTTATGAACACAACGAAAACACAGGTTCTGTGTTTTCTATTTTACAGAGCGTTTTTAGTCTTCAGATGTCCATCGTTCTGTAAACATGAATATGCAAACAGAAGAGGGTTGGTCGCGGCAAGAAACAGTGGAACTAATAAAAAAAACTCATAAAAGTTTTAGCAGTGATTTTAAGTAAATAGTAAAAGTTATATCAGTAAGCCGTAAATATTTTTGGTTACTGAAAATTTCAGCAAAATTTTACTGAAATTACTTTCATAAATAAATTTTACTGGTCTCATGAATAAGTAACAAATTCTACTGGTTTTTGAATAGTCTTTTTAATTTTATGTAAGAAAATAATCTTTTTTATGTTTGTGTAAATTGCACTACATACTTTTTTTGGTTCTTGGTTTTAAAAAACAATTACATTTAAACTATACAAACATTAGTTAACGATATAAATAACATTTTATATATATACAATGTCTCTTAATCGATCTCTGTAGTATTTTTAATATGGTCCTAGTTGATTTTTACAACATTTGATTTAGGCTTTAATTGTTTACATGAAAAGATATTTATAATGAAACTAGAAATTCCTCCTAAGATTATTACCAATTCCTCATCACTTATTCCAGCCATATTTCCGCTAATTTTGTTTCAAACGTACAGCGAACGAAAAGCAAACATCAAATAAACAAACAAATATAAAATATACTAACGAACACAAAGCTGTGTATACGTATACAATTTTATGCCTGATGAATTCATTCAGTGCAAATTGAAAAGAACAAAAGTTGTGCGGCCTAAAAATTCATCTAGTGTGTATTGGCTGCATTTGTATACTCAAGGCAGATTAAACAGGTTCTATCGGTAGTGCAGCTGTCTTCTGTTTACGTACCAATATAGTGTCAAAAGTTTATTTACAAGCTTTATTTTTTTATCAGAAAAACAAAAGTTAAGAAAAGTCTTAAATTGTTAACTTCTAACATTAATCCTTGCTAACTTATAAAATTAATTATTCCAGTGAAATATTAAAGTGAAATATAATTTTTACTAGATTTCTCATTTCAAAAGGTGAAAAAAGTTAAATAGTGTTGAGAGATATCCCACCTGCTTTTGAGGATGTTTAAATGGTGGTACTACGGGTAATCCAGCGAAGATTCGTTGAATAAGGGACACAAACAGAGTAATTAACCTATAAACTATATAATAAATGCGCGCATATAGACATAATTGGCCAAAAACAAACAAATACTTTATTTTAAAATAACATAGTTTGTTTGTTTTTAGCAAAAGTCTGCTGAAGATTTGGTATAAGAACCAATGAAATGAAAGCATAATAACTGAAGGCTTTTCTTTTAGAAATGAGATATTTTGTAAATCATTAGTTTTAGTTCTTAAATTTATTCAAAAACAAAAGGTTTTGTAAATATATAGCCAAATAGTTAAATTAGATTAGAATTGGATAAAAAGTATGTGCTTATACCAAAAATGTTGCTTCATTTGATGTATTTATTGCTGCAACCAGGTAACGTATTTGTCCCTGACGCACTTTTGCTATTTAATAGTTTTCACCAATAGCATCTACAGACTTGTGTTTACCTAATTTCAATTTCATTCTAAGCTCGTCCACTGCAAGCCGTAAACGTTTACGCACGACATTCATAGCTATTATAACTGAGATGAGGTAACTATAAGAAACATTTCAGCATATAATATATTTAAATTTATAGAATTAATAATTACCATAAATACTCAAAGTCCAAATCAGTAATATCCTTTACAAACTTCCAACACAAATTGTGTTACTCATCGGCTGGACATTCGGCAATCTCCAAATGCAATGGCGTCTGCTCCCCCATGGTATTAATAATATCTATTATATGTACATATTTTACACAAAAGCTAAAATTTCGATGGTATTATTTGTTACCTTGGTTAAGGAAATCATCTCCATTACAAATTCCACGTTTAATCACGTTCTGGCTTTAATAAATTGCAAAATAAAATAATTAAACTGCCTTCATGAATACAAAACATTGAATTGACATTTATTCAGCCACGTTTTTTTTTTTCAAGCAAAAGTCATACGATTTTGACATTAACATGTAATATTCTAGCAACAAAATACGTGTGGTTGTTACGCTGGATTCTCCCATGGTTTCAGAACGACATTGACGTTCGACAACATTTCTAGTTTTTTGAGAGTATGCTCTGAAGCGATTCACCCACTTCGCGCATTTGTTCTGCAACATCAAGTCTACCATATGAAATAATTTTGTAAACTATGTGTGTGAGTCTTACAATAGGGCAATATCACTATTTATTTAATTTTATTTATGACAATATTCACCAGTTATATATTTTTTAATACAAAACAAATGCTCCGTATTTTATTATATACACAAACAATACGAAACAAGTGTGTTGTTATACATACAAAAGTATAAAACAAGTTCTGTATTTTACTATACATATGTACATATAATATGCTGTGGCATCTCAGTTCTACTTCACTTAAGAAATTAAACTTTCTGGCAGCACAGTTCAATGTTTCGGAACGTGAATTAAAATTAAACCAATTCAGGTTCCGAAACACGTTACTCTCTTTTGCTCTCCCTCTCTAAAATAGAAACGTCAAACTACATATAAAAAAAACTGTTTCAGAACGTGAAATTCGTTCTGCAACCATCGGCACAGCTCTAGTACCGAACTGAATCAAACGCTCTCAATCGCTCGTTTTTGACAAGAACCTCTAAGCAAACCCATGTAATTTAAATGCGTTTGATTAGAGGTTCTTGTCAAAAACGAGCGTTTGAGAGCGTTTGATTCAGTTCGGCACAGCTCTATTTTCAATGGTCTGGTTATATCAAACCTGTTTGTTAACTTTCATTCTATTTTGTAGAGCTGTACGGAACTGCATCAAATGCTCTCAAACACTCTCAAACGCTCGTTTTTGCCAAGAACCTCTAATCAAACCCATGTAATTTAAAAGGGTTTGATTAGAGGTTCTTGTCAAAAACGAGCGTTTGATTCAGTTCGGTACAGCTCTACTATTTTGTTTGTTTTAAATTTTTGTTTTGAATTATTCGAAAAGTTTCGTGAAACATCAAACCATTTGAAGTTGACTGTCATACTCTTCAACAGTATGCTATATACTCGTACAAAGTACATGTTTGTAAAGTCTTTTTGTAGACAATTTAATTGTTGCTGACTTTTCGCTGGCTCGTGATTTTTCTTATCACACTTTTGGTTCTTTTAACACACAAAAACACAAATATATTCTTATATTAAAGCAAAACTAAATAGGCAAGAACGATGATAAGAAACTGAAACGTGCTCAAGAGCACATTGTGGGCGTTATGTGTGAGTCGTACGTAAAAAAGCAACACATCATATTCTACTATAGTACTTTCTCATCAATAAGGTGTCACAT
Source organism: Linnaemya vulpina (assembly GCA_963675445.1). Taxonomy (NCBI): domain Eukaryota; kingdom Metazoa; phylum Arthropoda; class Insecta; order Diptera; family Tachinidae; genus Linnaemya; species Linnaemya vulpina. Next base: position 39,924,780 of record OY776279.1, on the reverse strand, counting down.
CACGTAACGGTAGTTGAAAAGAACACAATTTTGCTGCTTATACGAATCTATTTTTCTACACATAAAATCCCTGTCGGAATTTGAGGTAACCATAAGCTAACTTATGGTTGATCATAAATGAGCTAGGGGTGACTCACAACTGACTAATTTTCTATACTAAAAGGGTTTTTGGTGCTTTAAAAGGTGAGATAATTATCTGATTTAACGAATTATTTCAAATTTAATTTAATTTTCCTTATCATTAACTAGATGCAGTTCGTATTAATCGTGAAGACGACCCGGAAAAAGCATTAAGAAATGCAATAAAACTAATTAAAAAGCGACGTTATTAATTATATTAGTATTATTAAATAATAGTATTCTTTTATATAAAATGAAAAATAAACAACCTTTTTATCAAGTCAAATCAATAGTTTAGCTAGGCATAGACACAGTTACTTTATATGCACCTTAACCTATACGAGTCTAGCAAATCACCAACCAGCTTACATCTAACTCTTGACGCAGTCGTATTGAACCGATAAAAGCTAACTAAAAATGAGCTGGTAAGCCTAAAACAGATGCAAAGTGAGTGCACTCATTCTTAGGACATTACATGTTAAAAATTATCCAGCCTTAGTATATAAAATGAGTCAATTGCGAGTCACCCCTAGCTCATTTATGATCAACCTAACTTATCAACCTTAACTTATGGTTAGCTCGAATTCCGACAAGGATCAGTACTGCAACAGACATTGTTACCGGTAGTTACTATACCATATACAATAAGCTGTGCTTTAGAAATTTTTACATTTGCGTGTCACTGAGATACACTAGCCCTGCCGAAACTTCTAATTCAGCACACCTTTTGGCGATAGTGAAACTAAATTTTTCCTACTGATTGTAGAAAACAATTTCAATACCATTTAACGTTTTTATTAGCATATCATTTGCATGTTAATATAAAAAACTTTAGTCGAATAACAACTCTTTTTCAGAATATTGCTGCTTTTATTCTTTATTATTTATATCCTAGTTGGGACATCCTAGCTTAAAAGTGTTTTTCTGCCGTTGCAAAGCTGCTCTTCAAAATAACATCTGCGCTTTAAAAGAATTGGAATTATGAAAGTTATTTGTTGTGTAGTTGAAGTCTACTGACGATTTTAAGAACCCATCAAATAAATTTCATATTATAATAGTATAATGACAGTATGTCAAATAGTTAATAAATTAAGAATTGGAATTTTTAATAAAACATTTGTTACAAAACTTAAACAAAATATAAATTTAGTTGCGAATTTATCTTTAAATTTTCATATTGGTAAATCTATTTTGTAGAATTTGTTAAATTTTCACACTCAACCAGTGCTTTTCCTTTTGCTTGTTAAACAGTTTTTAAATTTGTGGCATCAAAAAAGGTATACATATATTGAGATTCGTGCAAATTTTTAAGCTTTTTTTTATTAGTTTTTAATTTACATATGATGTAATTTTATGTTTATATATTTTTTCTTTTCCAAAAAGTTCTCTATTTCAAAAATGCATGGATATATATGTATGCAAAGCGAAAGGATAATGGAATATTTTTCGATTGAAATATTACTTTTTGTCCTGTTAGTCTTAAGCAGTCCACTTGCATGGAGAAAATAGCGCAGGACATGCTACAAATGTTTCGAAGGCTGTAACAGTGAGGATGTGCTCAAAACTCTGGGAGGACCATATATTACAGAAAGTTTTTGCAACATGAGCAATTGATAAAAAAGGACTTGCTGGAGTAGCAGATTTAAAAAACACGCAGCTACCCAAAAGCACGTAAGTAGTCTAAAAATAGCTATTCTGTATTAACAATCCAAGCCAATCTATCAAAAAGGTTACCAATATTGAGCTCCATTGAGCAATATACTGAGTAGAGCACAACATACCATTGTGAGCAATGGAGCAAGTCGTTCCCTTATTAAAAATACCATAAAAACTCAGCGCCGATTAGATAACTGATAAAAAGTTTGTGCTATAGATACGTAGTCAAATGAAATCTCAAACGGCAGAATTTCCTGATGTTTTCACATCTTGTTTGCTGATTCAAAGTGACACATAATTTCAATCCGCCCTTTCTAGTTTTCAGGAGAGGCTTCGGGTAACAACATAAGTTTTCTCATTTCTACTCTTGTGCAACAGATAGCCATCATCGTATTGCTCGTAATCCGGAAGATTATCGTCAAAAAACTATATTCCTTATATATAACTATGCTACTCTCGGTTATTTCAGCTATCAGTGCAACTTTAATGTTATTGCAATTTTTACGATAAGCCAACTATTTTCAATGATCAGTAAAATGATTGAAAGTTTTTTTTATTAATCAGTAAAATTTTACTGATTAATGAAAACAAGCAAAGCTTACTTCCGGATCTAAGATTTTAAACCTATGAAATTACGTCGTGACCAGCAGTTACGTTTGTTGATGGTCTTTTTTAGAGAGTTGTGTTTAGTGATAAAGCTCATCTCTAGTTAAATGGATGAGACAATAAGGCAATTGGCGTATTTGTAGCAGAGACAACCTAAAGGCATTAAAAAAACAAACCATTACTGATAGAGGGAACCTCGATATACATGTCCTATACGTGAACATACTTTTAGCGCGAATTACAGCGGTTTTCCAAGTTTCAGAACTGGTATGTACACTTCTCATCGAAGGGGGCCTCAATAAACTCTGGAAAACCTTTCACTATCACTAAATACTTGTTTGCGATTTCCATGCAACTGTTTTGTTAATTAGGTGCTTTTTGTTGTAATTACGTGCCGTATCAGAACACAAGCGACTGAATCTAGTTTCGAATCTTTGGAATATTTGTCATGGCATTTTTTTTTGTCTGAAATCCCATGACAACACAACCAATTATATTCCTACATTAACACCAATCGGAATTGAATCACGATATCATACGAGTGATCAGAAAGCACGATGTATATATATTTTATTTTACCTCAAATCTTAGTGATAAGAAAATTAATTATATATGTACATACAAACATCTATATGTATATATATACATGTATATATATATATATATATATATATATATCATATATGTATATATATATATATATATATATATATATATATATATATCTTATATGTATATATATATATATATATATATATATATATATATATCATATATGTATATATATATATATATATATATATATATATATATCATATATGTATATATATATATATATATATATATATCATATATGTATATATATATATATATATATATATATATATATGTAAGAGTTATGGACCATCGAACTTATGTGTATGGCAGAAGTGGGACTGCGCAATTGAAGTATTTTTATTTGATCTCTGTTTTTTGCTATCAGCTAAATTAAAACTGCACAAAGTAAACATTTTCAGTGCCAATGGGGTCTGATATAAATAAATTCTGAATAATAACAACAAAGAAATCCTAATTTTATTTCATTCTAAAAAAGGTTCGCTAACACTTTGTTCATTCCTTTTGCCTTTAACTTCAAACATTTCAAACAACTCCTTGCAACCCTTCGTTCGAGGTACTTGAGTTGTTCCATTGACAATGTAAACAATTCAGTGAATAATTCACATTTACTTTCACAGTTTTCTTAATTTTATATCATTATTTATTTGTGTGATTACATCAAATATAAATAGTCGGATTAAAATGTTTTTCTTAATTGTAGTAAGAGCTTGTATACACTGCCTAAGTTTGCAGAAAGTGCTATATTCATAATATTATATAAAATATATGTACATATCAGAGAACGAAATAGTGTACAAGAAAATTTAAAGTACACCGGTAGTGCAATTTACACCCTCAATACATTATAGAAATTGCCTTTCTCTCGTTGTTCACACCTTTCGTTGTGTAAACCTTCTGCTTGTATGTATGTGCTTTTGCAAACATGCCCTGTCGGAATTTGAGCTAACCATAAGCAAAGATTATGTATATAATATAGTGCATGACAATAGAGCTGTACGGAACTGAATCAAACGCTCGCAAACACTCTGAAACTCTCGTTTTTGACAAGAACCTCTAATCAAACCCATGTAATTTAAATGGGTTTGATTAGAAGTTCTTGTCAAAAACGAGCGTTTGATTCAGCTCGGTACAGCTCTATATGACAAGCACAAAAAAATTTATATACGGGTCGCAATATTACGAACCGCATAGAACATATTCGTCAAACATATTTCATCTTGTCTTGTGAAGTTATTTGTTCGAATAATACAAAAAAGTGGTTGGTTTGCTTAGAGCATTCAACAATGAAACTTGTGAGGCGGAATGTGTTATTATTTGTTGCAGAAAATTGTTATTGTTCATGTACTTTTATGTTGCATTGAATAGATCCATATCCAAAGCGAAAAACACTACTGCGTAAATGAATGTAGGGTAAATAATACTTGTGTTGTTGTTGGATAAACGAAAATGTATTTATCAGCACCGATGCGATGATGCCATATATTATTATGATATACATACATATCATATAAAAATTTTTTGTATACATTTTTTATTTATATATACATATATATATATATATATATATATATATATATATATATATAATTATATATATATATATATATATATATATATATATATAAATATATATATATATATATATATATATATATATATATATAAATAAATTGCATTGTGTTAGCAATTGATATTCTCCGAAATGCGTGAACCGATTTGGTTTCTGAAAGGTGACGTCAATACCAAGGTTTTTATGTAAAGACAGTTTCTGTATGTGTATTGTTTTATGAGTCATAGCCACTTTAATGAACACTGCAATCATTTCGAAATATTTGAGTTAATATTTTGGAAAACTGAAATACAATTCGTTTTTAAGTTCATTACAATTAAGTTTTCGTCAAACCATTATTTTAATTTATATACTTAGTGTTTCTAAATCACAACTTCGGAGATCTATGAAATAAATTACATATAAATAGAACACTAAAAACATAAATATTTAAATACATTATGCACAGCCCACGTCATATGCATGAGTACGCGCAGGATGCAATGACTTATGTGCGCCATTACGGTCGACCAGATTTATTTATAACATTTACGTGTAATCCGCAATGGAGTGACATTAAAGGTAATTTATTCGCTGGCCAAAGTTCTACCGACCGCCATGATATCACTTCCCGTGTTTTTAAGCAGAAATTGAAAGCGCTTATGTGTTTTAGCGTGAAATCTAAAGTGTTTGGTGAAGTGAAGTTCTGGATGTATTCTGTGGAGTGGCAAAACCGTGGTTTGCCACACGCTCACATTTCAATATGGTTGGTGAATAAAATCACATCGCATGAAGTTGACAATGTTGTATGTTCTGAATGCCAGATCAAATAAGTGATCCTGAATTATATGATGTTGTTGTGCAAAATATGATACACGGTCCATGCACATTAAGTTGACAATGTTGTATGTTCTGAAATTCCAGATCAAATAAGTGATCCTGAATTATATGATGTTGTTGTGCAAAATATGATACACGGTCCATTGCACAGGCAACGTCATATGCTTGAGTACGCGAATAAGAAATCTGTTGAAGCTTTGGAAGGAACAATGAAAGATCTCCGAGATAACTCTCAGTTGTTTGGTGGTGCGTTGATTTTATTGCCAGGCGATTTTAGGCAAACATTGCCCGTCATTCCTAGATCGGCAGCTGCCGATGAAATTAACGCTTGCTTAAAGTCTTCATATATATGAAGATTTGTTTAAATATCGAAACTCACTATCAACATTCGTGTTCAGTTGCAGAATGATCCATCTGCTGATAAGTTCTCTAAGCAATTGCCGAAAATTGAGAACGGTGCAATGCCTATTGATGGCACTGGATAGATAACATTGCCAAATGATTTTTGCCGTTTCGTACAGTCAAAAGAGGAATTTATTGAATGTGTTTTCACTTACATAGCACAACAATCTACATGCCATGCATGGTTGAGTGCCAGAGCAATTTTAGGGGTAAAGAACAAAGATGTTACTGAATTAAACATGGCTATACAATCAAAGGTTCCTGGCGCAGTGGTGTTGTACAAGTCTGTCCATACTGTTACCAATGAAGAAGATGTTTTGAATTATCCAACAGCATTTTAGAATTCGTTGGACTCCAATAGAAAGTTGAAGCCACTATTATTATGCTTCGTAATATCAGTCAACCCCGTTTGTGTAATGGTACAAGACTTGCTATTAAAAGGTTGATGGCTTATGTAATTGAAGCTGCTATTTTAACTTGAAAAATTAAAAGGCACATCTTCGCCTTTTCGACGTATCCCAATGATCCCGTCTGATATACCATTTGAATTCAAACGACAGTTTATCACTGATTTAAATGAATTCGAATTAATTTTCTTATTATCTTTTTTGCACTACGAAGTGTGCAGGGGGTTCGCTAGTAACATTAAATAAAATGTGTTGTTATGTTTTCTTCTTCTGAAGATGAGGAGGACTATATTGTTATTGAACTTAATACTATGCGAAGAATATTGCGACAATAGCCTAATATATTTACAATGGCGTTGAGGCATTCAGTTTTATTATGAATTAATTTTATTTTAATTTTGAATTGGTAATCCGCACAAATCTTTGCCCAACCAAATTTTTGTGCTGTCCGTGTTGGAGGTCCTAAAACATTTAGTTGCATTTCAATTTCGCTCCAGTCCTCTTTTAGGTTTATTTCATTGACCCCACTGTTATAGCCTCTTGTCGTGGTGGGAATTATTCGTAATTTTTGATCTAAATTTTATTGATATATGATCAACATAGTATAACAAATTTTTACATCTAAGTTTTATTTGTACAAAATACTCACTTTTTGTTATCTCCATTTCTTATTTTCTGTTTGTCGTCAACGGAAATGAAATGTCGCTTGAAAGTTAGACACGATTTTGGTGTTACTAAAATTGTAATACAGCTACAAGCAGGGTTGTAATATATGGTTTTTACGACACTCTTAATACTAATTAGTAAAAACATCTCATTTTTTAAACGAATACGAAACGGCAACGATACTCTTAATAAGGCTGAATGTGTTATAAAAGTTTATTTGGTATCTTCAATAAAATTTGTCTCGAAACATTCAGTCTTGACTGATACAATACATACATACCATTTAACAACTTTTATTATTTAAACAACTTTTATTATTAAACTTGTTTCAGTGAACATGAAAAACAACTTCCAAGAATTAGAACCTGTACTTCTAATTCAGAGCGCTTAACCCTGCTAATATGTTAGGGTCTTTTGATGACCCAAATAGTATTTCACATTACAGTATTTCTAACTGGTGGAATATATTTGAAAATTCTTTCTACTCAGTGCATCAATTGTTGAAATATATTGAATTCAATTAGTTTTATTACCATTTTAAACTTAGAAAATTTTTTATTCCAAGTGTTTACACATGTCATGTTCGGGTCATTTTATTAACGAATAATAAATATATAATATAATTTGCCTATATTATATGTCTTTTTGCGTATGTCTTCCACCTCTTTGGTGTTTTACATGACAACAAACAAAATCAATAAGAATGACCGACAAAATGTCCAAAAAATAACACATGGTTGTAGAAAGAAAGACAAGGAAAACCCTTAGTGCAGAGTGATCGTCTGGAACACCTTTCTGATGCGAATGCGTTTACAGTTATAATTATTGTATTTAATAATAACGAAGCTAAATATTTCTAGTTCTGTGCTAAATTTCATAGTGATCAATTGCTATTGTAAATCTAAGTTTATAGACGATAGATTTTGATAAAACATGGAATCTAGACATACTGTAAGTATATATAATCTTAATTTTTTTCTAAATTCATACTATTATTTATAAGATAAAATTTTGTTTTGCATTTACTTGGCCATAATGTCAGCATGGAAAAATTACTGAGCATGACATTGGTGCATTCTTGAGTGACCTTGAACACGATGCAAGCGAATTATGTACTTGAGAAAGACGAATGTTTATCTTCAGAACAATTCATTTCCAGTGGCACAGAAGCCTTCAGTTCATTGACCGTAACTAATGGCACAGAATTTTTTGATAGAGATCGGATGATAAAGTAAACAACAATACTTTCTTTGCAATGTCTAAGTCGTGCAGCAAGTGAAAATATTCTTCACGCACACCCTGGAGTGAATTCTTATGCTATTCATCGTATTTCGGAAATTCGTGATACTTCTGATGTATGCCTTATAGAATCTATGAAAAGGGATATAATTTACTACAGCAATTCGCAAGGAAGTGCTGTTTTCGAAAATTTTCAAGCAATAGATGCTGTTGAGTTCGATGCTTACCTGGGATTACTTATAGTTATTGGTATTTATTTACAATATATATTTTCTATTATAATTGTATAACGGATATATTACTCTTTTAGGAGTCTACCGGTCATACCGTGAAAGTCTTAACTCCCTGTGGGACGAGCTTCATGGACGTGCTACGGTCTACCGGCCATATTGTGAAAGTCGTAACTCCCTGTGGGACGAGCTTCATGGACGTGCTTTTTTGAGAGCAATCATGTCTTTGGAGCGACTTAGCAATATTTCTCGTGTACTAGCACTTGACGAAGCCTCTGCATCATTGCTACGAAGAATTCGAGAAGAAGACAGTGTATCCTCATCAACGAATTCGTCTTCTCCAAAACGACAATGCGCTAGTGCACGGAAAAGGTACAAATTTTGCCAATCGAAAAGGGAAAAAAGACCTTTACTGAGTGCATAACTAGAAAATAACACACAATCACTCTAACGATGACATATGGCATTAAAAATATTTTTGAAATATACATATTTAAATTTTCTCAACAAAACAATGTGGGGTCAAAATATGACCCAAACATAACATGTGTATTTTTTTTCTAACATAGTAGCAAGGTTAATACGTTAAAATAACAAGTTCTAATATGTGAAACTTTACTGTAACTAAAACAGTTGTGAATAAAAAATACTTAAATATATATTTTCAGGAACCTAAAAACCTTGCTACTTATCCATCTATATATTTGTGTGTGCATATGGCTATGTGTTTTTAAAATTTATTCTGTATAAAAAGTCTTTAGCCCGGTCCAACAGAAATGCCTTTGCAGTTCAATTAAAAAGCCAAAATTGTCTATCTAGAAGTTTTTGAAGAGTTAAGGGATAATAAAACTCCATACGAGGTGGTAATAATAGCACAATTTGAAGAACAGAGCACATTTGATGTTGAGCAATACTGAGGTTACAACAAATATTCTTTCAAAGCGTTTTAACAAACACAAAGTATATACTTATGTATACTAAAAGCCATATATATGAAAAAAAAATCCATTTGGCCTCACACAGCTGATATTCACTTATAATAAGAATTGAGTAAAAGCGAACTTGCATGTACCATGTTTTATAAATAATATATGTGCATATACATATATATGTATGTGTATATAAAGCATTGCACGTGTGCTTGGTGCATAGTGGCTTTTATTATCATGAAAATATATCGTTATTCTAACGTTATAGCAATCTTTGTAATACTTTTCACACTAAATTAGTGCGCTGTCAAATGTAGTTTCTTTTATCCTTGTATATTGTTAACACCACTACTATCCTTAACATTTACAACACCGGTAAAACATTAAAAGCATGTCGTAGCTCATCATGTCCTTTGTCAATGTGTCATTCATTTATTTTCATAATATTATCTCTACTTTTTATAAAAGGAAATGCTACAGAAATTCTATTTGCTTCTGAACAAAAACAAACTGTTGAGTACAACCAAAGAATATACACTATAAGAAGACGCATGTCGAACACAGCATGATATAAAATTTTAAAGTCTCTAGTGGTGCCGAGGTAAGGGAAAAAACGAAGAAAAAAGCAGAAACCAACGTTTAGGATCGGTGGTGATCGAACTTGTTTAAAGTTATTTCCATCAAATTTGATTTAAGGTACTGAAGGGAAGGTGGAAAAACACATAAACAAAAACACAAGCAAACTTGTTTAAAGTTCTTTTCCAAAAATTCTACTTTCATTTTAAAACATATATATTGATATAGCTACAATATGCCCGAAATTGACACGATAAACATATATATATATATATATATATATATATATATATATCCATATATATATCCATATATATATCCACACACATTTGAAAAAATTCGTGGGAAACTGGCATCCCAAATTTTTACCAGAACTGTTGCAGTTGCTATTAAAACAATATGCAAAACTACACAATTTAAGAGTTGTTCCGCAGAATTGCCTAAATAGTGGTTCCCTTTATGGCGATAACTACTACAGATCTGCAGTTCAACTAAACAATAAACCTCACAAATTTGAATTAATTTTTCTCCTATAATATTTCTTAAATATATTGTATTATATATATAATATAATATACATAATATAATATATAATATTCGTTTATTCATAGTTTTAAGAGAATTTATCTGATATCGTGAGTAATCGTTGATCACATAACTACAACCAACGATTGCTTCATTTAGAATATAAAACAATAATGTAAGTTTGGAATTTAATTATTACTTTAATTTTAATTAATATAGACTTTTCACGTCATTAAAATTAGCGCAGTCCATAGGATATCCTACGAAAAAGGACAAAAAATAGAAATCCTGTGAAAAAGGATAATAATATTAAATAAATTTTGCGATACCTAAGGGTCCCTGCAACTCCACGCAAAGGAGTATAAGTGAATTTGAAGAAAATTCTAATAACTTTACGCAGACCAGTATAAGGGAATTTGAAAAAAAAATTCTAATAACTTTACGCAAAGCAGTATAAGTCAATTTGAAAAAAAAAAATTCTAATAACTTTACGCAAAGCAGTATAAATGAATTTGAAAAAAAAATCTAATAACCTTACGCAAAGCAGTATAAGTGAATTTGAAAAAAAAAATTCTAATAACTTTATGCAAAGGAGTGTAAGTGACTTTGGAAATAAAAAATTCTAAAAAGCAACTCCACGCAGAGGAGTTTGTCTATTGGCAACTGTTGTGTTGCATATATATTTTCTGTGTCATCAAGCAACGATTTTGCTTGAGCAGCCCGAGGTTGGAGACAAGACAGAAAAGAAGTCGAATATTTGACGATAACAGATGTATTCCGAAGATGGACGAAAAACTACCGCAGCAACTGCAACAACAACAGCAACAATTACAACAAGAATTTCATGCGCAGCTTGAACAACAACAGGTGCAACTACAGCAACAAGTGCAACAATTACCAGTGGGACGAGATATTAACCCCTTAAGATTTTTGGGTCTGATCCAGGATTTTGATGGACGTAAAGAGGAGCTTTACCCTTTCCTGGACGGTATTGATAATGCAGTAGCTGCGATGGATGATTATAATCCCACATCCCAACGAATTATCTTGTCCGCAATAAAGGGCAAAAAATAATTTTGGAAATACACCCGCACCTTTCACGATGGGCGGAGATAAAAAATCAATTAGAATTAAGTTTCGGTGGACTAACCTCAGCCGAATTACTGTATGAAGAGCTTAGAGGTGCTCAGTACAGAGGTGATGTATTGCATTTTTATAATTTTACACAAGCCAAATTGTCTTTACTTAATCAAAGAAAAAAGTTGTACGGCAACTTGATAGAAATAGAACATAATAATAGAGTTTTTACAAGTTTTCATAAATTGAAATTTAAGAACAGTGCTCTGTGCAATTAAACCAAGTTCTTGGTCAAGCAAACCTTATTGAAAAAATAAATAATAATTAAAAATTTAAATATTGTAATCAAAATAAAAATTTTAAACCTTTTCCTAATCCTGATTCAGAAAACCCAAAAAATTATCAAGCTAAAAATTACAAAAAAAGAGTTATGAACATAATGGTTTTTAACCCACTAAGAATAAGTGTTCTATCTAAACGAGGGGACAATGCAACCAGAATCTTAAATGATACGAGTTCTACTGATAATGTGATTAGAGAAAGGCATTGTCCAAGATATTTAGTATACTCATTGGAACAACAAATGAAGATAAAAACGGCAGCAGGGATTTTGATTATAGAAAAAGAAGCTATGGTTTCAAAGAATGACCTACAGTTGCGTCTTAAGAACGATGTAATATTTAGAATATCCAATTTTCATCCCATATTCGATGGAATATTTGGATCGAAATTATTGAATGATATTAATTCTATAATATGAAAATAAAGTTGTAATAATAAATAAACAGAAATTTCCTTTGTATTTTGAAGGAGAAAGTGAAGAAAATTATAACGAACATTGACTTGAGGGTTATAAAAAATTCGCCCGAATTACATCATCTTGATGACTTGGGTATTGAAGAACAATTGAGGCTGGAACATTCGAATAGGGAGGAAGCAATGACAGTCAAGAGATTAGTGAGTAAATTTTCAGATATATTTTATAAAAAGGGTGACGACCTGGCTTTCACAAATGAAGTGAAACACAGGATCCCTACTAAAAATGAAAAGCCGATTTACTCAAAATCCTACCTTTATGCAGAGGTTCATAGAGAAGAAGTTGGGAAAAAGATAAATGAAATGTTAAAAGAAGGTAAAATCTCTCCAAGTGATTCACCCTATAAATCCCTATTTGTGTGGTACCTAAAAAAGAAGATAAAATTGGACAAAAGGATTGATCGATTATAGAAAGCTTAATCTTGTTACAACTGAAGATATATAACCCATACCTACTATTGACGATGTGTTAGATAGATTTGGACGAGCGAATTACTTTACTTCATTGGACCTAACCAAGGGATTTTACCAGATAGAGGTGGATGAAAATAATCAAGAAAAAACGGCATTTTCTACTAACGATGGCCACTACGAATTTAAGCGTATGCCATTTGGGCTAAAAAATGCACCAGCATCATTCCAAAGAATGATGAATAATGTGCTTAAAAGGACATTAGTTTTTGAAATAGGAAACAAATTTCCTTGGTCACATTGTGACATCAGATGGAATAAAAGCAGATCCTAAAAAAATAGAGTGTATAAAAAATTTTCCTATTCTAAAGACATTAAAACAACTTCAAGCAATTCTCTGATTGAGCGGATTTTAAAAAAAGACGCGCAGATCAACGAAAATGCAACCGATTATAAAAAGTCTTTTGAGAAATTGCGAATATTATTGGCTTCAGATATGGTATTGCGATATCCTGATTTTAAAGAGAATTTCACTCTTACAACAGATTCCAGCAAGTTTGCATTAGGTGCTGTGTTGTCTCAGAAAAATGGTCCTATAGCCTTTGCTTTAAGAACTCTTAATAAACACGAAATCAACTACAGTGTAATAGAGAAAGAACTACTAGCTATGGTTTGGGCTTGTGGTCAGTACAGACATTATTTGTATGGAAGAAAGTTTAAATTGCATACAGATCATAAACCACTAATTTGGTTGTCTAGTTTAAGAGAACCAAATTCAAAAATGATTCGATGGAAAATCAAGCTCAACAAATATGAGTTTCATATAGACCACGTACAGGGAAAAGAAAATAAAGTCGCGGATGCGTTATGAAGGGTGGAGAATTTAATATATTTCAATGTGACACATGCAAAAAAACGAATAAAAGGAAAGAAGTTTTGAATCAGCACGTAAATCACAAAGATGGTACACACATTTTTAGTGTCAATCTTGCAATGGTAATTTTGAGGTCAAGGTAGGTTTAAAGAGATATTTCCAAAGAATACACAAAAGAGAAAAACTGGATTTTAAAATTGTGCATAGAAATACTGTTCAAACCACAAAGATGAAAAGAGACAAAATTCTCCGGTACCAACAGCACACACCGCTCAAGATAATGGATTAGATCATATTGGGAGAACAGAAAGACCATTGCAATTTGCAAATAAACAAATCTTAATTTAAAGGCAGGAAAAGGACAATATTATATAACTTCGAAGTCAATTCAAAAGAATACGGAATAATTTTGAAAGAAATAATCAGAATAATTGAAAAAGAAAAAAATTTTGTGATATATTGTGATATTGAAGAGTCATACCATATTATTCAGAATCGGGTTATTGGATTAAGGAATATAACAGAGTTAAGGATATATAGAACTTATATACTACTACAGAATGTAGAATACACTACTACAGAATGTATATGTTAGATATTATTATGAGACATCATAAGTATGAAAATAATCACCCTGGAATTGACAAAATATATTACGAATTAAAAAGAAAATATTATAACCCAAACATGAGAAAAGAAATAACTAGAATTATAAATAATTGTGCAATTTGCAATAGAAAAAAAGAAGAAATCCTGCTAAACTTCCTTTCGAGAAGACAGACCTTACAAGATATACCACGCCGATATATGGTTTTTAGACGCAAAAGAGCCATACATAACAATAATTGATAAATTCTCGAAATACGCCCTTATACAAAAGATTGAAGAGAGAACTCCACTTAATTTCATTAAACACTTAACTATACTAATTAATTTGATTAGAACTCCAAGAAAATGAATTCTGGACAATCAACCTGGTTTTAATTCGGCACTGTTTAAAGATTTTCTAGAGAAAAATACTGTAGAATGTCACTTTAGTAATCCCTACCGTCACACAGGTAATTTAGATTTTGAGCGATTTCATGGAAGTCTGAATGAGAATATAAGGATCTTAAAAAAAAGGAAGAAACATCTGACATACTTTATAATATAGACTTGTCAGTGCAAGCGAATTTCATTTACGACAACTCGTAAGAAACCAATAGAAATTCCTTTTTAGGATAATTCCATAGAAAACGAAAAAATTAATGATACAATTGAGTAAAAAAAATACGAAAAACTTAACATACAATAATAGAAATAGAAAAGAGCAGCAGGTAAATGAGAATTTTAAAAGGGATTTTAGACAGAAGCTAGAAACGAAAAGGTTGATTTGAAACAGATTATTGACAAAAGATATAGAAATAACACATTTAACATTGCTAATTGCGGTAATGACGCATGTGGCACACGCTCAGAAGATTGAGTTTACGAACCTCAACGTAGGAAACGGATTTATTGTGGTAGTTCTAGGTAAAAAACACCTTATTAGAGAATATCACAGCATCGTGCATATATTAAATGTTACGAGGTATGAAGACTACATAGAAAACTTAGAAAATAATACAATTGATGACGACTATATAAATCAAGAATTACAACATTTGAAGACATCATTCAAAAACTTATTCCACACAGACAGAGACGAAGACTTTTTAACATTTTAGGAACGGGACGGAAATATTTATCTGGAACAATGGACGATGAAGACAGTCAAGAAATAGGAAAAAGGTTAGAAATGATGGAAGGTAATGGACATAGTGTAGTTGAACAATCCAATATCAGATTCAAATAAATAAACGTTTTGATGAACAATTAACTAAATTTTCTAAGATATACGATATGGCAAACAAAAATCTTTATTATGAGTATCTAACAGTTAATTATCAAACCAAACGGGACGAATTGGAGATTCGAAAGACGGCGATTTCAATTCAAATAGAAAAACTAGAAAGAATAATTGACAAGATTGAGGGAATACTTTTGACATCAAGCTTGGAGCGCCTGAGCCAGAACGTTTTGACAGATGAAGAAATAGAAGAATATGATATAACTTTTGAAAAATTACAAAATATTAGAATGACAGTAGCGACAAGTAAAAGAAACATCCTTTTTATTATCCAAATCCAATTTGGGTCCTGAATTATATGAAATCTTGTTTGTCCAACCAATTCCAAATAACAATAATCTAGAGTTAAGCGAAGAAATACAAACGTATATTGCAAAAGATAATGTATATTATGAAACTAATTATAAGAAAAATGTAACAATGATAACAGATAACTGTATTCAAAATGTATTAAATTATAAAAGAATGAAATGTAATTATCGAAAAAATTCGTTTACAAATGTAATAGAAGTCAATTCTAATTAAATTTTTGCTATAAATATGAACAATATAACTGTAAATCAAACATGTAATGAAATGCCTATAGCTTTGATGGGACATTTTCTTATTAGAATAGAAGAATGTAAAATACAGATACTAAAATAATGGTACGATAGAAAAGTTTATGCTGAAAATATAATAATACCTAGTTGCTTAAGTAAATACAAATAAGTGTTGAAGAAAGAATAACATTAGAAAAAATAACATATGAACATATTAGAAATATAAGATATATAAATGAACTAAGAAATAACCAAAAAACTACTAATATAACCATTTACATTGTAATCATAATTGCAACGACTTTGTTCGTTGGGTGTTTGAGCATTAAATTTAGAACTAAGAAAATAATTAAGAAAACAATTATATCGTTTTCTTGGAAAAATTGTAGTCACTGTAGAGTTGAACAACTTTTGTGAACATACCAATATAATCTGAACGTGTCTAGATACCAAAAACAGGTCATAAAAACTCCCTTATGACTAAAAATTTAAATTTTTAGCTCAAATTTTATAATATTATATACATTTTTTGGAGAATAATTTAATATAGTTTTTGTTTTGGTATTTATTTCTTATATATTAGTTTTGAAATTTGTTTCGAGCTGTCTGTACACAGCCAACAGTCATTAAGATCGTACGCAATTTTCATCTGATCCATGAGCATCTTCGTGTCCTTACAATAGGAAAACGTTTTTGAGTCATCAACAGTAAAACATTTTTAAAGGCCTGACTGTCGTCTTCTATATTTTGTGACCTTTGACCAAGATTCCAATAAGTTTTATTCTTTTAAAAATTGTGCAAGCTCTTCAGATATGCGTTATGATAGCTGCAACATAGAAACAATGTAATCCAGTCGGTCTTCCGTAATAAAGATTGATGCGCGTGATGGTCCAGACTTAACATTACTTATTCTCCCAACGTAGACCATTATAGATATGGAATTTCACCTTTACATTGTTTGCTAAGATGCTTTGAGTGCATGTTACACATTGTGTATGAATGCCTTTTAAGGCTTGGCAAGTAAGGAATGGTAAGAAAACACTGTATAATAAAAGAAAAAACAAATTCAAGATAAATTTCGATCTGAGACGGGATTAACAGTTGATAAAGTGAAGTCTAATTTTGGCACCAGTAATGATGGCAATACAGCTCGAAAACTATTTAACAAATTCAGAAAATCGTGCAAGATTACAGTAGTTAATGAAAAATGTATATATAATTTGAATTGAATCTTAAAAACAGTATCCTGTGGAAAACCTATAAATTATCGAAATTTAAACAGCTAACGCAGGAAACTCGAGAAATATATTTAAATAACTATTATATACCATCAACGTTGCATGGTTGTGAAATTATAAAATATTTTGATTTACCTATTGGTAATATTTAAATACCTGTATGAAATAAATATTTTGTTTCAAATATTTTCTTGGTTTATCTTAGGAATGCTTTCTGAAGATGCTTTAGAATGTCTACACAAAACGATTAGAAAGAACAGACTTGAGTACACTCAAAAAAATAGCAGAGAAAATTGTAATTAGGATTTAGTCAATAAGCTCCTAAATTCTTCCGATCCATTAATTTCATCGAATAGAATTACAATAAATACAAGCAGCTTTTTCAGCAACAATCAATTCAATTTAATTACATAATAGTAGAAGAATCTTTTAAAACTGATTCAGACTCTGAAACTTATTTTAGTGATTAAGAAATTGTTTACAATTGTTATGCTATTTGAATTTGTTTGTTACTGTATTATTAATCTTTATATAAATATGTTTTTTTATTAAATAATAATTTAATTTTAAAATATTTAGTGTTGTCAATTTGGTAACCCTATTCATATAATGTTAGTTGAATACCAATGGCTATTTTCAAAACTATAAACAATAAAAATACTAAAAAGTTTAAATAATGTTATATTCAAAAAAGGTATACGGTATCCCTAAGTAATTAGAGATTGGTTATATTTTATAAAAATACAAATAAATAGTAGGTCAAGAGAGATATGTGCTAAAAATTTCATTAAGCTACCACAACTTCTTCGATTTTTTAGCACTTTTACTATGGGGACCTTTCACTGTGTGCCGTATGTATTGCTCCCTACTGTGAACGAAAATGCTCATTTACCAATATGGTATTAACCGAGAAAGTAACGCACGAGTTAATAAAGGTGATGGTGGAGAATTATATAGTTGGAAAGAGAAGCATTATCGGATCAAATAAAAACATTAATGAATAAAATATATGCATAACGTATAAAACAAAATTGAACATTTATATTGCTAAAACTGAAACACATCCAATTACTCCACACTCTTATCTTGATTATTATGTTAAAGAGATAACTGCGAATGATAAATTTCTTCGATTTGAATTTAAGAGTGATTTCATTAAGTGAGATTTCAAAGCTGCTTTTTGTTAAGCTTTTATTTATTTATTAGAATTGAATCCAATTTGATTTGAGGAAAAAGAGATTTTCGTTATTACTATTTTAAAGTTTAGAGTTTATATGAAATAGTTTTTGTTACGTGGGGACCAAAGAGTAATGTTTACTGAAAATTCAGACGACTTTGGTTTTTCGACCGATATACAAATGTATATGTTTTATTGCTGGCTTTATTATTAATTGGTAGTGCTAGTCTGTAAGTGTAATGGTAGTTGGTTCGATTCCAGTCGGAAATAGAGCTGTGCAAAACAGCTCTTTTGAGTGAGCGCTCTTTTTAGCTCCGCTCACTTTACTGAATTAATTCATTCAGTTCATTCAGTTGTTTCAGTTCATTCGGTAGCTCAGCTGTTTCAGTACTTCAGTTTATTCAGTTGTTTCACTAGCTCAGTTCATTCAACAGCTTATTTCAGTAGCTGGCAACTCTATAAATAAAGAGCACTACATACCTGTATGCATGAGCACATGTGTGTGAATTAATTAATTTTTTTCGTATGGACTTTGACATACAAACTGAAACATCACTGAAAAGAGCTACTGAAAGAGACAGATCTAACGAATCAACTGAGCTAAAAACGCGCAATTGAATGAAAGATTCACCTCGCTCAATTGACTGAATGATTCAAATGAATTAATTCATTCAGGAGCCGTACAGCTCTAGTCGGAAACAGGTGTTTGCAGCAGACATGCAAATGGCTTTGTGGATTATATTTAAAAATAATGCAGAGATTTACTAAAAGTTTTTCATGCACTTGCATGCATGTATGTATATAAGTATGTGTGTTGGGGATACAGATAATGAAAAGTAGCGTTGCATAAAGAATTTTTTTGCAAAATACTTCTTAACCCTGGATGGTTACTGTTCGTCGAATCGATGAAGCTCATTTATTCTTTGTCATATAACTTTTTTATGTGTGTTCAAATTACGCTCTATTTATCAACAACGTTAGTTGATGACGAAAGCTTGCAGTGAGCGGACGTACGCTTTTTTTTTTAAGTTGAGTCTTACAGGTATGTATGTACTCGTCGCAACGACGAAGAGTAACTTTAGTGTGACTTTTTGCGATTATAGGGTAATAAATTTGTTGTATTGTTTTATTTTTCTGAATTAATTATGTTAGTATTTTTGAAAATATTTCATTTTAAGCAATTTATTATTGTTTATGTTAAATATTTTTAAAATTTTGCTTATGTCAGAATAGAAAATGAGCTCTAAGAAAGTACTAACAAATGTTGACATCGAAAGATTTATACAAAAATGTGACGACGACGAATTCAATTTGGTGGATGCTTCAAAAGAAGAAGATGATGGTACCTCCGAAGGGAGCGAAAACAGTGATATAGAAGCGGAGTAGACCTTCATCGCTTTAGATGACATACTACTGTCGTCAGAGTTTTCCGATGAAGAATTTTCAGATGAAGATGACATACCACTTAATGTGTTTCCTTCAAAAACGAATATTATTGAGTTTTCAAAAACAATTCTGCGCGGAAGAAATTTTCATAAATGGTCCTCTAAAAAACGAAAATCACATCGCCGGGCTATGATTTAAAACCATTTTTGTTAATTTTTTTCTTTAAAAATCGTACCGCTAGAACCTTTTTTTTAGAAGAGTAACCTTAATGTGGCACAATGAAGAGTAACCATTCAGGGTTAATAGTTTTTCGCAGGTTTAAGGTATTTTTTATTAGAATGTGGAACTTTAAGATTTTCATGTCAACTGTTTCTGCCATTATGGTGCAGTAAAACTGCAACTATATTATAATAAATTTCTCGATAGTTTTTATGGTTCCATGTATATATTCATATGTATGTACATAAATAAAAAATCTGAAATCTCTGTGTCAAATTGGTGAAATAAATTTTTCAATTCTGCTAAAATGGTGTACTTCCACTCGGATGTTCCTTTTATGCATTTGAAATCGTTTGTCACCGGTCATTTGCTTAGTGTCTATTAGACAAAGATTAATGAGTTTGAAGCCATGCATATACCTGAGTGTTTCTTTTGAGTGTCCAGTAAAATTCTTACAAAAACATTTAATAAAATTAACATTCCATAGGGCAGATGCCTATTTTCTTATAAATCAATAGCGCGTGAACGTCTCTTGAACATATTTTTTATCAAACTTGTGTTTTGTTTTCTTTCTTCAATAAATCTGTGCAAATGTGTTGCAACACATCTTTTCACAACTTACTTTATTCTCTATGGTTCATTGTTATATATAAATAAGAACTAAATCAATAAATCTTGTGCGAATGCACTAAAACAATTCAACAAGAAACACATAAAAACATAGAACAGATACACACGAATTTACTAATGTAATTGCAATTGCAATTGAAAATTAAAATCACTGGCAGTGATTGATGGGTTTTGTTTGACGTAGAACACCAACATTAAAGAAAAAAGAATACAAATAAAGATTTCAAACAGCTTTTCAATCAATGCGATAAAAATTCATTAATCCTTTAAATCTAGAGTGTTTGGATTTAACACTACACATCTCATGAAATCAACCAATAGCACATACGAGTGTCTGTATAAATTAAGATAATTTTAATATAATTTATTAAAACAATGTACTTTATTTATGTATAACTGTTCACCACAAAAAGAATATTAAGACTGATTCTTATTTCTACTTTCAAGTTTAATTACAATTTGATTTCATAAAATTGGCTTATTAATTATATTGACACGCTTACGATCTAGTTTTCATAAAACATGCTTATTAATAATATTGATACGTTTTTGTTACCGTGTGTAATGAAGTTTTTTACCGTCTGAAAATATGTCAGCAGTTCCCAAACAAAAGTTTTCAGCAAACAGTTTAACAACCTCTAATGGAGCTTTTCTGTGTCAGCAATTAAATGGTTTTTATATTAATATATATAATAAATCGCATGTTATGTTTTGACCCACAAATTGTATGTAAATATATAAATTACTTGTTTATATATACTGAAATGCTTAGGAACATATCTATGTATATGCTGGAAAAAAAAATAAACATTGATTCCACAAATTAATTCGTTATATGTCACCTTATGAACTAGTTCATTGAATCAATCGTAATTATAATTACCTAATTTAACGTACCTGTTTGTTAAATTAAGGAAACTATACGCTGAAATCGTTAATTAATTTATTTAATCTATATATTAAACACAATGAACTTGTTCGCTGAAATAATTCTTTAATACCTTGAATTTAAGTATAGAGTTCTCTGCATCTAATGAACCTTTGCATTGACACAATGAACTTATCAATCTTATCAATTCCACTTTTCATTATAAATACATATATCAATAGGTACTTTCATGTAAAATTACGCATGTTTTTTGAAAAATTTGTATTAAGATAAAAAAAAATCATATAAGTTTGGGATCTTCGAAACTTTCGAATAGCCAGCACGTCTTGACCAGGAGACGTTCCACAGAAACAGTACTACGTAATGAGGTTTGGTTCATAGAGAGATACCTAAAGAACAAGCAGATAATTCTCGCACCTTACCTATACACAGAAGATGCCTTCAACAAAGGCACAGAAATCCGAAATGCTCTTCGGGATTCAACTGCGGAAAAATACATCAGTCACTGAATAGCAACCATGCTGATGACAATAAACGTATTCGCAAACTTTTGTAACACAAAAAAGTCAAAATGGGCATGTACGGGAAGGCCCCAGGGTGGGGTGATTTCTTCCATGCTCTGGCTTCTCGTTATAAACTCAATACTTTTTATTGAGGGTTATCTGCGTACTAGCCCCTCAAAGGCCTAGAATTCCCTAATGAACTTAATACCGATCGATCTGCACGTATTGTCGGTATCATCAAGTGGTGCGTCAAGTTTGGCGGCTGCTGAGCGATGGATATCAAGGGCATTTGGTCATGCTAGAATACTGGACCTACTATCCGCTCACTAAGGAGACTTTTTCCTAAATTTGATTTCGATATTGTGTTCAAAGTTGTAATTCTATCCACGCGGGATTGAAAGGAAGGCAAGATATAAAGTCAATATGATGCCAGGGCTTACGTTGATGAATCAAAAATTATCTGCGATCTCTTCAGACAATCTTGGCATAGAGCGTTCCTTTCGCCAATGTGTTTCAGCCTTAGGTCAAGCCGTAGGGCAGAGGGGAAATATGCTGATCGATGAAAAGATATGGGCTATTGGTATCTTTATCAACAGCCAAGCACAGCACCGCTTATGTCTCTAAGATCCCGCATCCCGATCTGACCTTACACTCATTTGAATCCTAGTACACTTGTAAAGCCGCTAGAAAAATATGGCCTTGAAGTAATGTTAGATGCTCACTACAATTAATAAATCCATGGGTATATATAGAGGCTTATCACAGTCGTGACGAGAAACTGGACAATCGGAAGACACTCTTGCCACTGTTGTGGTGAAGAAGGTATGGAAGAAAGATTTTTCATCTTTGTGAATGTCCATTATTACATATCTCGAGGTACAGAATTATTGGAAATCCTGTACTGGCTGACCTCTCAGAGTTATCAGAGATTGATGTGTGAAACCTGATCAGATACATATCTAAAGTCTGGAATTCACGGGTTCATATGGACGAGCTTATACATATGTAAATTAATAATCTTGATGGTTGAATTCAGCATACCATGCGTTAGAATAAAAATAAGCTAATTCAACGATAAAGACAATGAATAACATCAAAAAAACTGAATATTGATAAATGTATATCTATATACATACATAAAATTTCAATTTGGTTTTCATTGAATAATTATTTTGAAACTTTGCAACAACGAATGATAGGTTGAATGGAGGCATTTTTAAAGAAAAATAAGATTAAATCAATAAATGCGAACTCGTGGAATTTATATAAAACTATTTTTGTCGTGTATATCTTGAATTCTTATATTGAATTCTTGTTGATTTTACTGCAAATTTTTGAAAAATTAGTTCAATTTCATAGATGGAAAATGCAACAAGTGATTATTTTATAGTATATGTATATAATCTATATGCTACAGTTCCACAAAGCTATTCTGAGTCTAAAAAATTACATTAATTTTCACTAAATTCAATAGTTCGTGATGTTTATAGTTCCAGTAGCTACTTCAACATAAAATCTGGAGCATCAGATGAATATATCTTCTCCATATGGTACATGGATCAAAGTGCATGATTACGAGATCATATATTACAAAATGGTTTAAGAAGATTAAAAGGACTTAATTACTTTTAAATGAAAACATATAAAGGACATATTTTCCAGAAATCTAACATACATGCAAAAAAAGGTCTTTTGCGTCCCATTCTCATTCAACATATATATATATATATATATATATATATATATATATATAAATGTATACATATATATATATATATATATATATATATATATATATATAAACACAAAATATATATAATATAAACACAAAAACAGCAATGTAAACCAAGGCGAATTCAACATAGTACTTGCATTTCTACAAGTACATCATCGAAAAAAAACGCATTGACATTGTTTGAGTAATTGTTCTAACTTTGTTAAAATCTCAGAAACACATGATGATAAATATTCCTAGGCACACAGGAAAGTCAACATCAATTTTATTCAACTTACACAGTAGAGCAGAACAGCTGTTTTCGAAAGTCGCAACTCTTTCAACATCAGTGCTCATGTGTATTGTGTTTGTCACCACTTTTTAGGTGGCTTAGTTGAATGTGATAACAGTTCCTATTTGCACAAATTTTATAATGAAAAACAATCTGAGGACTTCAACCTGATGTTAACACGTTTTTGTTTTAATACCCGTGTTACCGTTTGATTATTTTCTTCATGTCCCATTTTTCTGAATTTTTTGTTCCATCATACCTAAGTCAAACTTTTATGGTTTGTATTTTATACTTAAGTAGATGTGAACGTTTTTCCAATTTTCATTGGTAGTTCAAGCCTAAGCTCAAATTGTATGTGACTTTTATTTTAATGAACATTTTATTTTTGCTATATTAATATTTATATAGGCTAATTGTTCTAACTTAGTTAAAATCTCAGAAAGACATGATGATAAATATCTTTAGGCACAAAGGAAAGTCAACATCAATTTTATTTAACATCAATTTTTATTCAAATTTTTATTTAAATTTATTTACATACAAACGAAATTCTCTTCGGAAGTCTAATTTCCGTGTAGAAATAAATGTAAAATTCCAGATGTGGAATTTAAGCAGAGTATAATGACATTAATTATTTACATATTCACATTCATAATTAAACCAAATTCCACAGGATGCTTATGCATAAGCATACATATATATTTATACTATTTTTATGAGTAAAATACTAAGGGCATAATAATGCCCCTACAACTTGGCTACAAAGTTGGTTGTAGTAAATGCCATCATTAGCATAACAAAGCGATAAAGTGGCCTGTAGCAACTTTCCATTACAACTTGCGGGTAAAATTAAATGTATATTTCTTATCGTGTGGCAATACCGCTAGCAATTACCGACTACTTTTGAAAGATTACTTACATCGCGGAAAATTGTAGTGGCAACGACACACTTGTTTTTACCTTATAAATATATATGCATCTTTTATTTGCGAAAATATAACCTTGTGTTATAAAATAAAAAATGTCAGCATCTAAGAAAACAATCGTGCGAGCTGTGAGAAGACGGGCAAAAAACTTTTCAAGTGAAGAAGACCTATGTTTGGTGCTACCATACTAAAAAAAAAAAAGAAAATATGGTAATATAAACATAAATCCTCCTGGTAAAGCTTATCGCACAGTCGAACTTGCCTTTAATATATCGTACAAAGTTATATTAAAGGATAGTTGTAATAATGAAAATGTGTTTATCTGACCGATAAAATCTCACTTCAAAAATAAAAAAAAATTTTGTTGGTAGGAACTCATATTATAAGTTAACTGACACAACTTGTTTTACATCAATATGTTTTTTTTAATGCATTTATCGGAAAAATTTCATGATTTTACCGCACAAAAGATATCGCAGCTACTATTTTGTAGGCAAGCCTCTGTGCTTAATAACTTCATCCAAGAATTTGTGCTTGCATAGAGCGTGCTAAATTTTTGGTGGTTTCTGGTCCATTTTCTGCCACTCGCCTTCCAAAGCTTGTTCTAGTTGAGCCTTGTTTGATTTTGGCCGTTTATTAACCCGCCTGTCAAGTTTCTCCCACAAATTCTCAATTGAATTGAGATCTGGTGATTGCGGAGGTGCGGTGAAACATGTGCTATGTTGTAAACTAACCACATCCATACGTCATGGGATGAATGTTTCGGGTAAATGCCGTGTTGAAATGTAAACGATGATGGCAATTTTTGATTTGTGGCGCTGCGTTTAATGTTTTCACTGAGGATATTTAAATAAACGGATTTACTTATAATTCCTTCGATAAAAATGAGCTCACAAACACAAGCGGAAAACATAACACCGTACTAATACCCTACTTCCTCTAAATTTAAAAGTGGAAGCAAGATTTTGTTTTGCATATGCCGTATTAGGCTTTCTCCATAGGGTAGTGCTTTCATCACTGCGAAAAATTTTGAACTTGCTCTCATTTGAAAACGGCACTTCATCCCAAAAGCTAATAGGTTTGCTTTTAAATTCTTTAGCGTACGTTAATCGCTCAGTTTGGTTCACTAAGGAACCAAACTGTCATTGTACTATTATAATATGAAATTTATTTGTTGGGTGGTTAAGCAATGTCTAAATGCATTTCATTGGCGCTTTTTACCAAATCGTCAGTAGACTTCAATGAAATGCATATAGACATTGCTTAACCATCCAACAAATAAACTTCATATTATAATAGTACAATGACAGTATGTCAAATAGTTAATTTATTAACAATTAAATTGAGATTTTATTTTTCATTTTGCCTTATAAATGCTTTTATTGTTATCCAAAGGATTTCTAATTGTATAAATACCAAATAAGATTTGGTAAAAACCGCCAATGAAATGCATTTAGACATTGCTTAAACACCCAACAAATAAATTTCATATTATATTATTATATGGTAGATTGCGAATAAAGGAAATAAAAAAAATTGGGTCTCAGTAGTGTTTGTTAATATATCGCCTTCCATATATAACAATTTATTAAATCGCTTCAGTAGAGTTGTTATATATCTTCGCTTAAATGGTCTAACTTTAACTTTTAACTAACTTTAGTCTTACTAATTGGAATCAGTGGTTTCCAGAGCATAAATTTCGTTAAAATTGTGAGAATCTTTTTGATTTAAAACTATTTTTTTCTCTTCTACATTTATGTGCGCACTTAGAAACGTTAAAACGTCTGTGCAGATTATAAAATTATACTACCATCCTGTGAATGGTGTTATCTTCCATCTCACTCTTCCATAATTAGGTAAGTTAAGCTCTGGTGCTACCGTAAACCCTTATATATAATATATTGCATCGTGCTTAATTATATTGTTTTTTTTTAATGTTGCTTTAGGAAAATATATCTATAAGCGCTCTATAACTATTATGAATAGTCTTATCGTAGGAGGCTGTTTCATAAGGAAATACAATTATTCACTTCTTCTCTTCTAGGATTATTCCGTGAGTTTCTTGGTTTCGCCTACCCGAGATTAAACGATTTTGGTCAGTCTGCGGGTCAGAGTGTCCTACCAACTAAAGTCTACTAATATTTAATTGAATATTATAAATTTCCATAGGTTCGACCTGACTTTTCCTAAGCGGATGTTGGCGATATTGTCCTGAAATTTTTTTAGCATTTCATGTCTATTGCCCTTGGATATTACTCGCAGTTGTATATTGATTAAAACTTTTAAACCTTCCGTCAATGAAATTATTATTTTTTCTGTAACGCCTAGAATTATTACACTTTATGTCGTTTTGGTAGTAAGGATTTCAACACGATTGCCCTTCTTGTGGTATATTATTAAACCTATTACCTGTATTTTGATTCCTATTTCTACCATCCGAAATCGCGTCATTAAATATATCTTTTGTCATGATACATACTGTTCCATGCACATCTTGGTTTACCATCTCTTATTTAAAATTTTCTGTACTCTGGTCGGATGCAACTATCCTCAAATCTTTTACTTGTCCTTTTTTTAAATATTGTTGAAATTTCCTTCATCACAAATTCATTACTTTAATTGTATGTATTAACATACTGTCCATATTAAAAAATTTCAGAAATTCTTTATAATCCGATATATAATATTAGACACTTATGTTAACAAACTAATTTTTTGACATATTGTCATTGTACTATTATAATATGAAATTTATTTGTTGGGTGGTTAAGCAATGTCTATATGCATTTCATTGGCGCTCTTTACCAAATCGTCAGTAGACTTCAACCACAGTTTTGCAAAGTTTCAAACTTCTCAACTTATTAAAAGACTTCCAAAAACCATCTGAGAATTATGTAAATTAATTTACTATAAAATTCACAAACAATTTAAGAAATCACATTATAATAAGTGTAGCAGGCTATGAAACTTATACAAACCAAACCCAACAAACAACTTTTATTCGATACGACTCTATTTTATTTTTCTATACCTTTATACAATAAGAAATCCCTCGGATAACAATGAAAGTATTTATAAGGCAAAATTAAAAATAAAATCTCAATTGAATTGTTAATAAACAAATTTTTTGACATATTGTCATTGTACTATTATAATATGAAATTTATTTGTTGTTCGACTTGGAACTGCAAAGATGGGAAGAGGAACAAGACGAAATTCTCCGGTACCAATAGCACACTGCGCTCAAGATGATGGATTAGATCATATTGAGGTAACAGAAAGACCTTTGCAGTTTGCAAATAAACAAAGGCATGAAAAGGACTCTTGAAGAAAAGCTTCAATTCAGTAAAATATTATATAACTTCGAAGTCAATTCAAAAGACTACAGAATAATTTTGAAAGAAATAATCAGAATAATTGAAAAAGAAAAAAGTTTTGTGAAATATTGTGATATTGAAGAGTCATACCATATTATTCAGAATCGGGTTATTGGATTAAGGAATATAAAAGAGTTAAGGATATATAGAGCTTATACACTACTACAGAATGTAGAAAGAGAGAAATTGTTAGATATTATTATGAGACATCAAAAGTATGAGAATAACTACCCTGGAATTGAAAAAATATATTACGAATCGAAAAGAAAATATTACTACCCATACATGCGGAAATAATTTTCTAGAGTTATAAATAATTGTGGAATTTTAAATTATAAAATACCATGCCAAAGGCCCATACATAACGATGATAGATAAATTATCGAAATATGCCGTTATACAAAAGATTCAAGAGAGCTCCACTTAATTTCCAAGAACCACTTTACCATGCTTTTTAATTTAATTCGAACTAAAAAAAAAATTAGTTATTTACAATGAACCCGACTTTAATTCGGTACTGTTTAAAGATTTTCAAAGACAATTCAGATGTTGAGCGATTTCATGGTAGTCTGTATGGGAATATCAGGATCTTAAAAAAAGGAAGAAACATCTGACATGCTTTATAATATAGATTTTTCAGTGCAAGCGAATTTCATTTACGACAACTCGTAAGAAACCAATAGAAATTTCTTTTTAGGATAATTCCATGGAAAACGAACAAATTAATGATGCAATTGAGTCAAGAAAGACGAAAAACTTCGCATACCTTAATAGAAATAGAAAATATCAGAAAGTAAATGCGAGTTTTAGAAGGGATTTTAGACCAAATAAGACAGAAGCTCTATGTAGCTTCAATCATTTCAACAATTGTTGACATGAATTGCAACATTGGCAACATGGCATACATACAATAGACATACACAAAAGTAAAAACAACAAAAACAATAAAAAGCAAAAATCAGATTAAAAATTAATAAATGAGCTTAACGAACTCTCCGACTAGAGAGAGAAGGCTCAGCATAAACAACAGAAATGCATACATAGTGATAAATTCTGATAATACCAATGAACAAAAGAACATTGATAATCCAATATTAAATAATAAGTATTTAAGTGCAAAAACAACAAACACAAGTTTGAGTTCAAGTAGAAGTGCACCACAGTTAAACGAATTTTTGTTTACAGACAAAAGCAAAAAAATAGCAACACCAACGGTAAGCAAAGAAAACATTAACGAAAGGGGAAATACACCTAAAACAACAAGCAAAAGGGTGCTAACAGGTATGGATCGCTACATAACGATCACAAAACGTAAGTATAGCCCTCAGTCTGAAAAATTTGAACCAAGTTCTAAGCAGCCGAAGAACTCCACGGCATCCCAAAATCGTTTCGCACTGCTTGACAATGCTGACGCTACAGAATTGACACCTGCATCTGCTAAAAATTTCAAACCCCCTCCATTATATCTTAGAGAAGCTACTACTAATGAATTGGTGAAAAAGCTGACGCAGGCAGTGGGTAAGGAGAATTTTTACGTTGCGTCACTGAAGAAGGGCAACGTATTGGAAACCAAAATACAAGTGAACAGGGAAACAAATTATAGGAAGCTTTTTAATAGCCTCGATTCTGAGAAGAAGAGCTACTATACATACCAGTTGAAAAGTGCTAAGGGCTTAATAGTGGTTGTAAAGGGTATTGATAGTTCGGTACCAGTGGCAGATCTACAAAATGCCCTAGAAAAAGAGGGCTATGAAGTAAAATCTGTTCATAATATTTTGAATAGAAATAAAATTCCTCAGCCTATGTTTAGAGTTGAGATTACTTTTAACTCTTCACATATGAAAAAAAAGGGTGACCCCCACCCAATTTACAACTTAAGGTATATTCTTAATCGCAAAGTAGTAGTTGAAGAGCCTATAAAGCGCAAAGGGCCACCACAGTGGCAAAACTGTCAAGAATTTGGGCACACTAAAAGGTTTTGTAAATCGCCATCGGTATGCGTCAGATGTGGAAACATCCACAAAAGTCTCGATTGTCCCCATGCCAAAAATGACTCCAAAGTTCTAAAATGCAGTAATTGCGGCGGCAACCACAGAGCAAACTACCGTGGTTGTGAAGTTTATTTGCGCCTCAAGCAAACAGATTTTAAAAAACCAGTAAACACACAGTATCGTAACACCGTACTTCAAAATCCACTACCTATGTTGCAACAGCAAAGCCGTGGTGACACAAACGTAAATCACCCGCAATTGTCTTATGCACAAACGTTAAAAAAGGTACGACAGCCCCTGCAATTCCTAGCAGCGATAATTGTAATCGAAAAAATCCAACCTACTCCGCGAGTTTTGAAAACAATCCAAGCTCCATAGACAAATTGATACAAACCATGGACCGATTTATGGCAAGCATGGAGAGTATGTTTCAACAAATGCTGCAAAATCAAAGCATGTTAATGCAGATTTTGCTAGACAATAAAAAATGAACCGGTTACAAATATGTTTCTGGAACGCTAACGGCTTAAGCCAGCATAAAAATGAAGTTCAACACTTCCTGCACACACATCAAATAGATGCTTTGCTTGTTTCCGAAACCCATTTTTCGATCAAAAATTGTTTTCGAATAAATGGGTATTATACCTATGATACAAAGCACCCAAGTGGTAGAGCTTGTGGAGGTTCAGCAATTCTTGTTTATAAGGATGTCGACCATTTTCCAATGCCAGAGTATAAAACAGATCATATTCAAGCCACAACTATCAACATACCCCCCACAGGGATTGCCATATCTGCAGTGTATTGCCCTCCAAGGCACAATATTAATAAGGAGCAGCTCACCCATTTTTTAAAGCATTAGGCTCAAAATTCGTAGCTGCTGTAGATTTTAACGCTAAACATACGTTTTGGGGCTCTCGCCTCGTTACTCCAAGGGGCAGACAACTTCTTGATACTGTTTTGTCCAACAACTTGGATGCAATATCCGCAGGGCACCCTACATATTGGCCTACTGACTTAACCCAAATCCCCGATGTGATAGATTTTGCTGTATTTCGAAGTATACAACGCGAGCATATTTCTCTGCTTCCTTCCCTCGATCTGTCGTCGGACCCTTCTCCAACCCGTTTAACGCTTTCCAATGCCCAGCAAAATTTAGATCAGAATGCTATATATTTTTCAAACAGAAAGACAAACTGGCTTAAATATAAAATGTATGTAAGCGCACACCTGCTGCAAAATATTTCACTAAAAACTGATGATGAAATACAGTCGGCTGTGAACCAACTAACTAGTATACTGACTGATGCTGCTAAGGTTTCTACGCCCACTACCTCATTATATACAAAAAGGGGTACCAACGATCCAAGCCACATTCAAACTCTACTAAGAGAAAAAAGACGATTAAGACGCCAATGGCAAGAGTTTCGCTCGCTGATTTTAAAAACACAATTAAATCAATGCCAAAAGATGTTACGTGGGGCCCTTCAGAGGGAAAAAGAGCTAAACCTGAACAGATTTGTGGAGAATTTAGATGCCACCGAGAAGACGGACTACAGTTTGTGGAAGGCAGTCCGCAAAATGAAGTGCCCTACTGCTTATGAAGCTCCAATTCGCTTACATAATGGGAAGTGGGCGAAAAACTCCAGCGAGAAAGTTGAAGAGTTTGCCAATCACCTGGAGGCGGTTTTTGTTCCAAACGAAACGGACTCTTGTTTACCACCAACAGTTGTCCCAGAACGTGTTTTTGACCCATTAAAAATCCGCCTACCTGCTCTGAAGGCAGTTATACGTGGTCTAAACCCAAAAAAATCGCCCGGCAGTGACAAAATCACTAACGCTATGATCATCAACCTGCCGAATTCGGCTTTGAGAATCGTTATGTTTATTTTTAATTCGATGTTAAGATCTGGATATTTTCCATTACGCAGGTGACATCATACCGCCCAATCAGCTTATTGCCGGTTCTCTCAAAAATATTTGAGAGGTTAATATTACAATCGTTATCACCGTATACTGAATCGGCTAACTTAATTCCCAACCACCAATTTGGGTTTAGGAAAAAACACGGTACCATCGAACAAGTGCATAGAATTACGAATTTAATTCGTCAAACTTTTGAAAATAAGCAGTACTGCTCTGCACTATTTATTGATATATCACAAGCTTTCGACAGAGTCTGGCACGAAGGCCTTTTATATAAAATTTCACTACTGCTTCCTGAAAACGTCCACAAACTGCTCACTAGCTATCTAGGGAATAGGTCTTTTGTAGTACGATCAAAAAGTACTTATTCGTCAATCAAACGAATATCAGCTGGTGTCCCTCAGGGGAGTATACTCGGCCCATTTCTTTAGTTATTATATACCGCCGATTTGCCTACAAATCAACTCACACCCACATCCACATTTGCTGATGATACAGCGTTTTTAAGTATACATCAACATCCGGAAGTAGCTTCCCAACAACTTCAAACCCACATTGCTGATTTAGAGAAATGGTTGAATATGTGGAAAATAAAAGTTAATGCCTCGAAAAGTGTTCACATAACCTTTACATTAAGGCACAAAATTTGCGCACCGATTTCAATAAACGGCACAACAATTCCCGAGCAGAGCCAAGTTAGGTACTTGGGAATACATCTCGATCGGCGTCTGACGTTGGTTCACCATATTGCAGCCAAAATTACACAGCTGAAAATCAAAACCGCTCAACTTTTCTGGTTAATTGGGCCACAATCTTCACTGAACTTGGACATCAAGGTACTCTTATACAAGGCAGCCTTAAAACCAATATGGTATTATGGTATCCAGTTGTGGGGTTCCGCCTCCGCATCAAATGTTGAAAAGCTACAAAGAAGACAGTCAAAGATTCTGAGAATGATTACGTGCGCTCCTTGGTACATACGAAATAATAACATCCATTTGGATCTCAATATTCCTACCATCCGAGAAGAGATTAAAAAATCGTGTACGAGCTACATTGCAAAAGTTACTGATCATCCCAATCCATTTGCGAGGGACTTGCTTTTATTTGAGGGTCATAGGCGTCTGAAACGGGTGCAAACTTTTGATTTGGCAACATAATTTTCCTTTTTTTTTAATTCTATAATAAATTTATTTTATAATAAAAATAAATATATTAAAAAAAACAAATAAATGTCAATTCGAAAAGCTCTTCTTTTTTGAGGCTAAGATTTTGATGTGCGTTCCGTCCACACACGCAATCACACCTGGAAATTGTGTTTTTTCGAAAAAATTTAACTTGCTTAATTTTTTTCAGCATCCGTCATATCGAACTTTATCCATTCTGGATAAACTTCCCTCTCCATGACAACCAGATCCTCGGACAAAATTTTCGATACGACAACATCGCAATGGCGCTGCCAATTTTATGGTATTTGGAACATATGTTGACCTCGTTTTAAAAATGAGGCTTTTTTATTTGTAGGAAATGTTTAAAAGATGGTTTATTTAACCGAAAATAATTTTCAAATCTTAAAATTAATAAAAAAAATCCACTACTTGGGAAATTATTGCTTCGAATTTGTTACTTACTTCTCATCGGACAAGTTAAAAATAAAGATTTCTGTCTAAGCAGTCTTCTTTCCACTATAAATTTTTCTCATTGTGTTCGTTACTGGAGTCCAAATCGAGAAGAAAAATCACTTTTATTTTAATGTATGCACAATTTTTTTATATATTCAAAAGCACTTTTACCGAAAATAGTAAACTAAATGAATCAGCTGGCTCAAGTATTGGATATGTGTGTTGTATGTATCGATAAATAGTCAACGTCGTCATAATACTGTTAGGGAATACAAAATTATGTTAACGTTGTGTTAAATTGATGTTGCCTCAAAACTGACGACGATGTTGTCGACGCCAAATAGAATAAGGGTGAATATTATATACTATGAAACTGTTTTTAAGAAAAATTTAACATTGATAAAAGATAACTGTATTAAAAATGTATTGAGTTATAAAAAATGGAATGTAATTATCGTAAAAATCGTTTACAAATTTAATAGAAGTAAATTCTTATTTAATTTTTGCTATAAATAAGAACAATAAACTGTAAATCAAACATGTAATAAGATTCCTAAAACTTCGATGGGACATTTTGTTATTACAATAGAGGAATGTAAAATATAGATACTGGAATAGTGGTACGATAGAAAGGCTTATGGTGAAAATATAATAATACCTAGTTGTTTAAGGAGATACAAATAAATGTCGAAGAAAAAATAACACTAGAAAAGGTAACACATGAACATATTAGAATTATAAGATATATAAATGAATTAAGAGATAACCAAAAAGCTACTAATATAACCATTAACATTATGATCGATCACAATTGAGTTGGGTACTTGAGCATTAAATTTAAATCTAAGAAAATAATTAAGAAAACAGTTGTATCTTTTCCCAAATATCCTTCAGAACCTTGGGACCAATCTTCGTCCAGGCGAGTTTTACCCAACAGTATTATGGTGAATAAATGTCCAATTGTAATATGACTATATATATATATATATATATATATATATATATATATGTATATGTTTATATATATATATATATATATATATATATATATATGTAGGTATGTGTTTATATATATATATATATATATATATATATATGTATGTGTGTGTTTATATATTATCTCTTGTGGTATACGTTTGTGTTTCTACGCTAATCTCTAGATTATTTTTATTTGGAATTGGTTGGACGAGCAATGTTTCATAAAATACAGGAGTCAATTCAGGGATTTGGATATTGAAAAGGATGTTTCTTTTACTTGTCGCTACAGTCATTCTAATATTTTGTAATTTTTCAAAAGTTATGTCATCTGTTTCTTCATTTGTCAAAAAACATTCTGGCTCAGCAGCCCCAAGCTTGATATCAAAAGTATTCCTTCAGCCTTGTCAATTATTAATTCTAGTTTTTCTATTTGAAACGAAATCGCCGTCCTTAGAATCTCCAATTCATCCCGTTTTGATTGATTATTAAATGTCACTTATTCGAAAAAAAGATTTTTGTTCGTATCGTATATTTTAAACAATTTAGTCCATTGTTCATCAAAACGTTTACTTATTTGAACCTGACCATTGGATTGTACTCTGTGCATTACCTTCCACCATTTCTAACATTCTTTCTATTACAAATATATCAGTCCCTTTCCCAAAATGTTAAAAAGTCCTCGTCTTTGTTTATGTGGAATAAGTGTTTTCAGCGATGTCCTCAATGCTGCAATTCATGTCAACAATTGTTTCTATGTTGCGTCTGTCTTATTTGGTCTAAAATCCTTTCTAAAACTCGCATTTACCTTCTGATATTTTCTATTTCTATTAAGGTATGCGAAGTTTTTCGTCTTTCTTGACTCAATTGCATCATTAATTTGTTCGTTTTCCATGGAATTATCCTTAAAAGGAATTTCTATTGGTTTCTTACGAGTTGTCGTAAATGAAATTCGCTTGCACTGAAAAATCTATATTATAAAGCATGTCAGATGTTTCTTCCTTTTTTTTAAGATCCTGATATTCTCATACTGACTACCATGAAAATCTGAATTGCCTTTGTGACGGTAAGGAGTAGTAAAATGATATTCTATATTATTTTTCTCCAGAAAATCCTTAAAAAGTACCGAATTAAAGTCGGGTTCATTGTAAATAATTAATTTTTTTTGAGCTCTAATTTTTTTTGTATAAGGGCATATTTCGATAATTTATCTATCATCGTTACGTATGGGCCTTTGGCATGGTATATTCTGTAAGGTGTACGAGGGGTTTCTGTCTTCTCAAAAGGAAGTTTAATAGGACTTCTTTCTATTTTATAATTTAAAATTTCACAATTATTTATAACTCTAGAAAATTATTTCCGCATGTTTGGGTAGTAATATTTTCTTTTCGATTCGTAATATGTTTTGTCAAGTCCAGCGTGGTTATTCTCATACTTTTGATGTCTCATAATAATATCTAACAATTTCTCTCTTTCTACATTCTGTAGTAGTATAAGCTATATATATATATATATATATATATATATATATATATATCCTTAACTCTTTTATATTCCTTAATCTAATAACCCTATTCTGAATAATAAAGTATGACTCTTCAATATCACAATATTTCACCAATTTTTTTTCTTTTTCAATTATTCTGATTATTTCTTTCAAAATTATTCTGTAGTCTTTTGAATTGACTTCGAAGTTATATAATATTGTACTGAATTGAAGCTTTTCTTCAAGCGAGTCCTTTTGCTACCTTTGTTTATTTGCAAACTGCAAAGGTCTTTCTGTTACCCCATTATGATCTAATCCATCATCTTGAGCGCAGTGTGCTATTGGTACCGGAGAACCAATAGCGGTTCCAAGTCGAACAGTATTCCTTTCAAAAATTTTAAAATCCGGTTTTTCTGCATACATATATACATGTTTATATATATATAAACATGTATATATGTATATATATATATATATATATATATATATATATATATGTATATATTACGCATATA
Source organism: Linnaemya vulpina (assembly GCA_963675445.1). NCBI lineage: Eukaryota > Metazoa > Arthropoda > Insecta > Diptera > Tachinidae > Linnaemya > Linnaemya vulpina. The sequence goes on along the minus strand of OY776279.1, from coordinate 39,887,943 downwards.
TATATTATGCATATGTATATATATATATATATATATATATATATATATTTATAAATTATATATATATATATATATATATATATATATACATATATATATTTATATATATATATATATATATATATATATATACATATACAATTATATATATATATATATATATATATATATATATATGTACATAAATTTAAAATTCGAGATGTGGAATTTAGCCAGAGTATAATGACATTAATTATTTATACTCATATTCATACTTATATCAAATTCTAAACGAAAAGCAACAGATTTGAGGTCCACAGAATGCTTATGCATAAGCAGATGTATTTAGATTATTTTTATGAGTAAAATACTTAATGGGTTATTAGTGGTATAAAAGTTATTTGTTTATCGTGCTCTGGCGAGCGATAATTTTCTGCATTGTGCGATAGGCTGTAAGTATGAATATGAATATAAATAATTAATGTCATTATACTCTGCTTAAATTCCAAATCTGGATTTTTAAATTTATATATATATATATATATATATATATATATATATGTGGCGGAGTGGCGGAGTTCCTCAAGGATCGATACTTGTACCATTATTGTGGAACTTAATATACGATTGAGTACTAGGATTTAGTTTACCTGAGAGGGTATATATAGTAGGATTCGCAGACGACATAGCATTAGTGTGTGCAGCCAAAGAATTATTAGAGGCAGGAACTATTGCAAATGTTAGTGTGCAAATAGTAAATTCCTGGATTACCTAAATGGGATTAACTCTAGTTGATCATAAAACCGAAGCATTTTTGATTAGTAGCCGTATTATGTCAAATACAAGAGGGCTAAAGTATCTTTAGAGTAAACTGCTTGCTGGAGTAGCAAGGAGCATTAAGGTACACTTAGATACTCCACATATGTAAGGTAGGTATCCCCTGTATGTAGGCTAGCTGCTCTGAGAGTATGTAGTCCATTTCTAGTCGGACGAAGCCGCTATTATAATTGCTGGTATGACCCCAATCGGTTTAGATTCAACCACTGAAAAGGGAAGATTGACATATACATTAATACCCGACATCATATTATGGCTGACTAGGAAACATGGTGATTTAAGATATTACCTAATACAGTTCTCGTCTGGACATGGTTGTTTTAGGTCATATTTATTTCGTTTGCTGTGGGAATGTTTTTGAGGATACTGAGCATGTTGTCTTTGTCTGCTCACGATTCAAAAACTGGATGTCGTATTTAGAAAAAAAAAAGATTGGGGCGGGATCAGCCCGGAGAATATATTTCCGGTCATGCTGGATTCCTTATTATATTGGAACTACCCTGTTCCAGGGTAGTGCTAGTGAAGTTGTAGTGGGGCCACTATTGATGCTTATTATGTCAACAAAGAAAAAACAGAAGAAAATCAGAATTTTATTTTCGGGTCTTATAATCATTCGAATAAAAGTTCACAACTACTGCATATTTGTGGGAATTGTCGTTTTAACTCTTTAACTTTTCTTTTCGTGCTGATTCTTTTATCCCAAAAGTTATTTATTAAAATTCAAAGTGATCAATTGAGAGGTTTTAGCTAGTTCCTATGCGCATGTCACTGGGGCTAGTGTAGATCGTCAGAGAACCTTTACCCAACATATCTTAGAATAACTAGATATATTTATTTCAAACTTCCACATTAATAAATGGGAAGCCTAAACAAACATCAAAGTCATAACAACAACTCACTGATCACTTTGCCTTTTTAATTTTCTAACGTTTTTATTTCATTCTAAAATTGGTTGGCTTTTTTCCGACTCTAATTGTAGTTGTAAGAGAAATAAAGAACAGCAACAACTAATAATTGTTTTAATGTAAAAACAATTTATTTATAGTGTTGAGAACATAAGTTGTTTAACCGCGGGCACTCGCTAATTAAATCATTATATGTTTTTGGGAATTATCGTTTTAACACTTTAACTTTTAACTCACTGATCACTTTGCCTTTTTAATTTTCTTACGTTTTTATTTCATTCTACAATTGGTTGGCTTTTTTCCGACTCTAATTGTAGTTGTAACACAAAAATTTTCTTATTCGAACAGCCGAATAATATAGTTCGCATATATGGTAAAAGTTTGAAAAAATATGTTTAAAAAAAATATATGGAAAGTGCTGAACATAGAGGATATACTGGCAACTTCCCGGTGCTAGTTGGATTCTTAAAATAACCGCAACCTACTCCTTTGAGATTTTCGACCTAAAATACTATTATTTTTATTTTCAAATTAAGAGTGTAACCCGTAGTTAGCGGTTTCCGATTACTCCAGAAGATTCGAGGACATTAACTGATCAGATATATAACTCCTAGGTCTTTTTAAATAAATCAGGTTTTTTTTCGTAATATTTTGTTCACGATATTTCACGAATGAATTAAACGGAACTGATTAGTTTGTGAAATCGATCAGTGAACCTACAAATGCTTTCTTTCTCTCTTTTTTGACATACATCGAAAACTACTTTCCTGATGGGATATATATATATATATATATATATATATATATATATATACAATAATAATATATATATATATATATATATATATATATATTATTATACAATTATATATTATTATATATATATATTACTATTATTATACAATAATAATATATTGGTACGTTTTTAGACCTTTTCGTAAAAACGGTTTTATTACTTATCCTTCAAGGATTCGTTTTATTGCATCAAATTAAAACACGGACAAATTAATTTAGAAATATAATGCGGCAACTCTTTATTTATTACTTTATTTACACCAGTACTTGTACTACTCAACACTTAGCGATGTTAACACGTCTATGTCTGATATCACACTGATTATTGCTGAGTTCTGGCAGCGCCTTTATATTATAAAAATGACGTCGTCTGGTAACCTCGCGAAAGTTCTGGGTATGGTGGTTGTATTTTACTTGGCATGTGTGTGTTTGTATGACAATGCTGACTTGTTTGGTTTGCTTATGGTAACTATGAGTGGTTGTATGAATGAGTGTGTGGTTTTGTTTCTTCTACGTGTATATGGCTGTGAATAGTTGTGCATCTATTTAGTTTTATTAGCAGCGAATACTTGCATACAAGATCATTAAGAACAACATCTCTTAGCATTGATGTTGCTATGTTTGTTGTTGTTGTGGTTTACTCTTATTGGCACAGCCTTGAATGATCTTGTATATTCTGGAGTATTCCATTTCCGTTAATTTGAATATTATCTATATAGTGTTTGTAACATTTTGACAACTATAGATAATATTGCCAGTGCTGCCAAGTACATATAGCCACATTGTCGTTTTATTTAAATCTATTTCTAATCTTTGTAACACTGCCGCCCACTTAAGCCTGTTCGCCCCGAATAAGCATACCATCACCTCTTCCATAGTGCGCCAATCGTTCGAGATGTACTATCTTTATTTTCGACCTTGGGCTATTGTGCTTCTGTATCCGGTATACAACGTCATTCACTCTCTTAATCACTTTATACGGGCCATCCCAGTGAGTCTGTAATTTTGGGGACAACCCTTTCTTTCGTTGTGGGTTATACAGTAAAACCAATTGTCCTTTCATAAATCCCTCCGAGTTTGCTGCGCGGTCATACCTAGCCTTCATTCTTCACTGACCATCTTGATTCTATTGCGCACGAACTCATGCAGTTCGTTTAAATCCTCCTTCTCCTGGGACGTAATAGCTCCTTCCTCTACAGTTGGCTTAACACCAAATTCCAAATCACCAGGTAGTTTTAATTCCGTCCCGAATATAATTTTGGCTGGCGTTCTCGATGTTGAGTCGTGTACAGCTGACCTATATGCCATCAAAAATTTGGGGATGTGCTCGTCCCAATCCCTCTGATGGGTGCTTACTACTTTTCGTAGGTACTCTTCTAAGGTGCGATTGAACCTTTCTACCATGCCATCAGACTGTGGATGCAGCGGCGTCGTTCTGGTTTTCTTTATCCCATACAACTCGCACATTTCCCTGAATATGGCAGACTCGAAATTCCTTCCTTGGTCGGAATGTAATTCTATTGGGACACCATAGCGACATACCCAGTTGTTGCCGAAATAACTGAAATGAAACAGAACTCTCAGAAGATGCTTAATGGTACGCTGCCGTCGAAACATGGCGCTTTTATCCGCGCAGAAACTTCCGCAACTGCTCGTACTGGCCCGCCACTACACTCCAGGTTATGCATTTTGTCCTCTAGAGCATGCAATTTCTCTTCGAACTCCTTTGCATGCTGTTCCAGGCCACCGCGTTCTAGATATTGGACTCTATCCGCTAGCTCTGAGAATTTATTCTCAATAGAATCCACCCTTCTGTTAATGGCTTCAGAAACCTCTACCAGGGTCTCGTTCACGGCTTTATTTGACTCCTGTATTTCGGCTACAAGTTTTTCCTGCATCTGCTGATTTTCGGCTACAAGCTTTTCCTGCATCTGCTGAGTTTCGGCTACAAGCTTTTCCTGCATCTGCTGAGAGTTCTGTTTTATTTGGATCATCATAGCAGCGAACATTGAATTTATGTCCATGCTGCTGGTAGTGGCAGGAGGGCATACCTGCACATCGTCTTTGTCCTCAAACTCGTATGTCCCGATGTCCATGCCGCGATTCTTAAACTCATCTATCAGTCTTTTCTGCAGTTCAGCCTTGTTACCTGTAGTTGGCAATTCCAGCTTACTGAGCTCCTTTTTCAGCTGTTCAACTTTTAGCTCATCAAATTTCATGATTATTTATTTTAATTTTATAATGTCCTTTTTATTTTTTTTCCCTTAAATTGCAATGTCCTTTTAATTATTTTTGCAATCCCACTTCTGACACCAATTAATTGTTACATTTTTAGACCTTTTCGTAAAAACGGTTTTATTACTTATCCTTCAAGGATTCGTTTTATTGCATCAAATTAAAACACGGACAAATTAATTTAGAAATATAATGCGGCAACTCTTTATTTATTACTTTATTTACACGAGTATTTGTACTACTCAACACTTAGCGATGTTAACACGTCTATGTCTGATATCACACTGATTATTGCTGAGTTCTGGCAGCGCCTTTATATAACAAAAATGCCGTCGTCTGGTAACCTCGCGAAAGTTCTGGGTATGGTGGTTGTATTTTACTTGGCATGTGTGTGTTTGTATGACAATGCTGACTTGTTTGGTTTGCTTATGGTAACTATGAGTGGTTGTATGAATGAGTGTGTGGTTTTGTTTCTTCTACGTGTATATGGCTGTGAATAGTTGTGCATCTATTTAGTTTTATTAGCAGCGAATACTTGCATACAAGATCATTAAGAACAACATCTCTTAGCATTGATGTTGCTATGTTTGTTGTTGTTGTGGTTTACTCTTATTGGCACAGCCTTGAATTATCTTGTATATTCTGGAGTATTCCATTTCCGTTAATTTGAATATTATCTATATAGTGTTTGTAACATTTTGACAACTATAGATAATATTGCCAGTGCTGCCAAGTACATATAGCCACATTGTCGTTTTATTTAAATCTATTTCTAATCTTTGTAACACTGCCGCCCACTTAAGCCTGTTCGTCCCGAATAGGCATACCATCACCTCTTCCATAGTGCGCCAATCGTTCGAGATGTACTATCTTCATTTTCGACCTTGGGCTATTGTGCTTCTGTATCCGGTATACAACGTCATTCACTCTCTTAATCACTTTATACGGGCCATCCCAGTGAGTCTGTAATTTTGGGGACAATCCTTTCTTTTGTTGTGGGTTATACAGTAAAACCAATTGTCCTTCCATAAATCCCTCCGAGTTTGCTGCGCGGTCATACCTAGCCTTTATCTTGTCACTGACCATCTTTATTCTATTGCGCACGAACTCATGCAGTTCGTTTAAATCCTCCTTCTCCTGGGACGTAATAGCTTCTTCCTCTACAGTTGGCTTAACACCAAATTCCAAATCACCAGGTAGTTTTAATTCCGTCCCGAAGATAATTTTGGCTGGTGTTCTCGATGTTGAGTCGTGTACAGCTGACCTATATGCCATCAAAAATTTGGGGATGTGCTCGTCCCAATCCCTCTGATGGGTGCTTACTACTTTTCGTAGGTACTCTTCTAAGGTGCGATTGAACCTTTCTACCATGCCATCAGACTGTGGATGCAGCGGCGTCGTTCTGGTTTTCTTTATCCCATACAACTCGCACATTTCCCTGAATATGGCAGACTCGAAATTCCTTCCTTGGTCGGAATGTAATTCTATTGGGACACCATAGCGACATACCCAGTTGTTGACGAAAGCATTTACAATTGTCTTTGCTTCCTGCTTAGGTATAGCATATACCTCTGGCCATTTACTGAAATAGTCCACTACCACAAGTACATAACGATTTCCGGCTTCGGTGACGGGAAAGGGACCTGCTACATCCATTGCGATCCGCCCGAATGGTGCTCCTGAGTTGTATTGTTGCAGCTGTCTCCGGCTTCTTCTTACTGGGCCTTTGGCTGCTATGCACTGTGGGCAGTTTGCTATCCAGTCAGCTACGGCTTGTTGACATCCAACCCAATAAAAACGCTGCTTCAGTTTCTCAACTGTTTTTGTTACTCCAAGATGACCGCCACTGGGTCCATTATGAAACTCCTTTAAAACTTTACTTATCTTCGAGTATGGCATAACTATTAAATTTGAAGTTGTTTTGACATCTACACTTTCCCATACGCGGTATAAACACCATTTTATTACCTTAAGGCTGTTCCACTGAGCCCAATAAGATTTGGCGAGTGGGCTTTCAGCCGAAATTTCATTCCGGGATGGTCGTCTGTCCTCTTCTTTGGCCGCTATAATTTTCCTTAGTATATCGTCGTCCCTCTGTGCCGCTGACCAGTCCTCATCAGGGCCGATGTGCATTAGCCGAACATCCACAACGCCTTCCTTTTGCTCGGTTCTAACACAATGTTTACACTCTAAACAGCACGGTCTTCTCGAAAGAGCATCCGCATTGTTATGCTTTGTGCCCCTTCTATGCTCAATGCTGAAGTCGTAGCTCTGTAGGCGCTCAATCCCCCTTGCCAGTTGCCCTTCAGGATTTCTAAAATGCAATAGCCATCTCAGTGCAGAATGATCGGTCCTTAATGTAAAGTGTTGACCATACAGGTACTTATGGTAATGTTTAATGCATTCCAATACCGCCAGAAGCTCGCGTCGTGTCACACAGTAATTCCTCTCAGGTTTTGAGAGTACACGCTAGCTGGTACCAAATGGTTCTCTACGCTGGACTTGCGAAGCGGATATTGGCAAGTGGAGATCGCAGAGAAAGACAAGGAGAAAACTGCCTTCAGTGTCGGCAACGGATTATGGCAGTTCAAAGTCATGCCATTTGGTCTCTGCAATGCTCCGGCCACATTTGAACGCCTAATGGAGAAGGTACTGATAGGACGATATACTAAGGAAAATTATAGCGGCCAAAGAAGAGGACAGACGACCATCCCGGAATGAAATTTCGGCTGAAAGCCCACTCGCCAAATCTTATTGGGCTCAGTGGAACAGCCTTAAGGTAATAAAAGGGTGTTTATACCGCGTATGGGAAAGTGTAGATGGCAAAACAACTTCAAATTTAATAGTGGTGCCATACTCGAAGATAAGTAAAGTTTTAAAGGAGTTTCATAATGGACCCAGTGGCGGTCATCTTGGAGTAACAAAAACAGTTGAGAAACTGAAGCAGCGTTTTTATTGGGTTGGATGTCAACAAGCCGTAGCTGATTGGATAGCAAACTGCCCACAGTGCATAGCAGCCAAAGGCCCAGTAAGAAGAAGCCGGAGACAGCTGCAACAATACAACTCAGGAGCACCATTCGAGCGGATCGCAATGGATGTAGCAGGTCCCTTTCCCGTCACCGAAGCCGGAAATCGTTATGTACTTGTGGTAGTGGACTATTTCAGTAAATGGCCAGAGGTATATGCTATACCTAAGCAGGAAGCAAAGACAATTGTAAATGCTTTCGTCAACAACTGGGTATGTCGCTATGGTGTCCCAATAGAATTACATTCCGACCAAGGAAGGAATTTCGAGTCTGCCATATTCAGGGAAATGTGCGAGTTGTATGGGATAAAGAAAACCAGAACGACGCCGCTGCATCCACAGTCTGATGGCATGGTAGAAAGGTTCAATCGCACCTTAGAAGAGTACCTACGAAAAGTAGTAAGCACCCATCAGAGGGATTGGGACGAGCACATCCCCAAATTTTTGATGGCATATAGGTCAGCTGTACACGACTCAACATCGAGAACGCCAGCCAAAATTATCTTCGGGACGGAATTAAAACTACTTGGTGATTTGGAATTTGGTGTTAAGCCAACTGTAGAGGAAGAAGCTATTACGTTCCAGGAGAAGGAGGATTTAAACGAACTGCATGAGTTCGTGCGCAATAGAATAAAGATGGTCAGTGACAAGATAAAGGCTAGGTATGACCGCGCAGCAAACTCGGAGGGATTTATGGAAGGACAATTGGTTTTACTGTATAACCCACAACGAAAGAAAGGATTGTCCCCAAAATTACAGACTCACTGGGATGGCCCGTATAAAGTGATTAAGAGAGTGAATGACGTTGTATACCGGATACAGAAGCACAATAGCCCAAGGTCGAAAATGAAGATAGTACATCTCGAACGATTGGCGCACTATGGAAGAGGTGATGGTATGCCTATTCGGGACGAACAGGCTTAAGTGGGCGGCAGTGTTACAAAGATTAGAAATAGATTTAAATAAAACGACAATGTGGCTATATGTACTTGGCAGCACTGGCAATATTATCTATAGTTGTCAAAATGTTACAAACACTATATAGATAATATTCAAATTAACGGAAATGGAATACTCCAGAATATACAAGATAATTCAAGGCTGTGCCAATAAGAGTAAACCACAACAACAACAAACACAGCAACATCAATGCTAAGAGATGTTGTTCTTAATGATCTTGTATGCAAGTATTCGCTGCTAATAAAACTAAATAGATGCACAACTATTCACAGCCATATACACGTAGAAGAAACAAAACCACACACTCATTCATACAACCACTCATAGTTACCATAAGCAAACCAAACAAGTCAGCATTGTCATACAAACACACACATGCCAAGTAAAATACAACCACCATACCCAGAACTTTCGCGAGGTTACCAGACGACGGCATTTTTGTTATATAAAGGCGCTGCCAGAACTCAGCAATAATCAGTGTGATATCAGACATAGACGTGTTAACATCGCTAAGTGTTGAGTAGTACAAATACTCGTGTAAATAAAGTAATAAATAAAGAGTTGCCGCATTATATTTCTAAATTAATTTGTCCGTGTTTTAATTTGATGCAATAAAACGAATCCTTGAAGGATAAGTAATAAAACCGTTTTTACGAAAAGGTCTAAAAATGTAACAATTAATTGGTGTCAGAAGTGGGATTGCAAAAATAATTAAAAGGACATTGCAATTTAAGGAAAAAAAAATAAAAAGGACATTATAAAATTAAAATAAATAATCATGAAATTTGATGAGCTAAAAGTTGAACAGCTGAAAAAGGAGCTCAGTAAGCTGGAATTGCCAACTACAGGTAACAAGGCTGAACTGCAGAAAAGACTGATAGATGAGTTTAAGAATCGCGGCATGGACATCGGGACATACGAGTTTGAGGACAAAGACGATGTGCAGGTATGCCCTCCTGCCACTACCAGCAGCATGGACATAAATTCAATGTTCGCTGCTATGATGATCCAAATAAAACAGAACTCTCAGCAGATGCAGGAAAAGCTTGTAGCCGAAACTCAGCAGATGCAGGAAAAGCTTGTAGCCGAAAATCAGCAGATGCAGGAAAAACTTGTAGCCGAAATACAGGAGTCAAATAAAGCCGTGAACGAGACCCTGGTAGAGGTTTCTGAAGCCATTAACAGAAGGGTGGATTCTATTGAGAATAAATTCTCAGAGCTGGCGGATAGAGTCCAGCATCTAGAACGCGGTGAGTAGTAGGGAACTGTATGTGCTTCGACCATTAAAAATATTAAATTTCAGCAATTAAATTTGAAATTTTTCAATTTTAATTGCCAAAATTCTCAAATTTCCCAAAATTCTCAAATTTCATTTTGTGTGTGTTCGTGTGTGTATTTTTTCCCACGGTTTAGTAGGGGCGTTCACATTGTTGTTTTTTTTTAAATAAAATGTTGGGGTAGGCGTGGGAATTTGTGTCTGTCCATATGTGACCTTGAGAATACATGTCCGTCGGTATGTGAGCGTGGGAATTTGTGTCTGTCCATATGTGACCTTGAGAATACATGTCCGTCGGTATGTGAGCGTGGGAATTTGTGTCTGTCCATATGTGACCTTGAGAATACATGTCCGTCGGTATGTGAGCGTGGGAATTTGTGTCTGTCCATATGTGACCTTGAGAATACATGTCCGTCGGTATGTGAGCGTGGGAATTTGTGTCTGTCCATATGTGACCTTGAGAATACATGTCCGTCGGTATGTGAGCGTGGGAATTTGTGTCTGTCCATATGTGACCTTGAGAATACATGTCCGTCGGTATGTGAGCGTGGGAATTTGTGTCTGTCCATATGTGACCTTGAGAATACATGTCCGTCGGTATGTGAGCGTGGGAATTTGTGTCTGTCCATATGTGACCTTGAGAATACATGTCCGTCGGTATGTGAGCGTGGGAATTTGTGTCTGTCCATATGTGACCTTGAGAATACATGTCCGTCGGTATGTGAGCGTGGGAATTTGTGTCTGTCCATATGTGACCTTGAGAATACATGTCCGTCGGTATGTGAGCGTGGGAATTTGTGTCTGTCCATATGTGACCTTGAGAATACATGTCCGTCGGTATGTGAGCGTGGGAATTTGTGTCTGTCCATATGTGACCTTGAGAATACATGTCCGTCGGTATGTGAGCGTGGGAATTTGTGTCTGTCCATATGTGACCTTGAGAATACATGTCCGTCGGTATGTGAGCGTGGGAATTTGTGTCTGTCCATATGTGACCTTGAGAATACATGTCCGTCGGTATGTGAGCGTGGGAATTTGTGTCTGTCCATATGTGACCTTGAGAATACATGTCCGTCGGTATGTGAGCGTGGGAATTTGTGTCTGTCCATATGTGTCCGTCGGTATGTGAGCGTGGGAATTTCTGTCTGTCCATTTACACTGTGTACGCCTGGTGAATAAAAAAATTTAGAAGCATTTTTAGGAATTACACTATTTAAAAAGTGTAGTAGTTATATATGGATACCCTTAATGTTTGTGGTTCGTTCCTTCTTGCTGGAGTGAGATTTTTTCTTTTATTTTTTTGCTTATTAAAATTTGGTGTGTTTACTTAAGATTTGTCGTCCAGCAATTTAGTGTTTTTTTTTTTACTTTTTTGCTTGCAATGCTTGAGTCTGGAGGAATAATTTGATTATTCTGATCTTGAAGACGTTGTGAAAGAAAAAAATTACTATTGCATAAATATTGAAACTGATGTTTTGTTTATTTTATACATGACGATCATCGATGGATTTTATTTGGGGATCTGGATGGTGGTGCGATTTCTGTATTTTGTAGAATATGAATATTAATGCTATGTTTAAGTGTGTGTGTGTTTTTTGTGTTCTGAGTGGCGGTTGGAATGTCTGGCTGTCAGACAGTCTGTGTGTGTGACGATTGGTGAGTCTGTATGACAGTCCGCTTTCCTGGTCAGTATAAAATGTGATAAGGTGTACATATTCATGCGTACATAAATATCTACAAATTTATTTCATTTACGCATATACATACAAACAAATAATAAGCGTTTATTCTTTGTGCCCAAATATTCCCTTGACCATTTGAATGAATGAATGAACGATTGTGTATGTTTGTTTGTGTGTTCTCTGAAAAAAATAAATATGTATGTAGGTTTTTCGTTTGAAATAAAAAGACATTTATTTTAATTTTTATAAGCATTTATTTAAAAGTTTGTTAACACTTTCATTTTTAAGTAAAATTGCATTCCTTAAGGCACAAACACCATAGTCGTGATAGCTACAATAGGGATATATGGAATGCTTAGTTTCCATTTGTTTGAAATTAATGCAGCCAATGTCTTCAATGTTATAAACTGTTTGATGAATAATTTTTTCCAGCCAATTTTTCTTCTCTCCCCCCTTAACATATATTCGTGAATTTCTTATATTCGATTTTAAAAACTTGCAAACGCTTTGAAATGAGACTGATTCATCATTCCAGTTAATATGATGATAGTTTTTTGTTAACCAAACTGCTTCTCTCTGTTTTTTGGCTGATAAACATGCGAAATCAAAAGGAGGTTTTATGATGAAATTGAACCATTCCTTGTTGCTGAAAACTACAGCTAGTTCTTTTGCGATGAAGTCATTTGAATTAGTTTTGAAACCTTGCAAGTCTACAAAAACAATATCACCATCCATGTTATTTAATTTATAAGAGCTTCCGGACTTGACCTTTTATTGGTATGTATTCTATTACGCGGTCATGAATAAGAACGCAGTAAGCTGATGTTTTTGCTGGAATATTTGTTGCTGTTTCAAATTCAATTTTTATGTCGATTGGTCCGGTATTGAGCGTTTCGTTTTGGTGACTGACATCAACTACAATAATTGGAGCGTTATTTTTAAACTCTTGACCTGTTAGAAGAGGTTGGGGTTGTTTCATGTAGTAGCTTTGTTGGAATCTTAGATACATATCATATAGAATCGCATAGCGCTCATTTTTGAATTTTATATTAAGATCGTCATATGGGTAAGAGGTTGAGTTTAAATGTACTTTTAAGTTAGTAAGATCACAATGAACAAACTTGTTTTCTTGTTGAAAGGCAATCAAGACAAAACGAGGGCGTTCTTTATTAGCGGCCAGTTTAACATTCCATATGTGATTGGTTCCCGTATTAAGGTGTGGATTCATATGACAATCCCAACTACGGAATGCCATTGGTATAGCAGCACCATTATTAAGTATTTTGATCATATTCAATTTACTATGATCAGATAATTGAACATGTGGAATTCTCCATGATATTAGTGAAATTGTAAGTTTTGCTTTCTCGGTGGAAACATTCGAGTGTACGAGATCTTCATCGTTCTTATTACGCAAGAGTATCAATTCATGTTTACCATTTAATAAAACTTTATTGTAGTCTTCAGCGAATCCTAAAAGAAGTTTGAGTGGTACATAGAAATTAAAATTTCCATTTTGAAGATCTATTTTATCAAGTTTATTCCATCCAGCATTTTGCAACACAACGCTTTCCGTAGGTGATAAAGAAACCAAATTTTTTATGGTACTGGTGGCTCCCAAATATCTTGTATGATCAATTTCAATACCATTCAGTTCATAGCGGATTTCATCAAAGAGATATGCAACAAAATTATTTTTCAACTGAAAGTTGGGTGTAGATTTCGATGTTTTTTCGTCTACAACAAGTCCTTCCACATATATATAGCTTTCACTGGGTAACACATATAGATCTTGGTTTTGTATTGAAATTCTTATTTCATCGTTGTTGTTAAAAGACTGAAGGTATGGTATGTATGTGTGATAATCCTTTTTGATAATATTTTCGTCAGATATTGGTTTATCTAAAACGTCTATTATTGAACTCATTTTGTTTTCAGTTTAAAGTTCAGTGACTTGAGAAAGCTCTTGTTTGCTGCTGTAAGCGATTTTTGACGAACAGATCTTTTCAATTGTTGCTTAGATTGTAACGTTTGAGAATTAGATGTTGCTGTAGTATTCTTCGATATACTCGTGTTGTATATTATCATTATTTAGTTGTCCTTAAATGTATTCGTATTGTAATTTCCTCACCTCTGAAATTAATTAAGTCGCCGTTTTGATCAACCACGCGAAGAGCTAGTGAGCTTATCTCTCTGGAGTTTACTGGCAAATAAATAAGATTTTTGGGAATCTCAACTATTTTATATCCAGCCGGTACATTAATCGGAAATTCATGTAGTGTATGAGCTTTAGAATTATTCATATAAGTATTAACCACAATACTGCTTTCAATCCTCAAGAGATTCACCTTAAAGATATTCACTGGAAGATCAGAGTAATGTTCTTTGTTTGGCGTTAATATTCTGCTATTGAATCCTAAAAGTCTACCTATTGTATTTTCTTTATTAAAATATATTGGTTCTTTAGAGCTGCTGACTTTGACTTGCATTGTATTGTTATTAGCTTCAATCAAAATTTTGTTTTCTGGTCTATATCGTTTGTATTGTTCTTCTATATAGTCAACTATATCATTTAATTCATAAGATCCGATCGGTATTTCAATTACAAGTTCACCGATATAAAGTATATTGTTGTAGACATCCACATTCGGGATACTGTTGTATGAATGAAAATCAGTTAGAGCACATTCATAGGTTCCGTTTAAATCAATAGGAGGAAAATAATTAGCAGATAGCTCTGATGAATTGGAGCTCAGAGTCAATGTTATTGACATTGTGACTGTTTGATTGTAAATAAATGAGGTTAAACACACAGTATGATTTATAAGAAGCAGTTTCGTATTTATTGTTTATTTACTTATTTTAAACTAAATTAAATATTGATGCCATTGTTGTTTTCGTTGTTGTTTATTTATTGTATTCCTCCATTTACAATATCTCATCTTTGCTTATCCAAGAATTGTGCTCATTACCAAAGCCCAGCCACTTGACAAACACCTTATGTCCTTTAGTTTTGAGAACCATTTCAACTAGGTATGTATTAGGATATCTGGTTTTTGAAAGTTCTTCTTCATAGAATCCGCCTTTAATAGGATTTCCGCGATAGTCTTCTAATATATATGTTGTAGGATATGTATTTTGTACTCTTTTAATTGTAAAGATTTCTGTTGTCCAATTCGGAGTATAACCTTTTTCAAAAATGTTTTTATATTTGCTTATGCGTACATGATCTCCTGCATTAAATTTTGACATTTTATACATCTTTAAATGACTGTATACTGTGTTTAAGAGCTGTTTTTCATTTGTTGAATTTACTTTAATCGGTGACATTTTAATGGTGCGATGAATTTTTCTATTGTATGCATCAAGTAAATCTCTATACATATCAATCCAATTATATGAACCATTTAAGCTAAATTCCTTCCACATCATTCCTTTTAATGTTCTATTGAATCGTTCTACTATTGAGGCTTTCATAGTGCTATATGTTGAGTAGTGATTAATATTGTATTTATTCATCAACTGACTGAAATGTTTATTGAAAAATTCTTTACCATCGTCTGTTTGCAAGTTTTTCGGTATTCGTCCCAATTTGAAAATATTCTCCATTGCCTGAGTTGTTTCGAATGCATTCTTTCTTCTCAAAGGTACTGCCCAAGCAAATTTTGAGAATGTATCAATTACAGTTAGCAAAAATCGATAATTTCTATTGTCTAAGGAATAATTTCCCATTTCAACTAAATCAGCTTGCCAAAGATCATCTATTCCTTTCATCACAACTCTACGACGTACAAAACGTTTTCGAGCCTGCTTATGCAATTCATTTACAACATTTCTCTTTGAAGACATCTTATTTTTCCAGTCGCTGTTTTAAGTGTGTTGTGATCTGCTTGATGCACTTGCACCTATTGATACGAACATGTAATTTTCTATTCTATAAATTTTTTCTCGTAGCTCTTCAATTTCCATATCAAAAAGTGATTTATTACCATCCATTTTCTTATTGATATCCTGCAAATGAGCATTAAGATTTTCTAACTGGAAAGCTACTTCTTGTTGCTGTTTTTTGAGTTCAGTTTGCAGAAACAATTTAGTGATAACATCGTTTTCCTCCAGAGCATTTGCAACATTTTTGATTCTCTTGTATTGGACATCAATGTTTTTGTTCGTATCCATAAAGAAGCCCAACAACTTAGGCGCATTTTTGGTTGAAATTACTTCACTTCTATCGTTAATATAATGCCCAAATTTATCAACGGACATGTTTTATATAAAAATCTATGTATGTATATAGTTTATACAATTATATTAGCTTCACGTAGTTCTTCAATAATTGAGACAATTTCGTTGTTGTGATTAGTATGGCCTGCAGACTGTGATGCAAGCAGTAGTCTAAGTCGATCTACCAACTCGTTTGGATCATCCCAGTATATATAGTTTGGATTATGAGGGTTAAACTGCATCAAACCCCTTCCTAAATAATTACTTTTTGTTACATCTGATGAGCCTGTATGATTGTCTCCTTTGAAAAGTTTTCCAATAATATGTTTGTACTTATGGGCTATGCTCCCTTTGATTTGACCATCAGACTTATAGCCTCTCCTGTGGGCATTGGTAGCAAGTAATATTTTTTTATAGATTTCAAGCTCGAATTTATCATAGTTTTTTGGTGCTTTATGAAACATTAAAGAAAAGAGTCCTGGCGTGAGCACCCATATTTGTCCACCAACCTGTATCTTATCTTGATTTAACTCGATGGTGCTATTACCAAATCTCCATTCGTTATTATTATCTTTATGTGGACCATAGTTAGTATCTAGTTCGTTTCTCGATTGCAATAGTGATAATTCAGGATAACTTTCTTCATTATTCGAATTTTGTGAGTAAAAGTCATCTTCATCATAATTACTGCTACTTTTACTATTAGATTGCTTAAAAATTTTTTCTTCACTTAGTTTCTTGGGCGTACTCGTTTCCAATTTTATTGTTGAATTCTGAGGATGAAAACTTTCATTGTCATCAATTCCAGTTTCCTTATCACTCGGTTCTTTTTTAACTGGTCTACCAACGTATTTAGAGCTATTGATAAATTCTTTTAAAGGTTCTGTGATAGGCTTGAATGTATCTGTTAATTGCTGATGTGTATCTATTTCACCAGTTTTTATACTACGAAGCTTTTTCTTCAAGATATTTCTTGTTGCCACCAAGTCTTTAAGAATTTGTTCATTCATTTTAGCTATCAGGTCAGTTCAATAGGAAGCAGATCAGGTTATCAGGTCAGTTTAACAGCTATCAGGTCAGTTTATCAGGTACCAGATCAGCTTATCAGGTCAGTTTATCAGGTATCAGACCAGCTTATTAGGTCAGTTTAACAGGTATCAGATCAGCTTATCAGGTCAGTTTATCAGGTATCAGACCAGCTTATCAGGTCAGTTTAACAGGTATCAGATCAGCTTATCAGGTCAATTTAACAGGTATCAGGTCAGCTTATCAGGTCAGTTTAACAGGTATCAGATCAGCTTATCAGGTCAGTTTAACAGGTATCAGGTCAGCTTATCAGGTATCAGATCTGCTTATCTGATCAGTTACAATAATCACATGTATAAAGTTTGAAGTCAGATTAAATACTGCAGGGTGCATTTGATGAAATTATATTATGATGAAGTAATCAAATGACTTTCTATCACTTCGTCTTCTGTCAAAAATAAAACAAACAAAAAATCATTGTATAATGATTTTCTGTTAAGCTTCTTACAGTCTAGAAAGCTAAAACCGAGATTAGTTTGCAATAAAAGTTCAAAGCTATAAGTTGTGAAAAGTTTCTACCGCAATGGATCTAGTGGAAAAATTTAATTCGTACAATACAAAATCCTTAATCCATATAAAGGATCTAGATGAATTATCCAAACACACTATCGTACGTGCAAAGCGAGTAACAACAAAGTATGGGGAAACAGTTCAACTTGAGCTGGAAAACCACATAATGTTTCTCCCCAACCGATACAATGCATTGACCAATGCAGAATTAGAAGATCTTTCGAATAATAAATATCGACTACAAAGATAAGGAGAGCGAAACCTGATCTTAGAAAGCGAGATGAACGAGTTTTTAATACCAAACTCCCAGTACCCCGTTTGGCAGTAAAAAATATGTTATGTTCATATATTTTGTAATTAACAAGAAAAAAAAAATAATAATAATAAAAAAGAAAATGTTTTTAAATATGTATGTATATAAATATATATGATTGTGTTTTATTTAATATCTTTGGTTATATCATAAAGAAATTTCAAACATAAGTGACCGCAATTATATGTATTAAAGTTTTGATATTGATTGTAGTTGTATTGAATATTTCTACCTAAATATTTGATTAATTCTAGAGGAGGTTGTAAATTTCCAAAGCTGTCGAAATATTGTTTTTCATTCTTGTTCCTATAGTATGCTACCCAATGAGTACCTGGGCCTGTTGATAAATCAAAATTGATTATTCCACACTCTACAGCCTTTGGTCGTTTTGGTAGTGAATCCAACATATAAACTCCTCTAAAGTGTGGAATATATTTTGAATATTTTCTTAGATCAAATTCTGATAATGGTCTGTTGGGTAGCATTTCTAATAGTTTTTTGAATGAAAAACAATATTTCGACAGCTTTGGAAATTTACAACCTCCTCTAGAATTAATCAAATATTTAGGTAGAAATATTCAATACAACTACAATCAATATCAAAACTTTAATACATATAATTGCGGTCACTTATGTTTGAAATTTCTTTATGATATAACCAAAGATATTAAATAAAACACAATCATATATATTTATATACATACATATTTAAAAACATTTTCTTTTTTATTATTATTATTTTTTTTTCTTGTTAATTACAAAATATATGAACATAACATATTTTTTACTGCCAAACGGGGTACTGGGAGTTTGGTATTAAAAACTCGTTCATCTCGCTTTCTAAGATCAGGTTTCGCTCTCCTTATCTTTGTAGTCGATATTTATTATTCGAAAGATCTTCTAATTCTGCATTGGTCAATGCATTGTATCGGTTGGGGAGAAACATTATGTGGTTTTCCAGCTCAAGTTGAACTGTTTCCCCATACTTTGTTGTTACTCGCTTTGCACGTACGATAGTGTGTTTGGATAATTCATCTAGATCCTTTATATGGATTAAGGATTTTGTATTGTACGAATTAAATTTTTCCACTAGATCCATTGCGGTAGAAACTTTTCACAACTTATAGCTTTGAACTTTTATTGCAAACTAATCTCGGTTTTAGCTTTCTAGACTGTAAGAAGCTTAACAGAAAATCATTATACAATGATTTTTTGTTTGTTTTATTTTTGACAGAAGACGAAGTGATAGAAAGTCATTTGATTACTTCATCATAATATAATTTCATCAAATGCACCCTGCAGTATTTAATCTGACTTCAAACTTTATACATGTGATTATTGTAACTGATCAGATAAGCAGATCTGATACCTGATAAGCTGACCTGATACCTGTTAAACTGACCTGATAAGCTGATCTGATACCTGTTAAACTGACCTGATAAGCTGACCTGATACCTGTTAAATTGACCTGATAAGCTGATCTGATACCTGTTAAACTGACCTGATAAGCTGGTCTGATACCTGATAAACTGACCTGATAAGCTGATCTGATACCTGTTAAACTGACCTAATAAGCTGGTCTGATACCTGATAAACTGACCTGATAAGCTGATCTGGTACCTGATAAACTGACCTGATAGCTGTTAAACTGACCTGATAACCTGATCTGCTTCCTATTGAACTGACCTGATAGCTAAAATGAATGAACAAATTCTTAAAGACTTGGTGGCAACAAGAAATATCTTGAAGAAAAAGCTTCGTAGTATAAAAACTGGTGAAATAGATACACATCAGCAATTAACAGATACATTCAAGCCTATCACAGAACCTTTAAAAGAATTTATCAATAGCTCTAAATACGTTGGTAGACCAGTTAAAAAAGAACCGAGTGATAAGGAAACTGGAATTGATGACAATGAAAGTTTTCATCCTCAGAATTCAACAATAAAATTGGAAACGAGTACGCCCAAGAAACTAAGTGAAGAAAAAATTTTTAAGCAATCTAATAGTAAAAGTAGCAGTAATTATGATGAAGATGACTTTTACTCACAAAATTCGAATAATGAAGAAAGTTATCCTGAATTATCACTATTGCAATCGAGAAACGAACTAGATACTAACTATGGTCCACATAAAGATAATAATAACGAATGGAGATTTGGTAATAGCACCATCGAGTTAAATCAAGATAAGATACAGGTTGGTGGACAAATATGGGTGCTCACGCCAGGACTCTTTTCTTTGATGTTTCATAAAGCACCAAAAAACTATGATAAATTCGAGCTTGAAATCTATAAAAAAATATTACTTGCTACCAATGCCCACAGGAGAGGCTATAAGTCTGATGGTCAAATCAAAGGGAGCATAGCCCATAAGTACAAACATATTATTGGAAAACTTTTCAAAGGAGACAATCATACAGGCTCATCAGATGTAACAAAAAGTAATTATTTAGGAAGGGGTTTGATGCAGTTTAACCCTCATAATCCAAACTATATATACTGGGATGATCCAAACGAGTTGGTAGATCGACTTAGACTACTGCTTGCATCACAGTCTGCAGGCCATACTAATCACAACAACGAAATTGTCTCAATTATTGAAGAACTACGTGAAGCTAATATAATTGTATAAACTATATACATACATAGATTTTTATATAAAACATGTCCGTTGATAAATTTGGGCATTATATTAACGATAGAAGTGAAGTAATTTCAACCAAAAATGCGCCTAAGTTGTTGGGCTTCTTTATGGATACGAACAAAAACATTGATGTCCAATACAAGAGAATCAAAAATGTTGCAAATGCTCTGGAGGAAAACGATGTTATCACTAAATTGTTTCTGCAAACTGAACTCAAAAAACAGCAACAAGAAGTAGCTTTCCAGTTAGAAAATCTTAATGCTCATTTGCAGGATATCAATAAGAAAATGGATGGTAATAAATCACTTTTTGATATGGAAATTGAAGAGCTACGAGAAAAAATTTATAGAATAGAAAATTACATGTTCGTATCAATAGGTGCAAGTGCATCAAGCAGATCACAACACACTTAAAACAGCGACTGGAAAAATAAGATGTCTTCAAAGAGAAATGTTGTAAATGAATTGCATAAGCAGGCTCGAAAACGTTTTGTACGTCGTAGAGTTGTGATGAAAGGAATAGATGATCTTTGGCAAGCTGATTTAGTTGAAATGGGAAATTATTCCTTAGACAATAGAAATTATCGATTTTTGCTAACTGTAATTGATACATTCTCAAAATTTGCTTGGGCAGTACCTTTGAGCAGAAAGAATGCATTCGAAACAACTCAGGCAATGGAGAATATTTTCAAATTGGGACGAATACCGAAAAACTTGCAAACAGACGATGGTAAAGAATTTTTCAATAAACATTTCAGTCAGTTGATGAATAAATACAATATTAATCACTACTCAACATATAGCACTATGAAAGCCTCAATAGTAGAACGATTCAATAGAACATTAAAAGGAATGATGTGGAAGGAATTTAGCTTAAATGGTTCATATAATTGGATTGATATGTATAGAGATTTACTTGATGCATACAATAGAAAAATTCATCGCACCATTAAAATGTCACCGATTAAAGTAAATTCAACAAATGAAAAACAGCTTTTAAACACAGTATACAGTCATTTAAAGATGTATAAAATGTCAAAATTTAATGCAGGAGATCATGTACGCATAAGCAAATATAAAAACATTTTTGAAAAAGGTTATACTCCGAATTGGACAACAGAAATCTTTACAATTAAAAGAGTACAAAATACATATCCTACAACATATATATTAGAAGACTATCGCGGAAATCCTATTAAAGGTGGATTCTATGAAGAAGAACTTTCAAAAACCAGATATCCTAATACATACCTAGTTGAAAAGGTTCTCAAAACTAAAGGACATAAAGTGTTTGTCAAGTGGCTGGGCTTTGGTAATGAGCACAATTCTTGGATAAGCAAAGATGAGATATTGTAAATGGAAGAATACAATAAATAAACAACAACAAAAACAACAACAATGGCATCAATATTTAATTTAGTTTAAAATAAGTAAATAAACAATAAATACGAAACTGCTTCTTATAAATCATACTGTGTGTTTAACCTCATTTATTTACAATCAAACAGTCACAATGTCAATAACATTGACTCTGAGCTCCAATTCATCAGAGCTATCTGCTAATTATTTTCCTCCTATTGATTTAAACGGAACCTATGAATGTGCTCTAACTGATTTTCATTCATACAACAGTATCCCGAATGTGGATGTCTACAACAATATATTTTATATCGGTGAACTTGTAATTGAAATACCGATCGGATCTTATGAATTAAATGATATAGTTGACTATATAGAAGAACAATACAAACGATATAGACCAGAAAACAAAATTTTGATTGAAGCTAATAACAATACAATGCAAGTCAAAGTCAGCAGCTCTAAGGAACCAATATATTTTAATAAAGAAAATACAATAGGTAGGCTTTTAGGATTCAATAGCAGAATATTAACGCCAAACAAAGAACATTACTCTGATTTTCCAGTGAATATCTTTAAGGTGAATCTCTTGAGGATTGAAAGCAGTATTGTGGTTAATACTTATATGAATAATTCTAAAGCTCATACACTACATGAATTTCCGATTAATGTACCGGCTGGATATAAAATAGTTGAGATTCCCAAAAATCTTATTTATTTGCCAGTAAACTCCAGAGAGATAAGTTCACTAGCTCTTCGCGTGGTTGATCAAAACGGCGACTTAATTAATTTCAGAGGTGAGGAAATTACAATTCGAATACATTTAAGGACAACTAAATAATGATAATATACAACACGAGTATATCGAAGAATACTACAGCAACATCTAATTCTCAAACGTTACAATCTAAGCAACAATTGAAAAGATCTGTTCGTCAAAAATCGCTTACAGCAGCAAACAAGAGTTTTCTCAAGTCACTGAACTTTAAATTGAAAACAAAATGAGTTCAATAATAGACGTTTTAGATAAACCAATATCTGACGAAAATATTATCAAAAAGGACTATCACACATACATACCATACCTTCAGTCTTTTAACAACAACGATGAAATAAGAATTTCAATACAAAACCAAGATCTATATGTGTTACCCAGTGAAAGCTATATATATGTGGAAGGACTTGTTGTAGACGAAAAAACATCGAAATCTACACCCAACTTTCAGTTGAAAAATAATTTTGTTGCATATCTCTTTGATGAAATCCGCTATGAACTGAATGGTATTGAAATTGATCATACAAGATATTTGGGAGCCACCAGTACCATAAAAAATTTGGTTTCTTTATCACCTACGGAAAGCGTTGTGTTGCAAAATGCTGGATGGAATAAACTTGATAAAATAGATCTTCAAAATGGAAATTTTAATTTCTATGTACCACTCAAACTTCTTTTAGGATTCGCTGAAGACTACAATAAAGTTTTATTAAATGGTAAACATGAATTGATACTCTTGCGTAATAAGAACGATGAAGATCTTGTACACTCGAATGTTTCCACCGAGAAAGCAAAACTTACAATTTCACTAATATCATGGAGAATTCCACATGTTCAATTATCTGATCATAGTAAATTGAATATGATCAAAATACTTAATAATGGTGCTGCTATACCAATGGCATTCCGTAGTTGGGATTGTCATATGAATCCACACCTTAATACGGGAACCAATCACATATGGAATGTTAAACTGGCCGCTAATAAAGAACGCCCTCGTTTTGTCTTGATTGCCTTTCAACAAGAAAACAAGTTTGTTCATTGTGATCTTACTAACTTAAAAGTACATTTAAACTCAACCTCTTACCCATATGACGATCTTAATATAAAATTCAAAAATGAGCGCTATGCGATTCTATATGATATGTATCTAAGATTCCAACAAAGCTACTACATGAAACAACCCCAACCTCTTCTAACAGGTCAAGAGTTTAAAAATAACGCTCCAATTATTGTAGTTGATGTCAGTCACCAAAACGAAACGCTCAATACCGGACCAATCGACATAAAAATTGAATTTGAAACAGCAACAAATATTCCAGCAAAAACATCAGCTTACTGCGTTCTTATTCATGACCGCGTAATAGAATACATACCAATAAAAGGTCAAGTCCGGAAGCTCTTATAAATTAAATAACATGGATGGTGATATTGTTTTTGTAGACTTGCAAGGTTTCAAAACTAATTCAAATGACTTCATCGCAAAAGAACTAGCTGTAGTTTTCAGCAACAAGGAATGGTTCAATTTCATCATAAAACCTCCTTTTGATTTCGCATGTTTATCAGCCAAAAAACAGAGAGAAGCAGTTTGGTTAACAAAAAACTATCATCATATTAACTGGAATGATGGATCAGTCTCATTTCAAAGCGTTTGCAAGTTTTTAAAATCGAATATAAGAAATTCACGAATATATGTTAAGGGGGGAGAGAAGAAAAATTGGCTGGAAAAAATTATTCATCAAACAGTTTATAACATTGAAGACATTGGCTGCATTAATTTTAAACAAATGGAAACTAAGCATTCCATATATCCCTATTGTAGCTATCACGACTATGGTGTTTGTGCCTTAAGGAATGCAATTTTACTTAAAAATGAAAGTGTTAACAAACTTTTAAATAAATGCTTATAAAAATTAAAATAAATGTCTTTTTATTTCAAACGAAAAACCTACATACATATTTATTTTTTTCAGAGAACACACAAACAAACATACACAATCGTTCATTCATTCATTCAAATGGTCAAGGGAATATTTGGGCACAAAGAATAAACAATTATTATTTGTTTGTATGTATATGCGTAAATGAAATAAATTTGTAGATATTTATGTACGCATGAATATGTACACCTTATCACATTTTATACTGACCAGGAAAGCGGACTGTCATACAGACTCACCAATCGTCACACACACAGACTGTCTGACAGCCAGACATTCCAACCGCCACTCAGAACACAAAAAACACACACACACTTAAACATAGCATTAATATGCATATTCTACAAAATACAGAAATCGCACCACCATCCAGATCCCCAAATAAAATCCATCGATGATCGTCATGTATAAAATAAACAAAACATCAGTTTCAATATTTATGCAATAGTAATTTTTTTCTTTCACAACGTCTTCAAGATCAGAATAATCAAATTATTCCTCCAGACTCAAGCATTGCAAGCAAAAAAGTAAAAAAAAAAAACACTAAATTGCTGGACGACAAATCTTAAGTAAACACACCAAATTTTAATAAGCAAAAAAATAAAAGAAAAAATCTCACTCCAGCAAGAAGGAACGAACCACAAACATTAAGGGTATCCATATATAACTACTACACTTTTTAAATAGTGTAATTCCTAAAAATGCTTCTAAATTTTTTTATTCACCAGGCGTACACAGTGTAAATGGACAGACAGAAATTCCCACGCTCACATACCGACGGACACATATGGACAGACACAAATTCCCACGCTCACATACCGACGGACATGTATTCTCAAGGTCACATATGGACAGACACAAATTCCCACGCTCACATACCGACGGACATGTATTCTCAAGGTCACATATGGACAGACACAAATTCCCACGCTCACATACCGACGGACATGTATTCTCAAGGTCACATATGGACAGACACAAATTCCCACGCTCACATACCGACGGACATGTATTCTCAAGGTCACATATGGACAGACACAAATTCCCACGCTCACATACCGACGGACATGTATTCTCAAGGTCACATATGGACAGACACAAATTCCCACGCTCACATACCGACGGACATGTATTCTCAAGGTCACATATGGACAGACACAAATTCCCACGCTCACATACCGACGGACATGTATTCTCAAGGTCACATATGGACAGACACAAATTCCCACGCTCACATACCGACGGACATGTATTCTCAAGGTCACATATGGACAGACACAAATTCCCACGCCTACCCCAACATTTTATTTAAAAAAAAACAACAATGTGAACGCCCCTACTAAACCGTGGGAAAAAATACACACACGAACACACACAAAATGAAATTTGAGAATTTTGGGAAATTTGAGAATTTTGGCAATTAAAATTGAAAAATTTCAAATTTAATTGCTGAAATTTAATATTTTTAATGGTCGCAGCACATACAGTTCCCTACTACTGCGGTGGCCTGGAACAGCATGCAAAGGAGTTCGAAGAGAAATTGCATGCTCTAGAGGACAAAATGCATAACCTGGAGTGTAGTGGCGGGCCAGTACGAGCAGTTGCGGAAGTTTCTGGGCGGATAAAAGCGCCATGTTTCGACGGCAGCGTACCATTAAGCATCTTCTGAGAGTTCTGTTTTATTTCAGTTATTTCGGCTACCAGCTTGTCACTGCTGATTCTTGATGCAGTTTGTGCATCACTGATTGCTTTTATCTGCTGAGAGTTCTGTTTCATTTCGATAATCATAGCAGCGAACATTGAATTTATGTCCATGCTGCTGGTCGTGGCAGGAGGGCATACCAGCACATCGTCTTTGTCCTCAAACTCGTATGTCCCGATGTCCATGCCGTGATTCTTAAACTCATCTATTAGCCTCTTCTGCAGTTCAGCCTCGTTATCTGCAGTTGGCAATTCCAGCTTGCTGAGCTCCTTTTTCAGCTGTTAAACTCTTAGCTCATCAACTTTCATAATTATTTATTTAAAATTATTATTATGTCCTTTTAATTATTTTTGCAATCCCACTTCTGACACCAATTGTTACGTTTTTAGACCTTTTCGTAAAAATGGTTTTATTACTTATCCTTCAAGGATTCGTTTTATTGCATCAAATTAAAACACGGACAAATTAATTTAGAAATATAATGCGGCAACTCTTTATTTATTACTTTATTTACACGAGTACTTGTACTACTCAACACTTAGCGATGTTAACACGTCTATGTCTGATATAGCAAAAATGACGTCGTCTGGCAAAAATGACGTCGTCTGGTAACCTCGCGAAATTTCCGGGTACGGTGGTTGTATTTTACTTGGCATGTGTGTGTTTGTATGACAATGCTGACTTGTTTGGTTTGCTTATGGTAACTATGAGTGGTTGTATGAATGAGTGTGGTTTTGTTTCTTCTACGTGTATATGGCTGTGAATAGTTGTGCATCTATTTAGTTTTATTAGCAGCGAATACTTGCATACAAGATCATTAAGAACAACATCTCTTAGCATTGATGTTGCTATGTTTGTTGTTGTTGTGGTTTACTCTTATTGGCACAGCCTTGAATGATCTTGTATATTCTGGAGTATTCCATTTCCGTTAATTTGAATATTATCTATATAGTGTTTGTAACATTTTGACAACTATAGAGAATATTGCCAGTGCTGCCAAGTACATATAGCCACATTGTCGTTTTATTTAAATCTATTTCTAATCTTTGTATATATATATATATATATAATATATATATATATATATATATATATATATATATATATATATATATACATATATAATATATATATATATATATATATATATATATATATATATATATATGCGTTATGTTC
The DNA here is from genome assembly GCA_963675445.1 of Linnaemya vulpina. Classification (NCBI taxonomy): domain Eukaryota; kingdom Metazoa; phylum Arthropoda; class Insecta; order Diptera; family Tachinidae; genus Linnaemya; species Linnaemya vulpina. Next base: position 39,860,519 of record OY776279.1, on the reverse strand, counting down.
TGTTGTTAAAATATGGTGCTGTTTGGTTACTTTAATATTCCAAAAAATATTTTTTCTCCAACCTTATAAATCTTTCTTTAGATAAAATTTAGATTTAGTTAAAGAAAAAATATGAACTTTAGCTAGGAATGGCTTACCTATACAATTTCTGATACTCAAGAAAGGTTTTAAAAGTAGAACAAAAAATAATTTGGAAAGCGAAGAAGTGAGCAGTGAGCTGAGCTTGTTTATGGCGGTCTTGGGTACTAGAGCGTGTTGTTATTTATGGAATTATTTAAGACGAGAATATAGAAGCACATGAAAAATATTTAATATATAGAAGCTAGTATAAGACAATGTTAACATAAGTGTCTAATATTAGATATCGGATTATAAAAAATTTCTGTTATTTTTTAATATGGACAGTGTGTTAATACATACAATTAAAGTAATGACCCAGGGAGTTTTGTTAGGCAAAATTTATGATGAAGGAAATTTCAACAATGTTTAAAAAAAGGACAAGTAGAAGATTTGAGGATAGTTGCATCCGACCAGAGTACAGAAAATTTTAAATAAGAGATGGTAAACCAAGATGTCCATGGAACAGTATGTATCATGGATAAAGATATATTTAATGACGCGATTTCGGATGGTAGAAATAGGAATCAAAATACAGGTAATAGGTTTAATAATATACCACAAGAAGGGCAATCGTGTTGAAATCCTTACTACCAAAACGACATAAAGTGTAATAATTCTAGGCGTTACAGAAAAAATTATAATTTCATTGACGGAAGGTTTAAAAGTTTTAATCAATATACAACTGCGAGTAATATCCAAGGGCAATAGACATGAAATGCTAAAAAAATTTCAGGACAATATCGCCAACATCCGCTTAGGAAAAGTCAGGTCGAACCTATGGAAATTTATAATATTCAATTAAATATTAGTAGACTTTAGTTGGTAGGACACTCTGACCCGCAGACTGACCAAAATCGTTTAATCTCGGGTAGGCGAAACCAAGAAACTCACGGAATAATCCTAGAAGAGAAGAAGTGAATAATTGTATTTCTTTATGAAACAGCCTTCCAAGATAATACTATTCATAAAAGTTATAGAGAGCTTATAGATATATTTTCCTAAAGCAAAATTAAAACAACCAATATAATTAAGCACGATGCAATATATTATATATAAGTGTTTACGGTAGCACCAGAGCTTAACACCTAATTATGGGGGAGTGAGATGGAAGACAACACCATTCACAGGATGGGAGTATAATTTTATAATCGGCACAGACGTTTTAACGTTTCTAAGTGCGCACATAAATGTAGAAGAAAAAAACAATAGTTTTAAATCAAAAAGATTCTCACAATTTTAACGAAATGTATGCTCTGGAAACGACCAATTACAATTTAGAAAGATTAAAGTTAGTCCATTTTAACGAAGATATATCACAACTCTACTGAAGCGATTTAATAAATTGTTAAATATGGAAAGCGATATATTAACAAACACTACTGAGACCCAATTTTTTTTTATTTCCTTTATTTGCAATCTATCTTATAATAAGCAAACTTTATAAATTTTAATTAATAACATGTCTTATTGATTTTTTCATATCAATAATTTAACTTATACATATAACAAGATGTTAAGAAAAAGTGCAAAATGTATATATATACATATTTATGTAGATAAAAAAAGATTTTCTTTGCGGAAAAAAGTTGTTATTTACAATTTTAGATTTTTATAAATTATTAAATTATTTACAGCTCTTTATACAATTTTTAATTAAAAGTGAGAAAACGTGCTTTCGTTTCAGTCTTCTGACTACTTCAGTCTCATCTCGGAGTGTGATTGCCCATAAGGTAAGAGTGATTACTTAGTCTTTCCAAATAATTACATCTAAACCTTTTTATTTCAGATTTCACGAAACGTATTCCCAAATTATGAATTGTCTTATTTGTTACGTTGACTTAATCCAAGTAGCTAGTACATTTGTTTGAACTTGATATTGAGTTGTTTTCTTTTAGCATGTATATGCTGCTTCCACGTTAGCCTTCTGTCTAAATTTAGACCTAAATATTTCACAGCATTTTTTGAAGGAATAACATTTCCTTTGAGAAATACATGCGGACATGTTCTTTTAGAAAATATAATTTGAGTGGATTTATTCGTGTTGACAGCTGTGTTTCATTTTGTGAGCCAGATTCAAGACGATTAAGATATGCATGCATGTTTTAAGATGCAATTGTGGCGATTAGTTTGATGATAATATCGCTGTATCATCTGCATAGGTAGCCACTGTTCCAATATGAGATAAAAACGACAACTCAGCAAGAAATAAATTGACTATTATACCGATAACCGCCCCAACATGAGGTGAGGAAGCACAGAAAATATATGGAAGAGCATGGCATTACTGAAAAAAATTATTCTCCAGTAGTACAAAAATGGTGGACAATTAGGGTGAAAAGAAATTTCGTTTGGTGGTGAACTATTGAAAATTAAATGTCGTAACAGTTGGCGACAAATATCCTCTTTCAAACATTAATACAATCCTAGATAAACTAGGAAGGGCTCAATATTTCACAACAATTGACTAGGCAAAAGGTTACCACCATTCGTCATACCTCACGGCTTGTGCGAGTTTACGAGAATGCCGTTTGGATAAAAAGCGCCCCAGCCACACTTCAGCGTCTCATGGACAAAATTAATGAAATTTTACGAAGTTTTCAAAACAGAACATGCGTAGTTTATTTAGATGACATCCCGATTTTCTGTACCACATTACAAGAACACGTGAAAGCAATTAGAGACCTATTCAGAGTACTGGAAAATAAAAATTTCAAAAAGCAATATAATATTTTGTGAAAAGAAATGCAATTTCTGGGACACATTTTAAAGAAAGGTGGCATGAAACCTAATCCTAAAAAATATTTAAGGCTTAAACGGGTATTATCGTAAATTCGTAAAGGATTATACAAAAATATCTCAGCCAATTACTATGTATTTGAAAAAGGAAGCAAGAATTAACCTAATGGACCCGACATATGTTGAAGCGATCGAAAAATTAACAACACTAATCAGCACACATCCAATTTTACGGTGCCCAGACTTCGAAAAACAATTCACGTTGATGACAGATGCGTCCAACTACTCTATTGTAGACGTTTTATCGCAAGAAGACCACCCAGTTTTCTAGACCTAGAGGACATTGAATAACCATGAGAGAAATTCCTCTGCGACGGACAAGGAATTACTAGCAATAATGTGGAGTGTCAATTATTTTAGACCATACGTATACGGAAGAGGGTTTAAAATATTAATTGATAATCAGCAGATGAAATTTCTACACTCAAAACATAGGAGCATTGATATGTGACCAACACATCAGAAATGGCTGTTAAAATTAGGAGAGTACCAGTTCGACATTAGATATTTAAATGGCAAGGATTTTCTAAAAAAATAAAAACACTATACCAGAAAAAATGGGAGAAAGGAATACCGATATTTAAATATTTTCAGTCAATAATATAGAGGACGATGAGGCAAGACATCGAGATAGAAGTCGAAACCGATATTATTTGAGCCCCGTAAGAGAAAGTATGCATTCAGATATCCTGAAAGCATACAATTACATAAGAAATAAATTATATTATTAAAAAGCTTTTAAGAAAATGAGGAACATAATATCGTCAGAAATGGTTTTCATACTCTTATTAAAAATTATTGTGGTCTAAAAAAGGGGCTAATAAATATTTTTGTGGCAGGTGTGATATACTTATTCGGAACAAGTGATGAAGAAGACAAAAACTATTTCTTGAGAGTTCTAAATCTATCTATTTACTTATTCAACAAATACACATTTTGTTGTTTGTATACAATGAATGCTAAAAACACTTGCTAAAAATATTTGATAAAATATTATTAGTTAGTAGCTAATTTTTAGGGTTACTCAGAAACGGCAGATTTGCTAAAGGTGTCCCAAGCCGTAGCTGTGGCATCTGAAGGGGTACATTCGTCGCCCACATTCCCAAAGATGATTATACACTAGATATTATAAAACTTGATAGCTATAAAGTAATTCAGTACTTATTTATAAAAAATTATCACATTTAAAAATATTGTATTCTAATTCGTTATTCAATATAATAAAATTTAAAATCTACTTTAATAAATATTTAGATCGACTGCAAGGAGTTTAAGGTATATTCAAGGAATTGGTAGCTTTAGTTCTATTTCTTTCTTCAAAAGACAAGATATTGACCTAAAGTAACAAAATTTCAATAATATTTTAGTTTTTGAAACTTCGCTATAACTTTTTCAGTTTGTACAAGCATTCATTTGTGGAATTTTTATCTCCGAGGCCATTAGGTTTTGTCAAACTTCTTTCATTAGCTGGGAGTTAATTCCAGAAGGTTTTCCTTATATTTTCCTTTTCTCGATTAAACATGTCAAAATTCAAGAATTCCCAAATAATCTAGTATTTCTAAAAGCATGTAAACTAGAAATTTGACGAATTTTCTTGGCTTAAAGATAATAAAGTTGTAGCTGCACAAGAACTTTTATCTTGATCAATTACATTTATTGTGAAATGTTCTTCTGTGAGATTAGAAGACAACGGAAAAGTAGAATCATTATTGCTTAGAATTCTTATTAAATATAAGTTTCGAAATCCACTGATTATATTTTTAGACGGTAACGCTCCTAGTAAAGACTACAATCATTGTACTACAATGGGGCGAAGTAGTAATGTTGGTCGCTCTTTGGAACAGTTCATGTATTCCTGAATCTGTTTTAGTACATTTACAAACAACTCAGTCATCATCGAATCCCGCTCCTAATGAGTTCGACACAGACCCATTTGAAAATTGATTTTTATATTGTGATGCGGAAAAATGTGAGCCGGAGGAAGCCGATTAATACTAGTGATTACCTACAAACATATACAATTTTTAAACATCTCTTTTGCTTGGAACACAAACTTTGGGTTATCAACTACAGTCATAAAGTGTGTCTCTTCCAGATTGTATATATTCTTCGCTTGAAATCATAGCTGTTAAATTTGGATTACGATTATTAATCAATTAGATTAAATTTTAAAAAGAATGGTATTGATTACATAATTCTCTTTTCAACAATTCCTGATTAATAATTAATAATGATTACAAATAATTCAAAAATAATTAAGATTAGTTAGGATTACGAGAAAATAATCAAAACTAATAAAAATTAAATTGACTACTTTCAAGGATTATAAATGTATAAATGTATGTATATAATGCTCATCATTATATACATACATTTTATTTTGAAAAATTTGTATTTAAGACGTAAAAATATTCTGAACAAATAAAACAAAATTAGTTATATATTATAGTTTATGTATACAAAATATAGGTATATTCACTTCAATAACAAAACAACCAATAACAAATTTATTACTTCCTAAATCAACAAAAAACGGAAAAATACGTGGAAAAATAATAAAGAAAACAAATACAATCAGAATACATTCAATTCACAAAAAAAAGTTTTAGAATTATAAAATTTACAATTGGAATTATCATTTAAATAGCTGAAGAACTGATGTTTTATTGCGGATCGTTGGTGAACTTTAATATGTTATTGTGGAGAAGAACTTACTTCAACTCCTGATTATTAATTAATTATGATTACAAATAATCCAAAAATAATTAAGATTACAATATATGAAGAATTTTTTTAAAGCTAATCCGGCTTAACGCTTTCAATGTTAATAAAACAATTTATTAAATTTTTTACCCAACGTTTCGTCAATTGTTTGTCGACATCTGTAGGGGTTCTTTTGTCTATTTAAATTTAAAAACATAACATAACTAAAATTTGGAAAAATTTCAAAAACTAAAAAAAATTAAAATTAAATATTTGGAAAATAATCAAAAAACAATCAAAAGTAATCTTCGAAAGTAGTCAAATTATTTTTCGATTACTTTTTATTATTTGTGATTATTTTTTCGTAATTCTTATTAATCTTGATTATTTTTCAATTATCTGTAATCGTAATCAATTAGTAATCGTGCGAATCTGAAAATTATCGTAATATAATCATTACTTCACCTCTAAAAAAAAATTATCTAATTACTAATTACTATAATTAGTAATCATTACTTAACAGCTATGCTTGAAATACATGTGTCTCATAGACTGTTCTCAAAGAACTCATCACAGCTTTTTTAGTAAAACCTATTGGCCTAGCTAAGCTGGCTTTTTGGGCTATCGAAGTGTTAATGTTGTGTTTCTTTTTCACAATGTTCCAGGAAAATCCTTTTGTTTGAGATGGGAGTATGATATAAGCTAATTTCCAAAAAGCCTTATACGTCAGATCAAATTTGTAAGATACACATTTCTTTATGTATTCAACTAATTCAAACTCTTCCTTTTCATAAATACTTACATCGAAATAAGATTTGACTGATAATTAACACTGCTAGCAGTCTCGTTAGTATTAAGATTCTCTGAAGGATATATTTTTGTAGTACGTGATTGAGTTTTTAATGTTTAAGACGGGCATTGGAGTCTCAAGGCCACACTAAACAACAGGAAATGCACTTTTTCGTAGCATTCTCGTCAATAGAATGACGTTGTGTTTTAGGCTTGTAATTTCAAGCCATATTAAAGGTTTTTTAAAGATAGGTATAACATTATAATTAGAATTAAAACCGTACAATATGGAGTACATTGTATATGGCCGATTGTAAACAAATTTAAAACGCATAATCTACGCCGAAAGCATTTTCTTTAGTTTTTCTTGTTTATTCTGTTAGTCATAAAAATATATAATGATTTTACTTGGTTGTGACTCCTTAATAACGCTTTGACACTGAAAAAGTTTATATACGAAATACTTACTAAACGGTATGAAATATTAAAATATATCCGTTTAAGTATTAAAACACGAGTAGTTGATTAAGACTATGTATATATATATACATATATATATATATATATATATATATATATATATACATATATATATATATATATATATATATATATGTATATATATATATATATATATATATATATATATACAAATACATATTCGATAACAACTTTAGCGAAAGTACCCCAATAACGAAGCTGCACTAGTCTCCTCTACATAAACATTAATACTGAAACAATTGGCGATGAACTTCAAGTTAGGAAGACATATATCTTCTTTCCAAATTTCTGAGCTTGACCGACAAAGAAGTAATTAAAAACAATATTTTCCTTAAAAAAATGTATATGACAATTCCAACTAATAACAGAAATATACTTTTTAATATCTGTATTCCCGAACTTACCGAAGAAGTCTATGATTCCATACAACAATAATAATTTTGAATTAAGTTCAAATACAAAAAGATATATCTCAAAAGTTAATTGTATATAATTTGAAACGAGTTTTGAGACAAATCTTATAACCTTCAAAGATAATTGCATTGAAAATATATGATATAACAAAAAAATGTTTTGTGATTATCAAAAGTATTCAAATAATTCTTTTATTGAGGCAGGTAATGACATGCTATGAAAAAAGTGGCAGTTATGATATAACCACAATTGCGACGAACGACGAACTTCGCACAGCACGAAAAACTTATCATCATGAATTCGTTGCGAAAATTCGTCGAATAACACACAATTAGAGCGAAAATATCAGCTGTGAATGTCATTTAAAACTATTTGTTAATTAGATAAATAAAACATTGGAAAAACATGAAAAAAACATATTACATGTGACCATAAAATAATGAATTGACACAATATTTTATATAATCAAGAAAGTGGTTATTGAATTTATGTTCTGCAAATAAGAAATAAAACATTTCTTAAAGCAAAAAGTTACTTTGCTATAGCATTAAACAGTATCGTTACTTTTTTTATGCCTACTGGAAATTTTTTGATACAAACATATTGGTGTAAAATGAATATTCTTGTCGAGAGGTTTATGAAAATAAGTTTGTAATTTCAAACTTTTCCAAGGAAATTGAAATTAACTCTAAAGAAAATGTATCTCTGGAAGATTTAACTTACCAACATATTCAAATACAAAACGTGTAAAGAGTTAAAAAAAAACCTAAAACCTATTGTAATCCCTTTGATAATAATTTTAATTATTAGTCAATCAGGGGTCATAACCGTATCATTAGAGTTTCAACAAAATATAAAAAAGTGGTTAAAACTGTTATACATATGATTCATAAGTTGCGTTTCAAAATAGATAGCATGTGTTTCGAATAATATTAAATCGTGATTTAAAATAGTGATCAATGAAATTCGGTGGTTAGAAGAATTTCGAGATGTTGTTTAAAAACTTCCAATCAACTACTTCAGTGGATGGATGATCGGTGAAAGTGTGCTCTAAAGCTTGCACATGATATCACCCGTGAAATGTGGTGCTGTTTGTTAAGAAGTTATTCTAGCCTCAAAAATGAATAGGAGTTCAACATATAACTATTAATTTTGTTTGTTAATGCATATTTAGTGGTCCCTAATAAGCCAAATTTTATTATATATTTCTACCTTGTAAACATTTTTAATTTTATTTAAATTTCTGTCTTACCTTATGTGTTTAGGCTGTCATATCTGGAAAGAGACAAAAAAATCAAGGTATTATATGTGGTTATTGATAATGTTTTCAATTTAGTACTTTATATATGTCCGTTCAAAATATTGTGTTTACTTATTGCATAGTGCACAGTGTGAATGAAGTTTGAATATAAGCACTTATATATATATATATATATATATATATACATATATATATGTATATATATATATATATATATATATATATATATATATATATACATACATATATATATATATATATATATATATATATATACATATATATATATATATATATATATATATATATATACATATTTATATATACATATATATATATAAAATTATCAACAATGATAAAAATATATGTAGATATAACACTATGATATATACAAAAGAAACGAATATTAGATTTATTTAATGTTAATATGTAATCAATATAAGCTTTCATCAAACATTTACTTTCATTTTAATCGCGTGAAATAATTTTCAATTTCTTATGCGTTGCTTAAGACCTCAAGACTATATTGAATCGTGTCTCAGCGGCATGATACATACATGAAGAAATGCCACTTTGACCTCAAAAATCTTCTATCCAATTGCACTAATTCTTTTACCTCTACAATTGTCTGCAATAGTAAGTATGGAGTTATCTACACTTGTTTTCGGTAATATTGATGCCTTTAAGATTGCAGAAATTTCGGCTTAATCAATGTCTTCTTCATCTGAATTCATTTCTCTTTTTTATTAGTTAATAAACTAAAAAATTCTTTTTCCTAAAGAAGTTACTCACTGTGGGACTAAACATTAGAAAATTAAAAAATTATTTTGTACAAAAACTATCTTCATAGCTTAATAATTTACAACATATAATAAATTATTAAAACAAAAAAAGTCGAAACGATATATTTATTCTGAAATTGATAATTTATTTTAGTTTATGGCAAAATTTTTTAATATATTTTAGCAAAGTTTTATCAATATCACATTGACGTCTTGTTATTACTAACAACAACAACTACAAACATTTAATTCTTCTTGTTTTGTGACCTTGTTTTAATTAATAATATTCATTAATAATTTTTAGCTTAATATCTTTTTATTTTAAAACATTATAATTTGTATGACCTCTTCAGGTAATTATTGTATTTTTATTTATTATTTTTATATATATTTTTATATAAATCCTTATTGTTACGCATATAGAGATTTTGTATAGAAGATACCATATTTTCAATATGATGGAAAAATATATTTACAAAAACAGGGTCTATCAATGATATTGTTATGGAGAGATTACTTGAAAATTGTATTGAGCGGGTTGGTGGAATAGATAATATGTTGAAAACATTGAATGAGTTTAATGGTAGTTTTAAATATATCTAATATGGAAAAAGAAAGTAACTGTATGATTCCATATTTAGATACCTTAATAATTAGGAAGAATAGAAATTTACTAGTAGATTGGTATCAAAAACCAACATCTCCAAGAAGAATTGTTAACTATTATTTGAAACATAATAAAAAAGTTATTATAAATACAGCTAAAAATATTGTGAATAAAGTTCTAACAATAAGTGACAGAAGATTTCATAAAAAAAGAGTAAAATTAAAAATATATTAAGGAATAATGATTTTCCAACTTGGCTAATATATAAATTAATATATCAATATGGACAAGGAAATAGTAACATTAATAAAAACATAAATGAACCAAAACTATACAAATCTTTAACTTATGTATCTGGAATATCAGAACGCATTGGTAAATCAGGAATATATGAATCTGAAATATATACAGTAGCTTATAGAACATATATGTAATACATTAAACAAGTTTTATAGTAATTAAAAAGAAGAATTAGAGAAATTAGACAGGTCGAATTTGGTAATGGAAATGACAATGAGGATTGCAATATAGGTACAACTAAGAATAAATTAAAAACTAGGATAGCAGAACTTAAGATTGATCAAAGATATAGAAATATAAATCCGCAGAACATAGCATTATCTTCTCATTGTGCTAGATTTAATTATTATACAAACTTTGAAAATGTTTCAATATTAAACACAGAAAATAATTATAAACGTAGAATTATGTTAGAAACGTTACACATAATCAATACACCAATCACATAAAGAATTAATTTTAAGGCAGATACAGCAAATGTAGCTCAATATTATAGATACTTAGTTAATAAAGGATAGAATTTTAAAGGGAAATATACATATGTTTAAATATTTTGTTATTGTTCAAATACTTTAAATTTAATTAATATATATATATATATATATATATATATATACATATATATATATATATATATATATATATATATATATATACATATATATATATATATATATATATATATATATATATACACATATATATATATATGCATGTTGTTTGTGTATGCTTTTGGAATACATATGTGTGAAGTTGCGTGTATATGTATGTACTCGTATATATACATATGTATGTAAAATTAAAAAAAAATTTATAATAATTTTAATATATTTTTAAAATTCATATAAATTTGTTTGGAAACTTCTTGAGTTTGGTTAAAAATTCAATTTGAAAATGTTTTCGAAATATATATATATATATATATATATATATATATATATACATGTATATATACATACATATATATATATATATATATATATATATATATATATATATACATGTATATATACATACATATATATATATATATATATATATATATATATACATGTATAGGTTTCAATATTTTATTATTAATCATATATGTATGTATATTAAACTTATTTAAATTTTGTTTGAATCTTTTTGCAGTTTGTTGACAAGTAATTTTCGAATTTCTTTGTCATAAACAACAATTTTTCAAATCAAATAAAATAATTAATTTCCTGAAGAAGTCACACAAAGCAGTGACCTTAAGCTAAAATATATTGTTGAATATTAAAAATTTTTTGGAGCGAAATTTAGCACTTCTTTTATTGATTTAGCATGGACATTTTCGATTTGCTCTTCGCACTTTCCAATTGTTTATTTATGAATTTTCTATGGAGACAACGTTTGCCAAGAATTTCTAAGCTTAATATATAAAGAGTATATTTTTTTATAGAAAGTAGTATGAGGGTTATTAATACAACTTGATGTTAGTTAAAGGTAAGATATTATAGGATACAAAAAAAGTTTGTCTTTACTACAACGTCTATTTACAATATCAGATAGGATAAAGTTGCCTTCAACTTATAGTACACTTTAAGTAAAATTGTGATAATAAAAAATATTTATGCGTGCGAAGAAATCATATTTTGAACTAACATAAAGTAACAATGGCCTTAAAAGTTGGTGTAATTTAAGTGTAAATTAATAAGAAATATAAGAAAGAAATGCTAAACGGAATATTAATGGACAAACCAAATTAAAGGTATTCGAGTACCAATTAAGCGAAAGCTCTTTTGGTGAGTTAGCTTTATTCGTAATGCAGTTCTTGGTTTGACTACTTAGCACAGCAAAAGTTTAACCATGTTTTAGTGGAATGAATATTTTAAGAACAGAATTTAAATATTTTATCACTTTAATTACCATAAACTCGCTTCTTTTTACAAAATAAGGCTTAAGAAAAATTTAAGATTTGTTCACCATTCTGAATCTGATGAAGAATATCAATTTTATACATTAAGTTGTGTTTGTATACATTGGGAACACACGTTTCCATAAACTCAAAGCTTTAAAAATAATGTTGTGTGTATATTGGAGGAAGAATTTTTTTTGTCAAGGGCGTTCTGTTTTTAGTTATTAGAGTTAGGAGAAGTTCTTCTAAAAGAGCTTTGTACGAGAGTTTTTTTTAGCCCTTTGAGACTATGATCATAAGCCAAGTTTCATCGATCATGACCGTGCCAAAATATGTTATATATCTCTTTGGGGATATATAAAAGAAATATTATACATCATTGATGAGATAATTTGGCATATTAAAGACATTGCATGTCTCAGTCATTGCATATATGAACTATCGGATTGAAGTATGCCAATAAGAAATAAGAATTATTACACTAATTGGAGAGCAATGTTGAGTAGACCATATAGTTCTAAGGGATTTCTTACAATAAATTTTAGTACAAATCCCCATACCAATATTTTCATTAGCAATAAATATATCTGCTCTAATGAGATGTCCTTCACATCACCTTTTCTGTAAGAGCATAAATTTAAATTTGTTGGGGTTTAGTGTCAGACCGACTGCGGAGTCACATGTGTGAATATGGTGTAACTGCTAATTTAGTGAGATTTTGAATTATGTGCCCTTATCCTTGCAACCATCTTGCAAGCTGTTACTTTCTTAATACACTTTGAAAACAGTAAAGGCCCGTTAATGGAAACCTGTGGAACTCCTCTATGTATACACCGGAAGAATGCTTAATTTATGTACGTATAAAAACCTTTATTCCCTGCAGGCAAATATCATTTAAAACTAGGCCGAAGTCTTGGTTTAAACGGGCATGTAAAAATGCATTGCAATCCAGAGTGAAAACGTTCAGAATTTGGCGTAGTAACAAAAATGCTGATACTGATTTGATACACAAATGGGCAAGGTCTTGATGTGCCAAAGTGCTAAGACGTGAAAAAGCTATGCACGAGTAGCGTATTCGCACTAAGATTTCAAAACTCTACTCTTTCGCTGAAAATGTAAAAATGTTATGGATAATACTACTTTTTCAATTTGAGAAACGACCAAACATTTACTGTTTTCGAAAGTCGCAACACTTTCATCATCAGTGCTCATGTGTATTGTGTTTGTCACCACTTTTTAGGCGGCTGTTCTGCTCTGCTGTGTTAGTTGAATAAAACTGATGTTGACTTTCCTTTGTGCCTTGGAATATTTATCATCATGTCTTTCTGAGATTTAAACAAATTTCGAACAATTAGCCTATGAATCTTAATTCGATTTAATATACCAACTATTTTTATGTTTGTTTGCAAATTGAACCTATTTCATGTTTGGGAAGCCTCACATGTCTATTAAAAACCAAATATATAAAATTTTTTTCCAGGGATGGGAAATTTAGGCTTTTCTTGGCACGTTCGATATTTTGTGGTACATTTAATAATTTAACTGTTTAAACATTTTAAGTTTTTCTTAAAATACCGCTTTATACATCATGAAGATTTGCATTGGTAAAAAAACAGAATAAAAAATAAATTTTCGCTTCCAGAGATGGGAAATTGCAATTTTTTTATAAATAAATAAACCAAAAAGCAACTAAAGTATATGTTTAAGTAATTAAAACTATTTTTAATAAATATCAGGATTAATATCTAATATTTTAAGAAAATCAAAATTTCGACTCCAGGTTTGGATAACTGCAATATTTTGTATAACATGAAAGTCAGCAAAATGGTTACACAGTTTAAGTTTTTCTTAAATAAAACTATTTTATGTTTCATTAAAAGATGCATTGGTAAAAACAGAAAAAAAAACTATTTTCGCTTCCAGGGATAGGAAATCGAAATTTTTTTTATACATAAAAGTAATCAAAGGGACAACTAACGTGGTTATTTTTACTAATTAAAACGATTTTTAACTTATTATATTAAAAACAAATTTAGTATTAAAATTTAAAAAAATCAAAACTTTGATTTTAGGGTTGGATAACTGCAATAGTTTGCGATACATGAAAGTGACCAAAATGGTTACAAATGTTAAGGTTTTCTTAAATAAAACTATTTCATATCTCATAAAGAAATGCATTGGTAAAAAAGACACAAAACAAATTAAACTTTAACTTCAAGGGATGGAAATTTAAATTTATTTATTCATAAAAGTAAAAGCAAACAACTAACGTCGTTTTTTTTTACTAATTAAAGCAATTTTTTGGAATTAAAAGTTATAAAAAACCAAGTTTTCGATTCCAGGGTTGGATAACTGCAATATTTTGTGGTTAATGGAAGTGACCAAAATGGTTACAAGATTTTAAGTTTTTCTAATTTAAAACTTTTTCATGCCTCATTTAGAGTTGCATTGGTAAAAAAAGACACAAAAAAGCAAACAATTTTAATATTTCGTTTACAGGGTTGGGAAATTCCAATATATTTTACACAAAAACGTAACCAAAAAGGACCCAGATGTAGTTTTTTGATGAGTAAACCTCTATGTGCTAGGTGGTAAAAATATTTTTCACAAACAATCACAAATTTTGAGTAAGATCAAATCGGTATGAGTGCATTAAGGTTGGAGTAGCCGAACGCTAAAATTTTAAATGCAAGCTAAATGTGTAAGCTGATCCAACCTGGTATATGGCAAGCTGTGTAAACACTTACTTCACTGTAAGAAAATGTTACCTTAACGTCCCAACCTGCAGAAAATAGAATTTCATGCTACGGTTACATGACAGATGTAAGACAGTGATGGACTGTATGTATGTTGTATCAGAATGGGGCACAAAAAGCCTTTTTTGGTACTTATTTCTGTTTTCATATGTTTAGTTGATAATTGTATATTAAGACATGATAGACGTATTTTATATGTTTAACTTTCTAAATAAATGTTTTATTTTTATTGAAATATCGAATGTCTGTATGTGGTTGTGCGTTGCAGAGTACTATGGGTATTAAATATCGGTTTGTGCATATATTAATACATTTGCGTCATATTAGAAAATATTTCATATATACATTGTCCTATTAGTTGTGTATGTTGGTGTTTCTGTTGTCTATAAGCATCTTTTAATTAATTGCGTACTTTTTCAACACAAACGCCATCAATCGAAGTTCCATCAATGTTGTATGTATAATAATTGCGTTGTGTATGAATAAAGATTTGTTGTTGGTTTATGTGAAAAACATATGAGACATTTTTAAGGGTTCTATAAGTGTATCAACATTTACATTTAAGGCTAACTTACATTTAGCTTACATTTAAAATTTTAGCGTTCGGCTACTCCAACCTTTAGTGTAATCATATGGACAACAAGAAGTACAGAGCAAACTAACAGCTCTTAAGCACCATCTAGTGTGCAATAGTAGCTTTTAAAATTTACTAACATGAGTTGTGTTAGCGCTGTACAGTTCGAGAGCCATTGCTGTAAAATAACTAAATGAATTGCATTTCAGTAAAGAGCTAATTAATAGCTAGTCGACCGCAACAAATACAACATAATTAAATATTTTACAAAACATCAAAAGAATAAAACAACACAAAGTGTATCAAAGCATTACATATATACTGCAGTGTGCCCATTTACTAACCAAATAAGTTAAATAAAACAAATAAAAACCACCAAATTCCTTTATATTGAAAGTTTTGATACTTTTAATTGATTAATTAAAAAATATACTAAAAGCATAAGTACTTCCAACTTAAAAAAAATTGTCATTCCTAGATGTTTACACATCTCCCCTGTGAGGGAAATCACATTGCTTTTTGTTTTGCTAACTAAAACCATTTTATAACTTAGGACGAACAAAACTAGTTCTTAAAACTATGTGTAACTCCAGGCGTACGTTGGTGAAGGGTATATAAGATTCGGCACAGCCGAATATAGTTCTCTTACTTGTTGAATATTGTTAAATATCATAGTTTGAATTTGATTGAAAAGTTGTTCTATTTGCTTTT
The DNA here is from genome assembly GCA_963675445.1 of Linnaemya vulpina. Lineage (NCBI taxonomy): Eukaryota > Metazoa > Arthropoda > Insecta > Diptera > Tachinidae > Linnaemya > Linnaemya vulpina. Next base: position 39,844,323 of record OY776279.1, on the reverse strand, counting down.
TTGCAGACAGTACTTCATATAAGACCTTCTGACCTTTGAAACCAAAAGATTCTATAATCAGCCCTTCCTTCTGTTGGAATAGCTAAGTAATTATTTGTATCTTATCCGAACTTGCACTCAATAATTCTTCTTTCGCAATAAAATTACTATAACAAATTCTCTTTATATTTTCAACTTACTCCATTTGTGTATATTAAAAAGTGTTTAATTGCAGTATAATCGGCTTTACATCCATATATAATCATAGTTGTAGAACATCCGATGTTATAGCGAATAGGGGTTTATGAACCCATCTCAGGAACTTTGTTTTAAAATTCTCTTAAAGGATAATTTTTATCCTATAATCTCTACAACAATTAACGGATATAATAGTATTGTTCGGCAACACTGAGATGTACACACGTGCTTCTGCTGTTCATAAAGCGTATTGCCCTTATGATTCTAACATCCGCAGGCGAAAAATATATATGAAATAGGAGAAATGAAAAGCAACTACAACCGTTTGACCTCAATTAAAATATGTCTTTATCTCTATGTGTTTTCTAAGAATAGTAAACAACATAACGCCAATTTAGAAAAACAAGGACATCCTATCGTTTTTAATTGTCACTGTCTTAAGGCGTTTAACCCTTTTATTAATACATACGTTTACTTTGTATTATAGCATTAATATTTATACTACTGGTCATCAGAATAATTCCAGAGTTCTTGCCATTAGTTGCAACGGTTTCGTTGTACTTTTTACTTTAAATTAAAAACGTCTATATACCTAAATACCCGCATATGCATAGGCTTAGTTTGTTGTGTGGAAGGTATTAATCATATTTTTATGATAAAAATGAAGGAGTTATTTTTGAAGTATCAAAGTCAGCTCAAAATTTTAATATTATCCATCAGTTTTCGACGTTTGTACTCACTAATAATGGGACAAGGCAATTTTTTTGTGATATAAATAATTTGTATTAATTAATTTGAGATATTGTCTCAGCTAACTTATTAAAGAAACGCTTTGTTTGTTGCTCGTTAATAGTAATAGTTTTAATATAAATGAAATTTATATTATTTAATTGGTGCTCTACAAAATCATCAGTTTTGAAAACTTTCAAACCTCTTATGGAAAGAATTTGAGAATTTACAAGTGATTTAAAAAAATCACTTTATAATAAGTGCAGTAGTTTATGAAACCTAACCCAGCAAGTAATTCTTATTTGATTAGAGTCTACTTAGTTTTTCTACTGATGATTTCGTAAAGCACCAAAAGTGTATATATATACATCGCTTAGCCATACCCATATAAATTTCATTTGTAGTACTTTTGTTTTAATGTATTAATTGTGATAATACCTGAAATAAATTAAATTATACGCTTCAATTCTGCAAACGGAAGTGATCACTAAAACGAAACCGTTCAAAAACTTCAGTCGTTCATTTAATTTTTGTATACAGCGTATGTTCAATAAACAAGATCGGCTTTTCTTTTTCTCAATATATGGTTATTACAATATATGGTTATTTTGTCCTCTCCAAAATACTTCCTAACAGATACATTAATGCCAACGTTTTTTCAATTCTCAATGTAGTAATGATAATCGAGTTAAGTAGCCGGCGAGTTTTGATAATTCACCCTATTTGAACAGACCATATTTTGAGTTCAAAACTAGGTCATGTCATCATTGTACTGCTTTTGAAATTGGGTACCCTTGGGTTTCAAAAACGAGTGAATTTAAGTGTGTATAGGTTGCTTTAAAATGGGCTATTTCTGATAACCAACTAGTCCAGTTATTAGGAGTTGATGAATCGATGTAACTAAATTTGTAACTCTTCGTAGTATTATAACACAATATTTATGATTCTTGTAATATGTTCTGTCTCATATACAGAATGTTTATATTTAGAACATATATATCTTTATTCAAAAAATGAAGGTCTTCACTTATCTTCACGTTATATAAGTGTACGCATTATCATATGAAGCTGATTGTTAAGATTTACAATCCTATTAACTGACTTTCTAAGGCATATAGTCTTCTAGCAAGAATGAAAAACATAGTAGGGAGCTCAAAAGGTTTCTTTTCTTTGCAGAATGAAGATGATCTGATAGCAGAAGACACCATCCTTTAATATTATTAACCGAAACAATTAGAAGTGTTAAAAATCAAAACAGGACTTTAATCGAATATTAGAAGATTTTATATGTTTAGAGAAATCCAGGAAAAGGAGTGAAAAATTTTACTTTCTATGTTATGGATTGGTTTCGATTCCTCCAACGTCTACGGTAAGCAAAAGAATATTTCCAAGTGCAGTTATATCACAACTGAGAAAAAAACTATTAAATTAACTACTAATATTAACTCATATTAAATTTTATAAGTAATTTATAATATGAAATATATAATAAATATTTTTATGAACTCTTGCTTTCTCGTCTTAGTCAAAGAATTATTATGCTTGTTATATTATTTCAACTTTCACATTTTTGTTTGATAAAATAGAACTATTAATCGGTTATCCGATCAATAAAATAATAAAGTGATTATTAGTTCATTAAACAAAAACATCAGTTTATTAAACGAATGATAAACAGACTAAAGCAAAAGCCCGAATGTATGAATACCCTGGAACGTACACGAATATATCTCCGTTTTACTAGGTTTTTGCTCAAATAAAATTGGTTGGTAAAAATATATATTTCATATGATGGTCACCATAAACTTTTCTGTTATCAACTTTCATAATCAGTTGTTTCATATCTTCTCCATTCCGTCCCATAGCTTTGGCAAAAATTTTTCTATACATCTGATAAGACAATATGACATTTTGACATCGCATTTGTTCCACATAGCGAAATACACACACATATATATATATATATATGTATATATATATATATATATATATATATATATATACATATATATATATATATATATATATATATATATATATATATACTACTATGACATGTGTTGCCACTGGCACACATATCTTGCGATGATAAAATATGCTATAGGGTGTTTTCGGCTCGAGTAAGAATCATTCTCAGAGGCGGCCCTTGGTCCTCAGGTCCAAGTAGTTAAAAAAACATCATATAGAAAGTATTTTGTTCATTCCCTTTTATAAAAAAGAAATTTTTTATGCCAAATATCATATATCAAATGTATAAAAGATGTAATAAATAATAAATAGTGTTTTATATGGATGTGTAAGTTATTTTATTAATTTGCTTATCTTGTATCAAATTTTAACACACAACACAAATAACTTTCAATTTTGCCTTTTGTTACAAAACTTCATATATAAATATATATATATATATATATATGTATATATATATATATATATATATATATATATATATGGTATGTATGTTTATCATGACAAAATCTCATTCTCAACTGTGTAAAAAAATCGCTATGCCCAAATTCCCTTAATGTGCACGGCTACATGTGTCTTTTCTATTTTACAATCAACAATCTAGAGATTGATAAGATGCGACTACAAAAAAAGGATTCCGAAGAGAGACGATTCAATTCTAAACTATAAAAAATGTGACGAAAAGTTTCATAAAATGTGAATATTTTCCCAACATTTGACACACTCTTGTGTAAGGATATAATGCCGTTAAGAAAAAAAAAACATTTTCTTACTGACGCTAGAAATTAAATAAGTTAAAAGAACGACAAATTCTTCAATTTTTCTTTGTTAAAATGCTTCACAATCATTCAAATGCAGTGGTTTCCCGGTTTAATGAATTATATATATTTATCATTCGTTATATATATCATATCGATTATTTTAATTCATAACATAACAAGAAGTAATTAGTTCATATCACTTTCAATAAAAGAACTAGTTCAAAAATATAATTCAAGTCTATGGTATCTGCGTATCTAAATATAATATTCAATAACAACGAACATACAGTTCGTTACTTAAGGAAAATGCGATCAGTTGCGCTTTGTGCATAGGAAAATTAACTTTAACGAAAAGTTAGCAAAGTTAATTATGGTTGTGCACATTTGATTGTATGTATTCCCACCTTTGCATGCGCTAGCCTAAGCAGATTATAAAAGGGCCTTTAACCTTTCGCCCTTTCAATAATCGTGTATATTGTTTAATTTTTCTTTAAGAAGTAAGCGTTTTCATTTGGGCATTTTGATGTTAACTTTACAAAAATGACGTAGTATTCAAAATAGAAGGTTCAATGTTTTTGTAAACAAAACTAAACATAGGACTTTATAACGTATAAATATTGATTTTGGTGAGCTACAATTTTTTTTACATGCAAGGAAATTTTTGTCTTAATTCATTTTTTATAAAGCGTCTTATATAACATTGTACATACAAATATTTTAGCCATAGATCTCTTTTGGCTTAACAAACATATGTTTTTTAACTTTCTTGCACAAATTCGTTATATTGAATAGATGCAATTTTCATTTGTTCGTAATATAAGGTACCCATAGGAAAGAATATAACCTTTCGTTAAATCGCGAATTCGTTAAATCGCAAATTCGTTAAATTGAGTTTACGTTAAACCGGGAAACCACTGTAATATAAAGCAAAGAAACAATATCTGTATAGTTCATGGAAACTTTAAGAGGTATTGTCGGACTATTTTACAATTAATTATCGGATGAAGCAAGCGACGCACATTTGTAAACCGGAATAATACGTGAGTAATTTGTGCATAATATAGGGTGATCGCCTCGGTTTTTCAACTGTCTAAAGAATATCGCTAGAGTTAAGGGAAAACGATATATTGGTGTTTGCTTGTTGTTTATTTATGAAAAGCGTAATTTATTCTCTAAAACTTAGATCGAGTTTATTTTACCTAACTGACATACATATAAGATAATGTACACTTGCAAACCGTATTAATGGCCAACTCATCTGAAGTATTCAAGTTTGAAAATGTTTCTTAATAACTTTATAAATAATTGCTGTAACATTATTCGTAGATAACTGGAAAATTAAATTAAAAACTTTTTAATAAATCTTTAATGTCTCTCAACATACTCAAGTTCTTCCAATCCGTATTATCTTAAAATTTGCCTCAAAAACCGCTTACACTATGCGACAAATGCAGACCTTTTGAAAAGTGCAAGATCGTCACTATATAGGTTCGATTCTACTATCAAAATGTAGTAAAACCCTTGTACTCAGATGGCGAATTCGGTGACCGTTTTCATTTTATGGGCCTACAAAATTTCACAATATTAGCATGATGCCCAAAAAAAAAGGTGCCATCAGTTTTTGCCAAATCGCTTAACTATGTTCCGGAAAAATGTAGCCAAGAGTAGGTTAAATATGTTTTGCTAAAATTTTATGACAGAAATGTATTTTATCTCAGAGTTTTTTTTAAAGAAAGTTAGAGAACAAAAAAATGACCTTTGACCCAGGTTCCAGTAAGTTTTATTCTTTTAAAAGTTGTGCAAGCTCTTGGCTTAAATCTATGAATAAATCCATTATTGGTTGTTCAAATGTAGCAACATTTGAAATACATATTTCAACCCATATAAAAAGATGTTATGAATAAATACAAATTATTTAGTTAAAAATAAAATAAATGTTTTTGTACGGGTTAAGTATATCATGAGGAGTCCATAATGTTATACAACTCATTGAAATAAACGCATAATCTTCTAACACTAAGCAACAATGAAAAAAGTACAAGGTCGTGACTATATGGGTTCGATTCTACTATCAAATTGTAGTAAAACATACATATATTATGAAGTATTGTATTACTACAACAATATGTATCCGTGTGCATAAAAGCATGGTTAGATATTCTAGTTCGTACTGTAATGAGCCAAAAACCAGACATCGTTTTTGGCGCACTTGAATGAAATATTGATTACTCTGTTTATACATTGCTGCATAATATTCCTGTATGACTGTATGAGAAAATCGACACATCAACTAAATACCCTAATTTGTATTACAACATTCATCTTTTGTGTATTTCATGCTAGAGAAATTTTTAATTAATGCAGAAATAATTATATCACAAGACAGTATTTTATATTATTTAATAATTAAAGAGGTTTGAAACGTCTTTCATATATTTTCCTATCAATATTTGAAAAACTTTTGAACTTTAGCAGCTGACAGTGGCCGTGTTGTTGAAGCTACATTTAACAAATTAGTACATATAATTAAACTGCCCATTTTACGGTCGTCATAATCGTTAACCAAAAAAGTTACAATTGACAAATATTTCAATTCAGACTGGTGTAACATTAAAGTTTCAAATAAGAAAATAATAAAAAATAAAGCGTACGCCTACAAGTTTATAGAATGGGGAGAAATTCCAGCATATATTAATACTTAAGCACAACTCGATTGTAAAATGTTTATATTTAGGCAAAAGAAATAATATTAATAATAATAATAATAATAATAATAATAACAATAATAATAATAATAATAATAATAATAATAATAATAATAATAATAATAATAATATTAATAAATTAATATAAATAATATTTTGTGATGCATATGTATATATGCATCACATATGTATATATGCATATGTATATGCATATGTATATAATGCATATGTATATATGCATATATATATATATATATATATATATATATAAATATATATACATATATATATATATATATATATATATATATATATGGATAAATGTATATACACAAATATATATATATATATATATATATATATATATATATATGTGTATATATGTATATATATATATATATATATATATATATATATATATATATATATGCGTAAAGAGAAGATTTAACCTAAATTCTTCACTATATGCTTGAGCACGTTTTTTAATATACATGTGCTGATTATACAAATAATCGTATTCGTACATGATTGTTTTATACACCAAATTCCTTGATCAAATTTACTTCTTTATTTATTTTTACACCTTTTCTCGGTCGAATGTTATGGAAGTAATATCTGTTCCATATATATGTGCTAATTTGTAAATAAATTCCACATTTTTGTAACTTAATGTTACGTCATGTTTGCCATAGTTCTTGCAACGTTTATTTGGGGCTGGGGATCCTCATATTTTAGATTCAGTACATAATATTTGAATCTCTTCTGTGAATATGGATATAAACTTATAATACATAATTTAAATATATAATCCAAAAAGAACTCAATGGAGTCATAAAATTGGTGATGATATACATATTGTACACGAAATTCTTTTAATAAAATAGTTTAGATTTTAATACATAACAAAAAAATAGCTAAAATAGTTCTTAGTACAATAATATAAGGAAAAAGAAGTACAATGTTTGATGCTTGTTAATACAATTTATAAATCCGCAAAACTCTTCCTGGTATAAGCTTTTATAAACTTTTTTTACTGCATTTAACCAGGGGACCATTGAGTTTAATTGATTGCTCCATCGATATAAAAGCAAATAATATTTGATATTTGTGAGACAGTTACAGAATACAAAGTGATAAACTGACTCGAATCACAAAATATCTTTCAGGGCGTCGCACAGTAAAATGTCTAGTGGAAAAAAATAAAAAAAAACTTTCGAAATTATCCATAAATTCATAAGAAGGTACACATACGGCTTTAAGGTCGAGTTGTTTTCATAAATTTTCCACAACTTTTAAGTAACAAAAAATTATTTTGGAAAAATGAATATTAAAAATTCATTTTTCTATAAAAATGCACGGAATTATATTTGTTTTATTCAGAAATGTATCAGAAACAATGAAAAAATTCTAAAACTCATATATTTATAACAATACTGTCAACAAGAATTTTGATGTTACTAGCCAAAATATGTACTTTTAAAAAAATTTTCAGCTTCGTTGGACCCGAAAAACTAGTCACATCACAAAACTACTTTTATGCATCAATAATCTTATTTTCTGTTACATATACTAAACAATACAGTTCAAAAATTGCTTAAAGAATTCAAAAAATCATCCGATGTTGCAGGAGATAATGAACAATTGATATATAATTTGAGTTTAATTTAAAAAACAGTATCCTCTGGAAAACTTTAAACAGCTAACCGTGGAAACTCGAAAAATATATATTTAAATACAGGCAGAACCCTGTATTTAAATCCGTTATAACGAACGACAACATTTTTTACATTAACAACCTTATATAGCGAATATTACATTAATTTTGTACTGGATATAAGGAATGATAAAAAAAATATCGCAAAATGAAGCAATAAAACCATTCTAGCAACATTTTTCTAACATGCTCTACTTTATATAGCGAATGTTTTGTAAATTTGTGCTCTGCATACTGAATGGAAAACAAAGCAAAAATAAAAAAATGATGTACCTTTAGCATGTATTCCGTAGCTTATTAAAAAATTTTTAAAATTTTTTATTGTATTTTGAGCTGCGCAAGTGTAAATGTAAACCCAAAATGGGAAACCCAAAATGGGAAACCGAAAAAGTAAAAATTTTGGATGAATGTAGAAAAGGTAAAAGCTTTATTAACATCGCAATGAAATACGGAATACCAAAATCATCAATATGCACCCTAAGGGAAATGAAATCAAAAATTATTTATAATATGTATGAACTAAATAATTTTTCTTTATATAACTACAATAATAAAAATAGAAATAACACTTAAAAAACTTTGCGATATAACGAATTTTTCGGTATAACGAATGGGCCTGACATTATATCGTTCGTTATGCCAGGGTTTGCCTGTAACTACGATTGGTATTATATGTCACCAACGTTGCACTAACTTCTCATTTATGGTTGTGAAATTATAAAATATTCTAATTTAGCTATAGGTAATACTTAAATATCTGTATAAAATAAACATTTTGTTTCAAATATTTTCTTGGTTTATTTTAGAAATGCTTTCTGAAGATGCTTTGGAATATCTACACAAAACAATTAGAAAGAACAGACTTGAGCACAATCGAAAAAATAGCAGAGAAAATTGTAATCAGGATTTATTGATCTTCTGATCCATTAATCTCATCTAATATGAATGCAATAAATACAAGCAACTCTTTCAACAATAATCAAGAAATTAGTAATTACATAATAGTAGATGAATCTTTTAACACTGACTCAGATTTAGAAACTTATTTTAGCAATTAAGAAATTGTTTACAATTATTATTTTATATGGATTTGTTTGTTACTTTATTATTAATCTTTATATACAAATGTTTTTTATCTTAAATAATAATTTAATTTTAAAATATTTAGTTTTGTCAATTTAGTAACCCTATTCATATAATGTTATTTGAATACCAAGGGTTATGAGTATTTTCAAAACAATAAGAATATTAAAAAGTATAAAATAATATTTTATGTAAGAAAGGTATACGGCAACTCTAAAAAATTGGAAATTGGTTATATTTTGTAAGAAAACTCTCACGCTTTATCATTTTGTATGTGAAATGACAGATTTAAATTCAAAAAAATAATAATTACTGAAATGCCATATATTTTTCACATGTAATTCTTTTATTTCACATTATAAATTACGCCCAACGATAAATCACTGGATGCAACACTTCTTACCTATATGTCATAACTATACGCACATATGTTTCCAATAATACTAGAAGTTTAATTGAAACCAACTCTGTAAAAAAATAGTTATTGAAAACGTTCCTTACCATTAGAAAAACAGTTTACTTTCTGATATTTTAGTAATTCATATTAATACAATTTTAGGAAGTGAAAAATGTATATTGTCGGTTTTCAGAGTGAATGGGTGAGGACAGTTAGTGATAAATTGAATGGCAAAAGTGCGGCATAGTAATGTAGTTGTGGTTAGTAGATTGTGTCATATAAAACGACATGCTAACCGAAAGTATTACACTAATATGTTGCGAATGACAGCAGTTGAGCGTATGTTTTCAATATAAAATATAATCATTTGGAAGTAAATTAAGTATATGTATAGACTATCCAAAATTTATAAACATTTTCAGTTATATATGTAACTCTTAGACATGATTAACGCTCCTTGGGTCGCCATTTTTCGAGTTAAAATTTCGATTAAATTTAATATTGGTATTTAAAGTTTCGTTTCCAGGGGTGGGAAGAAGTTTTTTTTTCATTCATAAAAGTAACCAAAGAGGCAACTGACGTTGTTTTTTTTTTGCTAATACCGTAAAAAATTACTTAAATAAAATACTCAAATAATGTATCTAAAATAATCAAATTATTGGTAGAAATAGGTAACTAAAAATTGCTATAAAGCTAGGAATAAATAAAACATGCTTTCTTCACAAAAAAGCAGTGTGTCTAATATATGTAACGCCAGACGAACGTTGATGAAGGGTATATAAGATTCGGCACAGCCGAATATAGCACTTTTACTTGTTTATGAATGTTATCTATTCTGTTTATTACAACTTGACGACAAAGTTGGTGGTAGTAAATACCAACGTTAGCATAACAAGTCGATAAAGTGGCCGGTAGCAACTTTCCATTATTACAACTTGCAATATTAAATGTATATATATTTCTTATTGTGTGACAATACCGCAGCAATTACCGACTACTTTTGCAAGATTATTTAGAACGTGAAAAGTTGTAGTGGCAACGATGCATTTGTTTTTACCTTTTAAAAATATATGCAACTTTAGTTTGGGAAAATATAAGTTTGTGTTATAAAATAACGTATGGCAGCATCTAAGGAAACAATCGTGCGAGCTGTGAGAAGACGGACAAAAAAATTTTCAAGTGAAGAAGACCTATGTATGGTGCTGCCATAATAAAAAATAAGAAAATATGGCAATAAAAACATAATTCCTCCTGGTAAAACTTATTGTAAAGTCGAACTTGCCTTTAATTTATCGCACATATTTAGATTAAAGGAAAGTTGTAATAATCTCACTTTAAGATAACATCAAGTTGTAATAATGGCCCTTATCGGTTTAAAAATAAGCATATGGGTTATTTCATTATCGCGGGTGCAACATTTACCTACTTGTTTTAGTTTAACCTAATTAAATTTAAAACATTTATAATGATATTTTAAAAGCCAGGAGGAAGGTTCAAAACCTTTCCAGATCATAAACAAAAAAGTAGTATATCTGTTAATTGTAATGCATTTAATATGGTATGGCTTAATATTTTGAAATGTATTACAGAAAAGAGGACATCAAATAAAAACTCCAAACAAAATACCAATAAACAATGAATAATAATTATTTTTAATAATCGCGGGTATGTTATATGTAAACTTCGGGGACAAGATATTACAATCTTATTTTTAGGGTATGAAAGCGCACATCTGAAATAGACTATCAACGTTTTGCTACATATTATTATTATTATCACTATTACTATTATTATATATATATATATATATATATATATATATATACATATATATATATATATATATATATATATAATGCAAACACTTTTGTGCTTAAAAAGTATTTTTGAACGAAATTAATTTTGTAAAAGAGTTTGAATTCTAAAGTATAAATGGCAATATAAATTAACACCTTTTCATCTATGAATTTTTAATATATAAAATGTCTGATTACAAAAAAAAAATAAAAAATTAACTTAGTTACTTTAATATTAAAATAATAAAAAGAATTTTTCACTTTTTGTCCGTTTGATCTCTAGTACAACTAAATTTTTTTCAAATATCAAATATGTTAAATTTATTTAATTTGGTTACTTTCATGATTAAAAAAATTTGTCACACCCTGCGAAGGAATTTTTGGTTTTGCTTAGTGTTTAACAACACTTTAAGTGCTCTATCTTCAAATTGGAAAATCATTATCACATTCACGGTCCATAATTATAAAACAATAGCCAATATATCATTCAAAAACAATTTGAAGTTAAGTACAGACTGCAGCAGTATAATATTAGTAAGTCTGAATGTATGTCAGACTCTTAGTTAGGCATAGATTAGCACTTAATTCTTGTATCGTTAAATTTGCTTTATGTTTTTTTTAATGACATAATTCATATCAAATATGTTCATAAGACCTTATTTGTAAAAGTAATTAAATAGTTTAACGTCCTTTTAAAGTATTTAATATAAACATTCGTTTGCTTGACGCCCTTCCATGAATCTTTATGGAATATTGCCTAAAATGGGCTAACAAACCTGTGTGAACTTTTTTCATAAGGCTGAATTAATTTGAAAATATTATTTTAACGAGTGATTTATATAAGAAATTTGACTACTGCAGTGATAAAACAATATGTATATATATATATATATATATATATATATATATATGAATAGATATATATTTACAAAGGATTTACGTTAAGGTCTAAAAGCGTTTACAACCTAAGAAGAAGAATTAATACATTATGGAATTCGGTAGAGAGACAAAAATATATGATGTAATGATTGTACTTGTTTCATAAGTAAATACGTAAAAATATTTTACACTCATGCACTTAAAAATACAACAGTTATACGCTGAGTTAAACTTTAACCTACACGTAGTGCGTTGGCAGTGACTGTTTTTTAACCAATAAATTTCATATGAGCATCTTTAAAATGTGTTGATAGTTGTTTCATTCAACGATGTTTAAATAAATCCTTTTTGTTGTTTCATGACTTAACCCAAAAACGAATTTAATTTGCATATGCGTGCTCAGCCAAATATTTAACTCATAATTAAATATTTGAACTATAAACATATATTATACAATTATATCTTGAGAGGGAGAAAAATTGGGCATTGTAGCTTTTTCATGAAAATAAAATATTTGTTTATCAAATGTTTTTACTTAATATCGGAAACATACACAATGAATACTAATTCAACAATAACAAACTATACATTTTAAAATAGGAGCTAAGGGCAATTATTGCGTTGGTACTACATCTTAACTAGAAGCATCCACTAACTTAAAGACTTTAAACTGAAATAAATATGAATATCATTGTAGCTTGTATATAGCAAATACTTCATAGTTAAAACTACCCAAAAGATATATTGTGTTATCCGACCCTCACCGATCGTACCGGAACATCTCTTCACAACGCCGAACTAGAACCTACAGGAGTAGGAGTAACTATTCTGTTCTTGTGTTACACAATGTGACTCAAAATTGATATATATATATATATATATAGTCGTATATTTCGTTTTTGAATAACTTTTTTATTAAATAAAACGATTATTGAGATGGGTGAGGCGAATTATATATATATATATATATATATATATATATATAATAATAAATATATATATATATATATACATATATATATATATATATATATATATATATTTATATATATATATATACATAAATATATACATATATATATATATATATATATATATATATATATACAATATTCGCAACACTTCTCTCAATATATTTTTTTCATTTAGCAAAAATATTATTCAAACACAAAACTGTACATAAGTTCTAGAATCAAAATTTTAGTGGTCCAGACGGTAAATGAAAAAGATCTTGGCAACATGCGATTTCTTGTTATTTATTTCGAAATTGGTGTCCTATGAAAGCTTTTAAAATATTTTTCGCACACATTCAGTTCTTACTTAATTTTATATAACAATGTTACGAAATTGGATGTAATTCAAATAAAAATTTATTTATTTAACGAACTTAAAACTTCTTTTTTGTATTCAGAGTTTCATCGTTTCTTAGTCTTTTTCCATTTAACGTCTTATTTCTAAATTTTTGTCCTATATAAACATACATACATACATACATATATATTTGGCAAACTTTACATCCTACCTACATATACTCGTATTATGTACCTTCCTATAAATATGCACATGAATAGTATTTGTATATTGAAGAAAATCTAATTAGTTTTAATAAATAATAATAAAAAATCGATATCAAATGTCCAGTTATCAACTTCAGTATATATTGGCCAACTTAGATTCGATTGATGGCCGACTTTTTTATTTTACTGTAGACTAATAGCAAAGATTATGTATATAATACTGATTTCTTTTCTACAAAAGAATGCAACATTTTTCACAGTTTTTAGCAGCAAACTTATGAATTTTGTCATATGAAAATAGAAAATTTATTAGAAATCAATCCAACATTATTCACGAAATATAATTTCTATTTTAAAACTCTTCCAAACGGCCACGTTTTAGTAAATTAATAAAAAAGTGTTGTTGTTCTAGAAATGAAAACTCCTTAAGACAGTTCATGTCAACCACGAAAAAATTTATATGCGTGTATATCCCTCCCATGCCTACAGACAACATTTTACGTTTATGCTTCCCGTTTGGTTTATTTTTTCAATACATATATTTATTTTTAGAGTAAAATATCAAGATTTGATTTGTGAAAAGAGTGTATTTAAAAAAATTTTTGAAAAAATTAAAATAAATATTTAATTGTAAAACTATGTGAAAAATATAATTTAAAATCGGTAGAGAATTGATTTGGAAGAAACATTTCTTTCTTATAATTTTTCTTCATTTCTTATTAGTTTTCTTATCATAATTTTTTAAAACTAATGTTGACTCTAGGCAACATTGGCCAATTATGGTAATTTCAAATGATGTTTATTTCTTCATGGGTATTTTATTTGGATGCGTTCAAAAGGCCTAACACAGGCAGGAATGGGAAACAATTTTTGATTTCAACTGGGAGGATTCTGCGAATGAGGAAAATGAAAAAGAAGAAGAAGGAGAGGAAAATTTCGAAAGTCATTGGAGAGACAGTTAGTATGATATATAAGGGCGAATATATAGAAGTGGATTTGATTGAAGGTACAATTAGCAAAGACAATAATTGAAATGAGAATGAATGCTCTGTACAGGAGGTGATAGACAAATATCATTTACAAAGCTTGAGATGGAGTCACGAGGCAGAATGGGGAGCAAAAGGCAAATGTAGGCTGTGCCACACTGGCTTTCTACTCTCTAAATATAGTAAGCTAATATGTATTTGGGCCGCAACTCACTAAAAAATTATTTTGCATTATTTCAAACATAAATTTTAAATATGTTTATAGGTTTTCCAGAAGGTGCTGTTCATAAAATTTAAATCAAATTATATATCAAATGTTCATTAACTCCTGTAATTTCAGACGATTTTTTGAATTCGTTAAAAAAAATTCTAACTATATTGCCACCATTACTCTTGCCAAAATTAAACTTCTTGTTTTCATCGAATTATAGATATAGATATAGATAATTTACCGATATTTATAGATAATTTACCGATTGGTAATATTTAAATACCTGTATGAAATTAAAATTTTTTTTTCAAGAACTTTTTTCGTTTATCTTATCAGAGAAAATTGTAATCAGAATTTATTCAATAAACTCCTAATTTCTCCCGATCCAATAATTCTATCGAATAGAAATATAATAAATAAAAGCAGCGTTTTCAGCAATAATCAAGAAATTAGTAATTACATAATAGTAGATGAATCTTTTAACACTGATTCAGACTCTGAAACTTATTTTAGTGATTAAGAAATTGTTTACAATTGCTATGCTATTTGAATTTGTTTGTTACTGTATCATTAATCTTTATATAAATACGTTTTTTTATTAAATAATAATTTAATTTTAAAATATTTAGTGTTGTCAATTTGGTAACCCTATTCATATAATGTTATTTGAATACCAATGGCTATTTTCAAAACTATAAACAATAAAAATACTAAAAAGTTTAAATAATGTTATATTCAAAAAAGGTATACGGTAATTCTAAATAATTAGAGATTGGTTATATTTTATAAAAATATAAATAAATAGTAGGGCAAGTGAGATATGTGCTAAAAATTTCATTAAGCTACCACAACTCCTTAGATTTTTTACCACTTTTACTATGGGGACCTTTCACTGTGTGCCGTATGGATTGCTCCCTATTGTGAACGAAAATGCTCATTTACCAATATGGTATTAACCGAGAAAGCAACGCACGAGTTATTAAAGGTGATGGTGGAGAATTATAAATTATAATTATAAATTAGAATTATAAATTAGAATATAAATTAGAATTATAAATTAGCCAAAATTTGATGTATATGAAACAATTTTTAAAAAGTACGAATGAAGATTATACGAAGCATTATATTACCTATTACTAAAACTATAATTTGTTAAGATTTCATCAGCATCAGACACAAGGAATTTTCATTTAATTTGCTGAATTTCCATACATTGGAATCTTGAGCAGTGAAATTTTGCTGTAATGCAACTGTTGTCGAGAATGTTTTGCGAGCAATGCCATGCTTTCTTTCACTGCAACAAGCAGGTAACAATTCACACAGCTATGCAGAAGTGCAGGTCAAATTTGTGGATATTATTAATGGAGGAGTCGAACCCCGGAGGGGTTCTTGTAGTCTTAAGGATAAATATTTGCTAAAAAAAAGTAACCACTAAATATAATGAGAACAATTTTAACTCAGACAAGTTTTTATTGATATAAACATTTCTCATTCACATTTGAGATGACAAGTATGACCATACTTTTAGAGTTAACCACTTTATACAGCAGCAGTAAATAAACCACACAACCCGTTTGACAAGTTAAATGTTTATATATTTCCAATGAATGCAGAAAAGAGCAAAATATTTTGTTGCAAGTAAATGTGCAGTTTTATGAAGTCTAGTTAGTTGAAAACCCTCTTCTATATCAATTTTTGGATTTTTGTACCCCTATTACTTTTATAATTACCAAACTCTTCAGTAATATGACGTGAAACAAACATATATAAATTCAATATGCCATTTACCATCTATCAAAAACTTTAATTGCCTACACCATTTCTAGAAAGAAGAAAACACCTCCATGGAAGATGTATAAGAATTGAGCAAGTGTAAAATACCCGCATGAGAAATTTATTTGACCTTTAAATAATAATGGATTGCAATTTTTCCAAAATAATATTTTTTTGTGAAGTAAAAATGTTCCGGTTAGAGGTTATATATTATTTCAAGCTCACGTTTTAGCACAGTTTCACGAATATCAGCGCTGCTAGTTCTATTCGCGTAACTTCCGACTAATTGTCTTTTTTTAAATAAATTTTCTATACGTTCCTCAAGCATAACTTAGTACATGTTTTTGGAAATTTTGTTTTAAACCTCGTTATTTTTTATTTTCGTGCGCGATACTTTTTTCACAAAAGTTATATTAAAATTCAAAGTGATCAATTGAGTGGTTTAAGCTAGTTCCTATGCTTATTAAGGTTGTAATAAAAATTAGTATTCATAAACGTTAAATAACACTAGTTTAACAAATTTTGCCTTTTGTCAATTTTGCCTTTTTATGATGGCAAATTATGATTGGCCAAATTAAAGACTATTAAATGAAAAATTTTGAAAAACTACCTAAATGTATTTTAAAATATGATTTTAAAACCAATAATTTATAAACAGAAATAAAAACTAAGGAATTTATAGAAAATTTGTTCAAAAAGTGATCGTTTTCACAAGAACTGGGCAAGTAATTAGATACGCACTTATGAATCGCATTTGTTTATGCATCACTATTCTATTGTCGCAGTATTGTTGGGTGATATTTAATAAAATAAGATTGTTTTGATAAAAAAACTTATAAAATAAATAAATTTAAGTAGTAATTATTATTAAAAGTGAAAAATGAACATGCGAGATGAAAAAGATCAAGCAAATGGGTTGAAGAAGATAAGGTGAGTATATAATATCCTGTAAATTTAAGGAATAGTATCCTTTCCTCTTAATATAATACTGGGCCAAGTCACTACCGGTTGTTTTAATGCGAACGTGAGTTCCGTCGATAGCAGCAATAACGCCTGGAAAGTTTTTTATGGACTTGAAATCCCTCATTAATTCCTTTTCCTCTGACAGAGATGATGCCATTTTAATTTTGGTGTTACTCCAGCGAGCTAAGGCATGCGCAACTCTTGCAGAAATTCTCGACACTGCTGCTTGGGATAGCCCGTGGAGATCGGCCGTGTCATCTTGAACCTAAGATTTAAATTTTCATGCATCTTCTGTACTTTTTTGAGCTCACACACATACTTCTCTTCGACCCGAACAGACTAGAATTGGTTTTCCGAAATTTGAAATGGGTGGGTTCTTTTCCTAAATATTTTGGAACGTCGGGTGCCTGATGCTCCCGCAATGTTTTCTGAAACTTTGAAGTCAACATACATACATACATATGTTTCACGACACACGTTTATTTAACTTACCAATTTTTGATATCAAATTGATCACATACATTGAAATTCTACCAAAAAGAAAAAATAAAATTTCTGACACTACTGAAAAATCAAAACAATGAAATGTCTCTTTATTAAACAGTTAAACAAGGGTAAAAGCTTAAATAAAAATGTGTAGTTTTGCAGAGGTTTATTAAAAGTAAAATAAGCTATTTAACGTTTATGAATACACATTTAGTGATTTTTGCTTATTAAACTGTTAATAAAATGCTAAATATCGTTTATGAATAACACTGATAATATATAACAAATGTACGATGCACTGCATTGTGTCTTCTTCGTCACCATCCAGAACTACAGCCCAGCTTTTATGATCCGTCGGCCTTACCATGAAATCGCAATTCATGTAGAATGACGAGTGGAAACATCCGTATACATAATGCGAAATAATATTATTAGTCCAACAATTAAGGCTCTCATTCTTTCGCACAACTACATTTAACACAAAAACAATTATTAGTTTTGTTTTTGTTTCAATTATAATTATGGGAAAGAAATATTTCTTTCTACATCTTGAAACAGGATAATGTAAGATATCTTTCTTGTATGGTTTTGCTCCCAGATGAGAGTATACATACATACATACATATGCATATTGACTTTGACACATGACAAAAAAATTATTATTACATACATATGTATGTATGTACATACAGAACGGAACCATTTGAATGAACTTGAATATCTTAATGTACACGGTTTACGACAGCCGAAGCCGCTTCTTCAATCGATTTTGACATTCCTAGACAATATTATCTTATCCAGTAACATCTACTGGGAGAGGACCCATTGCCTATCTCTCATCGTCTCTACCCTCCACCGTCCTCCTGCTACTTTTCTGTGAATTCGGCTTCACCCTCTCATGATGTGAAGCCACTCTTCACATCAATTGTATAAATTCACTTAAGTTATATGCCCAGTACAATTACCAAGAAACAAATATTTTTCACGCCAACTGATCAATTAATGTAAAACTGCAACGTCGTACTCAATCATGATCTAGACATAATTCGTCTAACAAAAACTGCGTAAGAAATAGATATTTAGCCGAGAAACCAATCAGGCGGTACTGTCAACGACCACATAGCCCGTGTGTATGATTATAATAAGATTGATTTGATTATGATAAGATTCCATTATATCTACTTGAGTTTTCTGTATAATATCAATTATTTTAAACATTTTCGACAAGATATGTTAATCATGTATAACATAAGGACAAATTTGCAATCCAAATTTAAAGCTATAGGGTTTCTCTTTCATGGTTATATTCAAGACATCTTGAACAGGTACAAACAGTAGTATATCGATTTAAGATTCAGCAGAGCTCTGCTATGTAAGTTGAATAAAACTGATGTTGACTTTCCTTTGTGGCTTGGAATATTATCATCATGTCTTTCTGAGATTTAAACAAATTTCGAACAATTAGCCTATGAATCTTAATCCGATTTAATATAGCAATATAGATGTTCGTTAAAATAATTACCACACAAACAGTAGTATAGTTTACATATCAAAAGTTTGCATACAAAAAATCACTTAAAATTTTTGTTTTACATTCGACATGGTATAATGAGTGAAGGTGCGAGATACTCCAACTTTAATTTGAACCGTTTTAAGAGATGAAAACAAAGTCAAGAGAAATTGCATGTATATTTTATATTACCTTTCAAGCAAATTGTTTGTGTCTTAAGAAATATATTTACGTATATAAAATGTCTTTCAAAATTACTTTAGCGATCGTCTATTAATCGAAATTCAATTGTTATGATAACGGTCTTTGTCCTTTCGGGTAGCACAATTAAAATATTTTATTTTGTGGTATTGTTTAATGCAATCTCGTTCAATCAA
Source organism: Linnaemya vulpina (assembly GCA_963675445.1). Taxonomy (NCBI): domain Eukaryota; kingdom Metazoa; phylum Arthropoda; class Insecta; order Diptera; family Tachinidae; genus Linnaemya; species Linnaemya vulpina. Next base: position 39,824,291 of record OY776279.1, on the reverse strand, counting down.
ATCAATATCAACTTTTAGGAATTGGTACCATCTGAAACAAGTGAAATATTTGACCTCATATTTGCTGAGATTTCTCTTCTTCTAATCTAAACAAAAAATAGAAATGAAAACATGTGTGAAAATGACACAAAGTGATGTACTTAAGCTAAGCAGTTCAACAAAATGAAAATAATTGAATTGCATCCACTTTGAAATAGGAGGCGTAAATCTTAAGAGTTAATTATAAACAATTAAACAATAAATAATGTTATTTGAACGAGTTATCGTAGTTCGTATACATACAACACAAAATAGCTTTCTGGACAATACAAGCCTAAAAATGATCTTTTATTTTTAAATGATAAGCCCGTATGTGGGAATTCGACGTATTGCATCCACAGTTTACGTTTTCGATGCTTATGTTTTTTGGAAAATTTGCGTCAAATTCAAAGACTGAACATATTTATTGGCGGTAGTCAGTGTTCAGTACAAACGATCTTACAAATGCAAAGTATTTGGACATTAAAAATGCTCTCAGATATTTTCCCAGATGCAATAAGACCATTGGCATAAAAAAATATTGTAATTATATTCTAAGCTTCAGTAAAACAAGAAAACTGTCTGTATATATGCATGTATGTATGTATATACTCTCCCGCTAAATAAAAATTTCAATTTGGGGCTGTTACAACAATTTTAAAGTTAAATTGTTAAACGAATATTTTTATTTAATAAAATTATAGAGTTTTCAGTTGACCCATTTTAAACATGATTATAAAATGTTCCTGTGCTACGCATAAATGCGAAGTTGCAAAATATGTAAAAATATTTTCCTGACATGATGTACATTGTGGTTTTATATAAAATTACACCGCATTTATTATACTCGCATTAATGTCATTTTCAGTAGCCAGCCAATTCTTTTATTTAAATTAAAACTATTTTTATATTATTTAATAAACAAAATATTTCTTGGCAACAAAGTAACTATTTATAACTACAGTCGTCAGCTTACAATACTGAAATTATGACTAGATTTCAAGGAGAAGCTTCATAGATTATTAATTACATATATAAAATTGATTTTACTTGGAAATAAGTTAATATAATTGTGTTATCTTTTCATGATCTTAGGCCAAATTTAAAATTTGAATTTTTATTTTGGTGGTCATTTTTATATATATATGTAAATAATTTATGTACGTTCTTGTATAGCGGTTACTATTGGGCTAATTGTGTTCAATCTGAAAAGTAATATATATTAATTCGTTTTATTTTAGTACCGAAACTAATTAAGAGCATGATGAATTCTCATTAAACTATTGTTTAATGTGGATTAAAACTATATTGATGAAGAAATTTTATATAAACAAATGACCTAATATGAATAAGTTGTATTTAGTTTTGAATTGGCCATAATTAACACGAATGCCCTAAAGACACCATACTTGGTTATTGAATTAATAGGTTAATTTTAGATTAATGATTTATAGCCTAATTTTTGCAATGAGCTAATATATACGTTCGCAAAAAAAGGAACGGAAACATATGTAGATGCAAAATCTAAGACACAAAACTGATTTTTATATTCACGTAACCAAAATTCAAGACCGCCGATACCCTATTTGTATAAGCCATGGCAGTGCTGGAATATATATATATATATATATATATATATATATATATATACATATATCTTTTGTCTTCGCAGAACCAAAAGCTTTATAGCTAACCACCCCTCAACGGCAACATCCATGCCAGCAGCCTGCAGAATTTGCTCCTCGGCTTAAAAGAGATATAGGGCAATCTATTAATTTTCTTTTTCTACTCCTTATTAAAGGATATTTATTTTTAACGTTAAACTTCTAGCCCATATAAATCCTAATAATATAATGTTGTCAGTGAATAATTGAATATCTTATCTTTCGGCATGTCTTTATGTCTTTTATTGGTGGGGCAAACGCATTTAAACGTGCACTCAATGTGTCCCACAGTCTCTTTGCCATAACTCTGTGTAGGCCATAATAAGGACAAAGATTTTCTGCCAACGCTTGCATCAGCTTGAAATTATCATTAATTCAATATGCTTTAATTGAAAAATTATAAAAATTTTTATCGCTTTATTGATTTTAATGTAAATATTGGTATTTTCAAGCGTAACATTAATTTTTATTTAATCAATTGTCTTACGTGTAATACTTATACAATGGTCTGTAATGTTTTTAAACTATTAGCAAAGACTATACACTAATTTAGTTTATACATCTTGAAATAGCTAACGGAGAAAACGGAGGAAATATATTTAAATATTTCCATCAACGTTTCATAAACTTCTGATTTATGGTTGTGAAATTATAAAATATTCTAATTTAGCTATTGGTAATACTTAAATATCTGTATAAAATAAACATTTTGTTACAAATATTTTCTTGGTTTATTTTAGAAATGCTTTCTGAAGATGCTTTGGAATATGTACACAAAACAATTAGAAAGAACAGACTTGAGCACAATCGAAAAAATAGCAGAGAAAATTGTAATCAGGATTTATTGAATAAACCCCTAATTTCGTCTGATCCATTAATTTCATCTAATAGAAATACAATAAACACAAGCAGGTCTTTCAACAATAATCAAGAAATTAGTAATAACATAATAGTAGATGGATCTTTTAACACTGATTCAGACTCTGAAAATTATTTTAGTGATTACAATTGTTATGTTATTTGACAAACAATACTTTATTATTAATCTTTATATCTATATATATATATATATATATATATATATATATATATATATGGTCGCTCTGTGGTGAACAACATTTGTTGTTTTTCCATTTTCGGTGTAAATATACAAAACCGATAGTTTGCCAACGCGCGAACAGGGTACATAGAACTGTCCATGTGAGAGAACTGGATACACTAAATTCAGTCCACAAATTTCTAAAAATTGGTCTTGCGCCTTATTAATAGTAATCGCAAACGCAAAGCGGACAGAAAACTGAAGTCGTTTAAATTCAAATGGTATATCAGACGGAATAATTGGGATACGTGGAATGAATACATCTTCGTCTTTTAATTTTCCAGTTAAAATAGTAGCTTCAATTACATAAGCCATCAACCTTTTAATAGCAAGTCTTCAAGTTACACAAACGGGGTTGATTGATATTACGAAGCATAATAATAGTGGCTCCAACTTTCTATTGGAGATTATGCGGAGGCAATCCTGGTAAGTCCAACGAATTTTAAAATTCTGTTGGATAATTCAAAACATCTTCTTCATTGGTAACAGTATCGACAGACTTGTACAACACCACTGCGCCAGGAACCTTTGATTGTATAGCCATGTTTAATTCAGTAACATCTTTGTTCTTTGCCGCTAAAATTACTCTGGCACTCAACCATGCATGGCAAGTGTATTGCTGTGTTATGCAAGTGAAAACACATTCAATAAATTCCTCTTTTGACTGTACGAAACGCCAAAAATCATTTGGCAATGTTATCTATCCAGTGTCATCAATAGGCATCGCACCGTTCGCAATTTTCAGCAATTGCTTAAAAAACTTATCAGCAGATGGATCATTCTGCAACTGAACACGAACGTTGATAGTGAGTTTCGATATTTTAACAAATTTCCATATATATGAAGACTTTAAGCAAGCGTTAATTTCATTGGCAGCTGCCGATCTAGGAATGACGTGCAATGTTTACCTAAAATCGAGTGGCAATAAAAGCAACGCACTACCAAACAACTCAGAGTTATCTCGGAGATCTTTCATTGTTCCTTCCAAATCTTCAACAGATTTCTTATTTGCGTACTCAAGCATATAACGTGGGCTGTGCATGGACCGTGTATCATATTTTGCACAACAACATCATATAATTCAGGATCACTTATTTGATCTGGAATTTCAGAACATATAAGATTGTCAACTTCATGCGATGTTATTTTATTCACCAACTATATTGAAATGTGAGCGTGTGGCAAACCACGCTTTTGCCACTCCACAGAATACATCCAGAACTTCACTTCACCAAACACTTTAGATTTCACGCTAAAACCCATAAGCGCTTTCAATTTCTGCTTAAAAACACGGGAAGTGATATCATGGCGGTCAGTAGAACTTTGGACAGCAAATAAATTATCTTTAATGTCACTCCATTGCGGATTACACGTAAATCTTATAAATAAATCTGGTCGACCGTAATGACGCACATAAGTCATTGCATATTGCGCGTAGTCAAGCATATGACGTGGGCTGTGCATAATGTATTTAAATATTTATGTTTTTAGTGTTGTATTTATATGTAAATTATTCCATAGATCTCCGAAGTTGTGATTTAGAAAAGCTAAGTATATAAATTAAATTAATGGTTTGACCAAAATTGTAATGAACTTAAAAACGAATTGTATTTCAGTTTAACTTAATTATTTCGAAATGATTGCAGTGTTCACTAAAGTGGTTATAACTCATAAACTAATGCACATACAGAAACTGTATTACATAGAAACCAAATCGGTTCACGCATTCAGGAGAACATCAATTACTAACACAATGCAACTTATTTTTATATATATAGAAGATAGAAGAAGAAGAATACGGCTACCCTAAATAATTAGTGGTTGGTTAGTCCCCGTACACACTTGCAATTTTGTTGCAGCAATTCTTAAATGTTTTTGGTGGGAGGGGTGAGAAGCTTGGGGAGGGGTACACAGGTTCATGTTGTCGACAATTCTCTTTTGCTTTGCAATTCTCACTATTCAACTTAAAGAAAATATAATAAGAAGAAGAGAAAAGAAGGTATAAGACATACAAGAATTGCAATGCCAGATTTTTCTAATGTGGACACTAGGCTTTTGCACTAAGTACATTTGAATTCAAAAACATTTGTTTTTTTAAAAATTCTCAGATTAATGCCAAGTACAAAAGGGGATCAAAGCAAACAAATTCAAAACAAAAAAAAAGCAAATAAAAAAACTATTCTCTTTATACGCTCAGAGTTCTTGTATTTACTCATTCTCATTCACTATAAGCAAAGCAAAGTAACATTTTTTTTTGCTAATATTCTGTAAGTGTTTTGCAAAATTCTTATTTTACAATGTGGGTATTTTAAGCATAAAAAGCAAGCAATGGTTATAGCTTTTTAATTTATCTTATTTTCAGATTATTACTAATAATTAAAATAAAAAATATTATTCTGTTTAACCGTTATTTATATTTTGTCTCTTTTGGTAATTTTTATAGCTTTAGTCTTTTTCTTCCCTGTAAAATTTTCCCACCCAACTTATGGCTCTTGTAAATTTAAATGACGATATGTATGTACATATGTAAATATTCTTACAGAAATGTTCTTGGTTTTTATTTTTACCATTAATTTAGCAGTTAATTATTTGGAATATACATATGTCATCTAGGCATATATAACTATTGATATGTTGATAGTTTGATCTTAACATCAAATTAAACAAAATCGAAATTTCATACAAACAAAGCTTACAAAAATACTCAAGTATTTTAGTGAGTGGTTTGAGAACTGCTTGTCTTAACTCCATATATGCGCATGTGCTGTTTTTATTTTGCTTACTTCTTACCATGCTTGAAAAATTGCTTTATTCATTTGGTACAGCAACAATATTTATTGTGTTTGTTTCTTATAAAAGAGAACAGAAATTTGATTTTTAAAGAGAAGGTATAATAAAGCGAATACACGAAAAAAAGGGAATTAATTTAAGTATTTGTTTTTTGTACTATTGCAAAGGCCTAGTGGACACTAAAGCAATTTCAAAGCAGAATTGCAAGCAACAAAATTGCAAGTGTGGACGGGGACTTACATTTCATAAAAAAACTATCACGCTATATCATTTTGTATGTGAAATGATAGATTAAAATTCCAGAAAACAATAATTACTAAATTGGGGGAACTTTTGGTATTTAATTGTCCCCGCAGCGGAAAAATAACAATATTACTAAGAATGGTAATTCATTTTTTAAAATAGTAGGCCAAGAGTGATATGTGCCAGAAATTTTATTAAGTTCCCATAACTGCTTCGATTTTTTTCCAATTTTACTATGGGGACCGTTCACTGTGCAGCGTATGTAATTTTGTACAGCTAGGTCTAATAAAACTTCGCATATTAGAAAAGATTTGTAGAATAATTAATACGTCTTAGAATTCGTTAGTAACTAACGATGAAGTATGCGCATCAGTTTCGAATCTCCTTACTTAGGAACTAAAGAGGACGTAGGAATAATATTGATAAGACTACCCACCCTGACGAAATGTCGAAACTGTTCATTGTGGTGCTAGTGAAGTTGTCGTGCGGCCACAAGTTGTGGTTACTATCATTACGAAAAAAGATGTAAGCATGTATATATATATATATATATATATATATATATATACATAGTTGCATATATAAATAAATAAATATATATATATATATATATATATATATATACATATATATATATATATATATATATATATATATATCATCCAACAACCACGTGGTTCCTAAGTTATTATAACGGGTTGCAGTGTGGCTTTTATGTGGCACTAAGGGGCCTTGAAACCCATGGCATTGAGACCAAGTTAAGTACGGCATTTAAGGCATTCGTGGGCAAACGATTTTTAACTGGCAGATATGGTATTCTGGCGGATGTGGTATTCTGGGAGTTAGGTATGTATGTGTGAATATGTACACAAATGGGGCTCAGGCTAATGCCACAACTGCCTCCGTCCTATTAAATCTTGGGAAATCTCAAATAACGTTTGAAGTACGTCATAATTAAGTTGTGTTGTAGGTCTGCATGTCGATTTCCAGTTAGCACGGATCTGGCTCAGGCGGATAGATCTATAAGGTCTTAATCTCAACCCTCGAATGAACCTCACTGCTTGTAAAGAGACTCATGAGATCTAATCGTGACTGCACAACGAACAGAGATAGTGACTGCAAGTTTGGACCCAATTTAGTGGACAAGTTAAAAATTTATTTAAAAGCGGGCGCGGAAAGCTCAGGATATGGAGAGACGGAAATCCAATTCCATTCGTGAAGAAGCCGGAATCACGAGGTCGCCAGTTATGTTCCGATCCCCAAAATAATTATAATGGCTGGGAAATTGTAGGGAAACTTTAATGTTTTATTCAAACATTTTGCTAGACAGCAACGTAAACATAATATTTGTCTTAAGATTCACTTAGGGCCAATATTACAACTTGGCGTTATCTTAGCGTGAGACTTTATCGGTCAGATATATACAGTTTCATTATTACAACTTTCATTTAACCTAAATTTGAGCGATAAATCAAAGGCAAATTTTGACTTGCGGTAAGTTTTACCAGGAGGATTTATGTTTATATTATCATATTTTTTAATATGGTAGCACTGCTCTGTGTTTTCGATTATATGGCTGTGGGCTTAAACAAGCTCCACAAAACATAGTTCTTCTTCATTTGAAAAGTTTTTTGTCCGCTTTCTCGCGTAATTGTTTCGTTAGATGCTGAAATTTTTTATTTCATAACACAAACTTATATTTTCACAAACAAAAGCTATATATATTTTCAAAAGGAAAAAAGAAGTGCGTGGTTGCCACTACAATTTTTCGCGATGTAAATAATCTTTCAAAAGTAGTCGGTAATTGCTAGTGGTATTGCCACACGATAAGAAATATACATTTGATTTTACCGGCAAGTTGTAATAATGGAAAATTGCTACCGGCCACTTTATCGCCATGTTATGCTAACGTTGCCATTTACTACTACCTACTTTGTCGCTAAGTTGTAATAATGGCCCTTACAGTCATAAACACATACTTAAAAAAAAACCAATCGATGTTTATTATTAAACGTAACTGGCGCAGTCGTCACGCAAATATATTCTAAAGAGTATATTAAAAGAACATAAACAAAAAAAGCTATCAATCGCATTTTTTACTATAACAAAAAAAAAACCGAATTAAATTTAAAAATTTTAAAATTATTTTGTGTTACTAAATAAGATTGAGATGAACAAATTTGACAATAATCGTCCGATATACATGGATGAGAATAACATGCAAAGAATAACAGAACTTGAAATGGTTCTAAACGTATGTAATCAATTTCATTTAATTTGTTTTATAAGTTCTAAAACATAACAATAACATAAGGTAGAAACCGAATGAACTTGTATGGCGTTTGCACCTGCTTGGTATTTTGATCTGAATATGCATTTGATTTGATTTGAATATCCATCTTTAAATCTGATATACCACCCATTGCTTTTATTTCAGAGATACAAAACTTAACCGTTATCACTTCTCCTGTTCTAATCCTTAAATAATGGGTGCTCTTCCCATGATTTATCATAATTCGGCAGTTTTCTTTTTGGGTTTTTACTTGAATGAGGTGCAGCATCTTCAATCTGTATCGCATCATCTAGTGTATTTTTATTTTCTTTGCAACAGTTTTGAATATTAGACAAATTAGTATTATATACTCGTATAAAGAAAGCTCACCATTTCTTTTCAAATATTTATTCATTGTATGCAATAAGTAAATTCGCGCCAAACATCTAGCTTTCTAAATCTTTGTATGATTATGTTCATTAATCTTTCTATGCTTCTATGCAAACATGTTTGTCAGTTGGGAGACGGAGAAAATATTGTTGTAGTGTCTTTAATATACATACGTTGAACAGAAACAACAAACAGTGCTGCATTTGTTGTATTAAAACTGTAGTGACTATTAGTGGTTCAGATTGCAAACTTTTTATTACTCCAAAAAACTGGTAAAATCAGTTAAAACTGAATATTTGGCAACGCTGCTTGTAAATTATACATACAGTATGGTGTTTTTTCATAACTGTTAAGCTACATATGTAAACACGATTGACAGATCTTACAATATTGTAAGAAAAATTTGCACAAAATGTCTGACCACCGTGTGAACACTCTTCTTTGCCATTGTTAGCTAATTGCCAGCCATTAGAAGCTCATATTTTATTGTCAGATGTGCTAAAATTATATATCTGCCAATGGCACCATTGTGAGAAAAATATTTATACTGGCAATGCTATTTATATATATAAGCAAATAAAAGGTGTGTAATGTCTAACAACGCATCTGGCAATTCTTTCTGTACAATAGTCTGACGATCGTTGAACACAATATTTTTTGGCAGCTAAATTTATGGCCTTCCAATTGTCTGCCAATGAAATTGTAAGGGTTTTCTTAAAATCGCATGAACACACAATTTACCTTTTGCTAACAATTTTTCCTTGTCAGCATATTGTTAGCAGATCTGACAATATTGTAAGATCTGCTAATCGTCTGTACATAGCTCTACACAGTATTACTGATCTTAACTGCATTTTAACAAACAGATATTGCAAATTTTCACTATAGAAATTTCTTGCAGTAAAGTTTAGTAAGATAAAAACATGTAATTTAAAAAACTAAACAAACACAAATGAAAAGTGAATAATTTTTTGCTATGTAATTCCAAATTGTTATTATTTAAATTAAAAAATTTAAAATATTTTAGTTCAAGTAATTTTTTAGCTTTTACTCCATCATTCTGCAAAAGTATACAAACAGCGGAGAATGCCCTGAAATAAATAAAATTTAAAATTTTTTCGTTTATAAATTATATATATATATATATATATATATATGTATATAGTATATAGTATATAGTATATAGTATATAGTATATAGTATATAGTATATAGTATATAGTATATAGTATATAGTATATAGTATATAGTATATAGTATATAGTATATAGTATATAGTATATAGTATATAGTATATAGTATATAGTATATAGTATATAGTATATAGTATATAGTATATAGTATATAGTATATAGTATATAGTATATAGTATATAGTATATATTATATAGTATATAGTATATAGTATATAGTATATAGTATATAGTATATAGTATATAGTATATAGTATATAGTATATAGTATATAGTATATAGTATATAGTATATAGTATATATATTTTTTCAGATAATATATTCTACAAAATGGGCATATATTTACACTAAGTATGAAAAATAATGTCTCCTAAATGACCTCCATTTTTAGCTTCGCACTGATGGGCTCGTTTAGAGCTGTAGCGCTCGAATTTATCTTAGTTCTTAAAAACAACGATTATTTATTCACAAAGTACTCGTATCTACATTTGCATATTTGTACTTTTCCAATAAATATTTTTTACATATAATAAAAAAACTATTCCAAAATGTATTTTATGATAAATAATAATAATAGATAACATTGAATCTTTGATAAAATTGTTACTTATATGACTACTTCAATGCCAATTGAATAACCATAGAATAACGAGTTTCATTTTATTTGTTTTGAGTGCTTATACATCACTAACACATTTTGTACAATTAAGAATAATATCCTTTTCTATATATGAAATATTGTGCTAAGTCACCGCCAATTTTTTATACCCTTCACAAAAATGTGAAAGGCTATATTTACGTTTGTCATTCCGTGTGTAATTTCTTCGATATCAATATGCGACCCCATAAAGTATATATATTCTGAATCCTTATGAATAGCGATGACGATTGAGCGATGTCCGTCTGTCCGTCTGTCTGTACGTGAAATCGGTTTTCCCAAGCTCCCAGAAGAGCTAGAGACTTCATTCTTGGACTGATCGATTGGAAGTGAGCTAACTTAGAGTGGTATTGAGTGGTATTCAGAAAAATTGGAAGGACAGTTCCAGAGCTGGGAAGCTTACACATATTTCACGACGCAAAACTAACACCAAAAACCGATTATTTTTTTTGCTTATTTGAAAATTGAACCTCTTTCATGCTTTGGTACTCCTCAATTGTCCATTTAAAACTAAAAAAAAAATTTTTTCCAGGGATGGGTAACCTCATTTTTTGTTTTTTTGGCACATTCGGTATTTTGTGGTACATATAATAACTAAAATGCTTAGAAATTTTAAGTTTTTCTTAAATAAAACCGTTTTTGGTTTAATGAAGATTTGCATTGATGGAAAAAAATTTAAAAATTTAAAGTTCCCATCCAGGGTTAGGAAATTTAAATTTTTTTATACAATAAACTAACCAAAAATCAACTATCGTCGATTTTTCCTGGTTAAAATTATTTTTTATTTCGGCAAAACAAAATTGGCATCAATAATTTAAAAAAAATTAAAATTTCGCTTCCAGGGATCGGATATTGATTTTTTCGTACATTCGTTACTTCCTGTTACATATAATAACTAAAATGTTTAAAAATTTCAAGTTTTTCTTAAATAAACCCGTTTTATATATCATCAAGATTTGCATTGATGAAAAAAATTTTCGCTTCCAGGGGTGGGAAATTGAAATTTTATATAAATCAAAGGGCAACTAACGTAGTTTTTTTTATTAATTAAAACAATTTTTTAATTCAGGAAAAGACAAAATTAATATCAAGTACATAAAAAAATCTAAATTTCGATTCGAATATTTTGTATTAGTTGCCAAAATAGTTAAAAATTTGTAGTTTTACTTAAATAAAACCGCTTTACACATTATGAAGACTTGTAATCGTAAAAAAAATTTGAAAAATTAAAATTTCGTTTCCAGGTGTTGGATATTTTGAATATTTTTTTATTTATAAAAGTAACCAAAATATGCAACTGAAGTTGTTTTTATTGCGCTTATAAATTCGAAAGCACAAAATTGGTACTTAAAAATTTGTGTAATGCCCGACGTACGTTGGTGAAGGGTATATAAGATTCGGCAGAGCCGAATATAGCACTTTTACTTGTTTTATTTTTATGTGGGTCCTATCTATAGCTCCGATTATTCCAAGAAAACCTCGGATCTCCTTAAATTTTTCCGCTGATTTAGCTTCCTCTTCAATAGTTGATGGCATTTTTATATAGGTTCTAGCATGTTTTTCTAAGGCACTAGCACATATCCTACACACAGCAGATTGAGAAAGCCCATGAAGGTCTCCACTATCATCCTGGAACTAGAAGTTCGACTTGTTTTTTAACATTTAACTTTCATCTACACAACATACTTCTCTTCTTCCCCAACAACGTAAAGCTACCAAGACCAAGTTCTGCCGGAATTCCGCATCCTCTACGCTCTATAGAAATATCGGATTTTATTAAATTTACAATTTTTAACAGTTTGTCTATTATACCAATATTTCTGTTTAAATTGGGTATCAGGAATGGAAAACGGATCGCTTCTTTTCTTATAAATTTTCGTTTGTTTACTATTTGCAATTTCGGCGATTGTTTCTTTTAAAAGAGACAAACTAAAACTTTTTTCTAAATTAAACTGACACATACTTACTTATTTCTCTTACTAAATGTAACGTATCCGTTTTAAAATAATTATTTCACTTTTATAAAGTTTAATAAATGTAAACAACAAGAACGAAATTCAAGAATTTCATTTTAAAATAGCTTTAAGCATGTTTGTAGTAAATTTTAAAATTTGTTTATTTACACAAGGTTTGAAAAACGTTTTTTAAGCTAAAATTTTGTCATAATTACAATTTTAGCGAATATTGCTTAAGCAAGTTTTGAAATGTTTTTTAAAATATTTATGAATTTTACTGATAATTGGGGGATTCACACTTCGTGCTATTTAGTCATATTGTCATAGAGTCATAAAATTTTAGACTGGTTTAAAAAAGTTGTTGTTATGCTGCATATGAAAAAGTCATAAAATAGCTCTAGAGATCTAAGTCGAACTTTGAAAATCTTTAAGCGAGACGGCGGTAGTATATGTTTGCCGCCGTTACTTATATATGTTTCACGACTAAAAAGTGGATAAAAAATTATTCATATCTATATGTCTTTATATTAAATCACATTTTTATAACATAAAATATATTAAAGGAGCACTAAAACGCAAAAACTAAATATATACAATTGAAAAATTTTTCTCGTTTAAATTCCGTAGCTGTCAGCCACTGAACGCTTATCCATATGTCGCCGCAAAAAAAAAATTATTCAGCTCATAACAAGGCAACAGCTGTTAGAGTTTATATATACAACTTTATTTAGCAGACCAAGTTATGACGGGTTGTTCACACTTGTCATATTTTTAGTGCTATTATTTTATGACTTATGACTCTATGACTACAGTGTGAATCCTAAAAATGTTTTAAAATATAATCTACCAGTCGGCTATTAGCCAAATTCCAACCGACGCCGAAATTTTTTCGACCAGCTGCCGCCGCTGACAAAATCTCACGTCGCAGGTCTCTGAAGCAGAAGATTTTGACGTGTAAGTTCCAAGGCGAATTGTATTATCTGTTCGTGATTTTGCAAATTAAGGTCACCTAATAATTCTACCATGATTAGCAGAATATATTTGTTGTAAAAATAAACATTTACCAAAACATTTTAACCAAATGGTGATAATAAGGAATAACCAATAGGATATTAATAATATAAAATATTTCTGAATTTAATTGCATAAAAAATTTTCGTCCAACAATTATCGAAATGACTGACTGTCACGTAGCGTTAATACACTACGTAACATTTTTTTCACCAAATGTACCTGACACCCAATTTTAATATAAAATTGTTCGCTAAATCCGATTATGACATTAAAACCGTCGGAAGTAGAACAGTTTTCGAGATATAGCCAAATTACCGTTATTGGGATTTTTAAAAAAGATGATGTGGATCAATTACAAACTTCTTCAAATATATTCGTCGGTTTATACACTCTTTTTTTTCGTTAAAATATAATGAAATTATTAAAGTAAACATAAATTTTTCTCAATTTTGCTGTTTTCAAGTTTTCTTTTTATACCAAACTATTTTAACACTTTCTTATATAGGACATTAGCTAATTTCAATACAAACATTTTGCGACCTACTAAGTCCAGATTGGAGCAAAAATTACAAAGCTACAGAAGATTTAGTGAATTAACCCACGTTTCGGTTTTGTTAAATGACCCAAAGGAAGTAAATACACAGAATTTGAAAAACTAACGCTCCAAGTGTGAACATTGACAATTTACAATTTTAAATTGTTTGCTTAACGTTTTGATTCTCTTGAATCGCAGAATTTATATCAACAAAAATAAAAACGTGATTTTGTTTGTCACAATAATCCGAACAAGTTTTGCTATGCTTGTGGAGTTTATTGTTTTTGTTGTTAAAAAATTATGAGAAAATGTACACACGATTGGCAGATCTTATAATATTGTAAGAAAAATTTGCAGAAAATGTCTAAAAACCGTCTGAACTTACAATTTTTGTCTTGCAACGTTGTCAGAAAAAGCATTGTCGGTACATTGGAAGACAAAAATATTGTTATCTGACAACAGTGTGAACACTCTTCTTTGCCATTGTCAGCTAATTGCCAGCAATTAGAAGCTCATATTTTATTGACAGATGTGATAAAACTATACATCTGCCAATGGCATCATTGTCAGAAAAATATTTATATTGGCAATGCTATTCATATATGTATATAAGCAAAGAAAGCATCTGGCAATTCTTTCCATAGAATAGCCTGACAATCGTTGAACACCCAATATTTGTTGGCAGACAAATTTATGGCCTTCCAATTGTCTGCCAATGAAATTGTAAGGTTTTCTTACAATCGTCTGAACACACAATTTACCTTTTGCTAAAAATTTTTCGTTGTCAGCATATTGTTAGCACATTGCTAAATCTGACAATATTGTAAGATCTGCCAATCGTGTGTACATAGTTTTAGTAGTGTAGATTTTAACGAAACTTCGACGTAGTCTAGTGAGCGATTAGGTTTTGTTCAATATAGGAAATCTACTCAAAATCTACTAGATTTGGCTCGAAATCCTGCGATTATTATATAACATTCAGGTGTAAATTTAATGTAAAAGAATTTTTATATCATAAAAGAATTAAATAGCTTTACCCGGTGTGTTTCACTTAAAAATTATAAAATAAAATAAAATGTGTTTATATAGTTTTACAAATTATTTTATTACACATTATCTATTTAACGGTCTAGGATATACAATGTATTTAAGTTATATTTATTAGTTTGCATTGCAAATATGTTGGCATCGTTCGAATTTTCTTATAATTGCCCCTTATTATGGTCCTTTCGATTAAATTGAACCACACTTTTTTCTGATTTTATTTAGAACTACAGTGTTCATTGAATCACTGTTTACACATGGTAAAGGAAAAATTGATAGTTATCTCCTAGTAAAATTACTTGAATAAACTGCAACTAGCAAATTACAATGTTTCGTTTCATATAAAACTCTACAGCATTCCCCCCAAAACTAAAGTCGGATCCGAAAGTGGTCGACATCAGTATTTTTAAGAGCAATTAACGCTCCCTGTTTTGAAATTGCTTTCGATATTTGGAAATGAATTGTGTCCTTTCGCAAAAACTATGTCGAAAAGAAATGGAGTTTGTAGTTGGAACCGTTGGTATTTTCGATTAACAACAGCTCTTTTTTAAAATCGAGTAGCACCTGGATAACGTTCCAGCTAAATATTTTCTCTTAAGTGCACTAGCGTGGTGCCAAATAAGGGATGATCTAAGACATGCATTAAGCTCATCCGTTTAATTACTGGCAGTGATTGGCATCGGCTAACACAATTACTACCCATTCAACTAATATGCGATTAAGGGCATTTAAAGATTTTTTGCAACCACAAATAATTCTTATGCCCAGCTTTTGACTTCGTATTTAAGTAGTATTTAAACTTAAATTATATTTAAGTACAAAATTCATGTTTCAGATCACATTTCAATACAACTTAGATATGCCACCAGGTCTATTTAAATTCAACTTAAGTTTTTCATACTATATGATTTTAACAGCTTGTTTTCGTTCTTCAAATGGTGTATGCTGATAATTTTTCTTAAAGCATGCCATTATTTATATAAAAACAATGAATTCTGACGAAGAAGACATGAAGGTTGCACTGTTCTGTGCACAAATGGAAAACAAATTATTGAGGCGTCCACGTACAATAAGAACACGACCAAATCATTTCCATGTTTTCGGGGACGCTGAGTTCTACCAGAGATTTCGGATGTCGAAGAAATCTATTTACAGTATTTTAGAGCTTATTGGCAATCATATAAAAAATCCAACTGCATGGAAAGTAAAAGCTTTACACAAAATGTTAACAATAGAATTTCAGAAACAACATATTTCAGGATTCATTCCCTTAGTGAGGAGCATATGCTTTAATAATAACTTCAAGAGCTTACGTAACTGGTGTCTCAAGCTCCATTTCTAGCCTCAGCTTTTCCACTTCGAGGTCGTGAATTTCTTTTAAATTTTAAATCTGTAGCATCTCCTTTTGCTACTTAGCATCCGCTACTTTTGCCCAACAATCTGGAGCCTCTTCCTTCTTTACTTTTTCCTTTTTCAGGACTTTTGTTGTTGGCTTTTTTAGCATGTGGGGTGTGCACTTTGCCCAAGATACATCTAAAGAAACAAACATTATTTATATTTATACATATACACTGTCTCCAACAATTGTCCGTACACCAGTCAGTTGAAAATATATTCCACTGTATCTCAAAAAATGTGTGACCGATTCGTTTCAAATAAATTTTTTTTTTAAGTTTAAGAAGTTCTTTAAATAATTTTAAATGCAAAAACCATAACCAGGTCTTACTTTTATTAAATAGAAAAACTTAAAGTAAAAACTCCAGAAAATGAACTCAAAAATTTGTCCGTACAGTTTAAAAAAGCGAAATACACAACACTCAATTGTAACGGTTGTTAAAATTGTATATTGTTTTAGTTAATTGTGGTCATTGTCGATTCTTGTTCAGTCGTTTGCGTGGTTGGAATGTCTATCTTGCTTCGAAAATGAATGAAAGCAACCAAAATCATACCAAGATTCCCATTGCCATCAAGGAATTATTTATTAAAATGCATAATGAGGGCAAAAGTCTAGAGCAAGATCTTCAGTACAATATGTGATTCAAAAGTACAAAAAAACGGGTTCGCTCGAAATTACCCCAGGAAGAGGCCGTGCTAAAATCATAGACCAGCGACTGGGAAGGAAGATCGAACGGATGGTAAAGGATGATCCAAAAACAAGTGCGGTGCAAATTGCAGAAAACATCAAAATAAACGAAAACGTTTCTGTAAGTTCACAAACAATTCGAAATTTTCTTCATCTCAACCAATATAAGGCCTGTGTACCTCGTAAGAAACCTTTTATTTCAAAGAAGAATGTGAAGTCAGGTTTGGAGTATGCCACAAAATATATTAATAAGTCAGATGACTTCTGGAAAACCGTTTTACATTTCAGTTTCTTGCTTTCGTCCGTTTTTATTTACGGACGAAAGCAAGTTCAATATTTTTGGGTCGGATGGCAGACGATTTGTGTGGCAGAGAGAAAATACCGCGCTTCAGTTAAAAAATTTAAAAGCAACTGTGAAACACGGTGGAGGCTGTGTGATGGTATGGGGAGCTATGGCGGCTGGAGGTGTTGGCAATCTTAAATTTATTGAAACCACAATGGACAAACTACATTATTTAAGTATTTTAAAAGAAAATTTAAAAGCTAGTGCGACGAAATTGGGTTTAGAAGACGAATATCGGTTCCTTCACGATAATGATCCGAAGCACAAATCCATGATTGTAAGAGAATGGTTGCTTTACAATGTGAAAGAAGTGATTCCTCATCCACCTCAAAGTCCAGATCTTAACCCCATAGAACATCTATGGGGAGTTCTAGAAAAAAAAATTCGACAACATACAATCACCAATAAACAAATGCTGAAGGATGTCATCCTGGAGGAATGGCGGAATATTGAAACAGAGACCACGACTACACTGGCCTTATCTATGAAAAACCGATTAATGGAAGGAATTGCTGCCAAGGGACATCATACTCGATATTAAAAAATATGTTATTTAAAGTTAATTTTAAATTATTTTAGCTGTACGGACAAATTTTTGAGTTCATTTTCTGGAGTTTTTACTTTAAGTTTTTCTATTTAATAAAAGTAAGACCTGGTTATACTTTTTGCATTTAAAATTATTTAAAGAACTTCTTAAGCTTTAAAAAAAATTTATTTGAAGCGAATCGGCCATAAATTTTTTGAGATACAGTGAAATATATTTTCAATTGACTGGTGTACGGACAATTGTTGGAGACAGTGTACATGTACATATGTATATATAAATATAATATATATATATATATATATATATATATATATATATATATATATACATATTTTTTCATATTTGGTTCCTGGCATCCTCCAGCGGCAACATCCAAAAATTCTTCAACGAATTCTATGTCCATGTATTCTAAAAGAATGTACAAAAATAATTAAAGTTCAAGTATATAATATTAGTATAAGTAATAAACTTACCATTTTCCTCCTTATCGCAATCATATGCTGAGCTTTTTCCTAAAATTTGGGTCTCCTGGCATATTTCCAATATTGTCTCGTCCGTTTTGGTGGTAGTAGTTTTTTCAAGAGGACCACCACCAGTTTTATATGTTTGGCGTTTATCAAATGCAAAGTTTTGCTTTGCAGTCGCCTTTATGTTGAAATACTTTGTTTTGAGAACCTTATAGTTCCTAAATGTATGAGTGAATTTACTATTAAATTCACGCTCCAGTTCCTTCCATACGTTTATTTTTTCTTCTGCGCCGACTCCGTCCGTCTCTTTGCACTCGATAGCACTGCTGTGCTTTTTAACTATTTCTAATAAGTAGTCCACTTCCGAAGCTGTGAAATTTGGACTTTTTTTTTCCATTTTTTAGCACAATTTAACACAATTGAAAAATTGAAAATAATTTTATGCACAACACTTGGAATTCTTTGAATAAAAAGCAAAACACCTGTTTTCGAAACAATGGCGATATTTTTTTACATATTTCATGGTGCTACCACATTTTTCGCATAAGTTAATTGAAGTATTTAAATATGACTGAAAAACTCAAAGCGTATTTAAACATAACTTAAGTTTATGGAAAAATTAACTTAAATAAGTCAAAATTTGGGCATTAATCTTGTTGATTTTAGTCATACGTACCATCGTGATGTATCGCCTCATCAATTACTTTTCACATATTTGTTTTGAAATCTAATTTTGTTTTTATCTCATAATGATTTAAAGTACTTTTCGAGTAATAAATTTTCTTACGAAAAAGTTTATAATATTTTGTATAAATAAGAAGCTTTACTTTTGAGCACTGTCTTTGCAATTGTTAAAAGAACATAACAACTTAAAAGTATATATATTAAATTTTGAAATAAGCTTTACATATATTTTTTAGTTAAATGTTTTTTATTAATTCATTGTTTTTAGAGTTAGTTGAAAATAATATATAATCTTTTATGTTAAAACAACTATCAAACTCTATTCATATGCAAAAGGAATTTTAATATTAGAAAACAAATTCAATGAATTTTTCCATACGTAAATGTTTTTGAAATATTTCTTATTTGATAACACTGCTCAGCAGCCAAATCCGCCTTTGAATAAAACTATGTGGACTATATGGATTTTGATGCGCTAAGCTCGAATCCGTTTTCGGTTTCGAGATTAAGAGATAAAGAAAAACTGCATTTGACTAAAATAAAAACAAATTTGTTACACATCTTCTAGTGTTTTACTTTTTAAAATCGGATGACTCGGAAAATTTTATTTTTTTCGTGCAAAATTCGTAATTTTTTCAGATTAAAAAGGGAATTTGAAAAAAATTAAAGCAAATATTCAACACTTTGCACCTTTGTCTAATAGCTACAGATCTGAGAAATAAAAAAAGCTATAAACTATAAAAATCGGTTAAAAAATTTAGTTATTTACCGCATTTACCCAGTATTGTAATGCAACCAACCTTACATACATATGTATGACGATAGCATTTCGTTAAGTGAGCAGGTAATTAAACTTAAGTACAACGGTATTTTGCATGTTTCTTGGATTTAAAAATTATAATATAGTATTTTTTATTTACCCTTAATTCTAAATCGATAACATTAGAGTAGATTCTAATATTTATTGTAGCAGTGCATGTGGAAATTGATGGACAATAAGTGAGTCAGTTTTAATTTGATATCGTGCGGTTAAAATCGGCAACAGTAAATAAATTTGTTATTGTGTAAAGAAATAAAGCAAAAAAGGAATCCACAAAGTTTTCATATGTGATCATTCCAGAGACAATCCGTGAATTCAAGGCAAACTTGTTGCAGAAATTCGAACGCTACAGCTCTAAACGAGCCCATCAGTGCGAAGCTAAAAACGGAGGTCATTTAGGAGATATTATTTTTCATACTCAGTGTAAATATATGTCCATTTCGTAGAATATATAATCCGAAAAAAAATATATATATATACTATATATATATATATATATATATATATATATAAACGAAAAGTTTTTAATATATGAAAAAAAATAAATTTTTATATAATTTATCATCATGTCTTTCTGAGATTTTAACTAAGTTAGAATAATTAGCCTATATAAATATTAATATAGCAAAATAAAAATGTTCAATAAAAATAAAATCACAAAGAAAAAGTTTTTAAGTTTTATTTATTTCAGGGCATTCGCCGCTGTTTGTATACTTTTGCAGAATGATGGAGTAAAAGCTAAAACATTACTTGAACTAAAATATTTAAAATTTTTTAATTTGTTTAGTTTTTTTAATTACATGTTTGTATCTTACTAAACTTTACTGCAGGAAATTTCTATAGTAAAAATTTCTGTATGGTAAAATGCAGTTAAGATCAGAAATAATGTGTAGAGCTATGTACAGACGATTGGCAGATTAAATTCTGTGTTCAGACGATTGTAAGAAAACCTTACAATTTCATTGGCAGACAATTGGAAGGCCATAAATTTGTCTGCCAAAAAATATTGTGTTCAACGATTGTCAGACTATTGTATAGAAAGAATTGCCAGATGCGTTGTTACGCATTACACACCTTTTATTTGGTTATATATGAATAGCATTGCCAGTATAAATATTTTTCTGACAATGGTGCCATTGGCAGATGTATAGTTTTAGCACATCTGACAATAAAATATGGCTGGCAATTAGCTGACAATGGCAAAGAAGAGTGTTCACACGGTTGTCAGATGTTTAACAATATTTTTGTCGGTACATTTTCTTCCAACAGTATACATGCCATGCATGGTTG